>JANAVB010006394.1:1333860-2023860 GCA_029216955.1 Iris pallida
AGCACGTCCGATATATATTCCCATTAAAGACAATAAGTTTTTCCATATATATTTCCATCATCTTCTTCATGTTCTCAAGGGGGAGAGGCACTAGAGGCAACATACCCATGTGAGTAACTTGAGCCCCACGAAACAACATCAACTGACCAGCACTACCAACGAAGAAGGAGAGCACATGCGACTGAGTCCCCAAAATTACCAACACCTCCCACATGTGATGTTCAAGGATTCCATCGTAGCACTATCGCTTCAATAGTCGTTATAATTATAGAGTTTACTTTAACATAGTATGTTCAAAATCTCAATGTCCCCAATATCTCCAAAAGCTATATATATGATATCTTCTGCTTGTTTCTAAGGATGGAACATATTTGATTAATATATACCCTTCTCTAATTACTCTTCTTGTTATCTATTTTGTTTTTTAAGTTTATTATTGATTTTTTCGGTACTAGAGCAATATTTTCTTCTTAGTTGTTGAAAGCATGTCCGGCCTAGAGATAAGTCCGACAATATTTTAAGCTTGGACATGCCCATCTGCTAATTAGGATGAACCCTCTTGATATATAGGGAGCGGATCAAAAGTCCCTCTTAGAAAATTTTCTAAAAAATTCCTCACTCTCATCCGTAATATTAATGTTAATATTAGTGTTAATATTAATGTTAATGTTAATATTAATGTTAATAGTAATGTTAATATTAATGTTAATGTTAATATTAATTTTTATATTTATTTTTATATTAATGTTAATGTTAATGTTAATATTAATATTAATTTTAATTTTAATGTTAATATTAATGTTAATTTTAGTATTTAATGTTAATATTAACATTAATATTAACAATAACATTAATATTAACATTAAATTACGGCTGAGAGTGAGGGAGTTTTTATGGAGTTTTCTAAGGGGGACTTTTGATCCGCTTCCATATATATATATATATATATATATATATATATATATATATATATATATATATATATATATATATATGTCATCATACTCTTTTTAATATGATTTTTGAGAATTATTTTAAGATAATGAAGGAGAAGGGGTTGGGGGAAGACATTAGCGAATAAAAGAGTGCCACGTGACGGAAGGACATGGAGAAGGAACATTTTTGAGGTACATAAAGTATTTTTCTTTATTATTATGTATGCATACACATATGTCTCTATTAGGAACCTAGTGTTTCCAAACCATTTTCCAATCAGAAAGTGACATTAATACAGTTTTACTATATTAATTGTCAAACTATAAACTACTCTCCTTTTGCCACTAGGACCCTAGTCAAATACTAAATCAAAATAAATAAACTATATAGAAAACAATTAATAAGAACAAGTATCAATAAAACATAAGATTTTACAATTTTATTCTTGCTATATTCTCATACTTCTTACAATTCATGGCAACACTAACTATTAAGGACATTCAGACTTACTAAGAATATGGAATGAAAGCGGACATAATACTCGCTTCAATAAGTTTTTGATTGTATATGTTGTATAGCTGTACAATAAAGGAAAAAAATCAAGTTTTCCTAACGTTGGCATATGTCCAACGGTTCAATTTTTTTTAATTTTTTTTAATAGCTTTCAATTATCAATGATTTCTCATTAAACATCATTCATTTTTTGGGATATAGAGTTGCCTATATATTGAGCTCCATTCTCCACCTTTAGAGACACAAAAAATTCTCCTCTACAAAAACTCCCTCGAATTTCTCGTTGCTCTCGAAAATCAGTTCTTCGTTGTTGCTCTGGGCAGAGCTAAGTCGGGGTCATCCTCTCCAAGTCGTGTGCGGCAAAGAGATTCCGGTAGACCGGGGATTTTACCACTAGGAGCGTTCGGATCCAGTCTGCACATAGACCCGGACTATCTCTTAAGGCAGTGCTTCGTGCGCGACTTCCCTGAAGGCCGGTAACATTTAATTAAGTTTATTATTTTGCAGTTTTTAGAAGTGAAGATTTGTGAAGAAAATCTAACAATCTAAGAGATATTTCGGTTTACAAGGTTCTGTTAAAATTCTATCTGTTAAGAAATTTCGGATCAATTGTTCTTAAACTGTTGCTGAACAAAAGTTTTAAACAAAATCCATTTCTGACCAGAACTTTTTTCTGGCAACTAACAAAATCTTCTTTGACTTTGTTAAACAAACTTTTCTTATACAAACTTCTGTTAATCTCGTCCATTTCGGACCAGAACCTTAATCTGCCTATATTCTAATTGTTAAGGAAACTTTTGTTAAATACTGATTGTTAAGGAAATTCTGTTAACACAATATTTTGAACTTTTCTTAAACTTTTGCTACTAAGAAAGGAACTTGTCATTTAGCAAATTGTGTTAGCAACCACTTGTTATTTGGTAAATTGTGTTAGCAACCACTTGTCATTTAATATTATTTCTTACATATTTAATATTTGTTCATTGTTATTATTTGACATATCTATTATATTTCACATATCAATTAATATCCGTTTTCTTTGTTATTATTTGTCAAATTGGCATCTTAGACAAATACTATTGCGTTAGTATTAATTTTTGTCGATACTAGTTTTCTTTTTACTCAATATTTTAATTTTAGGCTACATCAAACAATTAATTGATTTAGTAAAATTTCTTTATTTTTAAAGTTCTAAAGTTAAGATTTGTTTGGGAACAAGCCGAAAGGGCCCTTCTGTCAACAAGGCGAAAATTCGTCTAAGCGACCGGTACTTAAGAGTTCCTAGTGAACCTCCGCTTGCTGGGATCCGGCCCCTACAGCTAACCCAACCTTATCAAAACTTGAAAAACTAAAAATTTAAGGATTTATTACTAAAATTAGTTTAATTGTTAATTTTAGTTTAAAGCCATCTTATTGAGTAAATATAATTTTACAGACTTTAGAAAATATGACTTCCAAGGAAGAGACTTTTTCTGCAAAGCCTGCAAAATTCAATGGCACCTACTTCAAGAGGTGGCAGAGCCAGATGAAATTTTGGCTTACCACTTTAGGTTTGATTTCAGCCATTGATGGGTCCACACCCATCTCAAATGATTCTGATGAGACTGAGTCTGACATAGGGGTTTCCAAGTCCTCCTCTTCTTCTAAACCCAAGACCCCTAAGGAAATTGACTACCACGGCTTCCACAGAATCTTAAGCGCTATGTCGGAGTCACTTTACGACATATTTTTTGAGTATAAAAGCGCTAAAGAACTCTGGGATGCTTTGGAAGATGAGTATGGTTGTGATGATGCTGGAATTGATAGATTCAATTCTACCACATTCAACCAATATGTCATGGTAGATAACAAACCTATCAATGACCAAATCCATGAGTTCCAAGAACACCTTAGGCAACTTCAAGCCAAGGGAACCATCTTTTCTACTGAGCACAAAATAGGGTGCTTGATAGATAAACTTCCCCCTTCCTGGTCTAAAGTGGCAAAGGACCTTCTACATCTACAAGGATCTATTACATACTCTCAAGCACTACAGAGAATTAGAACAGAAGAGAAATATAGGTCCAAGACCAAAGCTAGGTCAAATGCCACTGCTAAGGTAAACCTTGTAGAAAGCCCTGCAAAACCTAAGTCAAACAACCATCTTAAAGCCAAGAAGAACTCCTTCAAAAAGAAGCAGAGTTTTCAACCTTCTCACCAAAATCTCAAAAACCAAAACCATCACCAAAACCCTCAAACCCAAAAACCTAGAAACTTTGGTCAGACTCAGGATCAAAGAAGATTTTGTTTTGTGTGTGGTAGAACCAACCATACAGCCATCAACTGCTTCCAAAGGAAGAAAGAACCTATCCAGAACTCCTTCAAGGGTAAAGGCAAGCCAGAGGCTAACATGATTCTGAATGGATCTTCCAGCTCCTTCAGGTCTGTAAGCTATCAACCTGTAGTAAACCTTTCTTTCCATTCTGATGATTGGTGGTTGGATTCTGGAGCTAATGTTCACGTTTCATTTGATCGCTCCTGTTTTTCAACCTATCAGGAATCAGGTGGAGGAGGCGTGACCCTAGGAGATGGTTCAACGGCACAAGTTGTGGGAAGAGGAAGAATAGATCTGAAGATGACATCGGGAAAAATTCTACCTCTCCATGATGTGCTTCATGTGCCGTCTGTCAGGAGAAATCTTGTTAGTGGATCTCTCCTTGTAGCCTCAGGATACAAAATTGTAATGGAGGCTAATAAAGTAGTTTTCTCTAAGAATGATATGTTTATTGGAAAAGGATTTGTGAAAGATGGACTTTTTGTTTTAAGTACTATGAATAAAAGTTCAAATCCTTCTTTTGTTGCAAATGTTGAATCATCAAATGTTTGGCATGGTAGACTAGGTCATATGAACTTAGGATCTATCAAAAGGATGATGAACTTAGATCTTATTCCTAAGACTCCTATAGATGATGAACACAAATGTGAGATTTGTGTTCAAGCCAAACACACTAGATTGCCTTTCAAATCTGTCTATAGAGATTCAGAACTCCTAGAACTTATTCATAGTGATATTTGTGATTCCAATAGGGTTTTGACCCGAGGTGGTAGAAAATACTTTGTTACTTTTATAGATGATCATTCAAAGTATTGTTATACCTACCTCCTTAAGACCAAAGATGAAGTTCTAGACAGATTCAAGGTCTATAAATCTGAAGCTGAGAACCAGTTGGATAGGAAGATTAAAATCCTTAGATCAGATCGTGGTGGAGAGTATACCTCAAATGAAATGACTAACTTCTGTGAAGAGCACGGAATTATTCATGAGGTAACTGCTCCTTATTCACCTCAATCCAATGGAGTTGCTGAAAGAAAGAATCGCACTCTTTTAGATATGGTCAATGCCATGCTTCTTAGCTCAGGTGCCCCTGATAATCTTTGGGGAGAAGCCTTATTGTCAGCCTGTTATATTCTAAATAGGATACCCAATAAGACCAATGATAAAACACCATATGAGTTATGGAAAGGACGGACCCCTAGGATTAATTACCTCAAAGTTTGGGGATGTCTAGCTAAAGTAGGAATTCCTGAACCCAAAAAGAGGAAGATAGGACCTAAGACTGTAGATGATGTATTCATAGGATATGCCCTAGATAGTAATGTCAATAGATTTCTTGTAACCCATTCTGAAGTAAATGAAATCTCTAATAACACAATTATTGAAGCTAGAGATGCAGTTTACTTTGAGAACATTTTTTCCTTCAAGGATAGAACCCCTTCATCTTCCTCTAACCCTTCTCTTACTCCGTCTACTAGTTCTCATGACCAAATGCCTAATTCTCAATCTGGACAAGTCATAGAACTTAGAAGGAGTAAAAGAGAAAGGATTGAAAAGAATTTAGGAGAAGGATTCTTCATATTTTTGATAGAAGGTGATCCCTCAACTTATGAAGAAGCCATATCCTCTCCTGATGCCCCTTTCTGGAAAGAAGCTATTAACAATGAGTATAACTCCATCATGGAGAACAATACTTGGTTTTTAGCAGACCTTCCTTTAGTCAGCAAACCAATAGGTTGTAAGTGGATCTTTAAGAAAAAAACTTAGAGCCGATGGTACCATAGAAAAATATAAAGCTAGATTAGTGGCCAAAGAATTTACCCAGAAGAAAGGATTAGATTATTTTGACACCTACTCT
The DNA here is from genome assembly GCA_029216955.1 of Iris pallida. Classification (NCBI taxonomy): domain Eukaryota; kingdom Viridiplantae; phylum Streptophyta; class Magnoliopsida; order Asparagales; family Iridaceae; genus Iris; species Iris pallida. The sequence continues at coordinate 1,339,482 of JANAVB010006394.1, forward strand.
CCTGTAGCTAGAATATCTTCTATTAGAACCCTTCTAGCTTTAGCATCCATTCATGATATGCTGATCCATCAAATGGATGTAAAGACAGCATTTCTAAATGGAGATTTAGAAGAAGAGATATATATGGAGCAACCTGAAGGTTTTATTGCTAAGGGTCAAGAAAAGAAGGTTTGCAGATTAGTAAAATCTCTTTATGGCCTAAAGCAAGCTCCCAAGCAATGGCACAACAAGTTTGACAAAGTCATTGTAGAATTTGGTTTTGTGCCAAATGAATATGACAAATGTTTGTATTCTAAAAATACAAATGAAAGTTGTGTTATCTTATACTTGTATGTTGATGATATCCTTATTCTAGGATCTTCACTGGAATTGATAAATAATATTAAGAATTATTTATCTAATCAGTTTGATATGAAAGACCTAGGTGAGGCAAATCTGATTCTAGGAATGCAAGTGTCAAAAAGGAAAGAGGGCTATACTCTATCCTTAGCACATTCAATTGAGAAAATGCTAAGGAAGTTTGAGTACTTTGACAAGAAACCTGCCCTTACCCCTTATGACAGTAATGTTGTTCTCAAGAAGAACGAAGGATCACCTATAGAACAACATAGATATTCACAAATGATTGGGTCCCTTATGTATATAACAAATAGGACCAGACCTGACATTGCATTTGCTATTGGGAGACTAAGTAGATATACTAGTAACCCAAATCAGTCACATTGGACTGCATTAGACAGAGTATTTAGATATCTTAAGGGTACTCTAGATTATAAACTTCATTATTCTAGACACCCTGATATCATAGAAGGTTACTCCGATGCAAATTGGGTAACTGATTCACATGATGTGAAATCCACTACTGGATATGTTTTTACCCTAGCAGGAGCTGCAATCTCCTGGGGATCATGTAAACAAACTATCATAGCCAGAAGTACAATGGACTCTGAAATGATAGCTTTGGATACTACATGTACAGAGGCCGAATGGCTTAGAAATCTTGTTATGCATATACCTATTTCTGTTCATCCTGTTCTTGTAATTTCTATAAACTGTGATAATAAATCTGTTATAGAACTACTAAAGCATGATTCTGTGAATGCTAAGATGAACAGGCACCTGCAGCTGCGCTTCAAGTCAATAAAGAGCCTATTGGGCAAATATGTGGTTCTTGACTATATAAAGTCAGAAAAGAACCTTGCAGACCACTTGACGAAGGGTCTGTCTAGGACATTGATCCTAGAATCATCGAGGGGGATGGGGTTAAGCCCATAGTATAGTCACCAGCAGTGGCAACCCAACCGAGTCTGACTGGAGATCCCAAGAAGCCGGTTCAATGGGTAGAAACAAGCTGGACTAGGTGACTATTATGGAACACTGACCTGAGATTAAATTCTCTTTAAAATAAAAGCCCAGGAGGCTGTACATGTGTACATTCATACCCCATCCATATGGTGACAGTGTTCCTTTTATGATATGGATAGGTTGAGTTTAAACTCTTAATAAGTCCAAGCATAATATGCAGGGTTGATTCCTATCACCAACCCTTAAGGACTTACCTATATGAGAGGTCGTGAGGGCCGCGACTATAGGACAGGGTGATCCTAGACAACTCTCATGAATGTGTAAAAGTGTGCATGGCCAATCTAACGCACCACCCGATAGACCCAAGTACCTCTAGCGTACTATGTGTGCTATTTTCTGAATCTGGTTCAAGAAGACTGATTCAAGGCGTAGTCCATCAAGCTCTTCTTCAGACAAAGACAATAGTCACTACGTGAGATTCAAGGCTGTAGTCCATCTCATTTATGCATAGTATAAACCTGTCCAGATATTTTCTACTCTTTTCTTTCCTTACTCGGAACTTGATTTTTGGGGGGGATTGTTGTATAGCTGTACAATAAAGGAAAAAAATCAAGTTTTCCTAACGTTGGCATATGTCCAACGGTTCAATTTTTTTTAATTTTTTTTAATAGCTTTCAATTATCAATGATTTCTCATTAAACATCATTCATTTTTTGGGATATAGAGTTGCCTATATATTGAGCTCCATTCTCCACCTTTAGAGACACAAAAAATTCTCCTCTACAAAAACTCTCTCGAATTTCTCGTTGCTCTCGAAAATCAGTTCTTCGTTGTTGCTCTGGGCAGAGCTAAGTCGGGGTCATCCTCTCCAAGTCGTGTGCGGCAAAGAGATTCCGGTAGACCGGGGATTTTACCACTAGGAGCGTTCGGATCCAGTCTGCACATAGACCCGGACTATCTCTTAAGGCAGTGCTTCGTGCGCGACTTCCCTGAAGGTCGGTAACATTTAATTAAGTTTATTATTTTGCAGTTTTTAGAAGTGAAGATTTGTGAAGAAAATCTAACAGTATATATATGTCCTTAAATTTATAAAATTTAAAAAAAATCGACCAATTGATCAAGTATGCATACATATATAATACAGTTCCATGCATAACTAAAACACAACGAAAGGATTTGTTGAGCAATCACATGCATGCATATATAAGTACATGCATATATAAGTACTTGCTTATATAAGATCTCATTACCTTCGAAGAATAATCAAGGAATCAATCAAAATAGAAACATTTTTTTAGAGGACCATTTCTGATATTCTAAGAATTCTAAAAAATACTAAAAGTATATATTTTTTTAATCACTCAAAAAAATAAATATTTGACGTTAGTAATATATACAAAAATTAAAAAAATAAAAGAAATTTGGTCTTTCGGACCATGTACGATCGCATATCTTGTACTTCATATGGTAGGAAAATGACATGCACCAGGTGCCAACCTCCCTCCTATGTTTAGGGAGCCATTATTTGGATGATGGAAAAAAAAAAAGGATTAGTTAAATTGCATGATGATCCAAGAGTATTGCTTGCTCAAGCATCATTAGAATGTGGAGTTGATACATAAAGGAGATGCTAATCATTCAATTTCTATTCTAATTGCATGGAGAAGGAAGACCTTTTGGCCAGGTGTGGGGAGAAGGAACAAAATAATTGAAAAGAAAAGAATGGTCTAACTACCGACCTAAGTGATATGTTTAATTAGAGTAGTGCCACATGAGAGGCATGGATTGATAGTACTGGTGTAGTGGATGGCCAACTAAGGACCAAACTCTCATTTATGTCTCATTAATCTTTTCTTCTTACTAGCGGGATTAGGAAAAGAGTGGAGGAAGTTAACACCTCAACAAATTAGACAAAGAGCCTATGAACAACCAATGGAGGAGAAGAAAACCCTAGCTCTTGCAGGACAATGAGCAGAAAAAGCAATCAAATTACTTTGATTCCTATTTAATAAAAAACATATGTTTAAGTAGTGATTCTAATTTTAATAAGACATGCTATTTAGTTATTTTATTTTTTAGTAGGACCCACATTTAGTGATTTTATTGTCATCATTACTCATATTAATTTATATGGTGACTCATTTAATTAGAATATTTCTTTCTTTCTTTTTAAGATTTGTCCACCTTTATATATATAAAATGTTGACCCTTTTGTAAAACAATCATCTACTTCTTATTTTTCAATACAATTTATCTTTAAAAAAAATTAAATAACTTTTTTTTCTTCTTCTCTGAATTAATTTGTTTTTCTTCTTTTAACCTAATATCTTCTTCTTATTTTCTCTGTCCTCATCAAGCATCTTTGCATCATTTTTGGTGTACTAATTAGAATACAATACTAGCCAACTTAGAAACATAAAGGAATTGATTACATGAGAAATAGCCCCTTGAGATCTCGTCACGGTCCTCTTCGTGTGTCACGTCCCGATTCTGCAGAGTCATTCGTCCTCGCATAAATCTCTAGGAACCGATCGTCCTCGCTTGGACGTGATGTCATACAAGTCTGAATTGTACTTGTACAAGACAAAGACGGTACAAAATTGATAATCTCCAAATAGGAACACATCGCAAGCGGCATAAGCAGACAAATTATAGATAATAAGGATGCATCTCTTTATTAAAAAGAATACCTTATTGATTCACAGCAATAGAAACAAACCAGGGGCGGCCCTGGCCCAGGGCAGGCCGGGCGACGGCCCAGGGTGTCACGATCCGCACCCAGTGTAAGGGTACAAGTGCGCAACCACGCCCAGCCTACGTCGCAAAATCGGCGGTAGAACGCTGTTCTAGGTCACTATCTAAACCAACTCACGCAATTGTATAATGTACTTGTCTTAAAACTCAACTCCGAACGGAGGACAAGTACAGAAATAATATAACTCAATCATAGTCTAAGCACGATAGGATGTCACAGAATTCTATAACTAAAAGAAAACAATAAAAACTACTAAAAGATAATAACTCAAAACAACTCAAAATAAGACAACTCTCAAATTATTACAATTCAAGTTCCAGTAGAGAAATCTAAAACAGTCTACTAAACTAGTCTCCCGATCACTCCTGAGAGTCGGGGCCAAAGGTAGCTAATCTCTCTCCAAATCCATAGTGAGTAGGGCATACATCCTCAGGGCTAACATCTGTAATATTTCAACAGGTCCAGTCAGGACAGGAACGAATACATCTCATCAAGTAAATCCAAGTAAATGACGAAAACCATAAAACAATTATAGACAATTTTATTGATGAAGCATAGGAATTCGAGACAGTTTAAGATGTAAAACTATAGTAAAAGAACAAGGAAAGTAAAAGTTGTGAAACAGAATATCATGTCAATGAAGACTGTAAATAAAAGCTAGCAGAACTAGAATAATGTGATATGAGTCCAGTGATACAATATGTGTCAAGTGTGATTCCATTCAATGATCCAAGTAGGATGATTCTTGTAATGGTTCTTGTGATAATTCTAGTAAAGATTCTTGTGGTGATTATAGTAAAGATTCTAGACAATACTCACAGTGTGTTTTAAAATACTGAGACCGACATGTAAACGGCTAGGGGTAATCCGGCACATCACACACTGGTCAAGTGTGGGACGGCTATCGTTCTTGTATAATTCACAGGGAGGTGGTTCGAGTATTTAGGAATGTTTACATGTCTACTCAAGTATTTCCCCGCCCGACAAATATGAATGAATCCATAACACGACACGTAAATCGAGAATAAATCTAGCCAGAATATGAAGGTGCTTGTAGGTGATTCTTGTAATAATTCTTGTAATAGAGGCTAGACAAGTAAGGTATGTGTGTCATATACATAAATTCCAGAAAATATCAATTCGTGTTTGTAACCGAGAATCAAATAGAACTGACTACAACTGAAATATAGAATTTGACAAGTAAATGAAAGAACTATCAGAGAATGTGCTCGCCTGACAATCCGAGCTGCTGATGAGGATGTATAACTGAACTGGGGTGATATAAACCTATTTTAAGTATACACATGTCACAACCAAATCTAAAATATCAAAGGAAATAGCTACAATGCAAGACTACATGCTTCTAATTTACTGGAAATCAAAATATCATGCTCAAACTCAAAATCGAATTTAATGAAAAAAACCCATTTTTCACACAACGACCCAAAAATGAGATATACACCAAATGAACCCGCGAAACTCGGCATACACATTGGTCTTGACCCACGTCATGCGCTCGTATACTCTCGGATTCGAAATCGTGTCCGTGTCGTGTCCACAGAATACGTATCGGAAATTCCCGATATCGCGTGACAACGCGTGCTTGTGCGTGCGTTCTCGCTCGATTGAGCGCCGCACACACAACAAAAAGTCCCGTGCTCGTGCACGTAGCTGGTGGGGGGGTCCTGGGGTAGGTCTAGGACACATCGGCATGACACGAAGTCACAGCGATGCGATACAGCAGCTCGCGCAACAGCGCGTGGCCTGCGCGCGCGTGCGTGCATGCTCGTGCACGCGGGTCGTCGCTCGTGGCTCGCGCGTCGGGCCATGCCACGACTCGGGATCGAGTCCCTGAGTATTCTAGGTATAGGGCTACGTGTTTCAACTCTTGGTACGGGTCCTCGACGCGTCGTGTTCGCGTACGAAGGCCGTGTCAGCGGCAAATTTTAGCCCGAGTGTACTGTTCAGCCGACCAGTGAACGCACGATTTCTCCGCGCTCGCTCGACGAAACATCGTAAAATTTTACGGACATGTGGGCAGAGGTTGCCCCTACGTGCTAGTAAAATTTCACGCAAGACGGAGCTCTGTGCGTCGAGTTATGACGCACAGACTGCAGGGCATGCACCGGACCTAGCACGGAATCTCGTGCACGCGTGTCCGTGTCCGTTCGGATGCCGAAATCGTGTCGATTTCCGATCCGTCTTTACGAAAGTTTATCAAAATCATATTATCTAAACATCCATGAAGACAGAATCGAAAAACAGCAACTTTCTATCCTAAGCGGTATTTCGTCGAACACGTGCCGTAAAGGACCGACACGTGTCCGATACCGCCATCAAACGAAGTCGAAATCCAACCAAACTTCGTGGGCAAGTCTAGGGCACCTATATGGATGCAAAAATGAAAGAAATTTCAGATTTACTATGGTAGAATAGGGTTTACCTATTGAGTGTCAAAAACTCAATGAACAGAGCCCCTCGGTTGTCGTGTCGGCCGATTTCCCTTAAGAAAAAGCCTCCGCCTCCTCGTTAGAAATGCTCCAGCAGATCCTCCTCTCCTCAACGAGTACAATGGAGTTCGTTTGGGAAGAAACGGACTCCGGATGAAGGAAAAATGAGTTTTGGAGAAGGGGATCTATTAGGGTTTCACTTGTGGAGGCTAAAACTCACAAATGAAAGGAAGAGGGAGGGGTTAATGTTGTTGGGCGGCCAGGAATAGGTCTCTAAGGTTAGGATTTCACTTGGGCCAACTCATTCTTAAGTAAAAAATAGGCCCAAGTCAAAAAGGCTAAAAGGCTAGCATGAAAAAGGCTAAAAAATTAATTAAAGCCTTAAAAAAATAAACTCAAGCCTAAAATAAATTCTAAAAATAAAAATAATAATTCTAAGACATGGTTAGGCTCCTATACAAGGTCCACTAAGGTTAAACCAGTTGCTAGTACAACACAAGTCATAATATCTAGAAAATCATTAAAATGGCTAAAAAGGCTAAAATGACTAAAAATTCATTTAAAACATTCTAAAATAACTAATTAATTCTAAAATAATTCCTACAAGGTCAAATTAATTCTAATTATTATTATTAGGCTTCTAGTCAATGTTGGCTAAGTTAAACCCATTTATGCTACACAAATATCAAATAAAACCACCTATCATCACATGAATTCAATAAATTAATAAATAATATAATAATTACAAAATGACCAAAATATCCCTAAATTAAAAATGTGGTGGTTACAAATCTACCCCCTTAGAAAAATTGCGTTCTCAAAATTTAAGTCGGTCGTACTCCTTCTAGGTCAGCCACCCACAATCAAAGTCTCTAAGCAATTTCTAACTCATACAATTTGAAGAATAACATATAGAGTCATGGTCAACCATAGCAGTTGAAGGTCTCATCTAGATGGACTAGTCATATTAGATCAAAACAGTCCCATGGTAGCAACATGCAAGCAATATAGGGTGTTCTGCTGGAAAGATAAGGAAGCAACAAATCATTAAGGTGTAGGACAGTCTACCATCCTATATAAAACTGGTAAAGACAACTAGGAATTAATTATGAAGGGTTACCATTCCAAAGATGATCAAAATCGAAAGTTTAAGGCACGAGTGTCAATAGCATTGAAATCCAATAACATAATATATATAAAAGAAGATTTAGTCCCGACGCGATCTAAGTTGATCAATTTCAGGATAAATCGAAGTTTGGACAAGATGGAGAACGAGGCCATTGAAGTCTGAGCACGAGTATCCAAGATTTGGTATCCATGTCACAATTGAATTAATTCAATTGAATAAGACCCCAAACATTGGATGATAAGGAGGATGACCCGGTCGACTGGTCATGATCAAAAGAATTAGAATTTAAAGGATGATGCAAGGATATAGAAATAAGTCAATTTCCTCCTTTGGATAGGGAAACTAAACGTGATACCTTGGGTTGATCTATCAAGTACAGTGCCTTTTCTTTTTGAAATATGTGAAAGGCAAAAATAATAAAAAGTTCAAAGACGATGCTATTAAGTACAATACGTGGTTCATAGGCGATGGAAATAATTCAAAAGAGAATTGCCAAAGCTGTCGTGGATGAGACTCTACAGCAAATTTAACTATGTCTCCCTCCACGTAGAATAATATATGAAAAGCGAACCAAAGTGCAATAGGTTGATCAGACCATCATGTACCGGTTCTGATTAGACAATATGTTAGTGGGTGCCAGCCCCCAATAAAATATGTCATGATCAAGCTCGAAAAAGATAAGCTTGCAAAACTGGTGCTAAATTAGCAACATAAGATAGACAAAATATAAGTAAGGATAATGATGAAGGAAGTTAATAGTCTAAGATCCTTTAAACATCAAGGAGTGAGGGTGAACCAAAACAAGTGGAAAAGAATTTTCAAATCAAAGTTCATAATGAGTTCTCAAGGGTCGTCCAGAAATCTCTCAAGGAATTCTAAGTGTGATTGAGTATCCTCTAATTCTAACACCTTATTTCCTATACTCTATAGCAGGCTCGTAGCAGTGCAACTAAGTCGCCGTACTACCACGATATCGCAATAATGCGAATCTCGACCTACATGGGCCACCACTAAAAATGTGTCACGACCCGCACCCAGTGTAAGGGTACAAGTGCGTAACCACGCCCAGCCTACGCCACAGAATCGGTGGTAGAACGCTGTTCTAGGTCACTATCTAAACCAACTCACACAATTGTATAATGTACTTGTCTTAAAACTCAACTCCGAATGGAGGGCAAGTACAGAAATAATATAACTCAATCACAGTCTAAGCATGATAGGATGTCACAGAATTCTATAACTAAAAGAAAACAATAAAAACTACTAAAAGATAATAACTCAAAACAACTCAAAATAAGACAACTCTCAAATTATTACAATTCAAGTTCCAGTAGAGAAATCTAAAACAGTCTACTAAACTAGTCTCCCGATCACTCCTGAGAGTCGGGGCCAAAGGTAGCTAATCTCTCTCCAAATCCATAGTGAGTAGGGCATATATCCTCAGGACTAACATCTGTAATATTTCAACAGGTCCAGTCAGGACAGGAACGAATACATCTCATCAAGTAAATCCAAGTAAATGACGAAAACTATAAAACAATTATAGACAATTTTATTGATGAAGCATAGGAATTCGAGACAGTTTAAGATGTAAAACTATAGTAAAAGAACAAGGAAAGTAAAAGTTGTGAAACAGAATATCATGTCAATGAAGACTGTAAATAAAAGCTAGCTGAACTAGAATAATGTGATATGAGTCCAGTGATACAATATGTGTCAAGTGTGATTCCATTCAATGATCCAAGTAGGGTGATTCTTGTAATGGTTCTTGTGATGATTCTAGTAAAGATTCTTGTGGTGATTATAGTAAAGATTCTAGACAATATTCACAGTGTGTTTTAAAATACTGAGATCGACATGTAAACGGCTAGGGGTAATCCGGCACATCACACACTGGTCAAGTGTGGGACGGCTATCGTTCTTGTATAATTCACAGGGAGGTGGTTCGAGTATTTAGGAATGTTTACATGTCTACTCAAGTATTTCCCCGCCCGATAAATATGAATGAATCCATAACACGACACGTAAATCGAAAATAAATCTAGCCAGAACATGAAGGTGCTTGTAGGTGATTCTTGTAATGATTCTTGTAATAGAGGCTAGACAAGTAAGGTATGTGTGTCGTATACATGAATTCCAAAAAATATCAATTCATGTTTGTAACCGAGAATCAAATAGAACTGACTACAACTGAAATATAGAATTTGACAAGTAAATAAAAGAATTATCAGAGAATGTACTTGCCTGACAATCCGAGCTGCTGATGAGGATGTATAACTGAACTGGGGTGATATAAACCTATTTTAAGTATAAACATTTCACAACCAAATCTAAAATATCAAAGAAAATAGCTACAATGCAAGACTACATGCTTCTAGGTCCCTTTTGGTTAAAGTCAACCCTTGGTCAACTCTGGTCAAACCTGGTCAATGCTGGTCAAACCTGGTCAAACATTGGTTAACTAGTTCATTTACTAATTTCTAGGTCATACACAAAATTCTAGGTCATTTGGAGTTCGTTTGAGTTGAATTGGATCAAGTTTGACCCAAAGTTGACTTTTGTCAATTTGGTCAACTTGTCGGCCAATTCGACTAAACTAGGCTCAAAATGACAATCCAAATCTGTCCTAGGACTCCTATAGTTATATACACAACTACGATCTATTCTAAGAGGGTTCTCAAGCATACAAACTATGCACACATAGGTATATATACACACATGTGTATTTACAATACAAACCAAACTCTAATTCTAACAAATGATTATGTGTGTGTGTGTCCTGGAGCTTACTGAAGTGAGTAAATTCTGAGATTAAAAACATCCTGTAATGCCCCAGTCCCAAAATACGTAGGACTAGGAACGTAGACATGCCAGCTGTATACATACGAAGTATACTCCAATATATGGAAACCTCGTATGAACACATAAGCTATAAAATGCAGTAGAACCATAACTAATCTCATCTACACAAAATAAATGAATAAAAGATATAATATAATGATAATAAATTGTCTTGATACAATATGTTGGGCGGAGACAAATCCACTACCAACAAGTAAAGAAAAAATACATGAGAAAAGAAATGAATTTGGCGGGCGAAGCGAAGACGATCCAAGTGCAATCATCCTCGTAGAGAAGCAATGATCACGGCTAGAGCTAGAACACCTGCAAAAAATAATAGCACACACCTGGCGAGATAACCAGGTCCTCAGAGGGACGTAACAAGACACATAATATCATGTCATATAAACTGAATAAATATTGCTCAAATAAATAAGTTAATTGAATTATAACATGGTCCAATACACACCTATTGAACTAGCTTACCATCCCCCCAACCAAACAAGGACAAGAGATGGTAAACTAATTCACGGTGACGTATCTTTCCATGCTATGAATCCAATATGGTATTCGGACCCCAACAAGGTTCAATACCTTCTCATCGAAGTAGTAAGTCACACCTACAACCAAACAAGGACAAGATGTGATGAACTAATCCGCGACAAGTTATTGTTCTAAGCCACGGTCAGATACAAGTACCCAAACCAAAAGTACTCATACCTAACGGATAAAGGTGCCTAACCGTTCTAAGTGAATGTAGTTAAGAACAATCCTTCCTACGCATGGGCCCTGGCTAAATAGGATCGGCATGGTCCCCTATTGGGCACCAGAGGCCCCATCAGTAAGAGCATGACGTTCCGCAGAATCGCAAGTGGCCGTCAGTAATCATGGGTAATCTGACCCGCGTCTCCAGCGGAGCTCACGGATTACAAAAGAAAAAGTGCATCGAAGCCCATACGCTAAGGAATTGTCCTCCCCGCCCAATGCCTACTATGTTGTATCCACAACATTAACGTCTATAACCGCTATGTCAAAATAGCATGCAATTCTATTAGCGGTTATTCCTATCGCACGGCTTATACGTACTGGTGGCCAGCCAATCACACACGTCCGTGTTCTACATGCGACACACAACTTCGTGGTACAACGTGTCAAGGCCATGAATGCAACACACAAAGGTGGTCCCTTAAATCTAGGTTTAATGTGTAAGAAAAATAATACATAGCAGAAAATATAAATGAACAGTAAGTTCTAACAGGTTATGCCATGTATCACAATTTATTTTGTATAAAAATAATGAATAATGCATGAAATATGAGCTAAAATAAATAAACAGCAAATGGCAAGGTGTCTTGCCTGGTAGTACGCTTGGTGTGTTGTAATGATCAATGTGGCCCGAACTGCGACTTCGGTAACAACTATACAATGTGACTTCTGATGGTGGCATGGATAGTTCCATTGGGTTTAGAAAGTTTAAATTTGCTAGGAACGATATGTGGAAGTTCGAGATTGACAAGAAGATAGGAATATGACTAGCCACGAACAAGATAAAAAAAAGGCTTAATTGCACTTTGCTACCCTCAACTATTCCGCTTTTTCAACTTGATACCCTAAACTTTTTTTTGGAACAAGTTGATACCTCAACTACTATTTTTTTTCAACTTGATACCTAATTTTTCAAAAAAACCCCAAAATGCCCTTATCCCTTCCCTCTTCCCTTCCCCCCCTCCCCCACTCCGGCCACCCCCACCCTCCTGCTCCGCCTCCCCTCCGGCCACCCCCCTCTCCCACGCCGGCCAACCCTTCCCTCCCGCTTCAGGCGCCACCGTCGCGACGGCGGCTGCGGCTGCTGCTGCTACGGTGGCTGCTACGGCGGCTACTGCTGCTGCGACGACGGCTGCTGCTGTCGCGGTGGCCGGCAGCGGTGGGGGTAGGGGGGTGGCCGCGCGCGGGAGAGGGGGGTGGCCGGAGGGGAGGCGGAGCGGGAGGGAGGGGGTTGCCGGAGTGGGGGAGGGGGGGTTGGGGGAGGGGAGTAATTTTAAGGTTTGAGCAGGGGTATTTTCGTCCCAAAATTGTTTTGGGTATCAACTTGTTACAAAAAAAAGTTTAGGGTATCAAGTTGAAAAAGCGGAATAGTTGAGGGTAGCAAATTGCAATTAAGCCTAAAAAAAAACAAAAACAAAAAAAAAAAGATATGGTATAGATAAGTATTTAATAACTTTAAAAAAATATTTATAATATTTTTATGAAAAATCTATTTTATAGATCAACAAATTTAGATGAATACTCGAAAATTTTACTAAATCATTTTAGAGCAAAAGATTAATTTGTCAAAATATAATTAGATCAAAACTATACCATATTATAACAATATCTGTTAGACTTCCAATCAAAATTCTATATTTTAAAAATAGATAGAAAATACTATAATAATATTTTTAACTCATTTATTTTCAAAATACAATCAAAACTATATTTGATTACAAAATAAGTTTTTAGAAAATTATTTACTATATATATATATAACAAAATAAATAATACATAATAGTAATAATAGCAGTATTAACTAGTTAATAATATAATAATAGCATATTTTATCCAATCATTCTGCCACTATACAAAAAAAATTGAATAATAATATTAATAATAACTTTTCTTAATAACAAAGTAATAAGTTTACTAGTACACATAAACATATTGTAGTTATATAGTATTGGTAATGATCAAAGCAACAACAAAAACAAATTTCAATCCTCCCCATGCGAACATACACACACAAATGATGACAAAGACCATTCCTTCTTGTTGTTTCTCACGTGGGAAGAGGGAACATAATAATAATAATAATAATAATAATAATAATAATAATAATAATAATAAAACAGAAAGAATAGAAAAGGAAAGTAATAGTTACAGCAGCTTCTCTGCTGCTCACAATAAACTAAATCAAGGGGAGAGAGAGAATGAAAAGGGCTCATATTCCTAATTTTCGAGAGAGAGATTGAAATAAATATCTAAACAAAAGAATGGAAGAGTGAGGAAGAGGGAGCGGAGAGGGGATGGAGAGAGTGGAGCGGCCGGAGAGGGGTCGGCGAGCAGTTCGGTGAAGAAGAGGGAAGGAGAGGTCGGAGAGGCTGGGAGAAGGGGGCGGAGGCGGCGCGAGGGTTCGGCCAAGGGCGCGACGGCGGAGGAAGAGGCGGGTGGTGCGGCTCGGCGAGGCAGGGTTCGGCGGCGCGACGCCGAGGTTGTAGATCGCGCGGGTGGGGACGGGAGAGGCGCGGCCTCCACGGTCGTGTGGCAGGCGCGCCAGGTCGGTCGACGGAGGGCTGGTCCGAGAGAGTCGACGGCGGTCGCCGTGGTGGGTTAGCGCGTGCTCGGCGCTGGCGCGGCGGCTTCGCGGAGGAGCGGAGAGAAAGGGGTGTGAGCTCGGGGTGCGGCGAACCGGCGCGGCGGAGCACGAAGTCCGGTCAGGTTAGGGTTTCCAATCCTTCTTCTTCTATGGGTGATGGATTAGGGGGTTTCCGGCCGGTGACCGTGGTCGGTCGCGGTGTTGGTGATGGTGGTGGCAGCGGGTGGTGTCGGGGAGGTCAGGTGGCGGTTGTGGTATGGGGAGTGTGGCAGGTGGTGCGACGACCAGTAATGGTGGTTAGTGAGGGTTGGTTTGGGGTGGTTCGATATGCTGTTGGTGGTGGTGCCTGATGACGATGGGGACAGAACTGGTGGCGACGGTCATTTGGTGGAAGGGGCGGTGGAGATGGCTTGTTGTCGACATACTCGAAAGTGGAGGCGCAAGGTGGCCGAGCGTGGCCTGCTGCGGCGGGTTTTTCGGTAAGGCGGCGGATGGGCTTAGATTAGGACTACGGTTTATTGTTTAGGATTGTGGCGGGGTGTCGAACACAAAAAATTTGTGTATTGGTATCGTGTCCTGCGTGACTCGGTGGAGTCAAAGTTGTGTCCGGTGTTGGACACTGAGAGGATAATGTAACTGTAATAAAGAAAAAAAATAGTGGAAAAGATTGAGACACGGACACGATGCACTCAATGATGTGGGTGTTGGAGAATTTTGTGGAGATGGTTATGGAGAATTTGGAGTAATTTGTGGAATAATTATATGGAGGAGTACCTGCCTATTTATAGGATGTGGGAATTTCCAATTGGATAAGGACTAGGAATATTTAAAACCCAATTAGATAATTCATGTATTAATTAAATTAATTCAATAAATCCAAATCAAAATCAAAATCCGATTTAAATCTAATTAATTTACATCCTTTAGTTTAAAAATAAGATAATTCAAATCCCAAATATAGATATTAATTTAAATAAATCCAAAATTCAAATCAAGATTTAAATTGTCACAATAATTTCAAAATATATTTTCCAAAAATACTATTAATAATAATTTCGAAAATTACTTTATTATTTAAAATAAACTAATAATTAATTACGAAATATATATGTATGCACAAATAATATTTACAAATATACACTTTTCTAGTATACCTTTTTATAAGAATATTATTTATTATTATAACTGTCTAAAAAGGCTTTTCATAAATAAACTCATAAATTTAGAAACTTTGGTAGCTAAAAAATAATTAATATATATATTATCTTGAAAATATAAAATAGGAAAAATATTTTTCTAAAAATATGTACGCTCGCACATATTCGCACTCGTCGAGCAATTTCGAAAAAATAAAATTTCGTGCGCGACGTACAATAAGACTACGCGATGTACAATACAAAATTTTAAATCGGTACTAAATTTAATAATAAAAAATAGTAGAAATTTAGGGGTTTTACACATCCAAACATAACCATGGTATACCTCAATTTAATATACTATTATATACATATAAACAAATAGGAAACTATATATATATATATATATATATATATATATATATATATATATATATATATATATATATATATAAAATATATATATATAGCCAAAGGTTTTGAAATAGTTTTAGTGAATCCAAATCTGGAATTAAATCCCCCTCGACCCATTCTCAACATATATACATTAGCAATGGGTTTCAACGGAGTTTTCTAATGCATATAGTTAAATATATATATACACATAGCTACAAAGAAAACACATATACTCATAAATGATAGAAAATTATGAAACAAATCCAAAAGTTGGTTCCCACAAATCTATAACCTCATATACGTACCAAAAACTCAGATTTTATAAGCTAATTTACTGGAAATCAAAATATCATACTCAAACTCAAAATCGAATTTAAAGAAAAACCTATTTTTCACACAACGACCCAAAAATGAGATATACACCAAATGAACCCGCGAAACTCGGCATACACGTTGGTCTCAACCCACGTGATGCGCTCGTATACTCTCGGGTTCGAAATCGTGTCCGTGTCGTGTCCACAGAACGCGTATCGAAAATTTTTGATACCGCGTGACAACGCGTGCTTGTGCGTGCGTTCTCGCTCGATTGAGCGCCTCACACACAACGAAAAGCCCCGTGCTCGTGCACGTAGCTGGAGGGGTCCTGGGGTAGGTCTAGGACACATCGACACGACACGAAGTCACAGAGATGCGATACAGCAGCTCGCGCAACAGCGCGTGGCCTGCGCGCGCGTGCGTGCATGCTCGTGCACGCGGGTCGTCCACTACCAAATTACAGTACTTTAGCGACGGCCATTTAGCGACGAAAATTTTCCGTCGCTATTACCGTCGGATCACCGACGGATTTGTGACGGACTACCGACGGAAAGCAGTGGACAATTTTTTTTATTTTTTATGTCCATATCCGTCGCTACGCCGTCGATAGGTCGTCGGCCAAGTAGCGTTGGTTTTATATCCGTCGCTAGAACGTCGCATATTTTGGCGGCAAAAGCCTAAAATATTTTCGCGAGATTTGACTGACGACTTAGCGACGGAATAATCCGTCGCTACTCTGGCGCGAGATTTACTGACTACTTAGCGACGGAATAATCCGTCGCTACTCCGTCGCTAAATTTACGTTCCAGACTTAAATTGAAACGACGGAGGGAACTTTTTCATTCCCCCCAAATTTCACTCTCTCTCCTCTCTCTCTCTCTCTCTCCCGCGGTGATCGATCGGCGACCCCCTCTCCTCTCTCTCCCGCGGCGGTGATCAGCGACCCCCTCTCCTCTCTCTCTCTCTCTCTTTCTCTCTCTCTCTCTCTCTCGCGCGCGCGCGCGGTGGTCGTGGGTGCAGCGGGCCGGGGGCGTCGGGGGCTGCGGGGGCGGCGTCGACTGCGGGGGGCGGCGGGTGGCGGCGGTGGCGGGGGGTGTGGAGGGGGCGGTGGGAGGGAAGCGTTGGAGGGATGGAGGCGCGCGGGGGCTGGCCGCGGGGTGCGGGGGGTTGCGGAGGGGGGCTGGCCGTGCGCGAGGGGCGGAGGGCGAGGGGTGTGGAGGGGGCGGTGGGATCGAGGGGGCGGGCAGCGTTGGGGGGGGACGATGGGGGCGGGGGCTGGCCGCGGGGGTGCGGGGGGGGTATGTGTGGAGGGGGGCTGGCCGCGGGGGGCGGAGTGTGTGGAGGGGCGGCGATGGGAGGGGGCGGGGGTGTGGAGGGGGCGGTGGGAGGGGGCGGGCAGCTGCCTCCGTCACTGCCTCTCTCCTGGCTAGCGACGTCATTTAGCGACGGCGACCAATAACGTCGCTATTTATTGAAAATAGCGACGTCATAAAAATAACGTTGCAAAACATCGCTGGCTAGCGACGCTCTGCGACAGGCATAAATATTCGTCGCTGATGAGCGACGAATAGCGACGTATTATTAAATCACGTCGCCATGTGGGAAACTTCCTATTTGGACACATCAAGTGTTTGATTTATTGTTGGAATGAATATTTTGTATATTTATTCTCAGATTTTAGATGTGTTCTTGAGAGTATCTCATGGTATCATATTGCCTATATATATATACCATTGCAGCAG
This sequence comes from Iris pallida, assembly GCA_029216955.1. Taxonomy (NCBI): domain Eukaryota; kingdom Viridiplantae; phylum Streptophyta; class Magnoliopsida; order Asparagales; family Iridaceae; genus Iris; species Iris pallida. Next base: position 1,356,900 of record JANAVB010006394.1, read on the forward strand.
CAGCAATGCAGCAGCTGCAGCAGAAGCATGCAGCAGCAGCAGCAGTTAAATGCAGCAGCAGCAGCAGTTAAATGCAGCAGGGGGGAGGGGGCCGGGCATTGTTGGGGTGGCTTACTGCATCCATATTGCACATGCCCAGCTCATCATCCCTTGTGTGCAGTCAGATGATACCCCTACTACTATTTTGTCCTGCATACTATAGTTATATGTTCAGTCACAGTTTATAACTAGTGTTCTTTCCATAGCAGTAGCAGACCCATTCGTTTGAGTATCAGTCCAATATTGGTCCTATATCACTTGGGTATGTGATAGACCTTAGACTTCATCTTTTCCTTTTTAAATGAATTGTCTACACAAATAAGTACTTATCAAAAATCTGTTGTTTTCTGTGTATGGAGTGTTTTGTTGGCATGGGATGATGGCTTTTGAATTACATTGGACTAAAAACTGAGAATTAGTACACTGTTTGTGTTTACTGATTTAAGGATGATTAAATCATTAGGTTTAATCCTATGTCATGTCTGGGTTTAAGTTATATGTTATGATTCATGTTGGCATGGGGATTTTGGTTTTTGAATTTGAGCTGTTACATTCTTTTATATTCTGTTACATATACTTACCAGATGGCACCCATGACCCGAGGAGCGGCACGTCGTTTGAAGAAAACAGTGAATGCTGAGGTGGCTCCTCCTACAGTTGAGGAGGAAGTGGCACCGGTTGCTAGTGAGACCGGGAGTTCTAGTCATCCAGCACCGGTAGCTAGTAATACCGAGAGTGCTTTTGATGCAGTCCTGGCAAGGGACGACGCCTCTCCTCGTACCAAAAATCTCGCTTTTCGGAGGTGGTTGCGTGAAAGTATCACTGAGCGTTTGCGTGAGCAGCGTGGCAAGCATTAGCTATTAGTACTTATTTGTATTGGACTATTTTTATTGGGTTGTTTTTGTTTTAGACTATTTGTATTGGACTACATATATGAATTAGAACTGTGTCAATCTCTGGATTATATTGGACTACGACACCGCGGTAACATAGTTCCTGCAGCCATTCGACTGGCGAGGCAGAAACTATGTATCCGTAGATAAAGTGGACTGTCCTCCGACCCTCATCCCTCGGCAATGATGATACGACAACCAACCGGAGAGGATACTCCGAGAGATCCATCTGGGAGGGACGTATAATCTGAGAGATCACCTTTACAAGAATTATATCAGTAGTAGAATTGAGTGCTGGAGGAGATGTTATCAGAGTATACGTCCTACTCAGATGGGTCTCTCACCGTTACTATTTTTTTTCTGACAGCATGGTGGATGTGCTCCGTCCACAGATTCTGGCTTCGAGCCAAAACTTTGTTCCGGAGCTCAAGTGGATATCTTTGGTGTATAGCTCGAGGGAAAGGTTCCTGACAGCATGGTGGTCTCCTCTGTCAAAGTATCCGTGCTCATCCCACATGGGTTGTGGGACGAGCACGGATACTTTGACAAACGAGACTACCATGCTGTCAGGAACCTTTCGCTCGAGCTATACACCAAAGATGTCCACTTGAGCTCCGGAACAAAGTTTTGGCTCGGAGCCAGAATCTGTGGACGGAGCACATCCACCATGCTGTCAGAAAAAAAATAGTAACGGTGAGAGACCCATCTGAGTAGGACGTATACTCTGATAATATCTCCTCCATCACTCAATCCTACTACTGATATAATTCTTGTAAAGGTGATCTCTCAGATTATACGTCCCTCCCAGATGGATCTCTCGGAGTATCCTCTCCGGTTGGTTTGTGTTCTGAGCCATCCGTTCTCACAGAGGGTCCTTTTTTGGATTCTATATTTTGTATTTTGGTTTCTGTATTTTGGTTTCTATATTTTGTATTTTGGTTTCTGTATTTTGTTACATTCTTCAGATACTAGATACGATAAGAACATATACATTCTTTTACATTCTGTTACATATACTTACCAGGTAACACCCATGATGGGTGACCAGGACATAGTCCCTGCAGCCATTCGACTGGCGAGGCAGAAACTATGTATCCGTAGATAAAGTGGACTGTCCTCCGACCCTCATCCCTCGGCAATGATGATACGACAACCAACCGGAGAGGATACTCCGAGAGATCCATCTGGGTAGGACGTATACTCTGAGAGATCACCCTTACAGAAATGATATCAGTAGTGGGATCGAATGTTGGAGAAGATATTATCACAGTATACGTCCTCTCCTCCACGATGGCTCTAGACCCATCTGCTCGTCCCTGCTTCCATTCTTCTTATTTGACTCTCTCAGCCACACATGATATCCAGCTCAAGTGTAGAGTAGGCAGAAAAGAAGGGGACAGGAATAGGAGGGGGAAGCAGCACAGCAGGCGGCATGACCCGGAGGAAGTACAGAGGTTTTCTTTAACATACGTAGGAGAACTATAAGGATTTATCTTTTCACAATATGTCATCTTGTCAAAGACCCTTAATGTGACAACCATGTTACCGCGGTGTCGGAATATTAACATGTCATAATTTTCTAAGCCGTGTGTTTTGACATAATCATCCCAACTCTTTCCTCCTGTGTCGTAATCTCGATTATTACATAGAACTGAAATCTGGTTGGGAGGATTATGTCAAAACACACGGCTTATAAAATTATGACATGTTAGTCTTCCGACACCGCGGTAACATGGTTGTCACATTTAGGGTCTTTGACAAGATGATATGTTGTGTTTACATATATCCTTATAGTTCTCCTACGTATGTTGAAGAAAACCTCTGTACTTTCTCCGGGTCATGCCGCCGGCTGTGCTGCTTCCCCCTCCTATTCCTGCCCCCTTCTTTTTCGCCTACTCTACACTTGAGCTGGATATCATGTGTGGCTGAGAGAGTCAAATAAGAAAAATGGAAGCAGGGACGAGCAGATGGGTCTAGAGCCATCGTGGAGGAGAGGACGTATACTGTGATAATATCTTCTCCAACATTCGATCCCACTACTGATATCATTTCTGTAAGGGTGATCTCTCAGAGTATACGTCCTACTCAGATGTATCTCTTGGAGTATCCTCTCCGGTTTGGTTGTCTTCTGAGCCATCCGTTCTCACACTTAAAATACAGGGATTGGATTCTGTGTTTCGTATTTTCGGCGAACCCAGGGATTGGATTCTGTATTTTGTTTTTTGGTTTCTGTATTTGTTTCCAGCTCCATTTGCATTAATCTACGGTACGACATGGTGATCAGGACATATATAGTTCCTGCAGCCATTCGACTGGCGAGGCAGTGTCACGCCCCAGAACCAGAATACTGGAGAGCGGGGGCAGACATAGCCAGCTACGTAATCCCAAAGTACGTTAATACTCTGAAATCACGTATAAGCTGTCAAGATATGGGGGTTACTCTACAAGCCATCAGTCAATCCTATGGTTTAACAATCCTAGGTATCTCAATCACAGACAATTATACAAGAGCAAAGAGTACGATCATCATACATACAATAGTAAGGCGTCCCGAACCATATATACATGACTGATCATGAAGCCAGTACCACAAAACTGAGGACTAGCTAGAGTATTAGTCGTACATGATAAGGACTAGCTATAGTCTAGAATACACATATCATGTTTATGCCCGTAGGCTACAATATCAAGGAAAATACCAAAACACGAGCTAAACACGTGCTCGGGGCTAAACGTTACAAGAGAAGAATTTACATATCAGTGGGAGAATAAAAGAAACCCACTGAGGCACTCTGGTGCTCCTGCTGGTCACCGTCGAGTAGATGGTACGGTAGATCCTTCGGGCTTTTCTATCAGAACCTGGCCATGCAAAACCAGTGGGGTCAGACCCCAAATAGCAAGTACCACAAAGGAGGCCGAACTATGAACTTAAAACCAGCAATCAATAGCAAACAATAAGCAATAAGTAAGGGAGGATCGAGATTCGTGCAGTACCAATGCACTTATCCCGAACATAGGAAGACAGTAAGTAAACTGGAGAACATGTTAAATAAATAGAACTGGGCAGGTGATATACGATGAGATAACCATGGGACTATTCAGATAACCAGGTTACAACCCGTAAACCAAATAAGGACCGGGGTTGTAACCCTTCGTCTGAACAGAACTTGGTTTCTCCCACCATTTATCGGCAGGATAAAATAAGAAATCAGGACATGTAACGATCATGTACAGGACAGGGCGAATATGAACAATCAGGTCATGTGACAATCTCGTGCAGGATCAAGTCAAGACTAGACTGAGTTAGACTCCATTCAATCAATCACGGCCAAGCAATAAGTACGGCTTGATACTTTAACTAACTAGGGTTATCACAGGCCTAGTTACTAGCAAGATGCAATGAGATTCTTCCAAGTCCAATTACCCGTTTGTTACTACCTGAATGACCCCAGCAAAGAAAAGGAAAAGATAGCATGTTATAGCAGACACACTGTAGTAAGATACATGTGTCCTATGGTACCACACTCGACGACGGACTGGAAGTGCGCTCATCTCGACGGATAGCAACAAATCCCATGTATATATATATATATAAGGCCGGGATCAAAGGGGCAACAGGTAACTGGGAAAGTCTCTCCATGAACTACTGGATTATTCTAGTAATTAGCCTTAGTCCATTTCAGTATGAATCCCTGACCGTGGAAAACCAGGGATTCATGTCCTAGACATGATGCAAGATGAGACGGGTTCATTTGTACAAACACAATTACCCACGGTGTCAGGATACTAATTAATTCTTGTCAGGAGTGCGCCACGACGGGCCACTATCATTATCATTATTACTTATCAAGAGTGCGCCACGACGGCCACTATCAAGTCATTCTTATTTATCATTTCAAGTTATCATGTCAAGAGTGCACCACGGCGGGTCACTATCAAGAATATCAGGTCAAGCATATCATGTCAAGTTATCACTGTCAATTATCAAGTCAAGAATATCATGTCAAGTTCATTTCAAGAGTGCACCACTACGGGTCACCGTCGTGTCATGTCATTTATCAAAGAAGGAAGAAACTTGCATAATTAAATAATAATATATTAATAATATATATATTCTTGAAGCCAAGGAGAAACTCTACAATTTTCATGTTGGGAGTGGGAAGAAATTTTGACCACAATTCAGGCAAATAAAATATTTAAACAATCAAAGTGGGACCCATGCGGTCCAAAAGTGGAAGAACAAATATGCGGTCATAGAGAGTGGGAGGCCACCCATGCGGCCAGAAAATAACAAAAGGGGCCATGCGGCCAAGAATGGGTGGAAGGCCATGCGGCTCCAAAATTAAATGCCAGCAAGAAATATTTTCGCCATCAGAAAAGACAAAGAGAGTGGGACCCGCAATGAATGCAAGCTTCCACTTTGCAAGCAAGACAATGGAAAAAGGGGCACGTGGCCAAACAATAAAATGATGACTGCCAGTAAAAGAGTGGCTCACGTGGCCAAAATATTAGATAGTGGGGGAAGGGAACCTATGCGGCTCACATTAGATTTTATGCAAAAATACAACATGCAAGTAATAATAATATATTTAATGGCCAAAGGCCATGCGGCTCTGCATCAAGCAATTATTAATGCTGTAAATGTCCATGCGGCTCACCCTCACATTTGCTTGCATGAAAGTACAACCAAATAAATAAATACTAAAAATGGCCATGCGGTTGATACCAAGGAAGGGCATTTAAAGCATTAAATAATAAAGTAGGGTCTTAAATGCAAAAATGCATTCAACCATCAGAGTCTTATGCGGCTCACTACTTTTTCCAAGGCTTAAACCAATTCATTAAAGACTAAAATATTAATTACTAAGGACTTAAGTGCATTAAGCCTTAAAGCACAGTACTAAAAAAACACCTTAGAATACAAGGCCTTAGGGATAAAGCATTAAGTATTAAAGGGTCTAAATGCAAAAAGGCATTTAAGTTACTTAAGCCTATGCGGCTGTGTGCTTCCAAGCACAAATGCACATAAGGATAAAACATATAAGGACAAAATACTAATAAGTATAAAGGTGGGGACAAAAATGCATTAAGTATGAAAGTGGGGACTTAAATGCATTAAGTATTGAATCTACAGTAGCCTATGCGGCTCACATTATTTGTTTTCAGGGAAAGCTTGCTGATGCAAGCAATTGAAATGCAATGCTTAATGCTTTTATTTAATGCATGGCAATACATTAAATGTATGGCAATACATGGAATTGTTCAATGCGGCCAGGCTTAGTGTTTCAAGCAAAATATACATCGTGTGCTAATGCATTATTTCTAATGCTTAGTCTCCATGCGGCTCATTGTTTCATATGCGGCTAGCTACTGTGGATTGCATGCAGGCAAGGAAATATTAAAAGTAAGCAATATTTAAGAGCAAGCCATATTATAATAAATAATAAATATCCATAGGCCTATGCGGCCACTAACTGTTGCAGGCAAGCAAGCACTTATCAAGCAAATATTTAATGCATGCATGAAATTAATGATTGCAAGGCCATGCGGCTAGAAAAACCACTTGCCGCATGAAATAGTCATGTGGTCAAGTACTGTTCTTCTCCTCACTTCAGAGAAGGAAAACACCATGAAGCCATACTTCCAAGCTCCATAAAATCGTCATCCAGAGTCCAAATTCGAACTTCCATAGGTCAAAATGGGGTAGAACAAAATTCTCTACAACATGGAACCATCAACTAGCAAAATATGCAGGTTTAACAGATCAAAACCCAGGAAAACCGAAAATACCACAAAGCTAGATCTACAACAATCCACTCGGTAAAACCGAAAATTTCAAGTTCTAAAGATGCTTAGAATATAACAAGGAAGAGAATGGAACAAACGAAATTGAAATCGTCCAACATTCGGCAAGGTATACTTGCCTCTCTCCAATGGCTAGGGTTTGGTGGAAAAGAAATGAATGAGGGTGAATGAGGAGGGAGAGAGAAAAGTGGCTTATATAACAAGCTCAAGTGATCTCCACCATTCATTCCTCTCCACTCAATCTAAGCCATACACCTCAGCTCATGAGAAACCAACTAGACCAAACCAAGTCAAAGTGGAACCGAACCAAATAAAACCAAGTCCAAGTTAAACCAAGTCATGAAAATCCTACACTTAGGAAAAATTTAAAATATTACGCAAATCGATAAATACGAAATACGGCTCAAATAAACATGTATCCGTATAAAATACTGATACAGTGAGACGGGTCTCACAGGCAGAAACTATGTAGCCGTAGATAAGTTGACTGTCCTCCGACCCTCATCCCTCGGCAATGATGATACGACAACCTATCACTATATCTTATATAGTAGTAGATGATGTCTTAGTATTACATTATGTGAGTTCATCTTGATTCTGTTACGTTCTTCAGATACTAGATACGATAAGATCATATACTACACCATATGTACAGAACATAGATGATTCACACTAATGTATGCTAGAATGAATTTTGGGTTGTGTATTCTGAGCCATCCGTTCTCACACTTGAAGATAAATTTTTAGTATAACGACGGATATTAGGTTACTCTTCAGTATAATTGATGTCTATTCTTGGATAATTGGTGTGCATTAAATTCCTATGTGCATATTTCGTCTATGTGATTTTTGGATATATACCTACGCTGGGTTATAAGCGATGATCTGATATACAAAGGAGGTGCTGCCGAAATTTTTGTAGACATTTGGATACATTGTATGTTCGGATATTTTTTTATGTTTGGATAATTTAATGTTGGATATTGGATATATTGTGTTGGTAATATTTTGTTGGATATTGGTATCGGATATGGATATTTTGCATATGGATATATGGTGTTGGATATTGCATACGTTGGATATTCGTGTTGGATATGGATATATGGTGTTGTATATGGATATTTTGCATGTTTGATATTGTGTTGGATGTGTTGTATAAACAGGAAAGAGTCTGTTTGCAGTATTTTTTTTTCAAAAATTAGAAGTTAGCGACGGACTGGCGACCACTCAGCGACGGATAGTCCGTCGCTAACTGGAGAAACTGAGTTTAGCGACGGAGTGGCGACGTAAAAAACCGTCGCTACCTGGAGCATTTCAATAAAGCGACGGATTAGCGACGGACTATCCGTCGCTAACTGTAGGAATTTAATGTATCGACGGATTGGCGACGTAATATCCGTCGCTACCTGGAGTATTTTACATTGAGCGACGGTTTTAGCGACGGAATGTCCGTCGACCTGGTTCTGTTTGATGTCCATAAATTTTGCAGTTAGCGACGGATGTTTTGTCGCTAATGCGACGCTAATCCGTCGTACACCTCGGCGGATTAGCGACGGCATAACGACGACCTGCCGTATGGGAAAATCTCTGATACGCTTTTACCGACAAATTTACGACGGATTAGCGACGGATATTGCGTATCAGAATATCACTGATACGGTTTTGCCGACTCTTTAGCGACGGATTTTTTCGTCGCTAACCCTATATCCTGATACATGTTTTGACGAAAGCTAGTCGGTAATCCGTCGCTATATATATTTAAATGCGCCGACGGTATTCCGTCGCTAAGTCGTCGCTGAGCGACGGAGTAGCGACGGATATGTTTTAGCAACGAGGTTATTCCCGACGGCTGTTTTACCAAAATATCCGTCGGTAATCCGTCGGTATTTATTTTTGGCGACGGACTACCGACGGATAAGGCCGTCGGTAAATCCATGTATTTTGGTAGTGGTCGCTCGTGGCTCGCGCGTCGGGCCATGCCACAACTCGGGATCGAGTCCCTGGGTAGTCTAGGTATAGGGCTACGTGTTACAACTCCTGGTACGGGTCCTCGACGTGCCGTGTTCGCGTACGAAGGCCGTGTCAGCGGCGAATTTCAGCCCGAGTGCACAGTTCAGCCGACCAGTGCACGCACGATTTCTCCGCGTTCGTTCGACGAAACGTCGTAAAATTTTACGAGCATATGGGCAGAGGTTGCCCCTACGTGCTAGTAAAATTTTATGCACTACGGAGCTCTGTGCGTCGAGTTATGACGCACAGACTGCAGGGCGTGCACGGGACCGTGCACGGGATCTCGTGCACGCGTGTCCGTGTCCGTTCGGATGCCGAAATCGTGTCGATTTCCGATCCGTCTTCACGAAATTTTATCAAAATAATATTATCTAAACATCCATGAAGACATAATCGAAAAACAATAACTTTCTATCCTAAGCGGCATTTCGTCGAGCACGTGCCGTAAAGGACCGACACGTGTCCGATACCGCCATCAAACGAAGTCGAAATCCAACCAAACTTCGTGGGCAATTCTAGGGCACCTATATGGATGCAAAAATGAAAAAAATTCCAGATTTACTATGGTAGAATAGGGTTTACCTATTGAGTGTCAAAAACTCAATGAACGAAGCCCGTCGGTTGTCGTGTCGGCCGATTTCCCTTAAGAAAAAGTCTTCGCCTCCTCGTTAGAAATGCTCCAGCAGATCCTCCTCTCCTCGACGAGTGCAACGGAGTTTGTTTGGGAAGAAACGGACTCCGGATGAAGGAAAAATGAGTTTTGGAGAAGGGGGTCTATTAGGGTTTCACTTGTGGAGGCTAAAACTCACAAATGAAAGGAAGAGGGAGGGGGTACTGCTGTTGGGCGGCCAGGAATAGGTCTCTAGGGTTAGGGTTTCACTTGTGCCAACTCATTCCCAAGTAAAAAATAGGCCCAAGTCTAAAAGGCTAAAAGGCTAGCATGAAAAAGGCTAAAAAATCAATTAAAGCCTTAAAAAAATAAACTCAAGCCTAAAATAAATTCTAAAAATAAAAATAATAATTCTAAGGCATGGTTAGGCTCCTATACAAGGTCCACTAAGGTTAAACCAGTTGCTAGTACAACACAAGTCATAATATCTAGAAAATCATAAAAATGGCTAAAATGGCTAAAATGACTAAAAATTCATTTAAAACATTCTAAAATAACTAATTAATTCTAAAATAATTCCTACATGGTCAAATTAATTCTAAATATTATTATTAGGCTTCTAGTCAATGTTGGCTAAGTTAAACCCATTTATGCTACACAAACATCAAACAAAACCACATATCATCACATGAATTCAATAAATTAATAAATAATATAATAATTACAAAATGACCAAAATATTCCTAAATTAAAATGTGGTGGTTACACAGGGCCCCCTGACGAAAGGGGACACCAACATGGAACTGTCTATAATAGAACTAGTATGTATCATATGTATTTTTTCTAACAAAAAGTACTGTGGTGTAGTGGTTACAATGCTAGATTTGTATTTAAGAGGTTCTTGGTTCAAATCTTGACTATAATAAATTTTTGTTTTATTTAGACTTTTTTTTACATTATGTATGGGGTCCATCTAGAAAATTTTGCCTTGGGCCCCCAATTGCTCAGGGCCGGCCCTGAAACAAACAGATAACTTAAAGGCACACTGAATATTTAGAATTAACTTCTCTTTGTTGATAGCTGAAAATGAAGTACAATGCTTGCACCGGAGTACAAAACTTAATTACAACACCTCTCACATTGCATATGATAGCCAACTGAAACCCATGCCATATGGACTAACATTTGATACTTGATACATGGACTTACATCTGGATATACCGACTTGGCTTACAACTCACTGTACAACAGATATACAATATTTCATACATTGTACATAATATCAACTATTATGTGAGACCCTATTACTAAATAACCCAAAAAAAAAAAGTTTACGCCGCCTGTAAATATTACATTCAAAACCAAAACTTCTTACTTTCTCACCTATACATTATTACTTACACCAAAAATTGTAGACTTACTAAACACAGTCCTTAATTAATATGTTAGGCAGAAAATGGGGGATTATATCTCTCCTATTTTTAAGGTAGAAATCTCTTTTAGAAAAGAAAAAAAAAAATCCCTTCTTCCAACCATGATTTCTATTGCAATTTTTATCTTATATGACAGTGACGTAGAATAAAAAAAATTCTATGAGAATTTCTATATTTATAAACTCTTATTAGAAAATAAAAAATTTATCAGAAGCATAAAAAATTTAAAGAATTGTATAAAAGGAAAGAAGTTTAGTGAAATTGTAAACTAGGAACCGTCGCGCCCCAAAGATGGACGTAAAAGAAAAAAATACATCCTAAATAGGGGCGTCTAATACTAACTGGTGGATTAGTCGGCTTAGTTAAAGATAAACTAAATTTCTCTCCCTTAAAACTTTTTCGCCCAAAAATTCATGTCTGAAATTAGGGCGCCAAAAATAAACGCCCAACTATAGGGCGCACCTTTTTTTAACGTCCAAAATTTGCGCGTACTTTTTCAGCATCAAGTTAATAGAACTAGTTGTATGGGCTTGTATGGTCCCTCCTGAAATTTAATTTGCTACTTTTATCCCAAGCATGTATCCAACAGTGCAAACAAAAGGGATAGTATGTCATTTACCATTATTTATCCATTACAATGAGAAGGGACAGTATGCCATTTACCATACCTATAACAATTGATCAAACAAATGAGACTTACCTATAGCCAAGTCTGGAACTTTTCTCTGACAAAAAATGATTAATTCTACGAAAAATTGTATCAGAAGCATAGCAATTTTAAAGAATTATATAAAAGAAAAAAAGTTTAGTGAAATTGCAAACTAGGAACCGTCGCGTCACAAAGATGGGCGTAAAAAGATAAGTCCTAAATATGGGCGTCTAAAACTAAACGGTGAATTAGTCGGCTTAGTTAAAGATAAACTAAATTTCTCTCCCTTAAAACTTTCTCGTCCAAAAATTCACGCCTAAAACTAGGGCGCCAAAAATAAACGTCCTACTATAGGGCGCACTTTTTTTGAACGCCCAAAACTTGGACGTATTTTTTCAGAAGTTAATAAAACTAGTTGTATGGGCTTGTATGGTTCCTCCTGAAATTTAATTTGCTACTTTTATCCCAAGCCTGCATCCAACGGTGCAAACATAAGAGACAATATGCCATTTATCATTATTTACCTATAACAATTGATCAAACACGTGAGACTTACCTATAGCTAAGTCTGGAACTGTTCTCTGATCAAAAAAATGATTAATTCTATGTCTGTCTTGACTTTAGACCTGTCAAGTGGGCCGGGCCGGGCCGGCCCGGCACGAAAATTGGATGGGCCGGGCCGGCCCGGGCCCGGGCCTCTTGGGCCCATGAATTGTAGTGGGCCGGGCCGGGCCGGGCCGGGCCAAGGGTTGAAAATCTCGGCCCAGCCCGGCACGTGACCCATGGCACAATGGGCTTCGGGTCGGGCCGGGCCGGACTGGGCCGTGCCGGGCTTGATTGGCACGTGAAATTTGGACATTCAATTTTGTTTTTCTTCTCAAAAAATTTTCATATTAATTACAATTATTTTTTAAACACAAAAGATTGAACATCCAACATGTTTTCATATATTCTTTTCAACACTCACATATATTTAGGTAGATTAACATACCATAATAAAATGATTAAGTTTTCTAAATATTAATAACAACCATTTTTTGATATAGAAACTACTTAGATTCTTATTTATTTGGGTGGGCCGTGCCGGGCCGGACTTCGGGCCATGCCGTGCCGTGCCGTGCTTGGGCTTCGGGCCGGGCCTATGTTATGGGCCGATATATGTGGCCCGGCACGACCCAATATATGGGGCCGGGCCGACCCGGGCCCATAATTAATCGGGCCGGGCCGGCACATGTGCCAAATTTTCGGGCCGAACTCGTGCCGGGCTGGGCCGGCCCGGCCCAATTGACAGGTCTACTTGACTTGAAGGCAACACATAAGAATCAAACGCCCATCACTTCTACGTATAATTTTTTCTGAGAGATTAAGCCCTCTTTAATCTCTGTCTTAATAGAGAACCTAACCATTAAATTCCTAATCAATAAATCCTCTTTCCCAGACGTCCAAATTTAGGACCTATTTTTTTGAACGCCCAAATTTGGGATATAATGATCGAAAATTTTCACTCAGAGCATTAAAAATTTATAAAATTGTATGCAGAGCACAATGTTTCTAAAAATAGCATATAGAGCATGAAAACGCCCATCCGAAGGGCGTTTTTATTTAAATATTAATTTTTATTGACGTCCGTTTAACCTAAGTAAACGGAAGATGGAAAAATTTTCGAAAATTTTCACTCAGAGCATTAAAAATTTATAAAATTGTATGCAGAGCACAATGTTTCTAAAAATAGCATATAGAGCATGAAAACGTCCATCCGAAGGGCGTTTTTATTTAAATATTAATTTTTATTGACGTCCGTTTAACCTAAGTAAACGGAAGATGAAAACGCCCATCCGAAGGGCGTTTTTCGGTATAATTGACAGGTCTACTTGACTTGAATTTTTTTTACATAATTTTTTCTAACTTTAATGCTTCTCATGCAATTTTTTTAAAATTTTATCAACCAGAACAAAAAAAAATTCTTAAAGTACAATGCACCATACACCACTGTGATGTCATGAATTAATAATGCACCAATCTCTTTCCTTCGCCACTCCTTCCTCACATTTGACATACATACCACACCGAAAACCCTCTCTAAACTTTACCATATAGAACAAATCAACTCTTTCGACACGTTTCGTTTGTTTACTTAGTCATGTCACAACTCTTTCCATCTTTTATTGTTTAATTAGTCTGGTCACGCTAAACTATACTGACCAATTAGAGCCTAATTAAATCAAGTTCTTATCTCTTACATATAATATGAAAAGTTCGAAATTTTATGTTCTAGAAGTATTATTTTTCAACTTTATATATATATATATATATATATATATATATATATATATATATAAGACTTTTTCTATACAAGCTATATAAAAAAAAATACCATGACGTACTAATCTCCATCCATACTCTTTATAAAGAGGCTTGAAATGATTTAAAATAAACCATTTAAGTAGTATGTTTATCCTCATGTAAATAAAAATTTAAAATCACATAAATTTTAACTAATTATTTTACTATCTAATATTATTTAATTATAGCCAAATACATCTAACTTATGTGGTTAAGGTAGGAGACATTCTTTCTGGTTGACTAGATTTTATCCACAAAATAGTTATAATAAATTCTAATTTAATTTTTTTTTAATGTTGCAATGAGTAAAAATAACACTATTTGTGATCTTAATTAAATAAATTCTCTCTGTTTTTTTTACATTACTAGTGAGTGTAAGACGGACATTTGGAAGTTTAATTTGCCTACTCCAAAATAACACTATTTGTGATCTTAATTAAATAGTGATGATTACTTACAAGAACTAATTTAATTATACTGTAAAAAGAACCGGTCACATGATTGCTTGAAGATTTAGAACCCTATATTGAAAATTAAATGGACACGGTCAAGACTAATATCAAGCTAAGTATCCCAGTGAACGTTCTTGGGTTTGAATGTCCATTTATAATTTAAAAGAGGAAGAGACGAGTTGAACTTGTTATACAAAAATAAATATTCATGATGCAAGAGGATGATGTACAACTTGTAAATAGCATCTATATTTTGTCACAAGCGGGAGAAAAAATTATTGTTTTTGAAATCCTAAGGAAAAAAAAAAAAAAAAAGCCGGTTTATATAATACATAAATTTTATGAAGGAAAAAAAAAACGGAGGCAACAATACTAGTTCAGCGAAAGATATCAGGGATGGAGGAGGCTGCCGGCTCGAACGGAGTCTAAGGAGGGTTGGACCACTGTCGAGAGAAAAAGGGACAAAGCAATGTCTAGATGGGGGTGGACAGGGCCGGCCCTAAGCTTATGAAGGTGGTGACAAACTCCAAAATAGGGTCCATGTACAAAATGTGAAGAAAAAAAATGAAAATATAAAATTGTTACCAGTAAGATTTGAACCAAGGACCTGTAGTATGTAAAACTAACATGATAACAACTATTGAACAAATCTTTTGAGTTAAAAATGGCAGATAGTACATTATTATTATATTCTAAATATGTACATGTTGGTGCTCCTATATAATCTTCGAGTCCTCAATCAGTTAAACTATTTGTTGATCAAATCTTCATTCGAAAATAACTAAAATATTCCCCCACACGAAAACATTATTTCTCTTATGACGTCGTTCTTTCAATGCCAAAAAATTTTAATTGCTGGTTTATGATATTTTAAATTAGAACCTTTCAGATATCTTCAACAAGCAATCTTTCAGTCATAAATTGGTATTTACTATTGCATCGACGTGATGATATGAAGGAGCTTTTATGCTACATAGCTGATTAGACTTGCCTGCATGATGTAAGAAAATCCTAACATGTGAGGAACGATATTTTAGTACGGGAGTATTTTAGTCATTCTGGATAAATTTTTTGGCCAGTTACAGTTTGATTAAAAGAACTTGGATAAATAAATTAATTTGCCAAAAAATAAAAGTTGATATACATTTTCTGTATAACAAATTCTTCATACAGATTATCTATAAAAACATAAAACTTCACGTAAATTTTCTAAATTTTACACTTAATAATATAAAATAAAAAAATCATCCAAAACATTAAAATTCTCAATACTGCGGTTAGAAAATAGAATTTGGTAAAAATCTTAATTAAGAATGAAACCTCCATACTAAGAGGGTTTCACTTGAATCCCTACTAAAACCTTAGAACCTTTCTGATATCGTCAACAAGCAATCTTTGAGTCATAAATTGGTACTTACTATTGCATCGACGTGATAATATGAATGAGCTTTTATGCTACATAGCCGATTAGATTTGCCTGCATGATGTAAGAAAATCCTAACATGTGAGGAACGACATTTTAGTATGGGAGTATTTTAGTCATTCTAGATAAATTTTTTGGCCAATTACAGTTTGATTAAAAAAAACTTGGATAAATAGATTAATTTGCCAAAAATAAAAGTTGATATACATTTTCTGTATAAAAAATTCTTCATATAGATTATCTATAAAAACATAAAACTTCACATAATTTTTCTAAATTTTACACTTAATAATATAAAATAAAAAAATCATCCAAAACATTAAAATTCTCTATACTGCGGTTAGAAAATAGAATTTGGTAAAATTCTAAATTAAGAATGAAACCTCCATACTAAGAGGGTTTCACTTGAATCCCTACTAAAACCTTAATCCCCACCCCCCATACCACTAAACCATATGCTTAAAGAAAATAAGCAGAAATCGTCCTTACTATGGGCGCTTACAAATTTGTTTTAAAATAGTACCAAAACATGACATTTTAATTTTATTTTGTTTACTTTTAATCAAAGGCTCGTTTTTTTTTTTCAATATTTTTACAAAAAAATAGCAAAAAAATCAAAAATTAAAATTAGTGAAAATTTGAGTGATATATATCTTCTTGTGGCTCGGTTGTTTAGACGATATGTTTGTGGATACGAGGTTTTGAGTTTAAATCTCAATGGAAGCTAGTATTTAAAAAATAATAAAAAAGCTACAACAAAATTATATGTATCATAATTTTTTTTATTTCAACTTTCTATATGAAACTTAGAAATATAAACTTTTATTTACCGCAAAAAATGGAAGTTTTTGGCACATGAAACGTTTAATTTATTTAAAAAAAATTGTTTCGGTTTAGTGGGAATATAAAGGTTCAGTATAAAATCAAGGATATTTAGTGTTAAGGTCTCACATAATAGTGAATATTAGGATTTGAGTATCGAAATTGTCAAACGTTATGATTTGGATCTCAAAATCACTATTCAAGTAAACTAATACCCTCACTTTTTTATGATATAAAATTGAGATTTTTTCCTTCTTGCAATTTTTTTGGGGATATTTAGTAAATGCCCACATTCAAATTATTGAAACTAGTCTATACTTCCACTTTCTAAAAAAAAACTAGTAAATTTTCTCATTCCTTTGTATATAACAAATAATATTTTAAAATATTTTTTCACTATTTAATTAAAATTTTGACTGATTTACAAAAAAAAAATATTTATTAATTTAAAAAAAATAAAAATATATACTAATTTTTATATTTTGAACGAGGATATTTGATAATATATTACAACTTTTTTAGACACCAGTCAGAGCACCTTCTCTATTCTGGCACGGATAGGATAGAATAGTTATATCATATATCCATGTCCAACTCATCCAGCAGTAGGACACTCCCAAACCTCTCCATCCAACGGCCAGAAATAACGGACAAGCCTCGTCGTGATTCGTGCAGATCGGAAACCCCAGTCCCAGCTGGCTCCTGCGAGGACGACAACTTTATAGCCGCGTTTCGTGCGGGAACTGAACAGAACTACTCCACTAATGGAAAACTGACACGTGTAATTGATATATACGCATATTACACCAATCATGTCGAAGTATTTTTAGTTGACGAAACTGGCCTCCGTTTATGCACTCACAAGTTGCCTGACAGGAAGGGCACCATGGTAAATTTGCTGTAGCAGATTGGAAAAGTTTTGATTCAAATTATTGAGTTCCGAGTCTGACCAGCCTGCCGGAAAGCTCATACGTGCTTCTCGCACATCCACCGTGCACACAAAAACCGACGGCAGATCAGGCACCCGCATAGAAAGACTATGCGGCCCATCCAGCTGGCACGTCATAACTCGATACGTCTCACTCGTTATCCAAGTCAAACATTCCATCTTGGCAATGACCAAATTACCCCTACACGTTCAAAATCTCGGAGGACAGAAACGTCGTCACGACACAGAAGGACAAAGTCGTCATTTCGCGAGGCTAACAAGCTTAACGTCGCTTAATGAAGTATTTAGTGATTTAATAATTAACCACAGACTAAATCCGCATTTATCGCGTTTCCTTGCCGCCTTAATAAACTACTACTCTTCTTTTTCTAGAGAGAGAAAGTACACATTTTTTTTAGAGAGAGAGAGCTCGGGAAGCAGCCATTAATGGCGAGGTCGAAGACGAAGCAGCTCTCCTACATCACCGTCCCGTCCCGAGTCATCCACTCGCTCTCCTCCTCTCCGATTGACCCCAGCCTCCTCGTCACCCCTCCCAAGAAGTCCCCGCGGCCCGCCCACCGCCTCCTCAAGAAACCGAAGCTCTACTTCCTCCTCCTCCTCCTCCTCGGCGCCGTCATTCTCGCGACCACGAAGATCGGGCTCGGCCGTGCCCCGACCTTCCCGGTCCCGTGCGGGGGAGGCTCCGGCGGGCCGGCGTCGCAGCCGGCGTCGACGGAAGCAGCGGCGGCGGGCCTGCCTCACGGAGGGGAGTTCTGGGAGCAGCCGGAGGGGTACGGGTACCGCCCGTGCCTGGAGTTCGGCGAGGAGTACCGGCGGGGGAGCGAGGCGGTCGGGAAGGACCGGAGGCGGTACCTGATGGTGGTGGTGTCGGGAGGGATGAACCAGCAGAGGAACCAGATCGTCGACGCCGTCGTCATCGCGAGGATCCTCGGCGCCGCGCTCGTCGTGCCGATCCTCCAAGTGAACGTCATTTGGGGAGACGAGAGGTACTTACGCTTTAGAAAAATGGGCGAACTTGTGTTCTTAATCTTTTGGTAAAGTTGTTACTTTTGCAGCTCTTGTTCCCAATTTTTCTAACCTAATTTTACGGATTTTTTTTGGTAAAATTAGTAAATTTTAATCTCAATGAAAGAAAAAAAAAAGTGTCTTTTTCTCTGTTTGAAAGAAGAAAAAGGGGGTCTTTCTCTGTTTTAAAAGAAAAAGTTTTGAACGCTCAACTCACAAAATTCCTCTTTTTTTAAATTTTACTTGCTATGCGAGTGAAAGGAGCTTCCTTTTTCCTTTTTTACTGAACGAATCAAGAAAATGAAATATTTGAATTTTTGTTTAATTTGCCATATTAAAAATTTGACTTGGGTTGGGTTCATTGAGATCAAGATCCCAACATGTTTGTTAGTACTACAAATAAGGAAACTTTTTTGTTAATATCTATATCATAAATAACATATAGCTTACTTGTTTGGGAAGTTCTGTTAGATATCTGTTCAAATTTCATTTATTTCTTGCTTAAAGTATGATTACTGAAGAGTTACTAGTTGCCTAACATTTGCATTCTTGTGTGTGCGCATTGCGCAGTGAATTTGCCGATATATTCGATCTGGAGCATTTCAAGAGGGTTCTCGCGGACGATGTCAGGGTGATGAATTCCCTGCCTTCGACCCATATCATGTCGAGACCGGTCGAGGAGAAGAGGACGCCCCTCCACGTCTCTCCGCGATGGATACGCTCGCGCTACTTGAGACGGGTAAGTCCCTCACATTGTCTGAGTATCGATAGTTGACATTTTTTGTGAGATGTCCTTTCTTCAAGTCGGGTCGTGGTCCAAAGCCACCCAGCCGTCCAAGGAAGGATTCGAACCCGTGATCTATGCTCGGGCAGCTCCTCGCACTACCACTAAACTAGTGCCTTAGGGACGATAGCTGACATTCAATCTTACCGTATCCAATATGTGTGCGCAAGTCTCGGTAGGAGAAAGTTTCGGACTTCATAGGCATTACAAGTTATTTGGTTGTCAACAAGTTGAGAGGCAATGTATGAATTTTGCCTCTAAAACGTTTTAGAGGTAAAATATTCTACGAAATCTAACATCCGAATATGAACAAAAATCCATTCCAAATTCGTCCTAATATATTTTGCCAAGTTTCGGGTCTAAATAATATTTATTCAGTGGCTAGATATAAAACATCCAAACAAACTACTTCTATTCAGAGATTTCATTCCAGATTAAAACAAAATAGGTTTTTATAGATTCATACTTCAAACTATTCAATTCATACTTTTAGACTTCATATTCAATTTCAGACGACAAAAGAAACAACATATTAGACCTAATAGTGGTTCAACGAAAACTGACCA
Organism: Iris pallida; assembly: GCA_029216955.1. NCBI lineage: Eukaryota > Viridiplantae > Streptophyta > Magnoliopsida > Asparagales > Iridaceae > Iris > Iris pallida. The sequence continues at coordinate 1,376,683 of JANAVB010006394.1, forward strand.
TCAAAATCTCTTACATAACTCCTACAATGTGGAATTGGTCCATGACTCCCCATCCTCTCAATGGTCTTTTAGCTATGCCAAGTCCCTATTTTACCATAGTTTGCTCAGTCAAGAATTGGGTACCCAATCAATTCCTTGGTATGGGAAAGGGTCAGTTGTAAAAGGGTCGTAAGAGCCATGGTTGTAATCCTGACTTTATTGTTCTAGAATAGGTCAATTTCCATTTGGCTCGGTCCTAATGTCCCTATTGATGCGTCGTGTATAGGTCAACTGTTCCTCCTTGGACTGCCTCCATTGCTCTTCCTGCCCAGGAACTAGGAGCGGATCCAGAAACATAAACTGGGATGGACTAGACTCGATTAGGGTGGGCTGGGTTAGGCTAATTCCTAAATTAAAAATCATATGAAAAAAAAAAGGATTTTTGTGTGGTGGTTGTGGGGGGGAGGGGGATGGGCTGGAGCCCACCCGGGTGGAAGCCTGGATCCGACGCTGCCAGTAACATGTTAGTCAAGATAGCTAATAAGATTTTATAAACTTTTCACACGCTTCTCCCTTTATTTCTACTAGTATATATGCACATGCGTTACACGTATTTTATCCTACTCTCTATTAAGAGCACTTAGGAAGACTAAGGCTGTGTTTGGTAGGAAGGATGGAAAAGTGGAAGGAAGGAAAAATAGAGGAATGTATTTTTCTTCCACATGGAAAGAAAAGAACATTTCCTTCCTTTGTGTTTGGCAGCAAGGATGGAAAAGATGAGAGATGCATTTTTCTTTGTTTGGTATGAAAGAAAAAGTGGAAGGAAAGAAAGTAAAAAATATAGGATTTACCAATTCTACCCTCAACTAAAAACACTTATTTACCATTTGACTTCATAAATAATTTTAAATAATACATTTATATGGGGGGTATAATTGTTAATTAATACAAGCCTCCAATTTTCTTCCCACTTTTGGGGGAATTGGATTTCTTAGGTTATGAGGGAAAAGTCCTCCACTTTTCCTTCCTTCATATTTTCATTCCGTACCAAACAAGAGAAAATGAATCGTTTCCTTCACTTTTTCCTGCTCTATTTTCCTTCCTCCCACTTTTCCCTCCTACCAAACACACCCCTAAAAGACAACTATATTAATTATTCTAAATTTATTATTATATTAATATATCATGCAAGAGTATCTAGAAAGACCAAAGGAGCATTCACATAATTATCTAGCTGTCCTTATTAACTTTAATGAATAATTTTAATTAATAAACATATCCAAGAGTATATTTGGAAAGAAAAGTTTTACGGTGATGTTCAACTTTTCTCTTTATATAGTAGTATAGATTAAGTTGATAAGTCGTGCATGGATGTCAATTTTGTTCCATTAGCCACCAAACTATTGAATGTTGGCGCTGATAGTTCCTTTGCCGGCAAAGATTTGGATGGAAGTTGATTTCTGGTTTTAGTATTTTGGTCAACTCTGTTTTGATGTTTAAAGGCTTGAATGGGCTCCATGGGGTCCTCTGTTTTGATGTTTAAAGGCTTGTTCTACGAAGATTATAACCTATCAATAGGAACCATTTGCATAAATAGTTGTCCTTTCGTTCAATTGATATGCAATTAGTTGAATTCTCTCTTCCTTCCAAAGAAAGTAGGGTCATAACTGACTAAACTTGATATTACTAAAACTGAATGCACCGAACTCAACTGGCTCTTGTGGTCAGTGAGGAGAGATATAACCTCCTTGGCCAGGCGGACGGTCTCAGGATCGAACCGCGGGAGAGGTGGGTGGGTGTGTGTGAAAATTGCAGGCAGTGGGTCCAAATGGCATCCAAAGCAGTGTGCACAAAGTTTCGTATCATAGATTTATAAAGAGTTCATATTCTGGTTATATTAGTACATAGTCATCGAGAAAAAGGGGATGATAAGAAATTTGATATCTTTTGTCACAACTCAAGCCATTCAAGTTGATGGTCCAGAGAATTAACGTTGGATGAAAGATCAATTTATGTTTCAATCCGGTTTCTCAAAATAAATTTGTACCAGAACGATTTACCATGATAGCTAGATAATCAACACCATGTTATAAAAGTTGGATCACTAAAAAAAAAAGTTTTAAGTGGAGTAATTACTTCAACGGAGGAGAAGGAGTTTGAATTCTGATCCTCATCTTGAAAACAGATAACGAATAAGAAATGTTCCATGTAGATATTGGTTTGATTTCCTCTCGAATCCCTCCATTTTTACATCATTGTGCTCTTATTTGCAGCTCAACAAAGAAGGGGTGTTGCTTCTCCGAGGTTTGGATTCCAGGCTCTCGAAAGACCTCCCGACTGACCTTCAGAAGCTCCGATGCAAGGTTGCATTTCAAGCTCTGAGGTTCTCGGCTCCCATCCAGGAGCTGGGCGACAAGCTCGCCGCGAGGATGGGGAGCAAGGGCCCGTACCTCGCGCTACATCTCCGGATGGAGAAGGACGTGTGGGTGAGAACCGGTTGTCTTCCCGGACTGAGCCGAGAGTACGACGAGATCATCCACGAAGAGAGGAAGCTCAGACCCGAGCTCCTCACCGCGAGGTCTAACATGACTTACCGTGACCGCAAGCTTGCGGGGCTCTGCCCTCTGAATGCAGTAGAAGTTACCAGGTAAATTCGTAGTCTCAGACGTTGTTGTATGTACCAACTATGATTTTTTTTTTTTTTTTTTGTTGAATTACAACTTGATACCCTCAACTTTTTCAGTTTTTTAACTTAATACCCTCAACTTTGATAGGTGCTAACTTAATACCATAAAAAAAAAAATTGACAAAATTACTCCACACCTCCCCCCCCCCCCCCCCCCCCCCCCCCCCAAAATATCCACCCTCCTACCGGCGATCCCCCCCTCCAGCTGGTGATCTCCCCCTCCCACCCCACTCCTGCTCGCGCTCGGGGTTGCTGCAGTAGCCGGAGGCAGGGGCACGGGTCGGATGCGCGTGGCGGCGGGGTCGGGGGTGCCGCACTGGGCGGAGGGGTCGCGAGCGGGGGCACAGGGTTCGCCGGGGGACACGACGGCTGGTGTGGGGGTGCTGGCGGAGGGGTAGGGCGGCCGGAGGGAGAGTGTTGTCGGAGGAGGGGGGGAGGGGGTGTTGTGGGTTAGGAAGAGAAGGGTAGTTTTGTCTTTTTTAAAAGTTTGGGTATCAACATAAAAATTAGTATATAATTGAGGGTATTAAGTTAGCACCTACCAAGTTAAGGGTATTAAGTTGAACATTTTGGATAGTTGAAAATATCAAGTTGTAATTTAGCCCTCTTTTTTTGGGAATTGGTTGCTGAGTCCAATGTTTTCATTCAGGCTACTAAAAGCACTGGGAGCTCCGAGAAACGCAAGGATATACTGGGCAGGTGGAGTACCGTTCGGCGGTCCTGCAGCCCTGTCGCCCCTGGCGAGCGAATTTCCCTATCTATACAACAAGGAGAACCTGTCCCTGCCCGGCGAGCTGGAGGCGTTCGCCGAGAAGGCCTCTCTTCTGGCCGCGATCGACTACATCGTCTGCGAGAAGAGCGACGTGTTCATGCCCTCCCACGGAGGGAACATGGGCCACATGATCCAGGGGCACAGGGCGTTCGGAGGGCACAGGAAGTTCGTAACCCCGAACAAGCGGCAGATGCTCCCTTACTTCCTCGACGCGTCCCTCCCGGAGTCCGAGTTCAATAGGATCGTCAAGGAGTTGCACCAGGGGTCCCTGGGCCAGCCGGATACGAGGAAGCTCGGGAGGGATGTGACAGCCTATCCGGTACCGGAGTGCATGTGCAATTCGACTGACACGGGATTGGTGATATAGGGGACGCTTCCGAAAGTGAAACTTCGACACCAAACCGATACGACGCACTCGAGAATTCTCGAAGAGGCGTCAGAGGTTTTCAAGAGAGAACCCCTGGTTGGCTGCAAGCCAAGTTTTTCGAAAGGGGTGGGGGGCTAGTAGAGAACTCCTGGGTTGGCTGCAAGCCATGGACACATTTCAGACGAAGACACACGTTGATGCTTCACAAGGATTTGTCTGTGGTATCTTTAGAAAAGATTCCTGTATGTATATTAGCAATTCATTTTTTTTCAAATATACAGACATTTTTCGTTTTTCAGATTAATTATGTTGATTGTATGATGTATATACTAATGTGTATATTTTCCGTTGGAAAATCAAACAAAAGATGATTCTTTGAGTTAGAGTTCATTGTACTCAGGGTTTTTATGTACTTTTTGAACTTGAAATTTAACCCTTATTAAACGAGAAATGTGTCATTTATGCCTAAAGAGTCATGATGATCTATTATACTTAGAGAGGAAGTCAGTTTGCTAATCATTTTTCTTATTCCTGTACTTGCTGAGTTTTTCATTGCAGATGCTGATGCATATCAGAAGTTAAAACCTAACAATAATGATTTCTTTTCTGAGTAAGATGTGGTTGAATACTTAATGCAGTATCACATTTTGGTAGAGCAGTTAATCCTCTGAAGATAAATTTAAGGGGAAAAATAAAAAGAAATCTGAACTTTATTGCCATCAAGAAACGAATAAGCCTGATGCAGATATCTGCATCTTCATAGGGACTCCTCTTTAGAAGTGAATTGGTACACAACAGCCACCCATTAATCCTCAGATCAACTCCCAACAGCTTACACTTATAAAAAAAATAAAGAAAAAAATAGCAATAATTAAGATGACATTCGTATAGCTTTTCGAGGAAACACCGAGAAATTGCACACAAAATAAATTTAGCCATACAATAGTTGGTCCATCACATGCGGTTATGTGAAGAAAAGAAGAGGCTGATGGAGAGCGGGGCCGCTAACTTTACAAAAGCTTCTGATGCGAGGAATTACACCTCCATAACAAAAAAAACATCCACAGATCAATCACCCTGTAGACAGTAGAGCTGACGAATATTCCCGGAAGCTGCAGATGATGCGAAAACATGAAATAAGTTCGAAAGAATGTATGCTTCTTCTTTTTACCAACATAGTTAAATATTCAATCGTATGTGGAAAAAAATGTCAATTCTGTTTGGTTGCCCAAATAAATGAACAAGAAATAAAAATGATTCTCAAAGGGAACCGAAAATAAGGGGAGGAAATGGTTTCCCCCACCCACCCTAAAGATTCACTTTTCCACCCCCAAGGATTCATTTTCCCTCCCAAATCTGACCTTTATAAACGCCGTAAAAAATTGATGGGAATTGCAATTTCCCAAAGGAAAGAGAAAAGCGAGAACATGAATCATATCAGCCCGAATTCCTTTGTCATGCATTTAGCATACTTCAAGCATGCTGTCTTAAGATTCTTACATCATATTTATCTGTTAAGTTCCACTTAATATAGTTTCAGTTTCCAAACGTATGCAATAACATCAGTCAAAAGTGGTAAGCAGCAAGATGATTTAATACAAAAATTTTGAATTCTGTTTTCTCATTTGGATGTAAAAACTTTATGTAGTGATCATTAAAGGAAGGACTAAATTGAAATTTTTCAGAAAAGTTATGTCGGCAGAAATTTTTCTGTGGCGAGATATATTTTAGCCAAAATAGATGTAGGAAGAGAAAGTTGTGATATTTGCCTACAAAAAAAACAATATGCCAAACGGAATGACGTATTTGTTGATTGAAATTTTAACTTTTTTTAACAAATACGTCAATCCGTCTAACGTATGCAATGAATATGCTAGAAAGTCTGACGTTTTCGCTGCAGATACGCCAGACGGATTGGCATATCCTTTGTTTTGTGCTTAAAAAATTTCATAATGTGCAGTGATTGCTGCTTCAATGATGCAAGCAGCTCTAGTCCGTCCTTTATAGTTTTTCCTTGTGAGTAGTACCAGTACACTACTGAGACCTATAAGCTATACTCACCATACTGAGCACTCATCTCAAACTAGCCTGGAAGCGAAGAGTGCAACAGCACAGAACTCTAATTCTGTAGCTATCACATATAGCTTCATGTGAAGCAGCATTCACTTCTTTCACACACAGTGTACTCTCTCTCTCTCTCTCTCTCTCTCTCTCTCTCTCTCTCTCTCTCTCTCTCTCTCTCTTAAATCAATCCAAACAAATCATTATTTTTGAGATCATAGAGCATTTTTTAGCACAAAACAAAAGATATGCCAGACGGGCGTATTTGATGAAGAGATATCTGTTGATTTTTTTTCTTTTAATCAACAAATACGCTAGTCCTCTTTATAAGCAAATACTCCAACTTTCTCTTCCTAGAACCAATTTGGCCAAAATATATCTGTTGGAAGGAATGGGCATCATATCACCTTATCACATAGATAAAGGTTACTTCATAGATGCAGAAAGTAATATGTATAACTGGAAAAAGGATTCATGAGATCATCCCTCCTACTCTACGCCATAATCAGAATGATGAAGTTGTTTAACACCTTTAGTTCAGGGATTGATAAGTTGGAACAGTAAGGAGAGTTACAACAAAGAAAACTCTGATTCCCCTCGGATTCCCTTGCATCACACGTCATACAGAAAGTGTGATCTCCACAAGGCTTCTTATGGGAACTACTATCGCGTACATTGCCAGAAAGGTCTATTCTCAAAGCAGGACATATCATTACTCAAGATCGATTTCTCCTCTGCTTTCAGAGTCAGGTAGCTGAAACAAGCAATCTCTTTTTCACTGCATTATTGCTAAATGAAAATAGGCAAGATTGCTCTAGATGGTTACAGAATTGTTTTGCTAATTTACAGCAACTGTAACTGTGGGCACTAGGAAGCAGAGACATTTCATTCGATTAGAGACATGGAAACCATTCTCACTCTCTCTCTCGGGAAGACTACTGAGGAGGGGTACTGCAAAGAAAACTCAGATTCCGTTTCATCATATCATACAGAAAGCATAGATGTCTTCGCAAGTCAAAGGCTTCTTATGGGAACTACTATCGGGTACATTACCAGCAAGGTCTATTCTAAAAGCAAGATATATCATTACTCAAGTTCGTTGCCTTCTCTGCTCTCAGAGTCGAGTAGCTGAAACATGCAATCTCTTCTTTCTATTCATCATTGCTAAACGGAAATAGGCAAGATGTTACGTGCTTCTTCTTGCTTGGCGAAGTCACGCATAACTGGACGATGGAACGAAGACGATGAAAAAGAAGCCGTCTAGTCTTGTGACCTGCCGGCCTTGGTGTTGCGCCTTATCGCAAGCGCGGACGCTTCTCAGATCGAAAGAAGTACCGTCTATTTCTTTGATAATCTTTTCAAGAGAATTCCCACCTCTATATATAGATAGAGGATGGTTACAATTGCTAACCAGAATTTGTTGGAAATGAAACAAATTAATTAATTACTAATAATATCTTTCTTTGACATGGAAGATATTTATTAGCAACATCTTCTTTGAAAGAAAACTAATTATTAATTACTAATAATATCCTTCCTTGAAAGGGAAGATATTATTAGCAATATCTTCTTTGAAAGGAAACTAATTATTGATAATGTTTTTAATGATATTGCCAAGTAGTACTACCGGCTACCTCTGGACAACCCTAGCTGGATCTTGTGTGTCTTTCTTCTTGGCCGGTCCATGTGACTAACGGGTAAAGGTTCGTCCGAACCAACCCGTAACAATACTCCCTCCCTTCAAACCCAACGCGTCCTCGCGCTGGAAATCGGGATGAAGGCGCTCGAGGGTGTCGTGTTGGACCCATGTAGCATTGTCAGCGATTTCTTCCGCCCAGTGAACCAAGTACTCGCATTTGTCAGCAACTATCTGAGTATCAAGTATCTCCGCCGGGACCGGGTATTCGCTAGGTGTGAGGTCGGCGGGTAATGCTAGTACTACCGCCAGTGGTGGACCACGGAATGGCTTCAGCAAGGAGATATGGAAGACGATGTGGAAGCGGGTCTGGAGAGGTTGTTTGTCGCTGGTATGGATGGTCGTGACCGTGAGGGGTTGATCATCATGACGGGAGAGGCTCGAGAGCAGATGTCGCGGTCCTGGACGGTGAAGCGCATGGTGAGGTGCCGGAAGTCCCACCCGATCTCGTCCAGTGTCTTAAGCCATTCAACGCCTAAAACGACGTCAAAATGATCGAGAGGGATGACCATGAAGGGGACTGTGAAGGCATAATCTGCCACTGTCAAGGTTAGTATGCCGAGCTTCCCGAAGCAAGGCAGCTCCTTTTCGTTTGCAACCTGGACCATTTACCTGGTGTCGTGCCCAAGCCGAGTCGTTGCGCAGTATAGCAACTAACAAAGTTGTGAGTGCTCCCCGAAATCAACTAAGCAAAGAAGTATCACCCCGTAGATCTGAATGAGAAGCCGCATCGTTCCCCCTTTATGGTCATGGACGACTAAGACGGAGATTGACGATCGACTGTTCTCGTCGAACTCTTCCCCTAAGAAATCGGCCTCTTCGGCTTCCGGTACCTCTAGATAAAAGAGATACTTACAGCGGTGTCCGGGAAAGAAGGTATTGTCGCAGTTGAAGCAGAGTCCCTTCGCTTTGCGCTCGGTCATCTCAGCTGCATTGAGTCGACGGAAAAACCGGTCTGGACGCTGACGAGCCAGCAGAAGTGGCCTGGACGGCCGTCCCTGGGGTGTCGGTCGGCCCTGCCGCGGAGAGCCCTGGAGCGTGGGACCCACCGTTAGAGGCTGGTTTGCTGAAAGAGGGGCCCGGAAGGGCCGGTCTCTGCTGGGGTGCCGCGTAGTGCGCGAACGGAAATCGCTCACCGCGATTAAGGCTTCCGAAAACGGATGAGGTGCCGCCTTCCGTCCACCTATGCTCCGCCTCACGCGCGGGTTAATGGCCGGTTGCGGTGCATATCCTGGCCCATGGTTGTCGTCAAGCCGGAGATGTAGATGTCGATCTCCTCGTCGCTGGACAGGCACGAAACTGGAGATAGCATGGATTGAAATTCTCGGTTGAAGCCCGAGACCGTGTCCGTCTGCTTGAGGGATATGAGATCCCCCAACGCCCCAAGATGTGTGAAAATGCTGAATCGGATGAGAAGCTCGTCATCAATGTTATAGATTTCGCATAGGTGGAATCGGTGCGCCGAGGGCCCGACTAGCGCCGAGGCGCCGATTTGTTTTTTTTTTTTGTTTTTTTTGGCTCTTGTATATATATACCTATAAATAACATATATGTAACATTAAAACACAAAGTATTATGAGTTCTTATGGCTTGCATGGCTATGCCTAACTTCTCATAAGGAATGGTCAAGGGTTCAAATCCTGGTAAGTTCAAGTTTTTATTTTTTTCCATTTTTTTTTGTACTTTAAGAAATAAATAAAAGGGGGAGGAGAGGAGAGAGAGTCTACACAGCTCCTCTCCTCCTCCCCTCTCCTCTCCTCTCCTCTCGTCCTCCTCCTCCCCTCCCATTCCCTCCACTCCTCCCCTCCCAGCAGCAGCAACATCCACCACCGGCGACGACGATAACGGCGACGGAGGCAGGTAAGTATATGCTTTTTTCAAATTTGATTTTTTTTTTTGAAATTTTCAAAAAAAATAGCCAAATGAGCCGCCTAAGCCCGCCTAGGACCGAAACCCGCCTAGGACCGCCGCCTACGAGGTTTTCGGTGCGGCAGGCGGCCGCCTAGCTCTTAGGCGCCGCCTAGGCCGAAATTTAGAACACTGCTCGTCATAGAACTGCCCCCAGTCGATCCAGCCTACCTGTCATTGCCATCCGTCGAGCCAAGACTGAGCCTCGCCTTCAAGTTTGAGTCCCACCATCTGAACTCGCTCATCCTCAGGAATACGGTGGAGTTCGCAGAACAGCTCGCAATGACGCACCCAAAGTAAAAGATCGTTGGTGTCGTCGTAAGGTTGCAAGTCGAGACGTGGAAACCGCGGTGGCCAGCATTCTTCGCCGATGTCTCCTCGGTCTCCACGACGCTCGGTCCCCCTAGAAGTGACGAGGGTCGGACGGACGGCAGTATTTTTTGTTGTCGCGGAAGGGTTCGCGGTATCGTGGCAGAAAGTCGTGGCGAAAAGGACCCCCGCGCAGGGGTTCGCCGTAATGAACTCCTCCTTGCTGGGGTGTGGGGGGGGGGGGGGGGGGAGGGTCGTGGTGGGGTGGAGGGAGGACCCGGGAGGTCTGTTGAAGTGGAGGAGGGCCCGAGGGGGGCGTCGGAGCGGTGGAGAGCCCGCGGGGGGCTGTCAGGCCCACGGGGGGCGGGGAAGGGGGGGGGGGGGGGGGGGGGGGGGGGGGGGGGGGGGCTTGTGTCCCTTCTGTGGGTTGCCACTGCTGTGCGGGCCCTGCAGGGGGGGGGGGGGGGTACTGCAGCCGGTTGTGGTGGTTGTCGAATCCCTGTCCTTTTTATAGCTTTTCCTTGTGAGTAGTACCAGTACACCATACTGAGCACTCATCTCAAACTAGCCTGGAAGCAAAAGAGTGCAACAGCACAGAACTCTAATTCTGTAGCTATCATATATAGCTTCATGTGAAGCAGCATTCACTTCACACACAGTGTATTCTCTCTCTCTCTCTCTCTCTCTCTCTCTCTCTCTCTCTCAAAGCAATCCAAACAAATCATTATTTTTGAGATCATAGAGCATTTTTTAGCACAAAACAAAAGATATGCCAGACGGGCGTATTTGATGAAGAGACGCCAAACGGACTGACATATCTGTTGATTTCTTTTCTTTTCTTTTAATCAACAAATAAGATAGTCCGTCTGACGTATCGTCTCTTTATAGGCAAATACTCCAACTTTCTCTTCCTAGAACCAATTTGGCCAAAATATCTCTGTTGGAAGGTTGGTAATGGGCATCATATCTCCTTATCACATAGATAAGGTTACTTCAGAGATGCAGAAAGTAATATGTATAACTGGAAAAAGGATTCATGAGATCATCCCTCCTACTCTATGCCATAATCAGAATGATGTTGTTGTTTTAACACCTTTAGTTCAGGGATTGATAAGTTGGAACAGTAAGGAGAGTTACAACAAAGAAAACTCGGATTCCCCTCGGATTCACTTGCATCACGTCATGCAGAAAGTGTGATCTCCACAAGGCTTCTTATGGGAACTACTATCGCGTACATTGCCAGAAGGTCTATTCTAAAAGCAGGACATATCATTACTCAAGATCGATTGCTCCTCTGCTTTCAGTGTCAGGTAGCTGAAACAAGCAATCTCTTTTTCACTGCATTATTGCTAAATGAAAATAGGCAAGATTGCTCTAGATGGTTACAGAATTGTTTTGTTAATTTACAGCAACTGTAACTGTGGGCACTAGGAAGCAGAGGCATTTCATTCGATTAGACACATGGAAACCATTCTCACTTTCTCTCTCAGGAAGACTACTGACGGGGGCTACTTGAAAGAAAACTCGGATTCCGTTTCATCATATCATACAGAAAGCATAGATGACTTCGCAAGTCAAAGGCTTCTTATGGGAACTACTCAAGATCATTGTCTTCTCTGCTCTCAGAGTCGAGTAGCAGAAACAAGCAATCTCTTCTTTCTATTCATCATTGCTAAACGGAAATACGCAAGCTTGCTCCAAAATAGATGATTACATATTGTTTTGTTAATCCTCAAGAGCTGTAACTGTGGGCAATAGAAAACATCGAACCATAGCCAATTCATTCCATCATATACCAGTATGGGAAAACTACCGAATTAGGAAGGAAAAGTGCAATATTTTAGTCAAGGGCATAACAAGTTCCAGATCGCTAACACTTGGAAGCTGTTTACAGGGAAACTATTCATTTTCTAGCCAGAGAACTCAATCGAAGAGATATCGAGGTGCTTGCAGGTGATCATTTGCAGAAGGTTAGACAAAACTGAAGTCAATGTGGCCAAGTCCGTAGATTGTTCTGAATGTTGGCTTTTACCCTTATATACTTCTGGCTTGCCAATTTCAAAAGTAAAAACAGTAATGGAAGTCAAATAGACCTAGCAGAAGTTCTCAGTTTGCAGTTGGCTTTCATGCAAGTTGCTAGAATTTTCTTGGGTAAGTTGTTACATGATTAAAAGTTAGTGAAATACATGGACATTGCTTGAAGTAGTGTGGTGTATTTTACCGGTAAGAGACCTCCAACATTAACTTTGTGAGACAAATCAAATGGTATTGTTTTGGCTAAATCCGAAATCACAGCAAAAGACAAGGAAAAGCTTAGTATATATGATATTATTATTCTATTTATTTGTTGATGATGCAGCTTGCCATGCAAGTCCTACACTATTTGGCATACGTAAAAAATAAAAAGGCTCTCTACCACCCTGGGATGCCTCCTCACGTCACATCGGTGTTTAATGTAGACAGAAAAGAAAAGAAAAATGCAAATGACACCAATAAAACGACATGATTAGGTGCCGCCCTAATTGGATTTCAATGACTGTAGTTGTCACTTTTTTGGTATATATTAGACACCAACTTGGTAAGGATGATAACGAAAAATATGAGCATGTTTTGTGCAAAATATGGCAGCATGTATTATTTAGAAGGATAAGACTTGTTTTGTGTTTAAGAAATTCAAGACGTGCATAGGAAAAAAAAAACCCAGCTATTGCAGCTATAGTAGCGGACTAGTGGTTGATACATCTAATACATCCAAGGTATGTTTTGAAATTTGAATGATGGTATAAAGATTGCACTCAGGGATAAATCAATAGTCTTCAAGCCATGCATTTCAGACTTAAAACAAAGAACTAGAAGAAAAAAAATTCAGATGTGATATATGCCCTAACAAATAGTGCCTGCTCACTTTAAGATATACTAAAAAATGGTCCTAGGAGCAAGCACCTTACTGATAAAACAATTAAGCGAACACAGGAAAACAAAACAACTGCCACATGCAGTCACTTATCTGTCACTTATCTTTAAAAACTATCACTCATTGACTTCACATACAACAAATAACTGGTCATTTCATGGATATAATATAATTAGTAATGAAGTAGTTCAACAAAAGCAAGGCTTTACCGTATAACCAGTCTTTGAAATGCACATGCAGTGCACATGATAAATTCCGTTTCTGGTTGTCCTCAAGTTGTGCATTCCTTATAACTTGTTGAATATCGTTCAGAATTGAAAGCTGGAGAAAACCAATGTGTAAATAAAATCAACAGAATGGGGTTGAAACTAAAAGGTATGATGCAAAAAAGAACTCTGCAAAAAGGATGCAAGAGTATTTGAAATGGTTGGTAAAACAGCTAGTAGGTTAGAAACAGCGTATACAATAGTACAATAAAAAAAAAGTGCTCATTTGGATATTAGAAAGAGTATTCGAAACTTGTAGCTATAATAGCCTCATAAGCATTTCAGTAGGGCTAGAGAGGAGCTTACATTTTTTCTCAAGGATGCAATATAAGTTTCAGGTAATGTAAATGGGTTATCAATTGTAGGTTTTGTTGATTCAACTGCAAACCACTTTGGAATCTGCAATCAAATATGGAACCTGATTAATACAATTTTGTGGTTATGAGATTTTATTCTAAGAGAGATTAAACAACAGGGACGGAAGTATAAGCAACTCGAGTTAGCAAGAAACGTTGGAGCAAAAGGAAAGAATCTATTGAAAAGATGCTTGGTAGGAAAAAAAAACAACCGATATCAAGAGGAAAAGATGATGGCACATTTCTGCCCACTGCAGCTAAATAAATTAGTCTCACCAGAAATGTTGTGAACTGGTCAGGATGAAGACATGTAGCAGACTCGGCTTGAACATCAGAGACCCCAGCAGGGTTAGACAGGGAATCATGAGGATCAACCATTCCCAGCACAAGGGCTGCATCCCATCTATTGACACTTGCATTGATACCAACTTTAGACATGTGCTCCTCCAACAGTGGATAAAAAGTATTATATGGCCCCACCTGTTGTGATCAAAAGAGATAAATTATAAGACTACTTTTCATGGCAAAGAATGAATATGCACATACTCTTGGCAGCCCAATGAGAACTCAAACAGGCTTTGGCCTTCCTTCTGTTGGTTAATAAGATTTTGAGTGGATTTTGTTGCATCCACTAAGTTCCTGGAAGAGAAGTTCCCAAGAACCATTTAGTCTTAACCAAGAGTATTGATGGTAATGTCCTTTTGATGTCATTTATTATTGTGAACTTATAGAAACATCTATTTATCAATTAGATAACATAACTCAAATTCCTTCATCAAACTGAAAACGAGCTACAGGAATCCAGATTACAAATAGAAACTATAGCTAGATCAGGGGATTCATCCCATGAGTGGCATAGGTACCTTAATGTAACATAATAAAGAAAACATGACCAAGTAATAAAAAGTACCAAACATAGGTTTCATTAACAAATATGTGTCCACCTATTAATCATACAAACTTTGAAGACACCAGAACATTTGGTTAGAAAGACATAGGTAACAAGTTAAAGAACTCACTCACTTTTAGCTTATGATTATCCCCAATAATAAGTGGTCGCTGATTCACACCCAGGAAAAATAAACATTCCCGACAATTTGCGATGCATATCCGTCTTGCAGCTGTTATGACTTGCACCCTTTCACAATGCTCTACTCTCACAGCCTACAAGTAAGAACCAACTGTGACTAATACATTCATCGTACTATAAATTGCATGAAGTAAATATTTAATGTGGTAACTAATTACAAAGTAACTGTAACTATTCTGACAATAAGCCTTCACCCTGGTCACAACTCTAGAGTTTTGGTTTAGTTGAAATCTGTTAAAAGAGAAAATAAATCTCAGTTATGGTAGGCCGGTATTAGGTCAGTTTAAGGCCTCAAGCTTCTTTCCACTATATAGTAGCGTAGCTTTCCTTAATTAAGTGCAGAAGTGATTGTGTGATATTTGTAAATGATGTATTTACTATTAAGTATAAGTTATAACAGAAACGAGAGAGAAATATGTCTATAAAGGAGTACACAATGATGAAACTTTATGAAAAAGTTCATGTAGATGAAGGCTTCAGTGAGTGCAAAAGCAAGGAGATAAAAGCAGCAGCTATAACGCAGCACATATAGTATAGATTAAGGCATGACTATTATACAAGACCATTAAGAACAAGAAGGATGGAAAAAGGAAGTATAGTTGCCCACTCCTTGCCATCATATGCTACTTTCAATCAAAAGAAGATTAAGGCATGACTATTATACAAGACCATTAAGAACAAGAAGGATGGAAAAAGGAAGTATAGTTGCCCACTCCTTGCCATCATATGCTACTTTCAATCAAAAGAAGAAAATGTATGTAACTTTTACATATTCCCTCAAATGCAAAAGCTATAAGCATCAATGTCAGAGAGATCAGACAGTTTTATGCTGTTTGTCAGTTGCTAACCAACTATCCCTTCTCAGGGCTTGGAATCAGCAGTGAATATACAAGATATTCTATAAAGATCTATCTCAGAGAAATATGACAGTTTTACTCTGTTGTCTAGCTAACCGACCCTCCCTTATCTGGGCCTGGAGCCAACAGACATACAAGTCTTTAATCACAACATGGGCAATAGATATTCCCTAAAGTCTGCGCAAATTAGTAAACTTCCCAAATAGACCGTAATAGCAATAACACACCTTAACATGCATGACTGACAAAAATTGGATTGCGACTTACCAACAGCACCTCGCAGTCTTTATGCACAATTTAGTATAGAGATCAGTAATGGGTATATCATACTAATCGATGCAAGCACAAATATACGAACAAGTGTTTCTGTTACAACAGTCAAAATGGAAGATAGTAGCAAATAGTGGAAATGAATCAAGTACATGTCAGTATACATACCTTACCAACAGCTCCAAGGACAACTGTTACATCAGAGCATCCATAGACAGTAGCATAACTTAGTGGGGCAAGTATGTAGATAACGGACTCATGACAATTCAAAACCTGCAGCATACAACTAAGTGTCAAACAGAAACAAAATCCATCTACCTTAAGAATCTGTTTCAGGCTTTTAGGTAATGTAGTGCAGGTTATACAACCAAACTAACAGTGGTAAACAAATGAAATCAACGAGAAGAATAACAGATAGCCTATGCAGACAGATAGTTTATATGTCAATGAATCTGCACTTGGCATCGCCTGCGTTAGGAAATGTAGTCCGATTATGAAGCCACAGAAATGGATATCAACGTAGGATTGGACATCTATCACAGTACGATAGCAAGCTGCATAAAATATTTCTTTCAGTTGACTTGCATATGTTTAACAAAGAGATGCATAATGTACTAGTCACATGAGGAGTTACGAGCTCCTCTCTGCACTTGTAACAAGTGCTTCCCCACCCCATTCCTGATGTCCTGTTTCTCTTTCAGTTGACTTGCATATGTTTAATAAAAAGATGCATAATGTACCAGTCACATGAGGAGTTACAAGCTCCTCTCTGCACTTGTAACAATTGCTTCTCCTCTTCCCCACCCCATTCCTGATGTCCTGTTTCCCTCCACCTGCTCTATGCCCGCCCACCTTCTCAAGTCTCAACATCCTCGCCTTCACCTTCCCCTACTCATCACCATCAAAGTACCTCCTTAACATCCCCCTTTTCCCCTGCCGGCAATAACTGCAGCAACCCTTCCAGCTCCGTGACAACCTACCCGTATGCCATCCAACTACACACCAACCCGTTGTTACCGTCGCCAATGCCTTTACTGTGCACCTCTATCTAATTAGTATAGTACTTCTATCCACAACTGATAAAGGTCATGATAAAAATGTTGCAGGAAATCAAGTTTCGGATAAAAAATGATATAGGGGTAATCCACGTTCCTTCAAGGGTATTTTGGGTATTTATCCTAATTATTATTTGGTCATAATCACTCATGTAGTCACAAAAATTCTAAATTTTATTTGCAGTGGTTAACGAAGAACCATAGTTTCATAAGCAAGCTAAGCAGAACACGTGAGCTTTTCACAGAAAGAGCCCCTTAATCCAGTACTTTTTAAATTCATGAACCGCTTCTCTGCACTTACCATGACAGATTTGGTGGAATGTAGCTTGTTGAAATTTTCATAAAAATATTCCTTTATGCAGTGAACTGAAAAATCTACACTTAAGCAAAAAACATAGCACTGGCCCCAAAGATCAAATTATGGGTCTGTCTCTGCCCTTTGTCATAAACTTAAAAAGTGATAAGCTTGTAAGTGCCAAAGAGAACATCATTGGCAACTATACTTTTCTTGAGCCAAATAATCACTTATAAGTCAACGAGAACACCATAAACCACAGCCACTCCAGCTATCAATCTATTTATATCTTGATATGTCAGGTTGGTCATGGCATGCGTAATCCCACAACCTAGGATGCACAGACACTCAAACATTGGTGTCATGTCCGAGCATATCGTATATCTCCATATTAGCCACGTATCAAACACGATCAAAGCCTCCAAAATTCACTAGTACATGCCAAAATTGGTGTCATGTCCATGTTGTATTGTGTCATATATATGCCGTGAAATATACCCCATAAACAATACTCTAAATCTTTGGTTTCTTTCCTTCATTATTTTGGAGACAGAAACCTCTAGAATTTGGAGATGATAACAAGTGTAAACTGGTAAAGTTTGGGACATATCAGCCTCACCTTTATAGAATGTCCTTTAATATCACATGGCTGCTTGACCACGGAGGATTTCGAGATGCTCTCCACAAAAGCCAGATTTCTAGAATATGTAGGCATGACAGTATTACTTAGTGAGCTGCCACCCTGTGACCTGGTTAAAGAGGCATCAGCCACTGTCATGTCCAGATCTGCTGCATTTATTGAGCCATTTTCTTTTGATGGTGTCTTCTCTAATCCATGCTCCAAAGAAGCAGCTATGCTTTCCAGAATCCAATCAAGAACTTGAGAAGCAGGAACAGGAACTGCAGGCATGTTTGGATCTGAATTGGCAAAGAAAGGAACAGCCCGGCTCAACGGTACCCCTTCACAATCATTTTGAACAAACTGGATAAGAAGTCCCAGGTGTTTAAACTTTTCCAACGTTAATACCTAAAACAAAACCAATAAGTAAAGCATTTTAGATATTATATCAATGATAAATGTAGCAACAATTACTCCTATGCTGCAGAAAGCAACTTTTTCCAAAGTGATAGAAAAAGCAGATGTTAAAATGAGCAATCTACGTATTACAAAAAAAGTAACAGGTACTCCAACTCGATGATTATTTTATTTTTAGAATAATGATTGGTTATTCTATAGAAACCCTCAATGATCCTCACACTTAGAAAAAGAAAAGGTACTTCAATTCAATGACTGATACGTTCTATAGAAAACATTGTACAAGTATGATGTCAAGAAGTAACTTGTAGCTTTTTACAATTGAAGAACAGCAAATTAGAAGAAATGTCAACATTAAAAGGAGCAGTGCCTCATGCCCATCCAAGACCCAGTACTTCACAGCTCAGCAAGTCTAGTGTTTATTCCAAATATGTGAAGAGGTGGAATGCTTTTTTTGAATCTCATCAACTAAATGCCTTGACATGTACTGATTAAATCATATATGCGTTCTAGGTGTGTCAATGTGAACATTTTCCTTAACCATGTGTTCAAGAGAAACCTTAATATTAATAAACTTTAATTTTCAGAAAGTTTTGAGAGAGTCATAACTTATGTCATTTTCAATATACAGAGTACAAATCAATTGATCCCATATAAAAATAAATAAAAAGAAAAAGAGACATAATCAACTTGAATGGAAGAAAAATAAGAAGCAAAAACTAAGTATTTGTTAACGTAATGATAACTCTGAAATAGCGCATAAGAGAATTCTGAAATAGCACGTAAGAGTACAAGCCTAAGCAATTAGATCAACAATGGAGCTTGTGGAGTTGCTTGAAATAGAATGAATCAATGAAAATTTAACTAAAAGAATATAAGAAATAATGGTTGGCAAAACACGACCAACCAGAGATTCGTCTCCCTCGCCTTCAACTGGTTCCGCCAAAAGGGCAAGTATGTTGGGCATATGCTTTTGCAAATATGACAATTGATGGGCCTCCTGATCAGCTTGTGAAGGCATAAATCGGCGACTGTTACTGCGCACAAGCTGCATGAACAGAATTCGACTTCAGTATGGAATAACAAATAATAATAATATGAATCAATATCCGAACTAAGAGTTGATAGTATAAATGTTCAGAAAAGTTTTAGAGTACGTTGTTCATCACGTTAGCAACAAAACAGCAGATAGATGAAGTAGATTAGTTAACTTTTAAGTTTTAAGCAATTACAATTTACGATCAAAGTGATATTTTAATCATCAATCTGAATTTTCCATAATCAAGGCATTTAAAATGCCATCGGAAGTTGGAACTTATGGGAGTTGTTCACAACAATAAAGCATAAAAACAGTGCCATTTGCAATCATATAACCATTTCATTTAAACCTTTCCCAAATCACTTGTCTAAACATTTCATCCCGTACGAAACCTTTTTTTCCCATATAAATCAGAAAAGAAAGCCAGACAAAGAAAGAAGAAATATAACGGTATTCATTTTCCAGTGGCCATGAGAACAACAAAAGCATTGCTGGTAACTTTACTAAGTAAGTTGGCGAAATTGGCTCATGCAATGAATCAATTGCCACAATAAGAAATTGCTGCAGAAGGAACAGTACTTTCTGGATTAGAACACTTTCCCACAATAACATTCGTTTTGATGCAAACCATAGTCGTATTGTGGCAATGGTTGAGAAACAATTGAGCAATTAACAAATTTAATTTTCGTTCTTGAAGTGCATACACATAATAACTTGTTCACTAAAATATCCCACGACACAACTGACTTACCTACCGTCTAAAGTCCAAGTCAAATGTTTTTTTTCAAAGAGGTAATTCTGCATCCGACTTCCCAGACTAAGACTCAGGTTTTTATAACATGTACTAATCTCCTTGGACTATGCCCAGTTCTAGTTCTGCACGCCTATCTTCGGTGTTTTGTATCTATTGCATTATTTTTCCTCGATCCACAGCTTGGCCAACCTCCATCACACTATCCACTCAGGCTGACCCCCGTGCTCCGATCATCTATCCTGGTAGACGGCTACTCGAGGTCCAGCTTTCAATCAACAGCAACCTGAATATGAATATCTTGGATCAACCCCTCAACCATTGCACAGAACTCCAAAAACTTCGGACGTAGTGTCGGACACGTACCGTGCAACATAGTTCAAGGGCATAAAGCACACATGGGGATTTGAACCTCTGACCTATTTCCCAGTCTAAAGTTCAAGCCTTTACTCACATTTCTATTAAAAAACCATTAGTCCTACATCCCAAAGTAAAGAAACTCCTCTGGATCGCTCTCTCAACCTATAATTCTTCACATACAAAACTATCAAACGGAAGACCTAATACTACAAATAGCTCAACTCCAAGAATATTTCAAACAATTGCTTTCAAATTACGAAATGCACAACCACATTGCCAAACCAAGCGAAACCGATCCGAACCTGGATCGGCGAGAGCGCCGACAAGCACCCGTCGAACGCGGAGGTCGACGGCCAGACGTCCGCCACGGCGGCCGAATCCTTGTGCCCCCTCGGCCCGAGCCTCTTGTACCCCTGCAAGTATAGGAACAGCACCAGGTCGAGGACGTCGGCCTCCTTATCGGAGATCTGGCGGTCCGTCGTCGGCGGGAGGACGGAGGCGAGGACCTCGAGGACGAGCGCAGCGTGGTCGGGGGGGATCTGGAGGGACTCCGCTACGGCTTCGGCGGAGAGGAGGCCGGATTCGGGGCTCCGGCGGAGGAGGAGCCGGTCCCGGAGGGGGACTAGGGTTAGGGCCCCGTCGGAGAAGAGGAGCTTGGGGATCGGGAGGATTCCGTGCTCGAACGGCTCCCGGCGGGGGAGGAGGAGAAAATTAGGGTTAGGGTTAGGGTTAGGGTCAGGGTTTTCTTCTTCCTCGTTCATGGCTGCTTCTGCTGCTGCTTCTTCTTCGAGATCGGAGAAATGGGAGTCAGAGAGAGAGAGAGAGAGAGAAAAAGAGTACCGTTGGAAATAACTAAATATTACACAATAGTAATGAAATAGTGATAGAGGGCCCAATGGGAGGGTTTTGAGTTCTGGCCCATGGCCTGCTTAGTTACTCGGATCTCTGCCCACCAAAGAAACCCAAATTGAAAATGAAATATGAATCAAAGACATCACGTTCCGAATCTTGCTTGATATGATTTTCTGAAACACGGACAAAAAAAATAATACCGAGTGGATATTTGGTCAACCCATTACAGTCCGAAGTATAGCTTGACATACATTACACGTATGTCCAAGCCTGATCAGTCAGAATCTAAACCTTAGTCGGCCACATGTCGAAACAGTATTTTAAATTACATAGTTTACTAGTTGTGCATCCTTGATTCATTGTCTGACTCTCTGTGAATAGTTGTATTTATCGTGTTTCATTATGAATCTCATTTTTCTCGTGTTGCAGGTTACATTCATTACAGTGTTCATTGCATTGTCCGGTTCAGCTTTCTATTTTACTTTCATGCTTTATTTATTATTGTGTGACATTTATACGGGGATGTACTTTGTTTATTTTCTGATTGGATCGTTGTCTACCAGGTGATAATAAGATAGCATGGAGGGATGCTTTGGAGGATTTATAATTAGTTTAGATCATTGATGTATTATTCATGTTGTATATTATTTCAAGGATTTATCGGATTTGTCCCCCGGATGAGATGGACATGTGTACAAAATAGATATAGTAGATTGTGATTGTGTGAGTGTGTGGTGGATTGTTTTCTGTTTACTAGTTATGTGATTGAGCATATATCGATATCATGATCATTTGATGATTTTCAAAGTCTAGACAGCTAACTATCGTCGATTCTGCGGCATAGGCTGGACGTGCTCGCAACCCATACGTACGCACTGAATATCACCATATACCCTTTTTCCTTTTCTGCAATAGGCTCTCCACCTTTTTATCGCTTGTCGTGTATATTTTTGTAGTGCCCCGAAATTTGTGATACGTATTTTATACGTGTTCGTATTTCTGACCCGTATTTTTTTTTTCCTTGATTAGTTAGTTGTGGTTTATTTTCATATTTAGCATTGTGGTTTAATTGTCATTTATGGTTCATGGATTAATTCTGATTAGTGGAGCTTGGTTTTATTGGGTTGGTCCCAAATATTATTGCTTCATTCTCTTCCTTGCATCATTTTAACACTTTTTAGTACTTGGCATTTTCAATTTCCATGGCTAGATTCTTGTAGATCTGAGTTTATGTATTTTCGGATTTTTTGGGTTTTGATCTATTTAACATTGTTATTTTCAAGTTTTGTTGGTTCCATGTTGTAGAGTAGCTCGTTCTACCCCATTTTGACCTATAGAAGTCCGGATTTGGACTCCGGATGGAGGTTTTATGAATCCTGGCAGCCATGGCTTCTTGGTGTACTTCTTCTCGGAAATTGGAGAAGAAGCACAGTTGAGCCGCATAGGCAGTACTTGACCGCATGAACAATCATACGGCAAGTCTTTTCCAGCCGCATGGACTTGAACGTCCCCAGCCGCATATGAATCGCCCTTGCTCAGCCGCATAAGGAGTTCTGACTCAGCCGCATAAGGCAGACTCGTTCCCAGCCGCATGAGGGCTAGTCTCTCCCAGCCGCATATGACCCATCTCCCGCTGGCCGCATATACGCCACATTCCTGAGCCGCATGAACCCGTATCATCTCGGGCCGCATGTATCCAGACCCGTCCTGAGCCGCATGGACTTCTGAGTTCAGCCGCATGACCCTGATTGACCCAGCCGCATGAGGCTCGTTCTCTGAGCCGCATAAGCCCGATTCCCCCTTCAGCCGCATAAGGCTGGGACTCCCCGAACCGCATAGGACTCTGCTCATTTCCTGAGCCGCATGAGCTCGGATTTCCTGAGCCGCATGAACCCCATAATTCAGCCGCATGCATCTGATTAATCCTACCGCAGGAGCCAGCCTTGCCCGAGCCGCATGGCTCTGTCATGTCTCGTATTTTATATTTTGTTTATTTTGGTATATCCAAGTCTTGTGGCTCTCTATGTAACTTGAGTTCCTATGGAGTACACCTTTATTCCTATTGTATATTTTTATGCCCATTTTATATCCTTACGCCTTTTGTCCTGAACTTGATAAATCACGATTTGATGGACATAATTGAAATGCTAATTGTACATGAGTAACTTGACATGATAGTGGCCCGTCGTAGTGCACTCCTGACAATGAACTTGACATGATAATTCTTGATGGTGGCCCGCCGTGGCACACTCTTGACATGATAAACCTGGCATGTTATTCCTTGAAATGTTGTTGTGACGACTAACACGACTTGACAAGAATAAATGACCTAGACACCGTGGGTGATTGTGTTTGTACAAATGAACCCGTCTTGTCTTGCATCATGTCTAGGACATGAATCCCTGGTTTCCTACGGTCAGGGATTTCATACTGAATATGGCTAGGATTAATGACTAGATTGATCAAGTAGTTCATGGAGAAACTTTTCCAGTTACCTGTTGCCCCTTTGATCCCGGCCTTATATATATATATATATATATATATATATATATATATATATATACATATATATATATATACATATATATATATATATACATATATATATATATATATATATATATATATATACATATATATATATACATGGGATTTGTTGCTATCTGTCGAGATGAGCGCACTTCCAGCCCGCCGTCGAGTGTGGTACCTTAGGACACATGTATCTTACTACAGTGTGTCTGCTATATCATGCTATCTTTTTTCCTTTTCTTTGCTGGGGTCACTCAGGTAGTAACAAACATGTAACCGGACTTGGAAGAATCTCACTGCATCTTGTTAGTAATTAGGCTTGTGATAAGCCTAGTTAGTTAAAGTATCAAGCCGTAATTCTTGCTTGGCCGTGTAATGAATGGATGGAGTTTATTCAGTCTAGTCTTGTCTTGATCCTGTACAAGATTGTCATATGACCTGTTTTCTTATCTTGTCTTGCCGATAAATGGTGAGAAACCAAGTTCTGTTCAGACGAAGGGTTACAACCCCGGTCCTTGTTTGGTTTACAGGTTGTAACCTGGTTATCTGAATAGTCCCATGGTTATCTCATCGTATATCATCCTGTCATGCTTTTCCAGTATGTCCTGTCTTTTATTAATTTTGTACAAGATTGTCTTTTATATTCACCAGTCATGCTTTTCTTAAATTACTGTCTCTTATTATTTAATTATATTCTTGTGCTGATTGCTGGTTTTAGTTCTTAAGTGAAGCCTCCTTTGTGGCACTTGCTCTTTCTGGGGTCTGATCCAGCTGGTTTTGTATGGCCAGATACCGAAGCAGCAGCAAAGGATCTACCTGCTTTCCAGCCCGATGGTGACCGTCAGGCGTAACCAGGGCAACGAGTGGATTTCTTTTGTTCTTCCACTTTATTGTACATTATTCTTTTGAGGCATTTAGCCAACGAGCACTTGTTAGCTCGATGCACTTTACCTTCTGTCTGCCTACAGGCTGTAATCATGATTGGCAACTCGAGGTTGATCATGTATGACTTAACCCTTGCTAGTCCTCACATTTTGTACGACTAGCTTCATGATCATCTGGATATGTAATATTTGGGACGCCTTACAATTGTATATTTGGTGGTCTGATATCTTGTAACATTTACTTACTTGTTTATGATTGAGACACTAGGCTTGTTATTGACCATAGGAGACTGATGGCTTGTAGATAAACCCTCATATTTCTAGACAGCCGTGACCGTATAGTGGAGTGGATCCCATTTCATTATACGTAGCTGGCTATGTCTGCCCCCGCTCTCCAGTATTCTGGTTCTGGGGCATGACATGGTTTAAGTGGTGGCCCATGCAGGTCTTGTCAATCAAGAAATATGAGGGTTTACCGGATAGATGTCTCAATCTGTACTCGCCTTGATCTCCATTCGTATCCTCTCATCTCCTTGGATTCCTGACTTGATAACATGCTTGCATCATTGTTCTATCCTGGTCCTTTCTTAATATTCCCGATGTCATTTCTTCAGTAGCATCGTTCATGTTGATCAGCCAGAAGGAGTTCGGCCGATAGCACAGCAACAGCAAGAAGATTAAGATCAGTCATCAGCAGCCGCCTCCCGAGCCATGCCTTCTGGAGAACCAATGCCCCCAGTCCAGCCAGTTCAGCCAGCAGAGTCAGAAGACGGGGTCTTGATAGGGCTCATCCGTGAGTTGCTTGCGTCTCAGGACCGTCGGGGTGATGCCTTGCAGCAAGCAGTACAAGATGCTATGAGCGGAAGTGGTCCTCGAGGGAACAGTACGGTCAACAATTTCAAGCGCCTGAACCCTCCCTTCTTCGACGGCAGCGAGGATGCTATTGCTGCAGATGCCTGGCTACAGGACATTGAAGTTATCTTGGAGGCAGCCAGGACCCCTGAAGCAGAGAAGGTGGCGGTGGTGCGCCTGCAGTTACTAGATCTAGCCCGCAGTTGGTGGGCTATGCAAGCAGCGAGTTTGGGTACGCCTGTCATGTGGACGGTATTCAGCGATATGTTCTAGACCAAGTACTTCGACGCAGTGGCTAGATATGACCTGCAGGCCAGGTTTAGTAATCTCAGGCAGATGAGCAGGACGGTCGACGGATATGCGGCCGAGTTTTCAAGGTTGAGTCGATTTGCTCCCACCTTGGTGGCAACCGAGCTAGACAGAGCACAGCGATTTCAGCAGGGACTCCACTTGGAGATCATATTGGCAGTAGAGCAGTTCGAGCACAGAACTTTTGATGCCGTCTTGCGAGCAGCGAGAAGGCATGAGTACACTTCCCGAAGGATAGCGGACCGGACCGGAGGTCGGAAGCGGTCTCACGACCAGATGAACCAATCCTCAGCACCGGCCCCAGCAGCTAGGGCCCTGACCATTGGAGCTACGAGGACCGATTCGGTTACCTCCTTACAGCATTCTGCCTCGACCTATCCCCAGCAGCAGAAGCAGAAGCGGCCTTTCGCAACCGGTTGTTCTCATTACGGGAAGCCCGGGCATGTTGTTACTGAGTGCCGCAGAGCACAGGGATTGTGCTTGGTTTGTGGTTCGCCGGACCACATAATAGGATCTTGTCCGTTCAGAAACAGATCATCGTCGACAGTAACTAGTCCCTCGGTTATGGGACCAGCACCAGAACCAGCTCCAGTTCACCAACCACAGCAGTTTCCGTTCCCAGGTCTATTGCCGTCTCAGGCCCAGGCCTTCCTGCAATAGAGGCCTCAGTAGTTCGCTCTGGCCCAGGCCCAGATCCAGAATCGGCAGAGAGGTATCTGTGTCCTATTGTCTTGCTTTTCGCCATCGTTATACGGGATACATGTCATGTTTCATGTATCCTAATTATAACGGTATATCCCGGGCCCGAGCCGTTTCCTAGATCATTCGAAAACGGTTATTGGTACCAACCTTTTTCGTATGAGGAGAGGCCCGTGTCCCTGTTTGACCAAAGAGAGAGACCTTAAGCGCAAGACTACCAGTTTAGTTCGTGTTGCTTGAGTTCATCGCTCTTTGAGAGAGTCAAACGTGGGAGTGTGAGGATGATATCCGATCATGATTATCCCAATCGGTTTGGCTCGTGAGGTGTAATATCTTCCTTATGCCTTGCACTTCGATTCCTTGCTTGCATGTATGATTGTATGATTGATTGGTAGCATAGATTGCTTGTGATAGTATAGCTGTTCCGACATCTCTAGCCTCTTGATTAAATTCCGAGGACGGAATTCTTTTAAGGTGGATAGGATATAGTGTCCCGAAATTTGTGATACGTATTTTATACGTGTTCGTATTTCTGACCCGTATTTCTCTTTTCCTTGATTAGTTAGTTGTGGTTTATTTTAATATTTAGCATTGTGGTTTAATTGTCATTTATGGTTCATGGATTAATTCTGATTAGTGGAGCTTGGTTTTATTGGGTTGGTTCGGCTTGGCTTGATTTGCTTTGGTTCATCTTGAACCAAGGGTGAACCCCCTACCTACCACCACCACTACCATTTATTAACCCCCACTTCCTTCTCTCTCTTCATTACTCTTCTTCCCCACCATTACTTCTTCCACCTACCAGGAGAGAGGAAGAGAGAGCTAGATAAGTGCACCTTGTTCATGGAGGAACCCAAATATTATTGCTTCATTCTCTTCCTTGCATCATTTTAACACTTTTTAGTACTTGGCATTTTCAATTTCCATGGCTAGATTCTTGTAGATCTGAGTTTATATATTTTCGGATTTCTTGGGTTTTGATCTATTTAACATTGTTATTTTCAAGTTTTGTTGGTTCCATGTTGTAGAGTAGCTCGTTCTACCCTATTTTGACCTATAGAAGTCCGGATTTGGACTCCAGATGGAGGTTTTATGCATCCTGGCAGCCATGGCTTCTTGGTGTACTTCTTCTCGGAAATTGGAGAAGAAGCACAGTTGAGCCGCATAGGCAGTACTTGACCGCATGAACAATCATGCGGCAAGTCTTTTCCAGCCGCATGGACTTGAACGTCCCCAACCGCATATGAACCGCCCTTGCTCAGCCGCATAAGGAGTTCTGACTCAGCCGCATAAGGCAGACTCGTTCCCAGCCGCATGAGGGCTAGTCTCTCCCAGCTGCATATGACCCATCTCCCGCTGGCCGCATATACGCCACATTCCTGAGCCGCATGAACCCGTATCATCTCGGGCCGCATGTATCCAGACCCGTCCTGAGCCGTATGGACTTCTGAGTTCAGCCGCATGACCCTGATTGACCCAGCCGCATGAGGCTCGTTCTCTGAGTCGCATAAGCCCGATTCCCCCTTCAGCCGCATAAGGCTGGGACTCCCCGAACCGCATAGGACTCTGCTCATTCCCTGAGCCGCATGAGCTCGGATTTCCTGAGCCGCATGAACCCCATAATTCAGCCGCATGTATCTGATTAATCCTACCGCAGGAGCCAGCCTTGCCCGAGCCGCATGGCTCTGTCATGTCTCGTATTTTATATTTTGTTTATTTTGGTATATCCAAGTCTTGTGGCTCTCTATGTAACTTGAGTTCCTATGGAGTACACCTTTATTCCTATTGTATATTTTTATGCCCATTTTATATCCTTACGCCTTTTGTCCTGAACTTGATAAATCACGATTTGATGGACATGATTGAAATGCTAATTGTACATGAGTAACTTGACATGATAGTGGCCCGCCGTGGTGCACTCCTGACAATGAACTTGACATGATAATTCTTGATGGTGGCCCGCCGTGGCACACTCTTGACATGATAAACCTGGCATGTTATTCCTTGAAATGTTGTTGTGACGACTAACACGACTTGACAAGAATAAATGACCTGGACACCGTGGGTGATTGTGTTTGTACAAATGAACCCGTCTTGTCTTGCATCATGTCTAGGACATGAATCCCTGGTTTCCTACGGTCAGAGATTTCATACTGAATATGGCTAGGATTAATGACTAGATTGATCAAGTAGTTCATGGAGAGACTTTTCCAGTTACCTGTTGCCCCTTTGATCCCGGCCTTATATATATATATATATATATATATATATATATATATATATATATATACATGGGATTTGTTGCTATCCGTCGAGATGAGCGCACTTCCAGCCCGCCGTCGAGTGTGGTACCTTAGGACACATGTATCTTACTACAGTGTGTCTGCTATATCATGCTATCCTTTTTTCTTTTCTTTGCTGGGGTCACTCAGGTAGTAACAAACAGGTAACCGGACTTGGAAGAATCTCACTGCATCTTGTTAGTAATTAGGCTTGTGATAACCCTAGTTAGTTAAAGTATCAAGCCGTAATTCTTGCTTGGCCGTGTAATGAATGGATAGAGTTTATTCAGTCTAGTCTTGTCTTGATCATGTACAAGATTGTCATATGACCTGTTTTCTTATCTTGTCTTGCCGATAAATGGTGAGAAACCAAGTTCTGTTCAGACGAAGGGTTACAACCCCGATCCTTGTTTGGTTTACGGGTTGTAACCTGGTTATCTGAATAGTCACATGGTTATCTCATCGTATATCATCCTGTCATGCTTTTCCAGTATGTCCTGTCTTTTATTGATTTTGTACAAGATTGTCTTTTATATTCACCAGTCATGCTTTTCTTAAATTACTGTCTCTTATTATTTAATTATATTCTTGTGCTGATTGCTGGTTTTAGTTCTTAAGTGACGCCTCCTTTGTGGCACTTGCTCTTTCTGGGGTCTGACCCAGCTGGTTTTGTATGGCCAGATACCGGAGCAGCAGCAAAGGATCTACCTGCTTTCCAGCCCGATGGTGACCGCCAGGCGTAACCAGGGCAACGAGTGGATTTCTTTTGTTCTCCCACTTTATTGTACATTATTCTTTTGAGGCATTTAGCCGACGAGCACTTGTTAGCTCGATGCACTTTACCTTCTGTCTGCCTACAGGCTGTAATTATGATTGGCAACTCGAGGTTGATCATGTATGACTTAACCCTTGCTAGTCCTCATATTTTGTACGACTAGCTTCATGATCATCTGGATATGTAATGTTTGGGACGTCTTACAATTGTATATTTGGTGGTCTGATATCTTGTAATATTTACTTACTTGTTTATGATTGAGACACTAGGCTTGTTATTGACCATAGGAGACTGATGGCTTGTAGTAGATAAACCCTCATATTTCTAGATAGCCGTGACCGTATAGTGGAGTGGATCACATTTCATTATACGTAGCTGGCTATGTCTGCCCCCACTCTCCAGTATTCTGGTTCTGGGGCGTGACAATTTTCAACCCCTATATTGACTGAACTGGTCTGATTAATCCTTTCTCCTTCTATACCTTGCATCTCCGAGGTAGTATCCTTACTAGGACCATTGTCATCCTCCTTATCAGGACTCGGAACTTCATTAACATCTTTGTCAGCTACAAGTAAGATGATCTCCTCATTCCCTTTACATGCATATTTGGAATGACCAAAACATTTGCAAACGGGACAGAAGGGAGGAACCCACTCATACTCCACCCTTTGCTCGATCACTTGTCTATCAGGGAGCTCAATGGGAACCGAGAGAGGAAGAGGCTCAGACGCAGAAACTTCCACAAACATCTTGTCAAAAATTAATCGAGATAAAGTAACCGTGGGTTCGTCAATTTTCATAATAATCCCAAAAGACTCGCTAGTTTCGTGATAACAGACCCACTCCATAGCCTCGGGTGGAGGTTAGGAAATCTGACCCATATCGGAACTAAGGATAATCGCTCCCTCTCATATTTCGAATCCGACATCCATCTACGCATCACAATAAGGCGTCCATCGAATGAATAAGGACCCTATTGAAGGATACGGTTCATATCATCCTGCTTTTCAAATCTAACAAGAAAGTATCCATTCTCCCTAGCGTAGATGTCTAGGTGGCCCGTAGGCTTCCACACCCTGTTGATGTAGGCTCTAAACGTCCCATATAATGGACGATCACCCATGATGTAAAGCATAAAGGTGTGCTTCCACGCAACCTCCATAGAGGCCAGATCATCAAGGGTCACAATCACTCTCTTTCGATTCTCCACCACAGTCGGGGTGACAATTTTGGGGGAGTATTGCATAAAGGTCGAAGGAGACATGCACATTTTCGCCCATGAGATTGGACCTTCTTCAGATAGGAGTACCTCACACATTCCCTATAGTCGAACTTCAGTCATCCTTGGCCCCTACTGCTGGGTAGCAGACACCTTGTCTGGTAGCTCAGTGACGACCTTCCGTAATTGGGATGACCTAGCTAAAGACTTTCCCCGTTCCCCTTGGTCCATAGATCAGTTTCTCCCCAACGTTTTTGATTTCTTAGCTCTCCTAGTTTCAGTCGATGGCTAGTTTTTACGCCTCCGTCGTTACTGTGAAAGGGGTTTAACTTTTCTCCTAGGCACCACCATATGCCACTCGCCTGAGCCACTAGCATCACCAGCCATGAATAGAGGACCTCTATCCCTCCTATCTCCCTTTCCAGTAGCTCCAGAAAGGAGATCGAGCCGAGTCGCCATACCGTCATTGGGATAGCCCGGATTGCCTGCTCCCAGATTTTCCATAGTTCTTTATTATTATTATTATTATTATTATTATTATTATTATTATTATTATTATTATTATTATTAGCATACATGTACGTGCCTTGCACGTATTTTAATTTCTTTTAATTAATTTAGAAAGACTACTTAGGAAGACAAAAAGACAATATTTTTAATTACTAAGTTATCCCTATTAACTAATGAACTATTTTAATTATATATATATATATATATATATATATATATATATATATATATATATATATAATCAACACTGATCTATGAAATTGTATATACCAATGACCCCTAGCCTAGCCTAGTGGTAGTGGCGAGGCATGCGCCCAAGTGCTTAGGAAATCGATTTGCAGTGGGGGGCATCCAACACAAGTACAATTTCATATATTAGTGTATTATTCACCTCTACTCCAAGTGGATGTGGTGAGAGGCATCCATCAACCTATTCATTTGAATTTGAGTTGGGATGAGAGCGTATTATTCATTTCGTTTAATAAATGAAAATGTGAGAATGAAAAATGTGGAAGTGAAGAATGTGCAGCATAAACGGAGGACGTAGGACAATAAAAAAATACTAATCAATATTATCAAATAAAAGAGAGGATGCATTCAAGAATATCAAATATTATTCAATATAAAAGTTCTTCAGTTTTAAATCTCATCTATCTAATGTGCACATGGGCGGTCCTAGTCTACGACAGACTAAACAACGACCCATGGTCCAAAGATTATAGAAACACCAACATGACATATCTAAAGTAAAATAAAAATGTACTATGTGCCACTCTTAATTCAAAAGGATTGTGATGTGGTGGTTATTATGTCAACGTACTAGAAATCTCTAGCTTAAATCTTAGTGACAACAATTGTTTTGTTATATTTTTATTTTAGTTAATTAATTTATTATATATTATATATATGATCTATTTTGAAACTTGGGGACTCCATGAGCGCAGGCCCGTCCTCCTCAATGTGCATTCAATTTGGCTCAATTGCTTCGGTGGTACCCCATCTTAGACCCAATTAACAGTAAAGTACCTCATGTATTATTCCTTACTTAAAAGTAACATACGTTATAATTAAGATGTATTACAGTCTCTGTGCTAACTTTCCGTCCCTATGCTAACAGAAATATGACGTGGCAAGCCAACTCCTAAACTAAGTGTACACGTGTGCAGTCCACGTGTACACGAATAAAATTAGGCTGGGGGAATTCCCGCTCTCTCTAACTCTATCACGACCCGTACCCGCTTTTCGGGATACGAGTGTGTGTCCAAGCCAGCCTACGCCACAGTGTCGACGGTAGAACGCTGTCAAGGCCATGATGCTCGATATCACAAAATAATAATATACTTTATTTGCTCATTCACAAAACTAAATGGATTACAATATTCAACATTTACATTTGATACAAAGTACAAGGTCTCACAAGGAATTATAAAATGCTAGTAACTGAATACTCAACCATCTAACTAGGACTCCGCATATACCCATGTCTTCCCAAAGCTAAGATAAGTCGCGATTAACCTAAAAAATGTTGGATTACCCAGTCAGGATGGAACGAGTACAATTAACTGAATGCAGTTTCAATATATAAAAATGACTATAAGACAGAGGTTAGACATCAATTATATGTTTTGAAAAAAAACAGAAAAAGACGTGAGAAAAGACGAAAAATTAACATCAAATAAATAACCTAAAAATACCTTTACAACTGTTAGAAGTACATTTGATATGTGATCGGTCTGGGACACTATACCGCGAGGTCTACTTGCATGAATTAAACAATGTCTATGAGGTCTACTTGCATGAATTAAACAATGTCTACGAGATCTACTTGCAGAAAATAAACAATGTCTATGGTCGGATCACACATCCTTGGTACTTCTCATTCCCGACTCAACAAATTATGGCAGAATATAAAAATGACAAAACCACATAACCAATGGCCAACAGTGAAATATAGTGAAAATCAACATCGAAAACAGACAATAAACTGTACTTGCCTGGGGTCCTTAGCTGGTGAAACTGATAGTACTATTGCATCCAGAATCGTCCAATTGGCTAGGGTCGATGTGAAGAAAACCCAAAGTTAGCCGAAAAAAATATGAATAGATTAGTCATGATCAGAGTTGATATTTCAAAGAATTTTCGTAAATAAATATTATAACTATTTTTGGAAATTTATTTATAATGTTAAAACTATACCTTTTTACTACCAAAATAATACTTGAAATCGCTTTAGGGCTAAAACACAATTTTGAAAATAGAAGTAAGGCTTAGTAACACATTTTTTAAACAAATTTTAGAAATTTATTAAATACATATATTAGTAATAACTATATCAACAATAATAATAAAATAACGTGAGTAATAGTAATAATCATAACAATAACTAATAATAATAATTAGTAAAATGATACGATATAAGAGCCCAAAAATAAGGGGCAAGCCCATAGACAATATTTTGTTACAACATATATATTATTTATATATAAGAAATTACAAGGACCATACTACAGTATTTACTTCTTTAAGAATATAGATAATAATTACTAATAGTATTTATATAAATAAATATCACTAAAATTCCAAAGGTATTATTATATGTATAGAAGTATATATATAGGCTAAAATGTCAAATGTTGGGCCTGGACTAACTTGGCCCATCCCATCCAGATTAAGTATAAGTTTATATTTAACAACTATAGAGTTTCTGGCTCTGAGCCCAGCACATTTAAATAATTTCAAACGGCTATAGCCCAAGCCCGATTAAATTAAACCATCAAGTAAAAATAAAAACCCACCGGTCTGAGCCCAGCCAACCGCTCACTGGGCTCAGGCCCAGCTACTTCCCTCAACTATTTGAAAACCATAACATAAGAGAGAGACAGAGAGACACAGTGAAGAGGGGAGACATAGAGGGAAATGGAGAGCTCACCCCGGGAATGATGGCGCTCGACAGAGGGAGGCGCGCGGGGACAGAGATGAGGTGGTGGTCGGAATTAAGCCACCGTGTAGATCCGGTCGACGGATGAAGGAAATAGCCAGCGAGGGCTCGGCGATCAACCACTACCAAAATTTGTCGATTTAGCGACGGCCAGATCCGTCGCCAGTCCGACAGAAATTTGTATTAGCGACCGATCACTGACGGTTCTTGGCCAAAATAATCCGTCGGCAATCAGCTCGTCGCTAATAAAGGTTCGTCGCTACGTAGTCGTCAAGCGACGGAATAGCGAAAGCTTTTCGACTTCACAATACGAAGCATGAGCGACTACTTTCCGACGGACTTTCGTCCATTACAAGTATTAAATACTGAACTGTGTAGACAATAGCGACGTAACTGTCCGTAGGTAAACCATCGTAATAGCGTATCAGAGTGTATCGTTCCGTCGCTATTCCGTCGACCGCCGTCGATAACAAAGGACGAATTAGCGACGGCGTACTGACGGATTTTCTGTCGACCATGTTCTGGCATTTCCAGAACCATGGCGACGGATACGTCATCGCTATTCCGTCACTACGACGTCGACAGAGCGACTGATTAGTGGCTGATTATCCGTCGCCATGATTCTGGAAATGTCCAATATTTCCAGAACCTTGTCGACGGATTTTTCGTCGCTACGTCGTCGAACTATATACCACCAGAACCATGCCGACGGATATTCCGTCGACTACCCGTCGCTACCTGGAAACAGTTTTAAATCTCCAGTTGGCGACGGAAATTCCGTCGACAATTAGTCGGAAACTAGAAATATCCGTCGCATAGCGGTCACTAGTCCGTCGCTAACTGAGATTTTTTAGAAAAAAAATGCAACACTTTCCCTGTTCACAAAAATATGCATAAACCAAACCAATATATAATGTACACCAATTATCCAACAATCATATAGACCAAATATATAATGCACACCAATTATCCAAGAATTACATAGACCAAATATGCACATCCGAATTTAATGCACACCAATTATCTAACAATCACATAGACCAAACCAAATTAATAGAAAATAGACATCAATTATCCTGAAGAGTAACGTAATATCCGTCGTTATAATCCGATTATAGCACAATTAATCCAAAATTGCCACAAATATTCCAAATTTTCTTAATTACAATATTTTAAGAAGAAGGAGGAGTTCGATTGCCCGGTGGTGGTAATCCCAGCTGCAATCGACGAATATACTTCTCCACTAGGTACGGCGACAAGCCGTCGTAGACACTGCTCGAAAGTCGGCGTAGCTGCTTTGGCAACATGAGATCCAGGAGTGCCGTCACAGTCAGAGGCGGTACCAAAGGGGCATCAGGGTTGAAAGAAAGATGACCGACGGAAGAAGGACCGACACCAGCAGTCGACGGACCAGTAGAAGACGGACCGACACCATCAGCAGACGGACCGGCAGCAGCAGACGGAGGCAGAAAGTACATGGCAAATTGCTTCCGCAAGGACGACATCGTCTCGTGCAGCTGCGTAAGCTGCGACCTAACATCATCGTCTGCCGGAGCCACGGGAGGAGGCGGTGTCGGTGGAAATCTCTGCGTCGCCATGTGCAACGGCCCTAGGGAGCCGACTCCGTACAGGAGCCCTTTCTTAAAGCCGCCGACGGTATCTACGAACAAGTCGTTGCGAGCGGCCAAAGAAGAGGGCGTTCGGGCGGGCGTCGTTTCACCGACATCCTCGATGTCAGTTAACTGAGCCAGACTAAGGGCCTCACGATACGCAGCCTATCAAATGAATGTGTTTATATTATAAGATTTACCTAAGTTATAATTTAAATCCTATGTTTTACTAAGTTAAGTGTGAATCCTAAGTTTACCTAAGTTATAGTCCGAATACTTTTAATTCTAACGTAAATCTCATAAACATAAGTAGTTACATCAGTCTCCTTGGACCTCTCGTCGACGAAGCTCCCGTCCTTTCATCTTTTGTGCGTATGCTGGAATATGTCGTACATGGTGACCGATTCTAGCGCCCTTTCCTCCTTTACCGCCCGTTGGGCCTGCATACGAAATTTCTATATAACTTAATTAACTCTGTATATTAATAATACCTAATTCGATAGTGAAATGAATTTACGGTATCTCACCAGATCTGCAAGCGTCGCTGCGTGGGGCCTTGATCCCCCCGTATAAAGCCCCACGACCTGTCGGTTCGCCTTCGCCTTCTCCGATTTCTCCTTGTACGCAGGAGTATCCATCATACCTAAGAGGTCCTCATAATACTCCTGCCGGATCCAATTCGGCCTCGTATGCCCCATTTTCAGGTCATGAATCATATCCCGTATCTTCTTCGAGGCAGCGCTTCTGTAGGTCATACGGATCGCGTCCTCACGATGGGGGGCCACCAGTACGTCGTCTAACATAGAAATTCAAGTATCACGTAATTTAAAAAATGGTTGATTAAAAAGTAACTAATAATTAACCAGAAGATATAGATATATACCCTCAACTCGTCGAGCCAGACGTACTTCACATTTGGGGGCACCGACGAAAAGTTGAGGTAGGGACCATGGAAGTTAGCCCTGATAATTTCTCCAAGAGCCCTGGCAACATTAAACGAAAAAAACCTACAAAGAAGAAACGACTGGATTATTAACTTGAATAAATAAAAAAATTTAATAAATTATCTTAAATTTACTTACGAGGTCCCCGCGGGCCATAGCTCTCGTCGGAACTCGTCTCTCGGCCTTTCTGGTGCCGTCGGAGGATCCGCGGGTCCGTACATGTACTCCCCAGTAATCGGATGGAACCAAGTATGGGGGTACTCCGGGACCCACTGTGCAGTAACTGGGAGATCCACTGGTGGATCCGCTGCTGGTGGTTCCGATAGCGGAACGGATCCGCTAGCAGATCCGGACTCATGCCTCGATGAAGTGGTCGATCGACGGCGGGATGCGTCTGTGCCCGGGGTACCCTCCGGGTCGGGGTCGCTCGATAGGGTCACATCCCAGGAATTTTGAATGCAACCACGACCACCAGCACCACTACGACCACGACGACGACCACCACCACCACCACCACGGCCAGCCATCATGACCTGTAAATAGAACACATAAACATAATTAACAATATAAAAGTATAAATGAATATAAAATTCTAAACTAAAATATACATACCACCAGTAGGGAGACAAGTGCCGCCGCGAAGAAAAAGACTAGGAGTGCCATCTGCAATAAGTAAATAATCGAATGAAAAGAATTCACGTAATTGCTTTTATGAGATCAAACTTAATTTACGTAATTGGAAGTATTTTTAATATACAACAATATTTAACCTAATCATCGTCTTCGTTCTCATCCTCGGCCTCGTCTTCATCATCATCCTCCTCATCCTCATCCTCATCCTCATCCTCATCCTCATCTTCATCGTCGATTTCATCTGTATCCTCATCCCCATAAAATTTTTCTTCTTCTTCTTCTTCTTCTTCTTCTTCTTCTTCTTCTTCTTCTGCCTTAATATTTGGGACAAGATGCCTCTTTCTCCCCTGGTTGACAGCTAAGTCTTGTGTATCAACCTCTTCCTCCCCTCTATTTTCCTCAACAATATCTTCAACATCCATTGTATCTGAGTGTTGTCCCAAGTATTGGGACTTTTCGATCTGGTCATCTTGGTATGCTGGATCTCCAACGTTGAATGTATTTCTAGATTTAATCTTGCATACTGCCCACCAGTCAAATCGATCTCTACGATGCCTTGGGTAGCTTGTATAGTAGACTTGAACAGCCTGATTTGCTATCGCAAATGTATCGGACCCTCTATACCTCCTGCGGTGATTTATATCGACAAATCCAAATTGTTTATCGATTCTCCAACCGATATTTGGTATCGTATCGAACCACTCACATTTGAACATCATAATATGCATATCATATGGGCCAGTATATTGTAAATTTACAATATTCCGAAGCACTCCATAATAGTCAAAGTCTGGCTCGTCGTCATAGATGGTGCCTCTTATGTAAACACCGAAATCCTTGGTACTGATGCCGTCATTGATAAATTCGACATTTATAGCATTCTGAGTTGACTTAAACCTGAAGCCATTAACGACATAGCCTGGCCAAGTCTTTATTTGCTTCTTCGGTCCCAATGCCAGATAACGAACACTCTCATGAGTGAGTGTTATTTCAGGCAATAAAACCTGTAAACAAATATTTATAATTTAAATATTTTAGATTATATATTTATAATCTCAATTATAATTACAGTTACTTACGTATTTGCGAAACCATGACGGAAATGTACAATCAACCTCTCTTTGAAGTCCCTCATCGGTAATATCGGGTATCCTCATTTTGACTTCATCTCTAAATACACTATTAGAGAAAATAAGAATATATAAGTGTAGTCACTTACTTCATCAAATTCGAGATTATAACGAGTGCAAGTGTACTGACTTACTTCTCCAAATCTCTCACTTCTTGTATGTCACAGTTTAACAAGACATATCAGTGAGCGGCATCATACTCGTCGTCTGTCAACCACCGTCTTTTACTAGTCCCAACAGGCTTGCCCCTTATATTGAATATTCCTCCATCCTCAACGTCCTCGTCATTCCTTTGAGGTCTATTTCGATTTGTCTTAACATGAGTATCGAAATAAATGGAGCAGAAGTTTGACACCTCTTCGATAAGATATGCTTCGCATATCGAAGCCTCTATATGAGCCTTGTTGCCAACTTTCTTCTTTAGATGGTGTAGGTATCTAGAGAGACAAATTATCTTGAGAATTAAGAAAAAATTTTAAAACCCACTGAAATTCAACTTAAATTATATCGATTTTTTATGTACCTTTCAAATGGGTACATCCATCGATAATAAACAGATGCACCGACACGGGCTTCGTATGCTAGATGAATCGGTAGATGCTCCATGCTGTCGAAGAAGCCAGGAGGAAATATTTTCTCTAACTTGTAAATTGTTAAGATAATCTTCTCCTCAAGTTCAACCATGTGTTGCACAGTCAACTTAGTTGAACAAATATCCCTAAAGAATATTGATAGTTCGGCCAACGGAACCCATACAGCAGAAAGCAACAACTCTTTCAAAGCAATGGGCAGTAATCTTTCCATAAACACGTGGCAGTCATGACACTTCATTCCGTTAGCTTGTGTTCATTGAGATCAACGCATCTAGACAAATTCGACACATAGCCGTCGAAAAATCTTAAAGTAGATACCCACTTGCAGATTATTAATCTATCTTCCTTGCTCAATGTGTATTGTGCTATCGGCTTACTTAATTGTCCAGCAGCTCCCCTTTGTATCAAGTTCAGATAAGGACGCTTGCATATCTCGGCAATGTCTTGTCTTGCTTTTGGATTGTCCTTCGTCTTTCCTTTAATGTCCATGACGATATTGAAGACATTATCGAACACATTCTTTTCGATATACATAACATCAAGATTATGCCTTATAAGATTATCTTTCCAATAAGGCAAGTCCCAGAAGATACTCCGTTTGGTCCAGTTATGGGTTTGTCCGAACCCATCGACACGATTGTTCGATGGATCTTTCATTACAGTGGACAAGTCCTTTACATCTTTCCAAATATCGTATCCCGACAATCTGGCAGGCGGATGAGAAAATTCTTGTTTTTAGCTCTGAACGCGTCCTTGTTCTTTCTCCAAGGATGACTCGCGGGCAGAAATTGACGATGACAATCAAAGAAAGAAGTTTTTCTTCCATGCTTAAGGCGGAACGTCTTACTATTTTGCATGCATATCGGACAAGATAGGGTGCCGTGAGTACTCCATTCCGACAGCATACCGTATGCGGGAAAATTATTGATTGTCCACATCAGTGAAGCTCTCATCTGAAAGTTCTGTTTTCTGAAAATATCATAGGTCATGACGCCGATCTCCCACAGCTGTTTCAGCTCATCCACCAACGGTTGTAAATATATATCGATATTCTTTGTCGATTTTTGGGACCCGGTATGATAGCTGTCAAGAATATATAAGGAGTCTTCATACACATCCATGGTGGCAGATTGTAAGGGGTCAGAATGACCGGCCAGCAGGAGTATTGAGATCCCGACTGCCCGAAAGGGGCAAAACCATCAAAACATAGCCCCATGCGCACATTTCGAGGCTCTGCAGCAAAATCTGGATGGCGAAAATTGAAATATTTCCACGCCTCTCCATCCGAAGGATGTGACAATTCTCCATCGTCCTTTGTGCGTTCTTCGTTGTGCCACGTCATGTGTTCTGCTGTATTCTGAGACATATACATCCTCTGCAAGCGCTTCGTGATCGACAAGTAATACATATACTTGTAAGGACGTCGTTTTCTAGTTGACTTTCCTTTTCCCCTGACTGGCATGTAACGATCCGCATTACAGAAGCTACAACTTTCTACATCCTCGTTCTCCTTGTAGTACAACATGCATCCGTTGCGACAACAATCTATCTTGTCGTACCCCAGTCCCAGTTGTCGGACCATCATCTTTGACTTGTAGAAGTTTTTTGGAAGCGCTTTTGATTCCTTCGGTAACACCTCCTTCATTAGTTGTGTAATCCGATCATAGCAAGTTTGTGGCAGGTTAAAATCGGACTTTATGTTCAACAACCGCATCCTAAATATCTAGGCTAAAATTAACTTGGTTAGGATACTAGAGTGTCCTTACTATCTAGCAAGCACTACCTTAGTCTAGTTACACTAGCATTAATTAAGGATAATTTCTACCATGTCTACACTCACACATTACACTCCAAGCCGTCCTGCATGCTAATAGGCATGGTAGGCCTGCCATTATTCCTCACTCTCTAAAGCACACATACACATATATATGTATATCACAGTTAGATGTAATTATAGATATATACATCTATATAGAAGCACACAACTGATACACTCTAAGGGTCGGTTTTCCAGGAAAAACTTCACTTATTCAGTGACTTATGCAGATGAAGAACTCGCACTGTCCTTGATACAGTGAACATATACACCATGAACCCAAACTCCATATTCAAATTTACTAATCCAAACACCACCAAACTAATGGATAACACCCAATATGGATAACACATTATTTAGCCAATATATAAACTCAGATGAATTTGAGAAGCAAAGCCCCCCGCCGCCCCAGACCAAAGCCCGCCGCCCCAAGCCCGCCGCCCAGCCCCCGACGCCCCCGCCCCAAGCCCGCCGCCCTGTCACGACCCGCACCCTGATTAGGGGCACGAGAACGTGGGTACGTCCAGCCTACGCCGTAGTGTCGTCGGTAGAACGCTGTATAGGTCATCTATAACATCTAACATCTAACAACAAGATATATAAACCTGTCATCTCCGCACGGAGGTATAACATAATATCTCAACTCTATATCTCAAACACAAGTCTAGGAAAGATAGAGCATGATATAGAATCAGATGAAAGGAAGAAACTGAATATATATAGAGTTATCACACCACACAAAGTAGATGTCCAACACAAATAAGTACAAGACCTGAAATATAACTAAGTCACAACTAACAATCGGAACAGTCCGATACAAAATGAAAACTGTAAACACTAGACTAGACTAGGCACCCTCTACTGAGCTAGATGCTCCTCAGGCTCCTGAATGTCACCCTCATGTGTCCCATAGAAGGTAGGACAGTCACCATCATCATCTGTAATATTTTCAACAGGTCCAGTCAGGACAGGAACGAGCACAATACATCTCACGCAGTTCATATCATGTTGAGAAATGTAAAGCATGCATAGAGTAAGATACATGGACTGTAAAGAAATATATATAAAAACGAAAGAGATTTGATAACTGGAAATATCTATATATATGATAAGTAAGAACTGTAGGTAACCTGTGATTTAGAGCATGAGATGGTTATATAAACGGGTTTAGGACATATACAAGATTTCACAAGATTTCACAAGAATTTGTACAAGATGGGATTTTGATCACATAACCATTTCCTACTCACCCTCCCCAATCAATACACAAGGATCCAGTCAAGTTACGTTACCTTATACAAGAGGTTTTTATCATGTTTGCTCACGTGATCATGAGAGTACAAGATTGTACAAGAGTATACATGAAAGCGGTGTACATAAAATACAAGATGTTCGTGAAAAGTACATGACAACTGTATCTGATGCACCCCGAGGGAGATAACATCGCATGACAAGATCCATATAGTACCAATCCGTGATAATGATGTGACAGCATCATGTAAGGTATTCTAGAGCAAGAATATAAATCCTAACAAGTATGAAATGATCAGAGAATGTACTCGCCTGTCATCCTGTATGACTGATATGAATAGATGTCCGAACTGGTGTCACAGAGTCTTATTTAGAGTAAAATATGTCACAATATATCCACAATGGTAAAAATAGAGTATACAATGCATACTACATGATTCTAGGTCAATCTGGTCAAAAGTCAACTCTTGGTCAACTCTAACAGTCACTAGGTCACAGGAAGTCAAACTAAGTCAAATAAGGTCAAACAAGGTCAAACTAGTCTAATCTAGGTTTTGGGTCAAACATAGACTAGTCAATAAGGTAATTAGGTCAATCTTGACTAATGGTCAACTTCTAGTCAATTCTCTAAGGCTAACACAAATCATGACACAACTCCTAAATATCCCACTTAACCCCATACATATCTTAATCTACATAGGACTATCTACATAATCCTAGTCACAATATACTCATATAGGTTAAATCCTAATTAGCTAGCTAATAGTCTAGGGTTTAGTCAAATCTTAGTCAACTAGTCCTTCTATGTTCATCTAAGCCATCTCTAGGTCAATTAGGTCATGGTTGACCTATAGTTGACTTGGTCAACAATGGTCAATTATCTAGTCAAACTAGGTCTACTAGTCAAGTTAGGTCAAACATGG
Organism: Iris pallida; assembly: GCA_029216955.1. Taxonomy (NCBI): domain Eukaryota; kingdom Viridiplantae; phylum Streptophyta; class Magnoliopsida; order Asparagales; family Iridaceae; genus Iris; species Iris pallida. The sequence continues at coordinate 1,419,499 of JANAVB010006394.1, forward strand.
TCAGACTAGTTAAACTAGTCATTTTAGGTTAATCCTAGTCAATTCTAGGTCAATTAGGTCAAGTTTTGACCTAAGGATGACTTTGGTCAACTCTTAGTCAAACTAGGATCAACTAGTTAGGTCATGGGTTATTAGTCAATTAGGGTTAGCCCTAATGGCCATAGGCTAGTAACTTAGACCATAGGCTAATATTTCTAGGTCACTACACATAGGTTCACATATAGCTATCTATGGGTAAACCTATATCTATGTAATATGTATACATAGCCCTCTATATGCAATCAATATATATATATATATATATATATATATATATATATATATATATATATATAGTGAGAGGGGGAAAATAGAGAGAGGGTAAGAGTGATAGAGAGAGAGTCACACTGTGGGTTGGGAAGAGAGCAGTGGGGTGTGTGGGGGTCACTGTGACAGTGGGGGAGGGGGTGTCAATTCTCAGAAATCTGAGAATTGGCAATCAAACACACACACACACATTACATATATATTACACACACCTATACATACCTATATATACATATATATACACTCACATACACATACACATATACCCACACACTCATATACATATATACATACATATACAGTGTATATACAGGAAAATACACATTTATATATACATAAAAAATCGATCCAAAATCCATTTTCAAAATCTGGAAAAAACTGGAACTATAATAACTGATACACAGTGAAGGATATTGGGGGAAAACCCAAACCCGAGTCCAAAACGACCTAAGGCCCAAAACCCTAGGTTGGTAAACGTGTCCCCCAGTGTCCCCTAGTGTCTAGGGTGCCTGAGTGTCCATCTTGACACGACACGACGTATCAAACTCAAGGAAACCCAAATCGGGTAAACACAGACACAGGGAATTTGCACTGCATCGTGCAGTGATGCACCTAGCTCTAGGACACGACACAAGTGTCCATAGGACTCGTGCACATGTGTGTAGGTTCGCCTAGGGTCAGGCTAGGTGTCCAGCTACCTGAGTCGTGTCCCCGTATCAGTCGAGTTTTCTCGACTGATATACGCTGTTTACACAGCGTTGTGCAGCGGTGCACGTGTCTCGTGGACACGACACGAGCCACGTCGGGCCTCGTGGTCATGTCCACGTATAGCCCACGTGTTGGGCTACACACTCGTGTCACCACGAGGTGTCCACGACTCGTGTCCGTGCGACACGAGTCGCGTGTCAGTGAGAAAAACGTACGCGTGCAGTGCAGTGCGTGTCCAATACGAGTGAGATTTCTCACTCGACACGACACGGCGTGACACAAAACTTTGGGGATGTCTTGTCAGACATTGCCCCTAGGTTTGTGTCAAGTTTTACGTGTCCACGTGTCCAGGTGAGAGAGAAAAGGGGGTCGGGTAGCAGGGGATTAAACGAACCCCTGTACAGTATCAGTGCTATGGGTTCGTGTCCAATTTGGACACGGACACGACACTGTGTTGTGCTCAGTCATGGTGTTTCGTGATCTACATGTTAAGGGCTACCCAAAACTATAATTTGTTTTATATTTTAACAAAAACAAATCCTTTGTGGCATTTTATCAAACAAGGTTTCCTAGCCTAGGATACGTGTCCGATACGGACACCAAACCAACTCAAATTTTCACCAAACTTGACCTACAGTTCCCTGGTACCTAGATGCATGCAAATATGAAGAGAAAACACAATATTAACATGGTTTGAGGGTATTTACCTATTTGTGTATTTCCAATGGAAATCAATGAGAGGGGGGGTGTCCTTCCACTTGGTGATGCCCAAAATCCCTCAATCCTTGATAGAAGGCCCTAGCTAGTACCCTCTAGTGTAGAGGAGTCCAATGTAAGAAACTAGAGGTGATTTAGATCAAATTTGATCAAGTTATGGGGGTTTGAAGGAAAGGGTATTTTCTAGGTTTTAATTCATGTAAATTAATCATGAATGAATGTGATGGGTTTATATAGGAAGGGGGGTGTGGCCTGCCATGGGGGTAGGGGAGGGTGTCCTTGGCTTGCTTCACCTTGAAGGAAGTTTGAATTTCAAGGTAATGGTAGCTTAGATCTTTAGGTTTTCAAGAAATATCACAAAAGTAAATATATAGATATTTTCTATACTTTAACTAACATGTAAATATCTAACCCCTTAGTTTCTAGGTTAGTAACTAACCTCTAGATTAGGGTAAACTAGGTTAGGGCTCTCATGACACTTAACAATAATTAAATAATAATAAAAACACATAAATACAAATAATTCCAAATAAATCCTAGAAAATTACCAAAATACCCTTTAGGCTAAAAAGCCCTAATTTGATGTTCTAAACCTATGGCTAGGCTCACATGATCATAGTTAGTCTCTAGGTTAAGAAAAACTAGGGTTACACTAAGGTTTTGCTAGTAAGTCACAAAGTCATAAGTCATGACTTAGAAAATGGGTTTAATTACACTAATAATCACCAAAAATCATATCATGACTAAAATACTATTAATTAATAATAAAAATAATAAATTTTCAAAAATACCCCAATTTCAGAAAACTGGGTGCTACACGCCTAACCCCCGACGCCCCCGCCCCAAGCCAGCCGCCCAGCCCCCGACGCCCCCGCCCCAAGCCCGCCGCCCCGCTGCCCCTACGACACCGCGAGAGAGAGAGAGAGAGAGAGAGAGAGAGAGAGGGGATTACCTTCGGGAGAGAGAGAGAGGAGAGGACGCCGACGCCGACCACCGAAGCCGCGGGAGAGAGAGAGAGAGAGAGAGAGAGAGAGAGAGAGAGAGTGGAGAGAGTAAATTTGGGGGGAATACGAAAAGTTTCTCCCGCCGTTTCAATTTAAGTCTGGAACATATATTTAGCGACGGACTAGCGACAGATGCTAATCCATCGCCCGTTAGTCACTATGTTTGATACTTGCCGACTGAATATCCGTCGCTACGTCGTCGAAGAATTGTCCCGCCGATTCTTCACACAATTTTTGCCAAATAATCGACTGCATAGCGACGGCTGACTATCCATCGCTATATCTCCGACGCCCTAGCGATGGATGTGCGACCTTTCCTTCCCCTAAAATTAAAATAAAAAAATGTAACGGCTTGTCATCGGTAATCCATCGGCTGGTTGCCACAAAGCCGTCGTGAGCACCGACAGAAAATTTTCATCGCTAATTATCAGTCGCTAATTTACTGTATTTTGGTAGTGAACGGGGACTCCAGAGGGGCTCAACGAGTCACGCTTCACCACCGGAGGTGGCTAGCCAGAAGGAACTCTAGTCAGCTGCACGCGCGCGGTCGCTGTGGGGTTTTGGTTGCCCGGAGCGGTCGAGGTTGGGGCCGATCTGGTCGGCGCGTGGCTCGGCCATGGCTACGGACGACGTGAAAGCTGGGGAACGCGGGCGAGTGGCTTCGACGGAAGATCGCCGGTGGATGCGCATGGCGGTCCGTTCTTCGAGGCGCTGCTCGCGGAGAGGAGGCGCGGAAGACCAACCACCGGTACTAGCGAAGGGGAAATTACCATGGCGGCATTGCTCTTGGCACGGCGGCGATGCTGGACCCAAGAACAACGACGACGAGGCACTGACAGAGGCGACGACACTCTGACAGGGACGGCGGATGATCGATAAGTAGATCCGAAACTTAATTTGGTAGTTGGTGACTGATGGTGGTCGAGGAGACGGGGTCGTGGTGCTTGGGGTGGATGGGATCCGATGGAGTTATTGAACTGGTGATGGAGTAGAGGTGGTAAGAGGAGCTAGGTGGCGGTGGTGGTTGACGGAGTAGGGCGGTTGCTGATGGTTTAGGTGGTGCAGCCAAGAAGGATTGGAGGTGACCGAGATGGCCGTGGTGGCGACCGAGGATGGAGAAAAACTATGTAAATGTAATAAATTAATGAAAGAAAAAGCACATTCACAGACACGGTGCACAAAGGCTGTGGATTGGTTGTGGAATCTACTGGTTTGTGTGAAAAGGTAGAGAGAAGTTTTTCTTATATAGGAGGTTACCTCCTAGATTGATAAGGATTGAAATCCCTATTATATAAAGCCTCTCTTTTATTTAAATAAAATAACTATTTAATCTAATCGCAATTGTCACGCCCCGATTCCGTAGAATCGATATTCTTCCCCCGAGCGTGATGTCGTGCGAACATAAATTGCGCTCGCACAAGGCATAGTCATAAGGTTATCTGAAACACAACAACAAGAGAATGCGCAGAGTAAATTGAACACACATTATAAAGAAGGAAACTTAAGCTTTATTGATAATGAACATCATTTTACAGACTCGATACAAAGGCGCTGCGCAGACTTTTTACAAACTGACTCCATTACAAAATAAACGTAGATGAGATAGACATTCCATACATTTCATCCATTGATTATACAACCAGCATTACAAAACCACCTGGGATGGTGGGAAGTCGCTCCATCTGTCTTCTGATCTTCAACAGCGGAGTCTTCAAAAGGGACTGGATCTAAGCTTTGACCGCACGGACGAAGCTTCAAAACACACGAGCGTTGCCTCCCTTCACGCGGCACGCTCCTCCCGATTTATCGTACCTGTAGAGAGAGCGAGGATCAGTACAATCAACATGTACTGGCGAGTAGCTAATTAATTTCCAGGCTCTCATTTGGTTCAAGAATTTAGATAAAAATTATACGACTTGCTTTTAGTGATCTTTCTAACCATCATAGATATTTTCATACGGAGCATTTTGACGAACGTAAACCAAGTAAGTTACACCAGAATTTCCCTCGGCAGAGCGCGCCGTGCAACATAAAACTTACCATCACCTCCCCTATTAGTTGATAACAATTTATATCAAGTGTTTAATGTAGAGGTCACTGGCATTAACTAGCTATCCTGGACATAGCCTGGTAAACGGGACCCTTGCAACGCAAATAGCGAGCTCCGATGCAAGTCCCCGTATTACCGATTGCCTATTACCCAGCTCGGCTATAACTTGTTTCTTCCTAGGCCGAGTCGGTCCCGTGGCCCCGGGTTGCCGCTCGAAGAAACCATCACCCTTGACGACAAGTTGTACATACCGTGATAAGTTAACAAGGTATATTTTAGTGTATCGATGGGGCTTGTTATGTAATCGATCCATTTACTTGGTTGTTTTGCAGGCCTGAAATAATTCTATCTCTTTTCTACACATCTCATCTTTTCTCTTCTAGAACATAGGACTTATATTTTTCAAGCGAATCATTCAAATTTGATATCATTACCCGAGTTTTCATTTTGATATAGAGGGTCGAGATGAAGGAGGTCAGCCACTCACCTTAGTATTTACTTGGGGCGAGAAACTGGTTGGCCGCGCTAGACGTTGCTTACGCGATCACCTGAAATCGCACAAGCAACTGATTAGAACACTGTGTTATTCAAGAAAATTCGATACGAATGGGAAGTTTGAAATGCAAGCCATGAAAACCATCGAAAATATTCACGAAAACGCGTTCAGAAAACTAAAGCCAAAGAAGCAATTGTGGCATAAAAAGCAGAGCAACGAGAGGTCTCTCCCGACTCAGCCGCAGAGTCTATCCTCGAGGCACAACCCGCTGAATATGGGACTTGGTTTCGAAGAAGTCATTCCATAACGGGGAATAGATCTTAATTCAACTGTTTCCGTTCGATCGATTCGATCGATCCCGACCTATCGGTCCCGACCGAATTGATAGCGACAGTGTTCCTTTCTCGCGCATCCCGTGGACGAAGAACGGGGCACGATGTAGGGACGAGGCACTACAGCAATCAAGTAAATACTTATCCTAATACTTTTTACAGTATATATTTGCTATTATCCAACCATTCAAAATCGCATACATTGAAATTTAAATCAAGTAATTAATGATACCAATAATTTAAATCAATATTTTAACATAATCAAATAATTTGAATAGTACGAATTTAAATCCGATAAATGTTTAAATCAAATCTAATTTTTTATCCCTAGATTTGAAATCTAATAAGTATTTAAACTAGTTTAATATAATACATAATTTTGAATCAAATAACATTTAGTATTTTGTCCTCTAACATATTTATAAATCAAAACAATATTATTTATCACGGTAATATATATAATATCCGATGTCATCGAATAATTTGAAACATATTCCAAAATTCTATAAATATTAACAAAATAATTTTTGAAATTACTATTTAATAAAATCCAAGGTAGTAACAAAATATCTTTCATAATTCTAACTATTAAAATTTAACAAGATAGCACTCTCAAGTATTTTAATTTAAAACTAATAAATGATTAAATTATTCACAAAGTCTCGACGAAAACAATCTTCAAGCACAATAAAAAATAAATAAATAATAAAATTAATAATTAGGTAAATTCGAAAAGAGGAGTTACAAACTCTCTCTCTCTCTCTCTCTCTCTCTCTCTCTCTCTCTATCTCTTCCTCTTCCAAGGACGAACGTGGTAGAAGAGGCGACGACGATCGGCTGAAGACGAGGAGAGGCGACGATAATCGGCTGAGCACGAAGCGGCGGCGGCGCTCGCAGATGGGTACCTCTCTCTCCCCCTCTCTCTCTATCTTCTTCTTCTTCTTCTTCTTCTTATTTTTCGGCTGATCTTTAATTTAGGGTTTTCTTCTTTTCTTTTCATTATGAAAACCCTAATTGAAGAGCACGAAGTGAATTTAGGGTTCTTGCAGGTCCCGTTATTATTAGCACGAAGTGAATTTAGGGATCACCTTCTTTGAATCTTCAATTTAGGGTTTTCTTCTTTTCTTTTTATTATGAAAACTGTAATGCCTGTAGTTCGTATTACGTATCTTAGAATACGTGTACGTATTTTATTTTGTATTGCATATCTCTTGGCTTGGCTCGGTTTGTTTTGGGTTGGTTCGGCTAGGCTTGGGTTGCCTTGGTTCATCATGAACCAAGGGGAGAACCCCTACCTACCACCACCACTACCCTTTATTAACCCATTCCCCTTTCTCTCTCTTCATTTATTCTTCTTCTTCTCTATCATAACTTCTTCAACCACCAGGAGAAAGAGAGAGAGAGAGCTTAGGCAAGTGCAAACTTACTTCATGATGGATCTCAAGTTTTATTGTTCCATTTTCTTCCTTACTTGATTCTAAGCCTCTTTAGAACTTGACATTTTGGATTTGATGGATGGATTCTTGTAGATCTAAGTTTGTAAACTTTTCGGTTTTTCTTGATTTTGATCTTTAAAACTTGGTTATTTTCGAAAACTAGTGTTTCTATGTTGTAGAGAATTCAATTTCATGCAGTTTTGGCTTTTGTTTCACTTGATTTCGGCTTCGGATGAGGAAGTTATGGCCAAAACAATTTTTGGTCATTTCTAGGTTCATCTGCAGCATAATCAGCATGTCGCAGAAGGCGCATGTCGCAGAAGGCGCATGTTGCAATGAAGCGCATGTCGCGGTAGCCGCATATCATGTCGCAGAAGGCGCATGTTGCAATGAAGCGCATGTCGCGGTAGCCGCATATCATGTCACAGAAGGCGCATGTCGCAGAAGGCGCATGTTGCAATGAAGCGCATGTCGCGGTAGCCGCATATCATGTCGCAGAAGGCGCATGTCGCAGAAGGTGCATGTTGCAATGAAGCGCATGTCGCGGTAGCCGCATATCATGTTGCAGAAGGCGCATGTCGCAGTAGGCGCATGTTGCAATGAGGCGCATGTCGCGGTAGGCGCATATCATGTCGCAGTTGAGCCACATGAGGCGCATATCGCGATAGGCACATATCATGTCGCGCATGAGCCGCATTAAGGCGCATGTCGCAGTAGGCGCATATGGTGTCGCAGTTGTATGCATGTCACAGAATAGGCCGCATAATGCATATTTTGACTATTACTAACTGTTATATGTCCTAATTGACTGAATTATTGCTCGAATTTCTCCCAACTCCCAACATAAAAGTTGTAGATCTTTTCCTTGGCTTCAAGAATAGGTCACTAATTATTTTATGCAAGTTCTCTCACTTATGATAATGTAAGAATAGAACACGATAGTGGCCCGCTGTGGCACACTCTTGACAAGTAAACTGACATGATATATCTCGGCGTACTGTTACGACAGCTAGCCTGACATGACAAGTATGAAATACCTGGACACCGTGGGCGATTGTGTTTGTAATAAACTGGTACTGTCTTGCATCATGTCTAGGATGGGGATCCCTGAGTACCACGGTCAGGGTTACCTACTGAAATTGACTAAGGCTAATTAACTAGAACGATTCAGTAGTCATGAAGAGATTCCCAGCTATAGGCAATCCCGTTATCTGGGCGCATTCAGTGGACTTGTAACCTACCGACGAGTAGGGCACATTTCCAGCACACAGTTACGTGTTGCATTCTTCATAACGAACATTCGACCCGGATAACCTGGATGGTCTGCAGGGCTTGTGGCTGTTGGGATAATCTCATTGCATCTTGCTAGTAACTAAGCCTGTGATAACCCTAGTTAGTTAAAAGTATCAAGCCATACTCTTGATTGGCCGTGATTGATTGGATGAAGTTTATTCCAGCTTAGTCTTATCCTGATCCTGTACAAGATTGTATCAGGACATGATTTCTTGTATCGATAAATGATGGGATACCAAGTTCTGTTCAGATGAAAGGTTACAACCCCGGTCCTTGTTTGGTTTAAGGGTTGTAACTTGGCTATCTGAATAGTTCCATGGTTATCTTATCATATATCGTCCTGCTTATTGTGCCCGCCTTAACAATAAAGATCAGGGGTCCAGTTCTGTTCAGACGAAGGGTTACAACCCCGGTCCTTGTTTGATTTAAAGGTTGTAACCTGGCTCCCGGAGCAGTTCTGTGTCCTCTCTTCGTTTATTGTCTTATTGTAACCCCCTGTCATGCTCGTCATGTTTTACCTTTACTTCAATACCATGATTATTTATACTGGCCTTAACAATAAAGATCAGGGGTCCAGTTCTGTTCAGGCGAAGGGTTACAACCCCGATCCTTGTTTGGTTTAAGGGTTGTAACCTGGCTTCCGGAGCAGTTCTGCGTCCTCTCTTCGTTTATTGTCTTGTTACCTTATCAATAGTAATTGAGGCGGGTTTCTATTCAGGCGAAGGATTGCAATCCCGGTCCTTGTTTGGTTTAAGGGTTGCAGTCTGGCTACTTGAATGGTTTCTCCGTGTTCAATATATTATTGTTATCTCAGCTATTATCACTATCTTTTAATTACCTTTACTATTTATTTGTGATATGCTGGTTTTAGTTCCTAAGTGAAGCCTCCTTTGTGGCACTTGCTCTTTCTGGGGTCTGACCCAGCTGGTTTTGTGTGGCCAGATATCGGAGCAGCACCAGAGGATCCACCTGTCTTCCAGCCCGATGGTGACCACCAGGCGTAACCAGGGCAACGAGTAGATTTCTTTTGTCCTCCCACTCTATTTGTAAAATTATTCTTTTGAGGCGTTTAGCCGGCGAGCACGTGTTAGCTCGTATTGCACCTTTATTTACTGTCTGCCTACGGGCTGTAACATGATTGACAAATCCTAGGGTTGATCATGTATTGACTAAAACTCTTGCTAGTCCTGACATTTTGTACGACTAGCTTCATGATCATCCAATATGTAATGTATGGGACGCCTTACTATTGTATATTGATGCTCTAATATCTTGTGACTGTTACTACTTGCTTGTGATTGAGACAATAGGCTTGTTCATGACCATAGGAGACTGTTGGATTGTAGTTAAATCCTCATATATCTAGACAGTCGTGACCGTATAGTGACGTGGATCCCATTTCATTATACGTAGCTGGCTATGTCTGCCCCCGCTCTCCAGTATTCTGGTTCTGGGGCGTGACATGGTTTTAGTGGTGGCCCATGCAGGTCTTGTAATTCAAGATATGTGAGGATTTACCGAATAGATGTCTCAATCAGTATTCGCCCTTGATCTCTGCTCGTATCTTTCAAATCCCTGAGAATCATGACCTGATCACATGCTTGTATCGTTGATCTGTCCTGGTCCTTCCTTATTGTTCCCTATGTCGTCTTCTTCAGCGGCATTGTTCCTGGACCTGTCGATCAGCAAGGCGGAGCACCTCCCGCGAACCAGCAGCAACCTGGAGATCAAGTCCAGCATTCAGGAGTAGCCTCCAGAGTTATGCCTACTGAAGGAGAACCACCAGTTCAGCCCGTCCAGCCTGCAGAGCCTGATGATGGCACTTTGGTGGGTCTCATCAGGTCCCTATTAGCTTCCCAGGATCGTCGCGGAGATGCCTTACACCAGGCGGTGGCAGATGCTTTGACCAGAGGAGGTCATCAGGGTAATAGCGCGGCCAACAGCTTCAAGCGCTTGAACCCTCCCTTCTTCGACGGCAGTGAAGATGCGATCGCTGCAGATGCATGGCTTCAGGACACAGAGGTAATTCTAGAAGCAGCCAGGACTCCAGAGAACGAGAAGGTGGCCGTGGTGCGCCTGCAACTATTGGATCTTGCTCGCAGCTGGTGGGCAGCGCAGGCCGATGGATTAGTGGCCCCTATTTCATGGGCAGTGTTCAGGGAGAGATTCCAGACCAAGTATTTTGATGCTGTAGCTCGGTATGATCTACAGACGAGGTTCACCAATCTGAAGCAGATGGGCAGGACGGTCGATGGATATGCGGCCGAGTTCTCCAGGCTTAGTCGGTTTGCTCCTACCTTGGTGGCGACCGAGTTCGATAGAGCCCAGCGGTTCCAGCAGGGGCTCCACCTAGAGATTTTATTGGCGGTGGAGCAGTTTGAGCATCAGACTTTTGATGCAGTGTTGAGAGCAGCCCGGAGGCATGAGTATACCTCCCAGAGGATCGTGGATAGGACCGAAGGTCGGAAGCGATCTCACGGCCAGATGAACCAGTCATCAGCACCAGCCCCGGCAGCCAGGGCTTTGACCATTGGAGCTCCGAGGCGGGCGGCCTCAGTGACGTCGGTTCAGCATTCCACCCCGACGCACCCTCAGCAGCAGAAGCAGAAGCAGTCTTCCGTAGTGGGATGTTCACACTGCGGGAAGCCAGGGCATGTGGTGTCCAAGTGTCGTAGAGCACAGGGTTTGTGCTTGGTTTGTGGTGCCCCGGACCACAGGGTTGGGAATTGCCCGAACAGAGGGAGTTCATCCGCCTTCTCTAGTCCTTCAGTTAGAGGACCAGCACCAATCCAGTAGCAGCAGCAGCAGCTACAGTACCCGTTCTCGAGGCCATTGCCGACGTAGGCCCAGGCATTCCAGCAGCAGAGACCGCAGCAGTATGTCCAAGCCCAAGCCCTGATCCAGAGCAGGCAGAGGAATTTTCAGCAGAGGGGACCCGCACCCCGAGGACCTGGTCAAGTGCTGGCTTTGACCATGGGAGAAGAAGGAATAGCACCAGGTGAGGTGGTGGCAGGTACTATTCTCGTCAACACCTTTCCAGCTTCAGTATTATTTGATTCTGGTGCCTCGCATTCATTTATGTCTACACGATTTGCGACACGGATAGGATTGGAGTCCGAGTCATTATCAGTGAGGCTCAATATACTTATTGGTAATGGACTTGTGGGAGTAGATAGAGTATTTTCCTCGTATCGGATCGTAGTTAGCAGTAGAGAATTTCCCGCTAGATTGATAGAGTTTTCGATGGCCGATTATGATGTGGTCTTAGGGATGGATTGGTTGAGGGACCAGTATGCTAGGATAGACTGCCACATTGGCAGGGTTATTTTTAGCATTCTAGGCGAGCCCGAGTTTTCCTTCTCCCGAGGCGAAGTTGAACCTTCTCCTCCAGTGTTGCGGATGGCAGTGGCAGTAGTACAGTTACCTCGGATAGTCGAAGAGTTTTCGGATGTTTTCCCAGAAGAGCTTCCAGGGATGCCGCCAGAGCGAGAGATCGAGTTTACCATCGACTTGATTCCCGGAACAGCTCCAGTGTCAGAGAGAGTCTACAGGATGGCGCCATCAGAGCTAGAGATATTATACAAGATGATTGAAGAACTTAGAACCAAGGGATTCATTCGTGCTAGTGGATCACCTTGGGGAGCCCCGATGCTTCTTGTGAAAAAGAAGGATGGTACGTCCAGATTGTGTGTTGATTATCGTACCTTGAACTCGGTGACAATCAAGAACAGATACCCTCTCCCAAGGATAGATGACTTGTTTGATCAACTCAAAGGGGCGTCAGTATTTTCGAAGATCGACTTGCGCTCAGGATACCATCAGATCAGAGTCAGAGAGCAGGACATCCCGAAGACAGCTTTTAGATCGAGATATGGGCATTGGGAGTTCCTTGTGATACCATTTGGAGCAACTAATGCGCCGGCTGTATTCATGGACCTCATGAATCGCATCTTTATGCCCTATTTGGATCAGTTCGTGATTGTGTTCCTAGACGACATCCTGGTCTACAGCAAGAGTGAAGCGGAGCATGAGCAGCATCTTCGAGTTGTCCTCCAGATTCTCAGAGAGCACCAGTTGTATGCCAAGTTCAGTAAATGCGAGTTCTGGCTCGATCGCATTTCATACTTGGGTCATATCATCACCCGAGGGGGAGTAGAAGTGGATCCCCAGAAGATCGTGGCCATTAAAACATGGCCAGTACCTAGCACAGTGGCAGAAGTCCGTAGTTTTCTTGGATTGGCCGGTTACTACCGGCGATTTGTTTCAGACTTTGTTCGAATTTCTGCGCCATTGACCCAGTTGACCCGCAAGGATGTGCAGTTTGCTTGGACAGCAGAATGCCAGGATTCTTTTGAGAGGTTGAAGCGAGGCTTGATGACGGCTCCTATTCTCACGCTTCCAGATGGAACTGGAGGATTCTCAGTATATTGTGATGCTTCGGGCAGAGGTTTAGGATGTGTTCTGATGCAGCATGGGAAGGTAATAGCTTATGCGTCATGACAATTTCGTGATCATGGAAGGAATTACCCAACCCATGACTTGGAGCTGGCAGCAGTAGTGTTTGCACTTAAGTTGTGGAGGCACTACCTATACGGAGATAGGGTGGAAATTTTCACCGACCACAAGAGCCTGAAGTATGTTTTCACCCAGAAGGATCTTAACATGCGTCAGAGAAGATGGCTAGAGCTGCTTGTGGATTATGATGTCAACTTGCAGTATCACCCAGGGAAGGCCAATGTTGTTGCGGATGCATTGAGCAGGAGAGCCGAAATTTATTTCCTAACAGCACAACCAGAGCTGTTAGCCGATCTTCAGAAGATGGGAATAGAAGTTGTCCTCCCTACCAGTGTGGCATTGATGGCCAGCATGCAAGTCCAGTCCACTATAGTCGAGAGGATCCGGATGGCGCAGTCGGCAGATTCCAAGCTTCAGCGACTCAGAGCAGAGTGTGAGACAGGACGAAGACCAGAGTTATGCATTCATGAATACAGTACACTTCAACATGGCAAGTGTCTTTGTGTATCCAGTGGAGATATCAGACAGGAGATCATGGCAGAGGCCCACAGTTCGCAGTATTCAATTCATCCTGGTGGCACGAAGATGTACTGTGATATCCGCCAGCACTTTTGGTGGAATGGCATGAAGAGGGAGATAGCCCGGTTTGTCTCTCGTTGTTTAGTCTGCCAACAAGTTAAGGCTGAACATCAGAGACCAGCTGGACTACTTCAACCATTGTCGATTCCCGAGTGGAAATGGGAGCATGTAACCATGGACTTTGTGACTGGATTGCCTAGAACCCCGGCTGGCAGAGACGCTATTTGGGTTATTATAGACAGGCTCACGAAGGTGGCTCACTTTCTCCCGTTCAGAGTTGGTCAGTCGACGGCTCAGCTAGCGGAGATGTATCTCCGACAGATTGTCAGGTTGCACGGTGTACCAGTCAGTATCACTTCAGACAGAGATTTAAGATTTACGTCGCACTTTTGGCGTAGCTTGCAAGAAAGTTTGGGAACTCACCTCCAGTTCAGTTCAGCTTATCACCCGCAGACAGATGGCCAGTCGGAGCGTACGATCCAGACTCTTAAAGATATGTTGCGGTCATGTACACTCGACTTCGGTGGTTCGTGGGAAGATCACGTGCACCTGGTGGAGTTCTCGTACAACAACAGTTTCCAGGCCAGTATCCAGATGGCACCGTTCGAGGCACTGTATGGTAGGAAGTGTCGATCCCCGCTAACCTGGGATGATGTTGGAGAGAGGCAGATGCTTGGTCCGGAAATGATTGCTCAGACCGTTGAAGTGGTCAGAAAAGTCAGAGATCATCTTCGAGTTGCCCAAGATCGCCAGCGTCATTGGGCCGATTCTCATCGGCGCCCTCTTGAGTTTTCTGTCGGTAACCATGTATTCCTGAGGATTTCGCCTAACCGCGGCGTCATTCGTTTTGGCGTACGGGGAAAGCTTAGTCCTAGGTATATAGGGCCGTTCGACATTCTGGAGCGAGTAGGTGATGTATCCTATCGTCTCGCCCTTCCACCGTCGCTACGTGAGGTGTATGACGTATTCCATGTATCCCAACTGCGACGGTATATCCCGGACCCGAGCCACATCCTGGATCATTCGGAATTGGTTGTTGGTACCAACCTTTCGTATGAGGAGAGGCCCGTGTCTATATTGGACCGAAGAGAGAAGATACTCAAGAACAAGACTATCAAGTTAGTCCGAGTTGCTTGGGGTCATCACTCTTTGGGTGAGTCAACGTGGGAGCGTGAGGATGATATCCGATCACGATATCCCGACCTGTTTGACTCGTAAGGTATAATGTCTTCCTTATGCCTTATGCTTTAAGTTCCTTGCTCAAATAAATGACTGTATGATAGACTGCTTGTTATAGCTTACGATTATTATAGCTTGTCCTTGCAATTCTAGCCTCTTGATTAAATTCCGAGGACGGAATTTTTTTTAAGGTGGGTAGAGTTGTAATACATGTAGTTCGTATTACGTATCTTGGAATACGTGTACGTATTTTATTTTGTATTGTATATCTCTTGGCTTGGCTCGATTTGTTTTGGGTTGGTTCGGCTAGGCTTGGGTTGCCTTGGTTCATCATGAACCAAGGGGAGAACCCCTACCTACCACCACCACTACCCTTTATTAACCCATTCCCCTTTCTCTCTCTTCATTTATTCTTCTTCTTCCCTATCATAACTTCTTCAACCACCAGGAGAAAGAGAGAGAGAGCTTAGGCAAGTGCAAACTTGCTTCATGATGGATCTCAAGTTTTATTGTTCCATTCTCTTCCTTACTTGATTCTAAGCCTCTTTAGAACTTGACATTTTGGATTTGATGGATGGATTCTTGTAGATCTAAGTTTATAAACTTTTCGGTTTTTCTTGGTTTTGATCTTTAAAACTTGGTTATTTTCGAAAACTAGTGTTTCTATGTTGTAGAGAATTCCATTTCATGCAGTTTTGGCTTTTGTTTCACTTGATTTCGGCTTCGGATGAGGAAGTTATGGCCAAAACAATTTCTGGTCATTTCTAGGTTCATCTGCAGCATAATCAGCATGTCGCAGAAGGCGCATGTCGCAGAAGGCGCATGTTGCAATGAAGCGCATATCGCGGTAGCCGCATATCATGTCGCAGAAGGCGCATGTCGCAGAAGGCGCATGTTGCAATGAAGCGCATGTCGCGGTAGCCGTATATCATATCGCAGAAGGCGCATGTCGCAGAAGGCGCATGTTGCAATGAAGCGCATGTCGCGGTAGCCGCATATCATGTCGCAGAAGGCGCATGTCGCAGAAGGCGCATGTTGCAATGAAGCGCATGTCGCGGTAGCCGCATATCATGTCGCAGAAGGCGCATGTCGCAGTAGGCGCATGTTGCAATGAGGCGCATGTCGCGGTAGGCGCATATCATGTCGCAGTTGAGCCACATGAGGCGCATGTCGCGATAGGCGCATATCATGTCGCGCATGAGCCGCATTAAGGCGTATGTCGCAGTAGGCGCATATGGTGTCGCAGTTGCATGCATGTCATAGAATAGGCCGCATAATGCATATTTTGACTATTACTAACTGTTATATGTCCTAATTGACTGAATTATTGCTCGAATTTCTCCCAACTCCCAACATGAAAGTTGTAGATCTTTTCCTTGGCTTCAAGAATAGGTCACTAATTATTTTATGCAAGTTCTCTCACTTATGATAATGTAAGAATAGAACACGATAGTGGCCCACTGTGGCGCACTCTTGACAAGTAAACTGACATGATATATCTCGGCGTGCTGTTACGACAGCTAGCCTGACATGACAAGTATGAAATATCTGGACACCGTGGGCGATTGTGTTTGTAATAAAATAGTACTGTCTTGCATCATGTCTAGGATGGGGATCCCTGAGTACCACGGTCAGGGTTACCTACTGAAATTGACTAAGGCTAATTAACTAGAACGATTCAGTAGTCATGAAGAGATTCCCAGCTACAGGTAATCTCGTTATCTGGGCGCATTCAGTGGACTTGTAGCCTACCGACGAGTAGGGCACATTTCCAGCACACAGTTACGTGTTGCATTCTTCATAACGAACATTCGACCCGGATAACCTGGATGGTCTGCAGGGCTTGTGGCTGTTGGGATAATCTCATTGCATCTTGCTAGTAACTAAGCCTGTGATAACCCTAGTTAGTTAAAAGTATCAAGCCGTACTCTTGATTGGCCGTGATTGATTGGATGAAGTTTATTCCAGCTTAGTCTTATCATGATCCTGTATAAGATTGTATCAGGACATGATTTCTTGTATCGATAAATAATGGGATACCAAGTTCTGTTCAGATGAAGGGTTACAACCCCGGTCCTTGTTTGGTTTAAGGGTTGTAACTTGGCTATCTGAATAGTTCCATGGTTATCTTATCATATATCGTCCTGCTTATTGTGCCCGCCTTAACAATAAAGATCAGGGGTCCAGTTCTGTTCAGGCAAAGGGTTACAACCCCGGTCCTTGTTTGGTTTAAGGGTTGTAACCTGGCTCCCGGAGCAGTTCTGTGTTCTCTCTTTGTTTATTGTCTTATTGTAACCCCCTGTCATGCTCGTCATGTTTTACCTTTACTTCAATACCATGATTATTTGTACTGGCCTTAACAATAAAGATCAGGGGTCCAGTTCTGTTCAGGCGAAGGGTTACAACTCCGGTCCTTGTTTGGTTTAAGGGTTGTAACCTGGCTTCCGGAGCAGTTCTGCGTCCTCTCTTCGTTTATTGTCTTGTTACCTTATCAATAGTAATTGAGGCGGGTTTCTATTCAGGCGAAGGATTGCAACCCCGGTCCTTGTTTGGTTTAAGGGTTACAGTCTGGCTACTTGAATGGTTTCTCCGTGTTCAATATATTATTGTTATCTCAGCTATTATCACTATCTTTTAATTACCTTTACTATTTATTTGTGATATGCTGGTTTTAGTTCCTAAGTGAAGCCTCCTTTGTGGCACTTGCTCTTTCTGGGGTCTGACCCAGCTGGTTTTGTGTGGCCAGATATCGGAGCAGCACCAGAGGATCCACCTGTCTTCCAGCCCGATGGTGACCACCAGGCGTAACCAGGGCAACGAGTGGGTTTCTTTTGTCCTCCCACTCTATTTGTAAAATTATTCTTTTGAGGCGTTTAGCCGGCGAGCACGTGTTAGCTCGTATTGCACCTTTATTTACTGTCTGCCTACGGGCTGTAACATGATTGACAAATCCTAGGGTTGATCATGTATTGACTAAAACTCTTGCTAGTCCTGACATTTTGTACGACTAGCTTCATGATCATCCAATATGTAATGTATGGGACGCCTTACTATTGTATATTGATGCTCTAATATCTTGTGACTGTTACTACTTGCTTGTGATTGAGACAATAGGCTTGTTCATGACCATAGGAGACTGTTGGATTGTAGTTAAACCCTCATATATCTAGACAGCCGTGACCGTATAGTGACGTGGATCCCATTTCATTATACGTAGCTGGCTATGTCTGCCCCCGCTCTCCAGTATTCTGGTTCTGGGGCGTAACAAAAACCCTAATTGAAGAGCACGAAGTGAATTTAGGGTTCTTGCAAGGCTGAGCATGAAGTGAATATAGGGTTCTTGCCACCCTTGAATTAGGGTTGTTTTGTTAAATTTATGGTTTAACTGTAATATATCAATGTGCTAACAGTAATTTGCAGTATATTTGGAAAGTTTTCAGTAACTGTAATATATCAATGTGCTAACAGTAACTGCAATATATCAATGTGCTAGCAGTAACTGCATTATATCAATGTGCTAACAGTAATGTGTTAACAGTAATTTAGAAAATTTTTGGTTTTAATTTGTAGATATTAATGTGCTAACAGTAATTTGCAATATATCCCATAATTACATAGACATGAATTTTGATTTTACTATAACAGTAATTGATCTACATCTATCACATAGATATTTATCACTTATTTATGTGCTAACAGGTAGTTTTAAAATTAATCTGCAATATTTTGATGGAGAAGTTGTTTCAAAGTGGTTTGACATTGATACTGTGTCATTCATTAGAATTCATATGTGGGTTAAGTTCTTATACAGAGGAAAGGTGATGTATTACTGGAAGGAGGCAGGTAAGGATGTAAATTTTGGTCTAAAACGACTTGACAATGATGCAAGTATCCTTGAAATGGCTCATAATGCTATTGATCATGGGGGTAGGGAGGTAGATGTCTATGTTATGCATATGGCAGATGATGAATGTGAGAAAGAAACTGAGTACCTTGCAGACTCAGAGCATGAGACAGTTGAGGTGGATGATGACAGTGATGAAGACCTACCTGAAGAAGAGGCAGTTGATTTTGATGCTGATTTTGGTGCCACAGACCAACCTGAAGAAGCGGCAGTTGATTTTGATGTTGGTGTCACAGACCTACCTGAAGTAGAGACACTTGATGATGGTGCAAATAGTTCTGACCCTGATATGGGTTCTGGAAATCCAGTGATGAAGAGAAGGGATGTTGGTTCCACATACCCACATGGAGAGCCATATGAAGACATCATATACTCACATGAAGAAGATGCAGCTGATGTTGCTGCCACATACCAACATGAAGAAGAGGAAGCTGATGTTATAGATGAGGCAGTTGAAGAAGGTATCAAAATAACTGTAGCTGAGGGTCATCTAGTTGATTCAGAATATGATAAAATAGAGGGGGATGAGGACTTGCAGGAAGTTTTAATAGAGACTGGCCAAGTTAATAAAGATGGAGCATTGCAGGATATTGAAGCTGGAAAGATGAGAAAAAGCAGAAAAGACAGACCCAAAGAGAAGCCAAAATCAGTAGATGATAGTGGTTTGGAAGCTTCAATTAGATTTACAACAGGTGAGTGGGAGAGCAGTGATTATGGTCCACCATCAGATGATATTGTTAGTACTGAAAGCTCTGACTCTGATTTTGTTACTGAACATCCAAAGATGGAGAGAAGGAAGTTTTCAAAATTTAATGCCAACAGAAACATGGATGACCCTAAATGGGAATTGGGGCTACAATTTAAGGATAAAGATGAGTTTAAGATGGCTTGCAGGCAGTGGGGCATAAATCAGAGATGGCAAGTGTGGTTTCCAACAAATGATCACAATAGGGTCAGGTGTAAGTGCTATACAAAAGATTGTAACTTTTCTTTTTTTGCAAGCAAGTTTGACAGAAAAGACAAAGAAAATAAGACTTTCCTTGTCAAAAGCTACAACTTGGAGCACACTTGTGGAAAGATTAACACCAACTTCCATCTCAGTTATAAGGTGATTGCAGAAATGTATATGAACAAGTTTAGAGATGATCCAGGGTGGAAAATTAGTCAAATTGTTAAAAGAGTAAAGAATGATTTGGCTCTCACCATTGACCTAATGAAGGCTAGGAGGGCAAGGAACTATGCAGTTAAGAAGATTGAGGGTGATGAAGACTTGCAATATTCTAGGTTATGGGATTACAAATGGGAAGTTATGAGGACAAATCCTGGTTCAACATTTGAGTTTAAAGAGCCTAGAGGGAAATTTTGTGGCATGTACATGTGCATGGAAGGTATCAAAGAGGATTTCAAACACTGCAGGCCAATTGTTTGTCTGGATGGATGCTTCTTGAAGTGTACTTATGGTGGGCAATTGTTGGTTGCCACTGGAATTGACCCAAATGATTGCATGTACCTACTTGCATTTGCAATTGTGAAGGTTGAGAATACTGAGAATTGGGACTGGTTTGTGGAGTTGCTAAAAGAAGATTTTAATATGCACAACTCTCACCATTGGGTCTTCATGAGTGATAGGCAAAAAGCAAGTATATTTTCTTTCCATCTTACATATTGTAGGGGATTATCAATGCAATTGTCATAACACTGTCATCTCTCACACTGTCATAATTGTCATAATAGTGTCATAACACTGTCATCTCAAACACTGTCATAACAGTATCTTCATCATCTCAAACACTGTCATAATACTGTCATCTCAAACACTATCATCTTACTTCTTTCATTTCTATATGTAGGGACTTATCAATGCAATTGAAAGACATTTCCCAAATTAAGAACATAGGCTTTGTCTCAGGCATTTGGAGTAGAATATGAGAAAGAATTTAGAGATATTGGGTTGGTGGAGATACTCAAGAAAGTTAGAAGATCCACATATCTAGCTGAGTTCAAGAAGTATAAAAAGGAAATGGAAGAGAAAAGTATTGAAGCTAAGTAATGGATGGATGCTAGACCAGCAGTCCATTGGAGCAGGGCATTCTTTAAGGATACTTGCAAGTGTGATGTATTGCTCAACAACTACAGTGAGGCATTTAACAAGTACATCCTTGAAGCTAGAGAGAAACCAGTCATCACAATATTTGAGATGATCAGGACCATGCTCATGAAGAGGATAGATGCAAAGGCCAAATTGGGAAAGAAGTGGAGGGGCAGACTTTGTCCTAAAATTCAGAAGAAGCTGGAGAAGCACAAGAAGGAATCCTATATGTAGACAACAGAATATTCTGGAGGTCCTAAGGTCCAAGTTAATGGGCCAGGTGGTCAATTTATTGTTGACATGGTTATGAAAACCTGTACATGCAGAAAATGGAAACTATCTGCAATACCTTGTCAGCATGCTTGTGCTTGCATATTTGAAAATAATGAAAGGCCTGAAAACTATGTTGAAGACTGCTACAAATTATTAACTTACAAACTGGTGTACAGTCATGTCATTCACCCTTTAAATGGCCCTACATTATGGAAAAAACATCCATTTCCTCAAGGTATTCTGTTACCACCTACACCAGTGAAGAAAAGAAGTGGCAGGAAGACAATGGCTAGAAGAAAGGAACCAATTGAGTTGTAAGACAAAGGAAAGCAGAAGACAAGTAACAAAACCATGGCCAAGCTCAGTAAGAAAGGCATGTGTAAAATTACATGCAGTGTTTGTGGGTCACATGCCCATAACAAGAGGTTCCATGGGGTAAATGTAAGTATGTGGATATGTACTTATATTCTAGGTCAAGATTGTTGTATATGTCATGCTTAATTTTACCAATTTTGCAGGCTGGAGGAGCCATAGACAATATAAGTTGTCACGCCCCAGAACCAGAATACTGGAGAGTGGGGGAATGACTCAGTCAGCTACGTATTACGGGTAGATGAATATCGTATAATACGATCAATGTTGTCTAAAAGACAAGGGGGTGCATACTACATGAAAGTCTCGCTATGGTCACTTCACATCTATTGTCTCAATCATTCAAACAAGAAGCAATAACAGAGAATATTTAAGATAAAGCAATAAGGCGTCCCAAACGCTTAGTCAAAATGTTCTTGAGATCTGGCTTTACAAAACATAGCCAGATGATATAGCAACATATACACAATTGTTATCAGCTGCAGTCTGACTTAATTACAATTATGTAAAAGTAAGTACAAGACAATCCGACTAACATGTCGGTGCCAAGCGGCAAAATGTAAAGTAATTAACAAAACGAGCGGGGAAGTAAGGAACCCACTCGAGTCCTCCTGCGATCATTCCTCTAGTATTGACCATCTTGGAGGTAGAGGTAAGCTGAGTCCTCGGGAACCGGCTCTAAATCTGGCCATGCAAAACCAGAGAGGTTAGACCTCTAATAGCAAGTACCGCAAGGAAGCACGATATGAGACATTAAACCAGTAATTAAGAGAATATAATAATAGATCTCTGCTTGCTACTGGGATTCACGTAACATTACGACACTTCGAACGAACCTCCCAACCAAACAAGGACAGAAGTTGGCCCGTCATGTCCTGATGCTCTGATCATCTCAGTTAGGTAACAGAGTAGGTACAGTATACAAACAAATCAACTTAAATGGCCATCCAACTCCTACGGCTTACTACTGTGAGTCCCAAGTTATCCTGGAATTATGTAATAAAGATTTCTCAGTTCTTACTATGGGCAAGCAAGGCTAGTCTGCCCAATCAATCAATTGCGCCAATCATGAATTAGACGAGTCCCAGCGGGACGTCCGTCATCAATATACAATATACAATAAATATTATAAGCGGATACCGCTCCCTGTCCGTGTGGCAGATTTGCAGTATCTGTGAGAACCAGCCGGCCTGTCGGGCACTTAATAGTCCCAAAGAGGGCTGCCATGTAAGAACTCGGGAATCCATTCTCTCCATGCAATCATTATTTTATTTAACTTAATAGCCCCTATGTTGATTGAAATCCCATGTCGTGGATCATGGTCATTCAGAATGAGTACTTCCGTACAGAGTACGATATGCCCAACTCTACAACGATACCCGTGCGGTTATGTTGAAGGTCTTACATAGCGTAATACAACAATCAAAACTAACCACGAAATAATCATGCCTTTACCATAAAGTACACATGCTGCTTTGTAAAATAAATAAATAAATTATAGCCTACATGTATCTATATGTCAATATTCGGGATTGGCCAATCGATTGCAAATATGAACGTATCTTATTCCATTTAATTCAATAAGACGACTAGCCAATCTCTTAGTTCCATCTAGGAACGCATGATCAATAATTAATCAAGATAACAATCAATGTTAATTAATGCCAAACTCGAGAAATAAACATTAGGAAATAAATAATGATTGGAAAATAAATAATCTCATGCGCTGTGGAAAATGATTGGGAAATAAATAAATCTCATGCGCTGAGGAATGATTGGGAAATAAATAAATCTCATGCGCTGTGGGGAATATTTGGGAAATAAAAAATCTCATGCGCCTGAGGAATGATTGAGAAATAAATAAATCTTATGCGCTGTGGGGAAATATTTGGGAAATAAAGAATCTCATGCGTCTGAGGAATAATTGGGAAATAAATAAATCTCATGCGCTGTGGGGAATGTTTGGGAAATAAAGAATCTCATACGCCTGAGGAATGATTGGGAAATAAATAAATCTCATGCGCTGAGGAATGAAGATTCATGCGGCTGTGAAATAAGATTGGAAAATAAATAATCTCATGCGCCTGAGGAATGGAGATTCATGCGGCTGTGAAATGAGATTGGAAAATAAATAATCTCATGCGCCTGAGAAATGGAGATTCATGCGGCATGCGGCTGAAATGAGATTGGAAAATAAATAATCTCATGCGCCTGAGGAATGGAGATTCATGCGGCTGTGAAATGAGATTAGAAAATAAATAATCTCATGCGCCTGAGGAATGGAGATTCATGCGACATGCGGCTGTGAAATGAGATTGGGAAATAAATAATCTCATGCGCCTGAGGAATGTAGATTCATGAGGCATGCGGCTGTGAAATGATATTGGGAAATAAATAATCTCATGCGCCTGAGGAATGAAGATTCTTGCGGCTGTGAAATGAGATTGGAAAATAAATAATCTCATGCGCCTGAGGAATGTAGATTCATGCGTTGTGTGCGGCTGGGACTGTTCTTCTTCTCCGAATTTTTCTGAGAACAGAACCATGGAAGCCATTGCTTCCAAGCTCCATAAATCCTTCATCCCAAGCCCAAATATGGACTTCCATAGGTCAAAATTGGGTAGAACAAAATTCTCTACAACACGGAACCATCAAAACTTGAAGATAACAAAGTTTACTAGATCAAAACCTAAGAAATCCGAAAATGTAACAAACTTAGATCTACAACAAATAAACTATGGAAATCGAAAATGCTAAGTACTAAAGAGACTTAGAATCAAATAAGGAAGATGATGGAACAATAATAATGGGGATCCATCAGGAAGCAAGTTAGCACTTGCCTTGCTCTCCTAGGTTGGTGGGAGAGTTATGAGGAAGAAGAAGAGAAATGAGAAGAAGTAATGAAGAGAGAGAAAGGGTTTGGGGCTTTAAATGGGGTGGTGGTAGGTGGAGGTTTATTTCGGTTCATGATGAACCAACATAATTAAACCAGTCTGAGCCGAACCCATAGCAAAGCTAAAGCAGAGTATAAAAGCAGAAAGTAAAGTGCAGAAATGAAATTGCAGGAAATTAATTAACATAAAATTAAAAGGATTTAAATACAGAGCAATACATGATAAATATAAAATATTTACATTTAAACTGTACATGTATTCTAAAAATACGTATTCTGGGAATGGAAAGTGACATCTCTACCCTCCTTAGAAAAATTCTGTCCTCGAAATTTCAAATCCAAGCAGGATAGAAACATCAGAGCTGAACTACTCTAGGTATAAGGTATAAGCAATTTAAGTAAGCAATCATTCTACAATGTCAATAGTAAGTAACATATCTATGTTGAACATTCTACGATACCAAGCAATTCTACTCGTAAGGTGGCAAGCATGAGGAGTTAAGACAATCAAGGTATACAGAAAGAGATATACCTTGTGAGTCAAACAGGTGCGGATACCGTGATCGGATATCATCCTCACGTTCCCACGTTGACTCCCCTAAAGAGTGATGACCCCAAGCAACCCGGACAAGGCTAATTGTTCGGTTCTTGAGTATCTTCTCTCTTCGATCCAAAATAGATACAGGTTGTTCCTCGTAAGACAGGTTGGTACCAACAACCAGCTCAGAATGATCAAGGATATGGCTTGGGTCCGATACATACCTTCGCAACTGAGATACATGAAATACGTCATGTACCTCTCGTAACGAAGGTGGAAGGGATAAACGATAAGCAACATCGCGTATCCTCTCAAGAATAACAAATGGGCCCACGTACCGCGGACTCAACTTCCTGCGAACGCCAAACCTAATGACCCCACGGGTAGGTGAGATCCGCAAGAACACGTGGTCCCCAACAGAAAACTCTAGCGGCCTACGATGCTGGTCCGCCCAATGACGATGCCGATCCTGTGCAACTCGAAGTCGCTCTCTAATTCCCTTAACCACTTCAACGGTCTGGACAATCATTTCTGGGCCTAGCATCTTCCTCTCCCCGATATCATCCCATGCTAGTGGCGACCTACACTTCTTACCATACTGTGCTTCAAATGGCGCCATCTGGATACTGGCTTGATAACTGTTATTGTATGAGAACTCGACCAAGTGTAGGTGGCTCTCCCAAGACCCTCCAAAATCTAGGGTGCAAGCTCGCAACATATCCTCTAAAGTCTGAATTGTTCTTTCTGATTGTCCGTCCGTCTGTGGATGGTAAGCCGTGCTATATCTTAACTTGGTATCCAAGCTATGATGTAAGCTCTTCCAAAAATATGATGTAAAACGGGTATCTCTGTCTGACACAATACTGACCGGGACCCCATGCTGCCTGACTATCTGCTGCATATACAATTCTGCCAACTTCTCCGTAGATTGCCCTACTCTGAAAGGAAGAAAGTGCGCCACCTTTGTAAGCCGATCTACTATCACCCAAATAGCATTTTTACCACTTGGTGATCTCGGTAAACCGGTCACAAAGTCCATTGTAATATGTTCCCATTTCCATTCTGGAATAGGAAGCGGTTGCAATAACCCAGCTGGCCTCTGCTGTTCTGCCTTCACTTGCTGACATACCAAGCAACGGAAAACGAATCTAGCTATCTCCCTCTTCATCCCGTTCCACCAAAAGTGCTGTTTGATGTCTTGGTACATCTTGGTCCCTCCAGGGTGTATGGAATACTGAGAGCTGTGAGCTTCTGCCATAACCTCCTGTCTGATATCTCCACTAGGCACACATAGACGTGACCCAAACCTAAGGATACCATCTTTATGAATTCTCATCTCCTTCCTGAGTCCTGACTCACATTCTGTTCTAAGCTTCTGAATCCTTGGGTCCTGTGCCTGAGCTACCTTGATCCTATCTACCAAGTCGGATTGAACTTGTAAACTCGCCAGAACTCCTACATCACAAGAAAGTATAACCTCGATGCCCATCTCCTGAAGGTCTTCTAAGATATGCCTCTGCATTGTTAACATAAATGCGTCGCCTCTCCTGCTGAGAGCATCTGCTACCACATTAGCCTTGCCTGGATGATACTGAAGCTCCACGTCGTAATCCTTGATCAACTCCAACCATCTTCTCTGCCTCATGTTCAGTTCCTTCTGGGTAAAGATGTACTTCAGACTTTTGTGGTCTGTGTACATGTCCATTCGATCACCATATAAGTAATGCCTCCATAGCTTCAAAGCAAATACTACTGCCGCCAACTCCAAGTCATGAGTCGGATAATTCTTCTCGTGGTCTCGAAGTTGCATAGATGCGTATGCTATCACCTTCCCATGTTGCATGAGGACACATCCAAGTCCTTTACCTGACGTATCACAATAAACGGTAAAACCTCCGGGTCCAACTGGCAATGTTGTAGCCTCCCTTCCCGAAATTTTGAGATATTTTATTTTCTATTATTTGATTGTTGAGGTGATTAAATAAATATATTTATTATTATTAGATATTATAAATATTTGTTATCCCCTATTTTCGAAAATAAATATAATTTATACCCGTGTACTTATTGTTATAATAACCTATAATAGGAAGTTTTAATATTATGGTTTTAAAATTTAGGAATATCATATAAATATGGTTATATACATATAAAGAGATATAACTATATATATACATAAATATATATATATATATAAAGATATGTAAGTGTATATATATAAATTGTGTGTGTATATATATATTATATATATATAAATATATATAAGGATACGTATATGTGTATTAATATATGAATATAAAATATATATATATATATATATATATATATATATATATATATATATATATATATAGGTATTTAGTGTGTATTTATATAAATGTACGTATGCGTGTGTATATATATAAACATATATACGTATGTATACATATATGTGTATGTATATAACTATATATATATATATACAATAGTTTCTTCCCCTTAGGTCTAAGCCCAACATAGCAGGCCACTGGCCCAGCTCCGTAATCCCCAGTCCGAGCCCTTAACTTCCCCAGGCTCGAACTGTTCCCTGAACACAGCAGTAAAACCGAGAACACCCCCCCCCCCCCCCGCGTTCTGTTAGAACCCCAGGTTCGATAAATAGTCGAGAGAAAGCATCGAAAGCCTAAACCCTAGGGCGTCGACACCACTGTCCCAGGCGACCCTGCCCACCGTGCGGCGCCGCAGCCACCGTCGGCCGGCGGGCGGACGGCCGCGCGCGCGCACAGGCGCGTAGTAGCAGAGGACAGCAGCCATGGCCCTGGACGGCTCTCTTCGTGGCGTGATTTCCGTCGCCTCGCTGCGTCGTTTCGCGCGTTGTCTTCACAGGTACATTGCCAATATAACCAACTCCTATTTTCTTCAAATACTTCGATTTATTTTGCGTCATATACGTCGAAAAATGAGCTCGAAGTCGAGCAAAAATCTGTCCAAAAACAGGATAGTTTCGCAGTCCAGGAACCTACATTGACGGACCGATTTCGATCAATCCAGTAACTTTTTAGAAATTCTACCTGAACACGAATATTGACAACATATACGAGATGGAAACCCTATTTATAGATTTATTTTTCATCAATTATATTGCTGTTA
This sequence comes from Iris pallida, assembly GCA_029216955.1. Lineage (NCBI taxonomy): Eukaryota > Viridiplantae > Streptophyta > Magnoliopsida > Asparagales > Iridaceae > Iris > Iris pallida. The sequence continues at coordinate 1,447,312 of JANAVB010006394.1, forward strand.
ATTTAACTTCAAAGTTCGGGAAAAATCTGTTTTCAAAATCACAAAATCGCTCCACACGACGTGCGTCACGCCAATCTGGACGACGTGGTCGCGAACCGAAAGGATCGAAAGCTGCGTAACAGCTTCGTGGTCGTGTGGGCTTTGACGGAATTCAAATTGGTCGCGTGTGCGCGACGAATTTGATGCGTATCCGTCGAAATTCCCCGTATCGTGCACTTTGCAAATTTTTTAATTACTTTGTGCACGCTCGTCAGATCGAGACAAAACTTGTGCCAACAGAACCGTATCATTTTTCTGGTCCTGCATGCCAAGTTTGGTTCAATTCTGAGACAGTTGAATCCTACTTCGTTTTGTGGGCCCCACGGTCCCACTCAACGGACGATTTTGTGCACGGCCCGTCGGAATCCAACTTTGGACATACGGTTGGATTCGTATCGGAAAACTGGATCCATAGGCATATAGTTTGATGACTTTAGAGACCGTTGACTCTGGCACACTTTTCGGTGCAAAGCGGGTCCAACGGCGGACATCGTTTTTGCCCGAAATTACCGTTTTGCCCCTCTGTCCAGAATTGGACTTAAGGACAGGCAATCCTAGCTAATTTGACTATTCTGAGATCATTGGTATTGTTTATTTCAACTTTCGGGGACTGTTGTACGGGTTTTGACTATAGTGGCACATCGAGTAGTTCAGATTGTCGGTTTCACCAGCAAAGGACCACAGGCGAGTACAGTTTATTGTCTGCATTTCGATATTAATTTTCACTATATTTTATTGATTGGCCATTGATTATGTGATTATTTTCTATTATAAAATTGTCGAGTCGGGAATGAGAAGTACCAAAGATATGTGATCTGACCATAGCCCGTGTTTACTTTCTACAGTAGTGTAGCCCGTGTTTACTTTCTGCAAGTAGTATAGCCCGTGTTTATTTTCTGCAGTAGTGTAGCCCGTGTTTACTTTCTGCAGTAGTGTAGCCCGTGTTTACTTTCTGCAGTAGTGTAGCCCGTGTTTACTTTCTGCAGTAGTGTAGCCCGTGTTTATTTTCTGCAGTAGTGTAGCCCGTGTTTATTTTCTGCAAGTAGACATTGTAGCCCGTATTTATTTTTCATGCAAGTAGACCTCGTAGACCGTGCTGTGTAGTACCCCAGACCAATCACATATCAAATGTACTTCTAACAGTCGGAGAGAGTATTTTGTGTCTATTTATTTACTATTGGTTTTCATATTTCCTGTTTATTTTCAAACCCATGATTGATATCTAACCTTTGTCTTATAGTCATTTTCTTTATTTGAAATTAAATTCAGTGAATTGTGCTCGTTCCATTCCTGACTGAAAACCAACATTTTCAGGTTAGCCGTGGATTCACTTAGCTTGGGGAGAGATAGGAATACTTGCAGTCAAAAGCCTAGAGACTAGCTAGATAGTTGAGATGTAACCATTCTTTTATTTGTACAAGTTTATATTTTTCTGCAAAATATAAAACTTGTGATCATTGTAAATTAAATTAATGTTGTGAATGAGCATCTTTTTGTGATTCTGATCTTCATGGCCGTGACAACGTTCTACCGCCGACACTGCAGCGTAGGCTGGCTTGGACACGTCTCGTATCCGTTTAAAAAAAACGAGTGCGGGTCGTGACAAATGTAAGAGTAGGCGCTGATATCAACTTCTGCTTCAGATTCTCCAATGATGCCTGGCATTCTGCCGACCAGACGAATGGTACATCCTTCCGTGTCAAGCGGGTCATGGGTGCTGAAAGCCTTGCAAAGTCTGATACAAACCTTCTGTAATATCCTGCCAATCCCAAGAAACTTCGCACATCTGCTACGGTCTTAGGTACTGGCCAACTCTCTACTGCTTCTACCTTCTTGGGATCTACTGCTACTCCAGCTCCTGATATGATATGACCCAAAAATGAAATATGATCCGACCAAAACTCACACTTGCTTAGCTTGGCATACAACTGGTTCTCTCTCAGAACCTGTAACACTTTCCTGAGGTGGTCTTCATGCTCCTCTTCACTGGCAGAATATACGAGAATGTCGTCAAGAAATACAACAACAAACTGATCTAAGTACGGCATAAAGATGCGATTCATCAAATCCATAAATATTGCTGGAGCATTGGTCAAACCAAATGGCATTACTAAGAATTCATAATGCCCATACTTCGATCTGAATGCTGTCTTGGGAATGTCCTCCTTCCGAACCCTCACTTGATGATACCCTGAACGAAGATCTATCTTGGAGAAAACTCTAGCTTTGCTCAACTGATCAAACAAGTCGTCGATCCTGGGTAGTGGGTACTTATTCTTTACTGTCGTCGCGTTAAGCTTTCTGTAATCAATGCACAATCTGGACGACCCATCCTTCTTTCCTACAAGTACCACTGGTGCTGCCCATGGTGATATGCTAGCTTGGATGAACTTCTTCTCCTTCAGTTCTTCTATGTGCTGATATACCTTAGCCTGCTTCGAGTCTGCCATTCTGTAAACTTGATCTGATATCGGTTTAGTTCCAGGTGCCAATTCTATGCTGAACTCAATATCTCTAACTGGTGGCAGACCTGGAAGTTCTTCAGGAAATACGTCCAAAAATTCTTCAACTACCTTCGGAACTTAAACTTCTTCCATTGTCGTTATTACTCCCTGCTCTTGTTGAGTTGCCTCTGATCTGACTAAGGTGAATCTCTTCATGCCTGGGATATCAAAAGATACACTCCCTCTACGACAATCTATCGTCGCATGATTGTCTTTCAGCCAGTCCATGCCTAAGATAACATCGAAATTTCCAACATGAAATTCTATCAACCGGGCGGGTAAGGAATGCCCGCAAACTACAACGCTACACGCTAGAATAACTCTACTAACTCCTACGAGCCTATTGCCAGTGAGTATATTCAACCTCCCTGGCAATGCCTCGAATTCCATTCCTAGCCGTGTTGCAAATTGTGCAAATATAAATGAGTATGATGCTCTCGAATCAAACAATGCTACTGCGGGATAAGAGGCGACGAGAATGTTACCTGCCACAACATCTTCTGATGCCAATGCCTCTTCCAAGGACAGAGTGAATGCCTGCCCTCGACCTCCTTGCTGGTTCCTATGCTGCGGCCTAGCCTGGTGCTGCCGCTGGCCCCTTCCTTGATGATGCTAGGGTGGTCTATGCTGGTGCTGCTGCATCGGCGGTCCCTGCTGCCGAAACATCTGAGCCTGTGGCATGAACGGGCGATGTGCCAACGGCCTCATTGCTACCGCTGGTCCTCGATACTGTCATGCCCCTGGTGCTGGCAGAGCAGGAAACTGTTGTACTGGTCCTCCTGACCTCGAATTCATAGGACATGTGGTAACCCGATGATCTAGATTTATACATATCAAACACAGTCCGTTCAATGTCTGACACACATCTCGAGTGTGCCCTGTCTTCCCGCAAGAAGTGCAGTCCGCTGGGGGTTGCTGGTTCTTCTTCTGTTGCTGTTGCTGCTGTCTGGGTGGTGCTGGCCCTCGTATTGCCATATCGTGAATACGAATGCCAAGGGATGGTGCTGTTGTTCGGGGTGCTGCTCCCCCTCCTCCTTCAATCTGACTGTGGGATCTCTTCTGACCTCCAGTCCTTGCCGTGATCCTCTGGACGGTTATCTCATGCCTTCGAGTCGCCGTCAATACTGCATCAAAATTCTGGTAGTTGTGCCCTTCTATCAATTGCAAGAGCTCAAGGTGAAACCCTTGCTGGAACCTCATAGCCCTCTGGCTCTCTGTTGCTACCATCTCTGGGGCGAACCTACTCAATCTGCAGAACTCCGCTGCGTAAGCATCTACCGTCTTGCCAGCCTGTCTGAGGATGATAAACTTCTGTTGTAGCTCAAACTGCGCCACAACTCCATAGTACTTTGTCTTGAATCTTGCTGTAAAATCGTCCCAAGCCACAGGACGTCTGATGCCTACCTCCTCTGATTCCCACCAATCACGTGCGAGATCCTGAAGTAACAACTTTACCTGATCCACACGTTCTTCTGCCGGCACCTTAGCGGCTGTCAAAATAGCCTCAATATCCTTAAGCCATGCATCTGCTGAAATAGCATCTTCCGTGCCCTCGAAACGGCGGGGGTTGTACTTACAAAACCTGGCTGACGCTCCTGAATCTGTCCTTGCCCCTCTTTCCAAAGCTGTCTGCAATCCTTGGTTAAGTAGTACATTCTGCTATTGTAACTGAGCGTGCATACGTTGTTGGGCTAACATCTGATGTTGCTGAGTGGCCATCATCCCTCTCATGATCTCCAGAAAGGCTGGTGTGTCTACTTCCACAGGGGTAGGTGGAACTGTTGGTGGTGGTGGAACATCCGGATACTGCGGTCCAGCTGCTGGTTCCACTATCACTTCTTCTTGGATATTCTCTTGAGGTAGTACTGGCCCTTGTTGCTGACCGACCTGGTCATGTTGTCCGTGTTGTTCATGTTGTGGCTGTCTAACTCTGACAGGTGCGGACAAAGTGCCCCTAAGAAAAGGGACAAGAGAACAATCAAACGACCGGACAGGAAAGATCAATGAAGTCAAAGGATATCGGAATGTCAAGCTAGAGTTGAGAGTAACGAATCATGAGATCAAGGGGGAATATGTGTGATTGAGACATCCTATAAATTAAAATACCCCACAAGTCTGAAATCAGACCTGCATGGGCCACCACTAAAACCTTGTCACGCCCCAGAACCAGAATACTGGAGAGCGGGAGAATGACTCAGCCAGCTACGTATTACGGGTAGATGAATACCGTATAATACGATCAATGCTGTCTAAAAGACAAGGGGGTGCATACTACATGAAAGTTTTGTTATGGTCACTTCACATCTATTGTCTCAATCATTCAAACAAGAAGCAATAACAGAGAACATTTAAGATAAAGCAATAATGCGTCCCAAACGCTTAGTCAAAATGTTCTTGAGATCTGGCTTTACAAAACATAGCCAGATGATATAGCAACATATACACAATTGTTATCAGCTGCAGTCTGACTTAATTACAATTATATAAAAGTAAGTACAAGACAATCCGACTAAAATGTCGGTACCAAACGACAAAATGTAAAGTAATTAACAAAACAAGCGGGGAAGTAAGGAACCCACTCGAGTCCTCCTGCGATCATTCCTCTAGTATTGACCATCTTGGAGGTAGAGGTAAGCTGAGTCCTCGGGAACCGGCTCTAAATCTGGCCATGCAAAACCAGAGAGGTTAGACCTCTAATAGCAAGTACCGCAAGGAAGCACGATATGAGACATTAAACCAGTAATTAAGAGAATATAATAATAGATCTCTGCTTGCTACTGGGATTCACGTAACATCACGACACTTCGAACGAACCTCCCAACCAAACAAGGACAGAAGTTGACCCGTCATGTCCTGATGCTCTGATCATCTCAGTTAGGTAACAGAGTAGGTACAGTACACAAACAAATCAACTTAAACGGCCATCCAACTCCTACGGCTTACTACTGTGAGTCCCAAGTTATCCTGGAATTATGCAATAAAGATTTCTCAGTTCTTACTATAGGCAAGCAAGGCTAGTCTGCCCAATCAATCAATTGCGCCAATCATAAATTAGACGAGTCCCAGCGGGACGCTCGTCATCAATATACAATATACAATAAATATTATAAGCAGATACCGCTTCCTGCCCGTGTGGCAGATTTGCAGTATCTGTGGGAACCAGTCGGCCTGTCGGACACTTAATAGTCCCAAAAAGGGCTGCCATGTAAGAACTCGGGAATCCATTCTCTCCATGCAATTATTATTTTATTTAACTTAATAGCCCCTATGTTGATTGAAATCCCATGTCGTGGATCATGGTCATTCAGAATGAGTACTTCCGTACAGAGTACGATATGCCCAACTCTACAACGATACCCGTGCGGTTATGTTGAAGGTCTTACATAGCGTAATGCAACAATCAAAACTAACCACAAAATAATCATGCCTTTACCATAAAGTACACATGCTGCTTTGTAAAATAAATAAATAAATTATAGCCTGCATGTATCTATATGTCAATATTCGGGATTGGCCAATCGATTGCAAATATAAACGTGTCTTATTCCATTTAATTCAATAAGACGACTAGCCAATCTCTTAGTTCCATCTAGGAACGCATGATCAATAATTAATCAAGATAACAATCAATGTTAATTAATGCCAAACTCGAGAAATAAACATTAAGAAATAAATAATGATTGGGAAATAAATAATCTCATGCGCTGTGGGAAATGATTGGAAAATAAATAAATCTCATGCGCTGAGGAATGATTGGGAAATAAATAAATCTCATGCGCTGTGGGGAATGTTTGGAAAATAAAGAATCTCATGCGCCTGAGGAATGATTGAGAAATAAATAAATCTTATGCGCTGTGGGGAAATATTTGGGAAATAAAGAATCTCATGCGCCTGAGGAATGATTGGAAAATAAATAAATCTCATGCGCTGTGGGAAATGTTTGGAAAATAAAGAATCTCATGCGTCTGAGGAATGATTGGGAAATAAATAAATCTCATGCGCTGAGGAATGAAGATTCATGCGGCTGTAAAATGAGATTGGAAAATAAATAATCTCATGCGCCTGAGGAATGGAGATTCATGCGGCTGTAAAATGAGATTGAGAAATAAATAATCTCATGCGCCTGAGGAATGGAGATTCATGCGACATGCGACTGTAAAATGAGATTGAGAAATAAATAATCTCATGCGCCTGAGGAATGGAGATTCATGCGGCTGTAAAATGAGATTGGAAAATAAATAATCTCATGCGCCTGAGGAATGGAGATTCATGCGGCATGCGGCTGTGAAATGAGATTGGGAAATAAATAATCTCATGCGCCTGAGGAATGGAGATTCATGCGGCATGCGGCTGTGAAATGAGATTGGAAAATAAATAATCTCATGCGCCTGAGGAATGGAGATTCTTGCGGCTGTGAAATGAGATTGGAAAATAAATAATCTCGTGCGCCTGAGGAATGGAGATTCATGCGTTGTGTGCGGCTGGGACTGTTCTTCTTCTCCGAATTTTTCTGAGAACAGAACCATGGAAGCCATTGCTTCCAAGCTCCATAAATCCTTCATCCCAAGCCCAAATATGGACTTCCATAGGTCAAAATTGGGTAGAACGAAATTCTCTACAACATGGAACCATCAAAACTTGAAGATAACAAAGTTTACTAGATCAAAACCTAAGAAATCCGAAAATGTAACAAACTTAGATCTACAACAAATAAACCATGGAAATCGAAAATGCTAAGTACTAAAGAGACTTAGAATCAAATAAGGAAGATGATGGAACAATAATAATGGAGATCCATCAGGAAGCAAGTTGGCACTTGCCTTGCTCTCCTAGGTTGGTGGGAGAGTTATGAGGAAGAAGAAGAGAAATGAGAAGAAGTAATGAAGAGAGAGAAAGGGTTTGGGGCTTTAAATGGGGTGGTGGTAGGTGGAGGTTTATTTCGGTTCATGATGAACCAACATAATTAAACCAGTCTGAGCCGAACCCATAGCAAAGCTAAAGCAGAGTATAAAAGCAGAAAGTAAAGTGCAGAAATAAAATTGCAGGAAATTAATTAACATAAAATTAAAGGAATTTAAATACAGAGCAATACATGATAAATATAAAATATTTACATTTAAACAGTACATGTATTCTAAAAATACGTATTCTGGGATTGGAAAGTGACATAAGTGCAGAATGCACTACTGAAATTGCACAACAGACCAGTAAAAGAGGAGAATGTCCAACTGTAAGTGTCTTTTACATTAGGCTACTGAATTTTGAATTTTGTCATGCCCAACTGTAAGTGTCCTTTACATTAGGCTACTGAAAGTGTCATTTACATTAGGCTACTGAGTTTTGATATATACTTACATTAGGCTACTGACAGTATCCTTTACATTAGGCTACTGAATTTTGATATTTACTTACATTAGGCTACTGAATTTTGATATGTACTTACATTTGGCTACTTAATTTAGTCTCTTAATCCTTTACATTTGGCCTTAACATTAGGCTACTGAATTTTGAATTTTGGATACTGAATTAAGCTACATTTTAGTCCTTTACATTAGGCTACTGAATTTTGATACTGAATTAAGAGACAATGTAAGTACTTCAGTGCATTAGGATACTGAATTTTGAATTTTTATATGTAACTTACATTTCAGGCTGGATCTTCAAGGCAAAATGTCAGTGATTTGAATGTCAATGTGTCACGACCCGCACCCTGATTAGGGACACGAGTACGTGGTTACGTCCAGCCTACGCCATAGAATCGATGGTAGAACGCTGTACAGGTCATCTAAAAATACTATAACTAAACAGTATAAAGGTACCTGTACAGTATATACACTCCGAATGGAGGTGATATAGCAAATACAGTCTCAATCACAAGATAAAACTAAGGTAGATAGCACGAAAAGAAAATATGATAGATGTGAAAATAGGAAATGAGTTCAACATCCAACACAGCTAGAGAGAAACAAACAACATCACAGAGTCACAAAATATAAATATAAGCTACTACAGTCTAAAACAAAAGCTGGATCGCAGTCCAGGCAAACCTAACTAAGCTATACTACTATGGGTATACAAAGTCTAGTGGCTCAACTAACAGGCCACAGTCCTGGTCTAAGTCTCCATCTGTCTCGACCCCATAGTAGGTCGAGCAGCCTGCCTCAGAAATATCTGTAATATGTCAACGGTATCCTGTCAGAAAAATATGCAAGTACAAACACTAACAACAGTTCCATATAAATTGACAAATTCTATAAGAGACAGTATAATAAATACAAGACAAAGATATGGAATGACTTGGGAGCCATTCGAAAGCCGAGCTACAACCCGTAAACCAAACAAGGACCGGAGTTGTAACCCTTCTCTCGAACAGAACCTAGCCTCCAATCAAAGTATAGCATAAGAGCATGTAGAATATGTGAAATACGAGACAAAATCAACAGAAAATATATATCAAGATGTGAGTACTGAATAGGACGACAATATATATATATATATATATATATATATATATATATATATATATATATATATATATATATATATATATATATATATATATATATAGGATGACTTGGGAACTATTCGGAAGCCGAGTTACAACCCTTAAACCAAACAAGGACCGGGGTTGTAATCCTTCTCCCGAACAGAACTTAGCCTCCTATGATAAATAAATATAAAAATGTGACTTAAATTATTAGAGCATTATGTGATCGGCTTGGAAAATGTTAATTACAGGACAGGCTATCCACTTGGCCCGAAAATCACATAAAAATCTGGAAAGGGTCATGCCGGCCAACCTGGATAACGAGCACATGAATAAGATCTCGCTACACCCTACGTGAGGTGAGAGTGGCGCAAGCACATGAATATAGTGACATGAGGCTTTGATCACATAGCCCCTAATAATTCTCCATCCCCGAATAGTATAATGGATCTGGACATGACACGTCATGACACGGGATTCAAAAGCAGGGGGCCAGCCCACTCCCAAATCGATGTCTATACAGTACAGGAAATAAGAAATGTCACGTACCAATATACCAAGAAAGTCCAGGAATAACATCTCATGTCACGATCCAACATATCCTAGTCCATGAACTATCGTGACTGAAAATCGAGTAAGACACTACAACTGAATCGAATATAGCAGATATCAAGACAATGAAAACTATCAGTAAATGTACTCGCCTGTGGTCCTGAGATGATAAGGTGAACAGATGCTCAGAGTAATCACAGACCTAAAGATGAGATACCATGAGTCAACAGGGTTTAATAATGAAAGGAAAGCTAATCTAGTCATGATATGCAAGTCTAAGTCAAAACTAGGTCAAACTAAGTCGCACCAAGCTAAACTAGGTCATAATGAGCCAAACTAGGTCACACTAGGACAATCAAGGTCAAACAAGGTCACAGGAAGTCAATCCAAGTCAAACTAGGTCAATCTGGGTCAAGGGTTGACTTACAGTTGACTTTTGGTCAAAAAAGTTAATTCTGGTCAACTCTGGTCAACACTGAGTCAACTCTGGGTTAATCCTAGGTCAAACTAGTCAAATGTTGACTAACAGTTGACTTTCAACTGGTCAACTCTGGTTTGGTTTTGGGTCGATTCTAGGTCAAGCATTGACTTGAAGTTGACTTTCGGTCAAAAAGTCAACTCTTGGTCAACGGGGGTCAAGACTAGCCTAAACTACTCTCATCTAGTTATTTCCTACCAAGACAACCTATTTTTAACCCCATATATCAATCAGAAACCCAATACCTTATATTACCCAATATCCTAACATTTACCCTTTATAAGGTATTTTCGTTACCTTGCCCATTACAAAGGAAACCCCGCTAATCCTCAAGATACTAGTCTAGGCTCCTTAGGGTAACTAGATACTATCCTATCTAAGGTTTACCTACCAAGAAATCTGGGTTTCCTAGACATCTAGTCCATCTTATGGTCATGTTGGTTATCTCAAAATTACCTTAAAGTATCATGAGACACCCTATGGTATCTTGAGATATCACTCTCCTAACACTATCCAACCATATTAGCTCTATTAGGATACTAACTTATCTAGTACACTCACTAAACACACCCCACTAGGTCCAAAACTCTCAAATCTAATATCTCGTATCCTAACTTATACTAACTTATAAGCTAACATCTACTAACAAGTCCTAACTAACAAATACCTAACAACTTGGTAGCAAACTCTATCTAATAAGGACTAACTAATATGTAGGGATGGCTAAATGGAAGGGGGCTAAATTCTAAAGAAAACTGGGGATTAAACGGATTAAAACTAAAGGCTTAAAAGCTTAATAAGCTGTCAATAAGCTGCTGCTGAAAAGCTGCTGCTTATTGCACTGCTTATGCTGCTGCTTATGCTCACTGCTTATGATGCTGCTTGCAAAAGCTGCTGCTGCTACTTTTAAAAGATGTTGCTGCTGCTTTCTGCTGCTGCTGCCGCAAGCTGCTGCTGCTTATTAGCTACTGCTTTTCAGTGCTTATCGCTGCTTTTGCTTATTGCTTACCAATCTCTTATATACAATAATAAAAATGCTTGTATATATATTTTGAAACATGGAGAAAAATGTAATGACAAGCAATAACACCTCTCTAATATATAAAAATCTAATATTAAAACATGTATTAAATTATTTAAACACAAGTGTCTAATATTGGGGGTTTCCCACATGGACACAAAACACAACTATGACACCCCTAATAGCTCCAAATGGATACGAAATGGACACAAATGGAGACAACCATGTGGGTCATTCCTATGGGTTCAAATGAATTCTAAATGCATGTAGGGATGAAATAGAGAAGAGATTATACCTCCCGGTTGATCGAATCTAAGAAAACTCCTCCCGATACGACACCGACACGTAGAGACCTCCAAATAGACACGAACCAAAGCCAAATCCTCCCAAACTTGGCTAGCACCCTCTTTTCATGGAGTAGAGAAGAAATGAAGAAGATTTGGTAGAAGAATAGATTGATTTGGAGATAAAATCAATGGTGGTTGCTCTCAAATTTTGGAGAAGAACAAGAGAGAGAAATTTGTGGATAGAAATGAAATGAAGTGACTCACCCCCTATCCCTATTGTGGCCGGCCTTATGGGGGGTTTTGTCCCTATTAGCTAATGTCTAAAATGCCCTCCATCTATCTCTAATTGATTTAAGGTTTTAGGTTGAGGCTAAATTAGTCTAGTTTTAAATCTCTAATTAACAAAACCTAGTCATAAATAATTAGTCTAACATACTAACTAAAATATTGTCATGTGTGGGCCATGTCTAACTAATAAGTGGGTCCCACTAGAGTCAAAACTACCCCGGGTCCCCGATACAAGTCGGATTGAGTTAAAATTCGAACCCGACTCAAATAATCCCAAAACAATATCATAAATAATAAAATAAATTTCAAAAATATTCAAAAATGAAAAATGACAAAAATATTCCTGTTCTTGAAAACTGGGGGTGACACAATGTCAACAGTGCACCAACCACACTTAGGTGGATGATGGATGTAAGTGCATTAAAGTCAATTATTGGTACATTAATATGGTATTTAGATACTAAATTTTAACTGTTGTATAGGAATATTGTTGTTCCATTGTTCTCAAGATACAAGTCAAGTGGTCAATATTACAGACCTAAGCAGTGTTGGAGCTTCCAACCAATATTGATATTCAGGCCTTGGCTCAATTGATGGAGGATTAGCTGTTGGAGCTTCCAACCAGGATCATAATTTGGAGTTTTCAGCAAGCCAAAGGAGCACAGCAGCAGCCCCAACTCATCCAACTTCAATATTGCCAAGGAATGGGGGCAAAGGCACTCATGAGAAAAAAGCAAGGTGCATAGTAGTACCATTAAGATACAATCTACCATATAAGAAAAGCAAAAACTGAATTACAAGTGTGTAGACTAATTTGGACAAGACTAATTTTGGAAAAGAATGGTCATAGCACCTGCATTTTGTGCTTCACAACTGAAAGATTTTATTTTTGTCGTATTTCTTTCATAGGTGAACTATTTGGATGTAATGACATTTGCTGTAATTTTTTTGGTTTCTATCACCTGACAATTGTGTGGCCATATAGAAGAAGGCCTAATATGTACTGATATTTGGATGTGGTTCTATCACCTGCATTTTGTGTGGCCATATACATGAAGGCTAATATGTAATATATAACACCCAATTTTTCTGAAATTAGGGATTTTTGAAAAATTATTATTTTTATTATTATTTAATGGTGTTTAGGGCATGATATGGTTTAGGGTGATTATTAGTGTACTTAGAACCATTTTCTAAGTCATGCAAAGTCATGACTTATGACTTTGTGATTTTGGTTAGTATAACTTAGTGTAAACCCTAGTTCTCCTTAACCTAGAAGTTGCCATGACCATGAGAGCTTAGCCATAGGCTTAGAACATCAAATTAGTGGTTTTTGGCCAAAAGGGTATTTTGGTAATTTACTAGACTTTATTTGTGATTATGTGATTTTAATATTATTTTAATCATGGATGAGTACCATGACTAGTCCCTAACCTATTCCACCCTAAACTAGAGGTTAGCCACTAACCTAGAAGCTATAGGATGGATATTTAGTCATAGGTTAAAGCAAGTTAAATATCTAGTTTACCTTTATTTGATATTTTGCTTAAACCATGCAAAATATCAAGACCTTTACACAAAGTCCAAGCCTTAGCCATGAAGGAAGGGCTAGGACACCCCCTCCATGCCATAGTCGGCCATAGGGCACCCCCCTAGCAGCCCACATTTCTATATAATCCCATTGTGTTAATTCATGGAAATTTTATATGAATTTAATCCTAGAAAAATCCCTTTTTCCTTCAAACACCCACAACTTGAGCAATATAGATCCAATTTCACTCTAGTCTTTTGCATTGGGACCCTACAACATCAAGGGTACTCAGGGAGGATAGCAATCAAGAATTTGGAGGCTTTGGGCATCATCGAGTTGAAGGAAGCACACCCCCCCTCTTCTTTGATTTTTATTGAAATTGCACCAATAGGTATTTTCCCTCAAACATAGTTAAAATCCTGTTTTCTCTTCATAATTGCATTCATATAGGACTAACACAACTATGGGTAAAGTTTGGTGGAAACTAGACTTGGTTTGGTGTCCGTATCGGACACGTATCCTAAGCCTAAAACCCTTGTTTGGTGAAATGCCACAGAGGGTTTAATTTTGTCAAAATGTGAAACAAATTGCACTGTTGTGAAGCCCTAGACATGTAGGTCACGAACCCACTCGACTGAGCACATTTTTCATGCTGTGTTCGTGTCCAAATTGGACACGAACCGACCGCACGAGCCCCTCGTACATGCCCTGCTACCCGACACTTCGTGTGCACTACACAGGCCACTAGGACACGTATAATTTGACATAGACAAGGGGGCAATGTCTGCGAACATGCCCCCAAAGTCTCGTGTCGTGTCGTGTCGAGTGAGAAAACTCACTCGCACTGGACACGCGCTGTCAGCACACACGCGTGCGGGCACGACTTTGAGCGTGTCGTGTCGCGTGGACACGACACTAGAGTGTCTCGTAGTGACACGGAAGTGTAGCCCTATACATGGCGTACACGTGGACACAAGCACGTGGTGCATCGTGTCCTATGTCGCGAGCACGACGCGTGCAACCGCGTGCACGACGCGGTCTGAACTCACGTGTATCAGTCGTGTTTTCACAACTGATACGGAGTTCATTTTGTGTCCACGAGTGTCGTGGACACGTGTCAGGGTGTACAACGTGTAGCCCTATGTGTGGACTACACATGTGCTCGACCACGAGACGTGTCGTGTCTCGTGGTGTGTCCTAGAGTGGACTGCACGCGTGCACGACGCTGTGGTTTCGTGCGCGTGTCAGGACTTACCCGTGTAGTATTTTTGCGTGTTTGGACACGTGAAACTGTGTCGTGGTGTCGTGTCAGGAAACTAGGACACTAGTATACCTATGGGGCATCAATTACCAACCTAGGGATTCGAGCCATAGCTCGGTTTTGTGTTAGTTTTTGGGATTACCCCATTTTCCTGCACAGTGCAAATATTTCCAGATTTTGGGTTATTTTCCCAGTTTTTAAATTCGAGTTTTAAACCTAATTTTGATGTGAATTATATATGTATATGTGTATTTCAGTGTATGTATAGGAAGTATATATGTATGTGAGTGTGTGAGTGAGTTTTTGGGTAGTATACATGTATATACATGTGTATATACATGTATGTATTTGTGTAGGGTGTGTGTGTGTATTTTGTTATTTGTTGGGGGCTGTGATTCCTGTTCTCAGGAATCTGAGAACAGCCTCCCCCCCATTTGTGTTCTGTCCCTCTCTCTCATTCTCTCTCTCTCTATTCACTCTTTCACTCTCTCTCTCATTCTAAGTGTCCCTCTCTTTTCTCTCTCTATATATATAGTATATATATATATTTTATATATATATATATATATATATATATATATATATATATATATATATATATATATATATATATATATATATATATATATATATATATAAGTTTATATATATATATATGTATAAATACATATATATGATATATATGTATACTTTTGTATTAGGTCTCATTATGTCATATATAGTGTATTATATGTATGTGGGTTTGTATATATATAGTATTTACATATTGATATTGGGTAGTGGATAGATAGTGTATATATATATATATATATATATATATATATATATATATATATATATATATATATATATATATATATATATATATATATAACTTCTAGTTATAGGTTGTATAGAAACCTATGACTAGCCTATGGCCAAGATCATTAGCCTATGGCTAGGGGCTAGCCCTAATGACCCAAAACCCACTTGTTGACCCTTGTTGACTAAGGGTTGACCAAAGTCAACATTAGGTCAAAGTTGACCTAATTAACCTAGAATGACTAGTTTGACATTGGTTGACCTAACTTGACTAGTAGACTAGTTTGACTAGATAATTGACCATTGTTGACCAAAGTCAACTATAGGTCTAACCTTGACCTAATTGACCTAGATTGACTAGGACTAACCTAAAGTGACTAGTTTCACTAGTCTGACCATGTTTGACCCAATTACCTTATTGACTGGTCTTTGTTTGACCTAATTACCTTGCTGACTAGTCTTTGTTTGACCAATACCTTAGTTGGTCTAAGTTTGACCTAGACTTGACCCAGATTGATCATGTTGACTAATATTTGACTAGAATGTTGACCAAGAGTTGACTTTAACCTAGATTTGACTAACCTTGACTTGTTTAACCTTGTTTAACCTTGAATGACTTAGTTTAACTTCTTGTAACCTAATATGACTTGATTTGACTTAGTTCGACTGTAGAGTTGACCAAGTTTGACTTTGACCTAGATTGGCTTAGAATTCATATAGATTGCATTATAGATTTTATTTACCTTCATTTTGGACATGTCATAACTGTATTACTCTATTTTAGGACATTGTGACCTTGGTACAGACATGTAATATTACACTACTCTTTCCAGAGTGTCAGGCGAGTACATTCTCTGATAGTTCTCTCATTACTTTTCATTTACTGTATTTCAGTTCTAGTTAGCTATATGTGATTCTCTGTACGAACACGATTAGTATTGCTGGATCCATTACATGCGACACTCATTTATTCATGTCTGGCCTCTATATCTGGAATCACTACTGGCATCACCCTACTGGAATCATTTCTGGAATCATTGGCTGGACTCATACTGGTTGTAGTGTTGGATTATGGATTCACTTGTGGGCGGGGAAATACTTGAGTAGACATGTGAACATACCTAAAATCTGGAACCACCTCCCTTGGAACTATTCTGGAATGCTAGCCATCCCACACTTGGCCGAGTGTGCGATGTGCCTGATTACCCCTAGCCGTTTACATGTTGATCTCAGTATTTTAAAACACACTGTTAGAGTATAGTCTGGACTTACCCTGGAATCATGGATCACTACTGGACTCATTTTTACTGGACTCATCTTGTACTGAAATCATCTAGTATTGGATTATATGGACTGGACTCACACTGGGATTATATTTTATACTGTCTGGACTTATACCATGTTATTCTAGTTCAGCTAGTTTACTACAGTCTTCTTTGCCATGTTTTCTTCTCTTGTTAGTTACCTACTTTCCTTGTACCCTCACTGTTTCTCTACATCATTATCTATATAAAACTGCCATGCTCATCTGTATAACTGTCTAAAAACTGTTTTATAGTCTTTGTCATTTACTTGGAATTTCTAGATGAGATGTGCTCGTTCCTGTCCTGATTGGACCTGTTGAAAATATTACAGATGATACTCCTGACGACACATGCCCTACTTACCATGGACCTGGCGAGGGATTAGCTACCTTTGGTTTCGACTCTCAGGAGTGATTCAGGAGTTTAGCTAGTAGGCTTACTTAGCTTTCATGTTTTGAGCTTGTTTGTATTAAACTTGAGATATTGAGTTGTATTAGAGTTTGTTTGAGATATTGTTGTTATTATTTTAGTAGCTTAATTTCTGTTGTTGTTAGTTGGTATCTAGATTTCTGTGTTATCTTATCGTGCTTAGACTGTGATTGAGTATATCATATCTTTTACTTGTCCTCCCTTCGGAGTTGAGATCTTGGCAAGTACATTATATACACTGCATGAGATTAGTTAGCAACCTAGGACAACGTTCTACCGCCGACACTGCGGCGTAGGCTGGACGTACCCACTTCTCGTGCCCCTACACAGGGTGCGGGTCGTGACACGTTTTTAGTGGTGGCCCATGCAGGTCCTGTTTATGTAGTGGTATTCGAATTAGAATATCACTACAGCCTGTGATAGGATTTAAGGAATAGGCTTAGAGAGAGTGGATACTCAATCACAATTAGGAAATTTCCAGAGACTTGAATCTACTGACTTTTGTTCAAATCTGTATAATCTATTTTCGCATTATCCTTGATACTATCATCCTTGTACCGTTATTGACTTCCTTGTTGATCTGTCTTCAGGATGGTGGAGACACGATCACAGCGTCTCGGTCCAGGTGACACCACTGAGAGGTCTGCCACCTCTCGTCCAGTTCACCAGGACCCGGGGACTGCAGCTTCCCTTACTCCAGCTCATGTGGGACCTTCTGCCACATTTGGGGGTGCACCTCTATCTATTCGAGGGACCATCCCAGCTACCCCAGACATGCCTCTTCCGCAGTTTCGTCAGCCTCAATTTCAGCAGCACCAGCAGCACCAGCAGTACCAGCAGGAGTACCAGCAGCAGATGCCATTTGGATTTGTGGATGCTGCGCAGATGTTTACATATTTCCAGCAGTTCCTAGAGTCGCAGCAGACCCAGCAACAGCGTCAGACGACGGCATTTACCAGAGGCATTGATGAGGTCCATCAGCTGGCTAGAGCGACGATGGAGAGGTTGGCTGTCCAGCCACAGGGAGGATTGGGACAGCCGCGACAGCAGAAGATTTCGGGTATTCAGGAGTTCAAGAAGATGAACCCCAGGGACTTCTTGGGGACAGAGGGGATTCTTTATGCTGATGACTGGATTGAGCACATTGAGGAGATTTTTCGACTGGCGGAGATACCAGCCGGACTCCAGATAGAGGCAGCAGCCAGCCAGATGCAAGATCTTGCCCGTACATGGTATCAGACGGACCCGAGAATAGGTACTCCAGGGCAGACATGGAGAGTTTTCAAGGAGCTCTTCAAGAGGAAGTTTTTCCCGGATCAGGCAGTCGGTGCTTTGGAGACCCAGTTCGAGAACCTGGTTCAGGGGAACCAGACTGTAGAGGAGTATTCTGGTGAGTTTTGCCGGTTGAGCAGATTTGTGGAGGGCCTTAGCGAGACAGCGAAGGCGAGGAGATTCAGGAAGGGCTTGGTCAAGGAGGTCAAGTCCTTGACCAAGAGTGACAGGAATGCCACCTTTGAGGAGATCCTGACAGGAGCGATGGCAGCTGAGGATGATCTTGAGCTGAAGCTCAAGAGGGGCCGCGACGCTCAGGGAGCCAGTAGCAGTGGAGGTCAGGCCAAGAGGCCTCACATTCAGCAGGCACCTGTTAGAGTTCAGCATCAGCCTCGAGGACAGGATCAGAGGATGCAGAGTTGTGGGTATTGCAAGAAGGTAGGGCATATTTGGGAGTTTTGTAGGAGGAGGCTGAAGGTTTGTCTATTTTGTGGGTCTGGTGCCCACAAGATGATAGATTGTCCAATTGCACCTCCTTATGAGGGTGCTAGGCTACCTGTAGCTCAGCACCAGAGGGGTGGAGCTTTTGCGATGACGGTCGAGGAGACCAACGCTGCAGGTGACGGGTTAGCAGGTTTGTCTTTCCTGTCCTTCTTTTCCTATCTTGTTGTGTGATTCTATTAGTACCTGTCAGGATATGCTTGTGATATGCTAGATAGCATAGTTACCTTTTTTTGAGACTGTAGAATCATGACCAGTAGGTCTATGATTGCATGTTATCTTTTGACTTTGATTGACTGGGGGTGTGATCTAGAAGGAGTACGACCATCTTAATTTCGAGGACGAAATTCTTCTAAGGAGGGTAGACTTGTAACACCCAATTTTTCTGAAATTAGGGATTTTTGAAAAATTATTATTTTTATTATTATTTAATGGTGTTTAGGGCATGATATGGTTTAGGGTGATTATTAGTGTACTTAGAACCATTTTCTAAGTCATGCAAAGTCATGACTTATGACTTTGTGATTTTGGTTAGTATAACTTAGTGTAAACCCTAGTTCTCCTTAACCTAGAAGTTGCCATGACCATGAGAGCTTAGCCATAGGCTTAGAACATCAAATTAGTGGTTTTTGGCCAAAAGGGTATTTTGGTAATTTACTAGACTTTATTTGTGATTATGTGATTTTAATATTATTTTAATCATGGATGAGTACCATGACTAGTCCCTAACCTATTCCACCCTAAACTAGAGGTTAGCCACTAACCTAGAAGCTATAGGATGGATATTTAGTCATAGGTTAAAGCAAGTTAAATATCTAGTTTACCTTTATTTGATATTTTGCTTAAACCATGCAAAATATTAAGACCTTTACACAAAGTCCAAGCCTTAGCCATGAAGGAAGGGCTAGGACACCCCCCCCCCATGCCATGGCCGGCCATAGGGCACCCCCCTAGCAGCCCACATTTCTATATAATCCCATTGTGTTAATTCATGGAAAATTTACATGAATTTAATCCTAGAAAAATCCCTTTTCCTTCAAACACCCACAACTTGAGCAATATAGATCCAATTTCACTCTAGTCTTTTGCATTGGGACCCTACAACAACAAGGGTACTCAGGGAGGATAGCAATCAAGAATTTGGAGGCTTTGGGCATCATCGAGTTGAAGGAAGCACACCCCCCTCTTCTTTGATTTTTATTGAAATTGCACCAATAGGTATTTTCCCTCAAACATAGTTAAAATCCTGTTTTCTCTTCATAATTGCATTCATATAGGACTAACACAACTGTGGATAAAGTTTGGTGGAAACTAGACTTGGTTTGGTGTCCGTATCGGACACGTATCCTAAGCCTAAAACCCTTGTTTGGTGAAATGCCACAGAGGGTTAGATTTTGTCAAAATGTGAAACAAATTGCACTGTTGTGAAGCCCTAGACATGTAGGTCATGAACCCACTCGACTGAGCACATTTTTCGTGCTGTGTCCGTGTCCAAATTGGACACGAACCGACCGTACGAGCCCCTCGTACATGCCCTGCTACCCGACACTTCGTGTGCACTACACAGGCCACTAGGACACGTATAATTTGATACAGACAAGGGGGCAATGTCTGCGAACATGCCCCCAAAGTCTCGTGTCGCGTCGTGTCGTATCGAGTGAGAAAACTCACTCGTACTGGACACGCACTGTCAGCACACACGCGCGCGGGCACGACTTTGAGCGTGTCGTATCGCGTGGACACGACACTAGAGTGTCTCGTAGTGACACGGAAGTGTAGCCCTATACGTGGCGTACACGTGGACACAAGCACGTGGTGCGTCGTGTCCTGTGTCGCGAGCACGACGCGTGCAACCGCGTGCACGACGCGGTCTGAACTCGCGTGTATCAGTCGTGTTTTCACGACTGATACGGAGTTCATTTTGTGTCCACGAGTGTCGTGGACACGTGTCAGGGTGTGCAACGTGTAGCCCTATGTGTGGACTACACATGTGCTCGACCACGAGACGTGTCGTGTCTCGTGGTGTGTCCTAGAGTGGACTGCACGCGTGCACGACACTGTGGTTTCGTGCGCGTGTCAGGACTTACCCGTGTAGTGTTTTTGCATGTTTGGACACGTGAAACTGTGTCGTGGTGTCGTGTCAGGAACCTAGGACACTAGTATACCTATGGGGCATCAATTACCAACCTAGGGATTCGATCCATAGCTCGGTTTTGTGTGAGTTTTTGGGATTACCCCATTTTCCTGCACAGTGCAAATATTTCCAGATTTTAGGTTATTTTCCCAGTTTTTAAATTCGAGTTTCAAACCTAATTTTGATGTGAATTATATATGTATATGTGTATTTCAGTGTATGTATAGGAAGTATATATGTATGTGAGTGTGTGGGTGAGTTTTTGGGTAGTATACATGTATATACATGTGTATATACATGTATGTATTTGTGTAGGGTGTGTGTGTGTATTTTGTTATGTGTTGGGGGCTGTGATTCCTGTTCTCAGGAATCTGAGAACAGCCCCCCCCCCCATTTGTGTTCTGTCCCTCTCTCTCATTCTCTCTCTCTCTATTCACTCTTTCACTCTCTCTCTCTCATTCACTCTCTCTCTCATTCTAAGTGTCCCTCTCTTTTCTCTCTCTATATATATAGTAAATATATATATATATAAGTTTATATATATATGTATAAATACATATATGATATATATGTATACTTTTGTATTAGGTCTCATTATGTCATATATAGTGTATTATATGTATGTGGGTTTGTATATATATATTATTTACATATTGATATTGGGTAGTGGATAGATAGTGTATATATATATATATATATATATATATATATATATATATATATATATATATATATGTATAACTTCTAGTTATAGGTTGTATAGAAACCTATGACTAGCCTATGGCCAAGATCATTAGCCTATGGCTAGGGGCTAGCCCTAATGACCCAAAACCCACTTGTTGACCCTTGTTGACTAAGGGTTGACCAAAGTCAACATTAGGTCAAAGTTGACCTAATTAACCTAGAATGACTAGTTTGACATTGGTTGACCTAACTTGACTAGTAGACTAGTTTGACTAGATAATTGACCATTGTTGACCAAAGTCAACTATAGGTCTAACTTTGACCTAATTGACCTAGATTGACTAGGACTAACCTAAAGTGACTAGTTTCACTAGTCTGACCATGTTTGACCCAATTACCTTATTGACTGGTCTTTGTTTGACCTAATTACCTTGCTGACTAGTCTTTGTTTGACCAATACCTTAGTTGGTCTAAGTTTGACCTAGACTTGACCCAGATTGATCATGTTGACTAATATTTGACTAGAATGTTGACCAAGAGTTGACTTTAACCTAGATTTGACTAACCTTGACTTGTTTAACCTTGTTTAACCTTGAATGACTTAGTTTAACTTCTTGTGACCTAATATGACTTGATTTGACTTAGTTCGACTGTAGAGTTGACCAAGTTTGACTTTGACCTAGATTGGCTTAGAATTCATATAGATTGCATTGTAGATTTTATTTACCTTCATTTTGGACATGTCATAACTGTATTACTCTATTTTAGGACATTGTGACCCTGGTACAGACATCTGATATTACACTACTCTTTCCAGAGTGTCAGGCGAGTACATTCTCTGATAGTTCTTTCATTACTTATCATTTACTGTATTTCAGTTCTAGTTAGCTATATGTGATTCTCTGTACGAACACGATTAGTATTGCTGGATCCATTACATGCGACACTCATTTATTCATGTCTGGCCTCTATATCTGGAATCACTACTGGCATCACCCTACTGGAATCATTTCTGGAATCATTGGCTGGACTCATACTGGTTGTAGTGTTGGATTATGGATTTACTTGTGGGCGGAGAAATACTTGAGTAGACATGTGAACATACCTAAAATCTGGAACCACCTCCCTTGGAACTATTCTGGAATGCTAGCCATCCCACACTTGGCCGAGTGTGCGATGTGCCTGATTACCCCTAGCCGTTTACATGTTGATCTCAGTATTTTAAAACACACTGTTAGAGTATAGTCTGGACTTACCCTGGAATCATGGATCACTACTGGACTTATCTTGTACTGGAATCATCTAGTATTGGATTATATGGACTGGACTCACACTGGGATTACATTTTATACTGTCTGGACTTATACCATGTTATTCTAGTTCAGTTAGTTTACTACAGTCTTCTTTGCCATGTTTTCTTCTCTTGTTAGTTACCTACTTCCCTTGTACCCTCACTGTTTCTCTACATCATTATCTGTATAAAACTGCCATGCTCATCTGTATAACTGTGTAAAAACTGTTTTATAGTCTTTGTCATTTACTTGGGATTTCTAGATGAGATGTGCTCGTTCCTGTCCTGATTGAACCTGTTGAAAATATTACAGATGATACTCCTGACGACACATGCCCTACTTACCATGGACCTGGCGAGGGATTAGCTACCTTTGGTTCCGACTCTCAGGAGTGATTCAGGAGTTTAGCTAGTAGGCTTACTTAGCTTTCATGTTTTGAGCTTGTTTGTATTAAACTTGAGATATTGAGTTGTATTAGAGTTTGTTTGAGATATTGTTGTTATTATTTTAGTAGTTTAATTTCTGTTGTTGTTAGTTGGTATCTAGATTTCTGTGTTATCTTATCGTGCTTAGACTGTGATTGAGTATATCATATCTTTTACTTGTCCTCCCTTCGGAGTTGAGATCTTGGCAAGTACATTATATACACTGCATGAGATTAGTTAGCAACCTAGGACAGCGTTCTACCGCCGACACTGCGGCGTAGTGTCACGACCTGGTCCCAATTGCTTGGGTCGAATCGGATCATGCCCAGCCTGCACCGTTGTTGAGACGGCGGCAGTAAGCTGTTCAGTAGCAGGTAACCATACAACAACACTATATTTGTCACAACTCAACATTCGAAAATTTAAAACTTTATTAAACTTTTACATGAAATAAAAGATACAACTTAAACCATTTTTTTATACATCATGAATAAAAGAAAACTCTAGGCAAACAGCTCAGCAATCTCGAATTCCTCGTCTTGGGATCGCGTAACAAAGCCTCATCAGTGATACCTAAAATGTTGGGTCTCCAGTCAGGAGGGAGCAAAGTACAATTACGAATATCCAATAATTCAAATAATAATTTGAAATTTGCAATGTTAAACAATTTGAAATACTTTAACAATATTTTTCACAATTCTACAATTGAAAACAATATGATTTGAGTAGGTAACGAACTATGACCGGCTTGGGATGATTCAATTATATCCTAATGATACGGTCCGGCCTATCCTCGTGTATAGGAGGAATCAGCTCGCACAATCAATGATGCAATATAGGGGTATTGGTCATAGACGCTACACTACTCCCCCAATATCCCGAGTCAATCAGATTCAATCAATGAGTCAATATTCCAACTCTAGGAGAGAGTTCCGTGTAGCAATGTGGTTTAAAAGTGCAATAAAACAATTACTAGATAAATTACCAAATAGACATAACTGCACTTGCCTTTGTTTTAGAATGACTGGATAGACGAGTCGGTACCGAAGAGGAACGTCAGTTGTAACTTCGAGTTCCTACAGTTGAGAACTCGACTTAGATCCTTGAATAACCAGACTAAGTGTGCTAGTGGCAATCTCTAGTAGACCTGTCCTAGTCAGGTTTTAAGTTGTATTTATTTACAGCTAACGATTACGTCGCAACTACGTGCGTTGATTAACCGGTTAATTGGATTATTTGGAAAATCGCGAGAATCGATTACAATTTTGGAAAACTTTGTGTTTTCATAATATGTATATAAAATACAGTTTCTTTTAGTGACAAACAGTGAATTAATAATATTTTATTTATTTTAGCTAAACTCGTATTTAAGCCGTAAATTACGTCCTAACTACGAATATGAAATCAATCCAAACCACCCAAATTTACATCCACCAGAAAAGAAAAGAAAACAAACTACGCTACACAAATACATGGGCACAGCTACTGGTCCTAGGGTGGGGCTTATGCCCGATACATCTTTCTTTTACATTAAATAAGAAAATGACTGAATTATTAAATAAAATGCAGAATTTAAATGACTATAATATTTAGCCTAAAAAAATAAAATAATAATTTAAAGAAAGCTAGGAGTCTCAGACTCGGTCCATTTCCTCAAAATTCGGCTTATGCCTCAACGTCCGGTCGGACCGGTGCGTTTGCATTTCGCCGGGGCCCACAGACCGGTACGGTCGTCGCCCAAAAATCGGTTTTAGAAATTCATTTTCGAAAGCCAGTTTTGAAATCAATAAAATATAGTTTTTGTAAAAATTTGGGCAGCACTTCCTCTATTTCGGGACAAACCCAAAACTGGGAAGTGCGCCAACAAACTCCTGCAAATATTTTACAACCCAAAATAGTCCACAGAATATCCACCAAAAATAATTCCAACACCACAGACATAATTTCCAATTCCACCGAATAATTCCCGAAAAGTCCGGGAATCCAAAATCAACCAATTCACGCCAACCCAGCAAGTAAAACACAGGAAAACAAACTAACGCAGCTAACAAAAATATAACGCAGCTAACCGGAAGGGAATCCGGGGACCGATTTCATCATCGACTCTACGGGGAGGGACGAACTACTGTGATTATCCAGAAATTACCAGATTCCGTTGGCGGAGAGCCGCGGGAAAAATCTCGAGAAAAATCTGAAACTAAGTTCGGCAGCAGGTCGAAGATCCCGAACAGCGACGTCGCGAATCCCAGATCCAGCCACGCACAGAAGGGAGACGCGCACGGACAGCGAAGAACCGCGGACAGCGACTCGGGTGCTGGCCGCGGGAGACGGACAGCGACGGGGCAGCGGAGAACCGCGAAGGGGGCGCTGGACAGCGCAGCGGGGCACCGACGGCGCGGGGCGCTGTCGGCCGAGGGGGTGCGCTGACGCTGCGGGGGCGCGGAGGGGGTTCTGCCGGCGGGGGTCGCCGGGCTGGCTGCGGCGGAGGGAGCGGCGCCGGCTCGGCTGGACGGAGAGGGCGGCGCGGAGGGGGTCGCCGGCCTCGGGAACGGCGGCGGTTGGCCGCGGAGAGGGTCGCCGACCTCGGGAACGGCGGCGGATGGCCGCGGGAGGAGCGGCACTCGTCGGGGGTCACGGAAAGCTAGGGCTTGGGTTTGGGGTTTGCTCGAGAAAGAGCTCTCCAAGAGAACAGAGAGATAGAGAGGGAGGGCTCTGTTGAGAGATGGGTTTTCTTCTCCACAGAGAGAATAGGAAAGGTGAGAGAGAGAGTTGTGAGGAGAATAGAGTTGGTGAGCTTTGGTTCTCCAGGAAGAGGAACCGAGAGAGAGATTAGAGAGAAAGAAGTGTGGGTTCAGTTGGAGATCGTGAGAGAAAAACGTGGGATAAAATAGGGAGTTGGGAAGAGTGGTTGTGGAGAAAAAGTAGGAGTGGGGAGAATAGGGATTAAATGAGGAGTTGATGGTGGTGTTTTAATAACAGGGAGTTATAAGAGGGGGAGTGGGAGAGTTTGGAGTTGAGAATGTGAAACGAGGGGGTGAGTTTTGGTCCAAATTGGACCAGCTCAAATTTAATTTTTTTTTTTTAATTAAAACCAAGTCAAATTCAGGATTAAAAAGAAATAGGAAGAATGGGCTCGGGCCTGGGTCTGGGCTCAAAATCCAAAAATCCAAGTTGATTATAATTTTCAAAATTCTTTTCACCCAAGAATAATCAATAATAATATTAATAATAATAATAATTTGAAAACGTTTTATTTACGAATACGAAAATTCTAATTAAATAACTAGCTAAAGAAAACTGGGTTTCACAATCTTCCCTCCTTAGAAAATTTCGTCCTCGAAATTTAAAGTAAGGTAGGAAGACAAACATGTACGGGTACGGCGCCCGTAACTCAGGTCCAACTATAAGGATTTCCAAGGCAGTCGTGGATGAGACGGTTTAGGGACAAGTTTTTATTTATGATATCATCCACGCAGAAAAATACAAAAGCGAACCAAAGTACACGAGGTTGATCAGACCATCATGCACCGGTTCTGATTAGACAATATATTAGTGGGTGCACCCAATAAAATATCGCCATGATCAAGCTTGATTAAAGAGATAGCTTGCAAAACTAGGCTAACTTCGTCAGCATCAGTCAAGTTTAGAACGAAAAGATAAGAAATAAGTGATGGCTCGAATTCTGATCTTCTTCTTACCTCTAACTAGGCTTTGCAACTGGTTTCTCTGGCACTGAAAGGTTAAGTCCAAACTTGAGCTCTGAATTATCCAAAATGTGACTCGGATCCGAAGTGTAGCATCCGAGCTGGCCTCAATTTCCTGCTCCATCGAAACTGATTGTTCCTCTGGTAGGAGAACTTCATCAAATGCAATTTGGTCTTCCCAAGACCTACCAAATTCCGAGACGCAACATCTCAAACATCTTCAAGTGTCTGGATTGACCTCTCTGATTGCTTGTCCCACGGTACTCCATGAATCCGGTAGATGTGCTTCCCGTACAATGCTGCTCACTTCTTAGTGGATAAACCAACTTGAAGGAAATTAAAGTGTGCTGACTTAGTCAGTCGGTTCATTATAATCCAATTGGTGCCCTTCCCTCCTTGGGAACAAGGCAATCCTTACTCAAAGTTCATTGTTATATGCTTCTACTTCCATTCTGAATGGTCCAGCGGCTCCAACAAGCTTGTTGTTCTCTTGCTAATTTCTCATGTTGACAAATTCACATCTAATTCTCATACCTGGAATTATCCTTCTTTATTCCATAACACCAATTAATGGAGGCATATTCCGATACATCTTATCATCTCCTGAATTTATGGAATACTGCGACTGGTGTATTTCTTTCATCAACTTGTTCCTCCGTTTGTCAGCCGATACGCAAAATCTCGTACCATTCTTCAGAGTTAGAACCCTCAAGTGTTCCAGCCAACATTTGATCTCTAAGCCTGCAAAGTGTCTTGTTTTGAAACTACGTCCTCTTGATTTTTGTCCATCAGCCTCGAACTTCATCAATACTGAATCAGCATCCAGCTCCGTCCTTCTATCTCCAGGTAGTATAACCTCCAGTCCAAACTTCTCGATGTCTTCTAGCAGGTGCCACTCCTTGGCTAAGAACTTCGCCATCAGTATCGACCAAGTGCATCAGTGACCACATTAGCCTTACCTGAATAGTACTGCAGGTTAATGTCGAAATCCTTCATCTGCTTCAACCATCTTCTTAGTCTAACATTCAGCCCTTCCTGAGTGAAGACATATTTCAGACTTTGGTAGTCCGTACATATTTTTACTCCCTTTCCATAAAATCATGCTTCCATAGCTTCAAAGTAAAGATAATTGCAGCAAATTCCAAATTAAGTGTGGGATAATTCTTCTCATGAGTCTGTAGTTGCCTAGATGTGTAAGCAATTACTTTCTCATGTTGTTGAAGAACGCAACCCAGTCCTTTTCCAGAGACATTACCGTAAATTGAGTAACCACCGGTTCCTGCGGGTAGCGCAAGGATTGGTGTAGTGGTAAGTCTCTTCTTCAGCTCCTCAATGCCGCATGGCAAACTTTCGTTCAGAATGAACTCTTTATTCTTCCAAGTGAGCTTCGTCATTGACTCAGCAATCTTGGCGAAAATTCTGCACGAACTTCTGATAGTAGCCGGCCAAGTTCAAGGATCTTTCGAATTGAACTTGGGGTATACCACTCTTCAACAACAGCTATCTTCCATCGAAATTTCTTCTCTTGACCACATGGCCAAAAGTCCACCTTGTCAAAAATCCACGTTCAGATAATTACCATAAAACTTCTTTTTCCTCAAAGTTCCAAAACTTCCTCAGGTGTTCTTCATGCTCTTCTTCAATCTTCCAATATATCAGAATGTTATCTATGGAGAAGATGAACTGACTCAAATACTCATGAAAGATCTGTTCATGAGATTCATGAACATAGCAGAAGCACTTGTCAGTCTAACGTCCTGACCAAAGAAAACTACCCATACTTGATGTTTGAACGCCGTCTTGGAAATGTCCTCTTTCCTGACTTTGATTTGATGGTAGTCAAATCTTAAGTCAAACTTCGAAACACCCTAACTCCACACAACCAGTTCAAACAGATTCTCGATCCGGACAGAAAGTACTTGTTCTTTAGTGTCTGGTAATCGATGCACATCCGTTGTTCCATCCTTCTGGGGCAAAAACAAGATAGATACTCCCTAAGGTAAAGTTCCACTCTGAACAAATCCTAGAGCCTTCATTGATCTGTTCCTCCATCTTCTTGGCCACCTTCGGGTTGACTCTGTAACATCCCTTAGAATTAGGGTAAGAGTCGGGGACTAGGTCAGGGTGAATCCTATGTCTAGATCTGGAATAATCCAGGGAGACTATCAGGGAAACATCTGCCATAAGGGTGTAACTAAAAACTTCTATTCTTGTGGGGAGTTACAGCAAAAGCTCTTATGGTTGATCTAAGGACATCCCGTTACAACTTCCAAAAGGTGATGCTATTCAGCGGTTCTAGGTACTATTCTTCATGGTTCTGGCTCTTGCATGAGCAGTCTCCAACTGCTTCCTTTCTATGAACCTCAAGTATGCATCATGCTTTTGTGTAAGGGCAGGGTCTGCTGGATAGAAAGAGGGTCCCTATGTTGTGGCCTAACAGGTGTTGCTGGGTTAGGAGCTATGGTTTGATAGAAAGATAAGGGGCAGTCCTTTACCCGATGTTCAGCAGATCCACATGCCAAACATTGTCCCAATCTCTTGCGGCAACTAACAGCCTGATGACCAGGCCTCTTGCGATAGTTACAAGCCCATAGCTTCTTACGACAAGGCTGCCGGAAAGTAGAGTACTTGATGGGACCCAAAATATCTTCTAGATTAAGGGTATCCTTCCTAGGACAAAAGTTCTGCTCTAACTTGGTTGGGGATAACTAAGGCTACATCATGACGTTCTTCATGTCTTCTCTCGTGAGATTCATCTGTTCCTGCTGGGCTTCATCTTGTGCTTTCTGGAACTCCAGGGTTTCTTGAAATAGGGCAACCATTTGGAAGATAATTGCTGGTACTGGTGGAGCAACAAAATGGATACTCCACCAAGGAAATGCAACTCAGTTGAGATGAGGTAGGAATCGCCAGTGTAGTGAAAAACTTCACTGGATGCACTATGAGGACGGTCAAACAGCCGCGAGGGGAAAGACCCTGGGCTTTGGTTGAGGAGATGGGGTATGATCCGGAGATAACACCTTATCGCCAGCAGGATTTGGTCAACGGTAATTCTCTGGAAGGTTTAGGACGCACACATAAGCAAGGTAGCCTACCGATCTATAATCAAGCAAAAATATTTATTTATAATATATTTCGGTCCTATGTTGTGACAAATTGATGTTCTAGTGTTCTAATTGTTTCTAGGTATGTTTTCCTAAGTTGTTGTTCAGACCTGCATGGGCCACCACTAAAAATATGTCACGACCCGGTCCCAATTGCTTGGGTCGAATCGGATCATGCCCAGCCTGCACCGTTGTTGAGACGGCGGCAGTAAGCTGTTCAGTAGCAGGTAACCATACAACAACACTATATTTGTCACAACTCAACATTCGAAAATTTAAAACTTTATTAAACTTTTACATGAAATAAAAGATACAACTTAAACCATTTTTTTATACATCATGAATAAAAGAAAACTCTAGGCAAACAGCTCAGCAATCTCGAATTTCTCGTCTTAGGATCGCGTAACAAAGCCTCATCAGTGATACCTAAAATGTTGGGTCTCCAGTCAGGAAGGAGCAAAGTACAATTACGAATATCCAATAATTCAAATAATAATTTGAAATTTGCAATGTTAAACAATTTGAAATACTTTAACAATATTTTTCACAATTCTACAATTGAAAACAATATGATTTGAGTAGGTAACGAACTATGACCGGCTTGGGATGATTCAATTATATCCTAATGATACGGTCCGGCCTATCCTCGTGTATAGGAGGAATCAGCTCGCACAATCAATGATGCAATATAGGGGTATTGGTCATAGACGCTACACTACTCCCCTAATATCCCGAGTCAATCAGATTCAATCAATGAGTCAATATTCGAACTCTAGGAGAGAGTTCCGTGTAGCAATGTGGTTTAAAATTGCAATAAAACAATTACTAGATAAATTACCAAATAGACATAACTGCACTTGCCTTTGTTTTAGAATGACTGGATAGACGAGTCGGTACCGAAGAGGAACGTCAGTTGTAACTTCGAGTTCCTACAGTTGAGAACTCGACTTAGATCCTTGAATAACCAGACTAAGTGTGCTAGTTGCAATCTCTAGTAGACCTGTCCTAGTCAGGTTTTAAGTTGTATTTATTTACAGCTAACGATTACGTCGCAACTACGTGCGTTGATTAACCGGTTAATTGGATTATTTGGAAAATCACGAGAATCGATTACAATTTTGGAAAACTTTGTGTTTTCATAATATGTATATAAAATACAGTTTCTTTTAGTGACAAACAGTGAATTAATAATATTTTATTTATTTTAGCTAAACTCGTATTTAAGCCGTAAATTACGTCCTAACTACGAATATGAAATCAATCCAAACCACCCAAATTTACATCCACCAGAAAAGAAAAGAAAACAAACTACGCTACACAAATACATGGGCACAGCTACTGGTCCTAGGGTGGGGCTTATGCCCGATACATCTTTCTTTTACATTAAATAAGAAAATGACTGAATTATTAAATAAAATGCAGAATTTAAATGACTATAATATTTAGCCTAAAAAAATAAAATAATAATTTAAAGAAAGCTAGGAGTCTCAGACTCGGTCCATTTCCTCAAAATTCGGCTTATGCCTCAACGTCCGGTCGGACCGGTGCGTTTGCATTTCGCCGGGGCCCACAGACCGGTACGGTCGTCGCCTAAAAATCGGTTTTAGAAATTCATTTTCGAAAGCCAGTTTTGAAATCAATAAAATATAGTTTTTGTAAAAATTTGGGCAGCACTTCCTCTATTTTGGGACAAACCCAAAACTGGGAAGTGCGCCAACAAACTCCTGTAAATATTTTACAACCCAAAATAGTCCACAGAATATCCACCAAAAATAATTCCAACACCACAGACATAATTTCCAATTCCACCGAATAATTCCCGAAAAGTCCGGGAATCCAAAATCAACCAATTCACGCCAACCCAGCAAGTAAAACACAGGAAAACAAACTAACGCAGCTAACAAAAATATAACGCAGCTAACCGGAAGGGAATCCGAGGACCGATTTCATCATCGACTCTACGGGGAGGGACGAACTACTGTGATTATCCAGAAATTACCAGATTCCGTTGGCGGGGAGCCGCGGGAAAAATCTCGGGAAAAATCCGAAACTAAGTTCGGCAGCAGGTCGAAGATCCCGAACAGCGACGTCGCGAATCCCAGATCCAGCCACGCACAGAAGGGAGACGCGCACGGACAGCGAAGAACCGCGGACAGCGACTCGGGTGCTGGCCGCGGGAGGCGGACAGCGACGGGGCAGCGGAGAACCGCGAAGGGGGCGCTGGACAGCGCAGCGGGGCACCGACGGCGCGGGGCGCTGTCGGCCGAGGGGGTGCGCTGACGCTGCGAGGGCGCGGAGGGGGTTCTGCCGGCGGGGGTCGCCGGGCTGGCTGCGACGGAGGGAGCGGCGCCGGCTCGGCTGGACGGAGAGGGCAGCGCGGAGGGGGTCGCCGGCCTCGGGAACGGCGGCGGTTGGCCGCGGAGAGGGTCGCCGACCTCGGGAACGGCGGCGGATGGCCGCGGGAGGAGCGGCGCTCGTCGGGGGTCGCGAAAAGCTAGGGCTTGGGTTTGGGGTTTGCTCGGGAAAGAGCTCTCCAAGAGAACAGAGAGAGAGAGAGGGAGGGCTCTGTTGAGAGATGGGTTTTCTTCTCCACAGAGAGAATGGGAAAGGTGAGAGAGAGAGTTGTGAGGAGAATAGAGTTAGTGAGCTTTGGTTCTCCAGGAAGAGGAACCGAGAGAGAGATTAGAGAGAAAGAAGTGTGGGTTCAGTTGGAGATCGTGAGAGAAAAACGTGGGATAAAATAGGGAGTTGGGAAGAGTGGTTGTGGAGAAAAAGTAGGAGTGGGGAGAATAGGGATTAAATGAGGAGTTGATGGTGGTGTTTTAATAACAGGGAGTTATAAGAGGGGGAGTGGGAGAGTTTGGAGTTGAGAATGTGAAACGAGGGGGTGAGTTTTGGTCCAAATTGGACCAGCTCAAATTTTTTTTTTTTTTTTTTAATTAAAACCAAGTCAAATTCAGGATTAAAAAGAAATAGGAAGAATGGGCTCGGGCCTGGGTCTGGGCTCAAAATCCAAAAATCCAAGTTGATTATAATTTTCAAAATTCTTTTCACCCAAGAATAATCAATAATAATATTAATAATAATAATAATTTGAAAACATTTTATTTACGAATACGAAAATTCTAATTAAATAACTAGCTAAAGAAAACTGGGTTTCACACGTAGGCTGGACGTACCCACTTCTCGTGCCCCTACACAGGGTGCGGGTCGTGACATAATGAGATGTCAAACTTCTATTAACTGGATTTGTGTGCTTGTACTTTGTATGGTTGGCAAATTAATGAGATGTATAATGCCCATGTCAAGCTCCTTTCATGTTGGTTGTATATGTTACCTGATAGTTCATGTTGGTTGTATATGTTACCTGACAGTTCAGTGGATGTATAATGCCCATGTCAAACTCCTTTCAATTTGATAAATTAATGTAGTATTTTAAATACAGTTACCTGACAGTATTTGAGTGGTTGTCACTGGATTTTGTGAGGTTGCAGTTACCTGACAGTTCAATGGTTCTACTTTGTGTGATTGCAGTATTTGTGTGCTTGCATTATGTATCATTGGCTCAATTGCAGTCTTTTAAATGCAGTTACCTGACAAAATTATGTATCATTAGTCAATTACAGTATTTTAAATGCAGTTCAGTGTTTCTAATTTGAGTGAAATGATGCTGCAACATTAGTTGAATTGAATCTCAGAGAGATGAAAATCAGTCTTTTAAATGCAACTAATGATACATAATTTGATGACTTCAGCATCATGTAGTGTTTGATAACAAAAACATGACTCAAAACATGACTTCATCATTCAATACAGAACCATTACAATAAAATTGAATCTCAAAGAGATGAAAATCCAGAACCATTCAATACGCCATCATTCAATACAACATTAAAAAGGGTCACAATTACAGAGAGATGAAAATCCAGAACTTGCTTACAACTGCAAAGCCATTACAACTTCGATCCATAAACTACAGGTTTTCTAGCCATTACAACTTCAACTAGTATGTTTTTAGTCATTACAAGAGAAATACGAGTTTACAATTACTCCATCTTAAATCTTCCAAATTTTTTCAAAATAGAACCATACATTTCAACTTGTCGTTGCGCTACACGGTGTTCAATTTCAACTTCCAATAGGATCTCCTTCATGATATCCTTGCCTTGTCCCGAAGAAGTAGTAGCTCCATCATCCACCATTTTCTTCTTCGTCTTTGAGGCCTTAGCTTGTTGCATCCATTCAATGTATTCACAACCGGGATTTTTCCTCTACACGTATTGAAAAAAGAAATTACAATTGTAAGTTAAACATTAATAGAAAAAAAATAAGAATTAAGTTGTATTAATGTACAAAGAAAAGTAGGTTTCACTTACACTAGTAGATAATGGACAACAGTAGAATTTTTGACCTGAGCTCCTAGGCACCTTTGATGTTCGTATTTTGCAAAATCCTGCTTCGCAACGACATAACCGAAGTTCATCAGTCCAACACCAAAAATCACATCCTACCTCCTTTGCACATTTTAAAAATTGGTGCCCACGATTCCAAGGTGTATTTGCAGTGAATAATTTGCACAGAGAAGTTCCTTCGCAATAACATGGGATCTTCGCAAGATCCCATTCCATTTCACTTGCTTCATTTGCTGCAATTTGTGAGCATAAATATTTTTAGAATCGGCTCTTCTTTTATTTTAGGGTTTCCATAATAAACTACTGTATGGTTCCCATAATAAATTATTTTAGGGTTTCCATAATAATAACTACTGGTTAGGGTTTTGTTAGGGTTTTCATTTACTTTGGGGTTTTTCAAATTTTAGGGTTACAAAGAAAGTGAGATTCGAAAAAGAAGAAGAAGTGAGCAAGGGAGAGAGGTACCCATCTGCGAATGCTCCAGTAGCTTCGTCTTCAGCCGCTCCGCTCGTCTCCTCGTCGTCCGCGTCTCTCGGCAGCCTCGTCTTCTCGTCAGTCTGTGTCGATCTTCGAATAAAGAGAGAGAGAGAGAGAGAGAGAGAGAGAGAGAGAGAGAGATAAAGATCAAATATGGTTATTCTAAGTTGGGTACACGTGTACACTTAGTTTAGGAGTTGGCTTTCCATATCATATTTCTGTTAGCATAGGAACGGAAAGTTAGCACATGGACTGTAAAACACCTTAATTATAACGTATGTTACTTTTTAGTAAGGAATAATACATGAGGTACTTTACTGTTAATTGGGTCTAAGTTGGAGGACCACCGAAGCAATTGAGCCATTCAATTTCTTATGTCCAAAAATTAAGCAAATAAGTAAAATATTTCGATTTTTTTTTTCTATTCCCAAATATTCATTGCATGAAGTTAGCAAAAAGGTGAAAAAAGAAATTCGAAAAAAGACAAAAATGCGCTGTGTTCATGCATCCAGTGGTCCACTGAACTTGCACAACTCGACCGGGAATATAATATTACAACGAGGGGCATTTTCGTCATTTGAAAACATTCGTTTCTTGTAATAAGTAACAATTTCTTTTCGTCGGTCTTCTTCGGTTTCCTCTCGTCTTCATCCCTCCAGCTTTTCTTCCTTTCTCCCCATAAAAAAAAGGGGGGATTTTTTTTTTTTTTTTGCTTAGGGTTTCAAAATCCCGAGATTTGGTATGGTCCAGTTGTACCAGCGGCTGCTGTAGGTAATGATCCAGTCCTTGTCTTCTTCTTTTAATTTCTTTTTCTGACATGAATTTGAGGAGGAAATGAGTATTCTGAGAGCTTAAACAGTTGGAAATGCTGGTTGATGGAAAATTCGATACGGGTTTGCGTCAAGATTGGATTGTGATAGGGTTTGGTTGAAGAAATAGGTCATAATTGTAATCTCTCTTTTAAAAAAAAGTTTGTTGCAGTGTCCGTGTCGCGTCGTGTCGGACACATATTGGACATGACATACCCACACTGGAAAATAAACCACACGCCAAAATTGTTGGTGATGGATGTGGTTGCCATTCATATGTGGAGAACACACTGGAGTGCAACGACCATCATCCGTGTATCAGAGAAGCTCGGAAAGTCGGTGACAAGAAGACAATTTTGGAGTCAACTTGGAGGCGTTTCAGAGATGTTTGAGTCAGAGATGTTTCTGAGCCGAATATGGGCTAGGAGTACACTGGGAGTATACTGTATACACCAGTGTACCCCTAGTAGTGATTTTGCTTCAATTTCTCCAGAAGCTATTTGTCGACGAAATTTACTCAAAACAGTACATTGGCACTGTAGTGCTAGTATACTGGAATTAGACCCAAAAAATTAGCAGCTTTTTGTTTGGAATTTTTGTACCTATAATATACTGCAAGTATACTTGCAATATATTGTCCGCGCCGGGCTGAGCGGATTTTGGTGTTTATCTGGATTGGATTCCAGGATTGTCTCGGAATTAGTGTGACTTAATAGGAATTTTCTAACCTAATTCTAAGCAGCAATTACAAGGGAGAAATAGTTCTTAAGATATTGCAACTTTCAAAGAAAGAAGGAGAGAGTCGGGGGAAGCGTTTTGGTACGATTCAAAGGATTTCGTTCGAAGGAATCCGCATCAGGTCGCCTTCTTGTTCTTGATTTGGGTAAACCAATTTCTAATTCTTGTAACCTATTCCTATTGTTTGAGTAGTTATGGTGATCCAGTTTGGTTCGGTGGGATAAGTTAGAAAGGAGTCGGTTATTTTCTTTATTCGTTAGTAAAGCTTTCCGGGTTGGATTCCGATCATTTCGTGGTTTTTTCTTCAGGATTTTTTCCATAATATTGTTTGTGTTTGCGTTGTGCTCTTTGGTTTGTGGATATTTGGCATTGTGCGTAGGTTGTGCGTTTACTTTGACCCTCGATGGTTTCTTCCAGTTTTGAAAACTGGTGTTTATTCCCTTGGTTACGTGTCCATTCCCAACAAAAATATGTGGGTTGTGTCGCATTTGTGTCCATGCGAAGTTTCAATTTTATTTTCTTTTTAGTACACTTCAAGAATACAAAATAGACGGATGAAATCTTATTTCTTACTTGACCTATAAATCTAAGAAAGCTCCTATTAGTCCATATTTACTATTTTCATTTTTTTTTCCACTTGTATGTGCTAGTGTTTTTGTG
The DNA here is from genome assembly GCA_029216955.1 of Iris pallida. NCBI lineage: Eukaryota > Viridiplantae > Streptophyta > Magnoliopsida > Asparagales > Iridaceae > Iris > Iris pallida. Next base: position 1,484,506 of record JANAVB010006394.1, read on the forward strand.
ATAATTGTGACCTTACCTTGTGGATGTGTGATAATAGTTACATGATGCTGATAATTATATTTAATTTGCATTAGTTCTTGGCTTTTGCATGTATTATATTTACTCCCATATTGGATTGTTGTTTTGAATTATTGTATTATGTTTCTAAAATATGGGAGAAAATTGTCCGAGGTGTTTTTGGGGACAAAACTCAGTCGATGATGCATGGCATCCAAATCTAAAAATTTGGGTTATCCAGGAGAATCCAAATCTCAGTTGGTTATAATAAGTCTAGTTTGATATTTAGTAATCTTTATGAGTTTTATTTTTAGTAACTTGAAAATTGTTCAGGGTGTTTTTGGGGACAAAACTAGGTCGCTGATGCATGAGCATCCAAATCTAAGTTAATTCATGGCAAGTCTAATTTGGCTTATCCAGGAGAATTCAAATCTCAGTTGGTTATAATTAGTCTAGTTTGAGATATTTAGTAATCTTTATGAGTTATATTTTTAGTAACTTATGTACGAATAAGTCGAGTCAATTTAGATGAATCTTTGATCAATAATTGGCTTTGAATTTTCCTTACATATTTAGGGTTATGACTATGATTAAGACTACGGTTTATTACTTCTTCATTTTTCAAGCAATGTAAGCCTATATAAAGACATAAGATTTTAAGAGTTATTTATCTTTAATAATATTAGTACTTTTATTAAGAATTGCTCGCTAAATTACTGATGGATTCCAATCTAGTGGATTCAGACATCGTTCGTGATTTCGACACATATAACGTCCGCTTCGGCGGTGTTTGTTATTCTCTCTTCGCTTCGGTATCATACCACCCTCTATTGGCGCATTTTAACGAGCCATCCTCGACAAATTCGCTTCAGCATAGCTGCTCTAAATTGTAGGAAGATACCTATAGTTTTTTTCCTATGTAAGGTGGTATTAGAGTATAAGTTCCCAAGCTGCCCTCGACAATGACATCGTTCGGCCACTAGACCGTGTCATCTAGCAATCCTTCGATATATTGTTTGTTCTCCGACCTTTATTGATGAGGGTTACAATGACCAACAACAAAAACCAACTCGTTTCTCATGCCGAATTTGATGCCATTGTTAAAAGACTCGACGTTTATAACATGCATTTCGAAGCACTTGAAGGAAAACTCTCGTGCTGAGTTTGATGTCGTTGTTAAGAGAGTGGATGTTTCATGACATGCGTTTCGAAGTACTTAGAAAGAAAACTCGACAAAATAGTTAAGTTGCATGAGAATCGTGATGAAGCCATACCACTAGCGTCGACTTTGACTCGACTTCCATTGAAAAAGTCTGACAATTGATCACCCATCTACATCGCCAATCCGTTTGAGAGCGATAATGATAGCTATAGTGACGAAGAATCCATCGCTCGACCTGTAGGAAGTAGTGCTCGAGAGGAGGAAAGATTCCACTCAACAACGTCCAAGATGAAGATGGATCTCCTAATCTTAGACGGTCTCATACTAAACATTGTAAACAAAGAATACCTTGAGTGGCTCTTGGAAGATGAGCAATGCTTAACTATATGAAAATTCCGTCTCACAAGCAAGTTAAGTTGGTCTCCTACCGACTTAGAGGAGGAGCTTTCGCATGGTGGGACAAGATACAAAGCACTCGACGTGTTGCATGCAAGGAGATTGATTCATGCTGAAGGATGTGTCGCATAATATGAGCAAGATTTCTACCATCTAATTATGAACAAGTTCTCTTTCGACAATTCCAAAACTACGTGTTAGGTAATCGCTCCGTTTGAGACTATTCCACTGAATTCAATAAATTCAATAGTCTCTCAACCTTAGAAGCCATAAGCGGAAGCGGGCACGGAAGCGGGGGCGGGAACGGGAGCGGAAAAACGCGACTACTTTGAAGAGTCTAAAGTTGGGAGCATGATGGGAGCATGTGCTAATAAAAAAATTGTGCATATTAATTATTGTTATCAAAACTTATAAATATCTTAATATTTATTAGAATTTATAAAGTTCTGTTCAAAAGTTACATGGATCATTCGCATGTCAATTTTTTATAATGTCAAGGTAAATGATCTTTAGTTTATTGGTACTTTGATAAACGTATATTAAAAATCTTCTAACTTTTTTTCCAAAATTTATGTCAATCTTCTAAAATTATGGTCATATTGTGGGAAGCGTTCATGTCGTCGGAGAAATACTTTCCCGTCGCCGGAGAAACGAACTCCCGTCATAGGGAAAGTGAGCTCCCAACAAGCTCCCAAGTAAGAATCGCCGAATCGAGGTTCTTACTTTGATTCGTTGAGCTTCTAGGAGTTTATGGCTTCTAAGCTCTCAATACGTATCGGAGCGAGGGAGACGGAGGAACAATTAGTAAGGCGCTTTATGGCGGGATTTTGAGATGACCTATACGACAAAGTTAGCTTTCATACTATATTAGAACTCTCGCAAGCTATAAAAATTGGATGGAAAGGCGAAAAAGCAAGTAGAATACAACAACAAAAAGCAAAGTTCTCGCGCCTCTACCTATTTTAGGGGAGGAAGCAGCTGAAGCAATTAGAATCAACAACTACCTAAAACCAAAACTGAAGGTCTATTAGTAAGTCGAATAGTCAATCATCGGACGAGGTTGGCAAGAAGCCAACAGGTTCCGTAACAACAAAAGCTCCTATTACTCGCAAGGGTCAGACGTCCAACAATGCATGTTCGACGTTTCAAGACGATTATTGCTACCGGTAAGGAGAAACAATCACCTTTTTCGATAAATGCCCTAAGCGAGCTGCCACGGATGTAGAAGGGTCAGACGTCCAACAATTCATATTTAACATTTTGGGACGATTATTGTACCGATTTGGAGAAACCAGTCAGTTACTTTTTCGAAAAGTGTCCTAAGGCCGCCACGAACGTAGTAGAAGTAGATAACAAGTTCGAAGAAGACAAGAAAGAACATATAGAGAAATATCCTCTCTTGTGTAGTACGATACCTTTTGATAGCCCTAAAGCTTGAAGAAGACCTCGACGTCATAGTATCTTCAGTATCTTCCATATGAGCTGTACAATTCGACAAAAGATGTGTGAGGTTATTATCAACAACGGATGTAGTGAGAACATTGTCTCAAAGGCGATCGTCTAAAAGAGGGCTTATCGTGAGAAGTAACTTGCCCCCTACAATATTGTTTGGATTCAGAAAGTTCATGATACGGTGATTAACGAGGTTTGCAACATCCCCTTCTCCATCGACGAGTATTACTCGGACGTCATCTAGTTTGCTGTATTCGACATTGATGCTTGCCACCTTATACTTGGGAGACACTGACAATTACAGATTAAAGGAGAACATGTACATGTTCCATAAATTCCATAAAGATGGCAAAAAGATTTTGTTGATGCCCTCCGTCGACCAAAGCATCAAAGTTAGACTACAAGCCTACCATGGTGGTAGATTTCTACGAGTTTATCGAGGCTGTGAAAGAAGCTATCGATGTTTATTATTTAGTTGGCACAGGGATAACCCTCCACTTGTCAAATACTAGAACTACTGAAGTCACTGATGGATGAGTTAAAAGACGCGATTCTCGATGAGCTTCCTACCTATCTACCTCCTATGCATGATATCCAACATGAGATCAACTTCCTAATCTTCCCCAAGATCTATCTATGCAACGTCCAACACTGTACTGATTTCATTTCCGGGACGAGTTTGTCAAACTTGCTACACTACCACATGCGTCTACGGGAGGACAAGATTCTTAGGAAGAAGGTGGAGAACTTGATGCAAAATAACTCGTAGTCGAATTCTCTACAAGAGAAGGATAACATTAGGGAGAGCATGGGCCCGTGTGCAGTTCGTGAACTATTGACACCGGAGATGGATGACAACCGGTGGATGTGCGTAAACAACCATGCAATACGGAATTACGATTTGTCTCAAGTTCCGAATACTGTGGCTGGATGACACGTTAGGCCAAACGACTGGGACTGACGTCTTCTCCAAGATAGTTCTTCAAAGTGGATAAAATCAAATACGCATCTGGTTGGAGGAGTGGAAGATGACGTTTAAGATGCGATGGAGTATTCGAGTGGTTAGTCATGCTGTTTGGTTGTCCAACGCACTCAAATGTTGAGAGCACTACTCTAAGACACACTCATGCACAAATTGGGAGTTTCCAACCGGGTGGCCTACGCACTTAGTAAGAGAACTTTGTTGTTAGCCATGCTCAACCAGGAGGTGGTCGGGTTGGAGTACATCAAGGAGCTTTATGCGGAACATGAAGATATTGCGGAGATATGTGAGCAATCTATGTTGTGAAAAGCGTGCTTAAGCGCCGCTTAAGCGAGATTTAGAACTAGGACGACTCGCTTAATGAATTTTCGCCCCAGAAAAGCGATCAGCTACTTAGGCGTCGCTTAGTAGCGCATCGTCTCGCCTTAAGCGTCTCGCTTAACGTTTATTTTTTTTATTTTTATTTTTTAACAAATTGAACCAAATCTTTTGTTATTTACATAGTTGGATAGTTGGAAAACTTTAAGTAGGAATTTTAGAGACAATTTTTATGTTTGATGGTATTTTGATGACTATGTAGTATGTATGCATTGTGTGGCTTGTAGTTTGCATTTTGATTCTAATATTTATATTGTTACTTTGATTGATTGATAATTGGTATTGTTATTCATGTATATACTAGTAGGATTGTATGAAAAAATATTAAAATTTATGTGTATATACTATATAGAATATTTTACATGTAGGAGCAAAAAAAAGTGAGGCGCTAACTAATCGCTGCTTAAGCGCTATTAAGCGAGGCGATCGCCTCGTCTCGCCTCACGCTTAATACAACATAGTGAACAATTTCGTCAAAAGCAGACCATCGACGACTTCAACATCTACGATGGGTTCTTGATAGAGTGAGATCGAATTTGCACCCCTTGTATAGCCCTGAGGGTGAGGGAGAAGCTGACTGATTAAGGAAAAGTTGAAGCAGTATGACTTTGCCTTAGCTCAAGCAGAATTCGCGTATAATAATGTGGTTCATTAGAATCTCCAAGCCACCTAATTATGTTATGGATTTGCATACTTTGCAAAGGGGGAGAAGAGCACAACAATGAAGAATTGGGCAAACCAAATACATGGAGTTCATGAGAAGGTTCAAAACTAGCTGCATAAGGCTAATACGAGGTGGTGCAGACTGCTACAAAAGTTTTCGTACTAGCACCGCATACGCAGAGTTTTTAACGTCCGCGACAACGTCCTAGTGTACTTTTGGAAGGAGATGCTATCGGTTGGGCATTACGACAAGTTTCAAGTGAGAAAGTTTGGGCCATTCAAAGTGCGGAAGAAAAAGTAGATTAGTTGGGAAGATGAAGCCTCAACAAGCTTTGCAGTGATAGAAGACGAGGCACTTTATCTGGACAATGGCACAAAGAACTCGGGTCGAGTTTTCTACAAGAGGAGGGGTCTTGACGCGGATGTGAATTGTTTGATAGAGTGTCTTGACCGGTAGTCCAAACCCGAATTCCGATTTTTGTTCACTATGTACTCAAATTGGTGTTGAAAAAACCGGTATTCCGGTTGGCTAAACCGGAATACTAGTTCTAGCCCGTTCAGCCTATTTTAGGCATATTTTGACCAAATCTTTTGATGCTATGTGGTATTTATTTATTGTTCCTTGCCTATAGTTGATTAGGCTTAGTTTCTTACGGCTTAAGTTTCTTGTAAATAGATGGCATGTAGAAGAGAGGTGTTAAGTTGATTGATGCTGATTTCTATTTGATCTAGAGTAGATCTCTTGTTGATTCTCATGGTTGAGATTGAGGCACCAGTTATCTTGGGTAGATCTCGTATCTGGGTCATTGGTTTCAGCATTCAACGTTTCTGTGTTATGTCAGTTTCTGTTAGCATTTTCATTTCATCCCTACTATTCTTGTGAATTTTCCTCTGTTTAGTTTCATCTATGTAACAAACCTTTTGGCAGGATTTCACATCAGTGATCATCAGGGAGTAGTTTTGTGATTGAGACGTATTTCATCAGTTTGCAAAAGTCAAAATTGAACTCATGGAGCACTTTACAATGATCGACACTGGGTTTAGTTCAGATTTTGAGGCTGATGATGTCAGATGTGAGAACCTTGTAGAAAATGATGTCAGTGAAGAAGAAATTGAAGCTGAGGACTTGGCAAGACGAATGTGGAAAGACAAAGTTAAACTCCAAAGACTCAAAGAGCGGCAAAAGCTTGTTGCACAGGAGGCATCTGAAAAATCCAAGCCCAAGGGGACCTCTGATCAGGCTCGTAGGAAAAAAGTGTCTAGAGCTCAAGATGGGATTCTGAAGTACATGCTGAAGTTGATGGAAGTGTGCAATGCTCGTGGTTTTGTGTATGGAATAATACCTGAAAAGGGAAAACCCGTGAGTGGTGCTTCAGATAACATAAGAGCTTGGTGGAAGGAGAAGGTGAAGTTTGATAAGAACGGACCAGCAGCTATAGCAAAGTATGAGACAGAGAACTTTGCTTCCGAGAGTGCAAAGAATAATTCTGGCAAAAATGGCAGCAGCCTTATGGAACTTCAAGATGCTACTTTGGGATCTCTCCTTTCATCGCTGATGCAACACTGTGATCCCCCTCAACGGAAGTATCCATTGGAGAAGGGTGTTCAGCCCCCTTGGTGGCCTTCAGGAAACGAAGATTGGTGGATAAGTTTGGGGCTACCAAAGGGTCAAATGCCCCCATATAAGAAGCCTCACGGTCTCAAGAAGGTTTGGAAAGTTGGGGTGTTGACTGGTGTGATTAAGCACATGTCTCCAAATATTGACAAGATCAGAACACATATCAGGAAGTCAAAGTGTTTACAGGACAAGATGAGCGCCAAAGAGAGCTCTATTTGGTTGGGGGTGTTAAGTAGAGAGGAAATGATGGTGCAGCAGCCTGTGAGTGAGAATGGGACGTCTGATGTAACAGAAAATCAGAATAATGGAGAGAGACGGGGGGATGCTAATAGTAGTAATAACGAATATGATGTTGATGTTGTTGAAGATGCTCCTAATTCTATCTCATTGAGAAATGAGCAACCTTGTGAAGAAAATTTTGTTTCAGCAGTAATAGAAAATCACCCTTCTGAAAATGCCAATCAAGTTATTCAAGGTAAGAACTGCTCTGGTGAAAAATCCAGGAGAAAAAGGTCTCGTGTTAGTTCTACAATTCCTGATCAGCAGGCGGTAGTATCCAGGGATGAATGTCTACCAAAGGAGTCGAGAAGTGCACTCCCTGATATGAATGGTACAGACTTGCCATTTACGACTTATGAAATGGGCAACACCATTCAGCAGAATGCTATAAGTCAAGCTCCAAGAACTCGGGAAAATCATTTTGGAAACTGGTACCTCCTTCCGGAGTCTGGAATAGACAATTTACTAACTGCCCCTCCAGTTAATGTTGCTGCCCAAAGTATGAATGTAGAGGACCAGCCCTTACTGTATTCAGGTATACCAAATTGCAAATTGCACTCTGGGACTCCTTATGGTGTTTCCCCTTCATCAATGGGATATGGGCTTCTTCATGACCAACATCTGTTCCCCGAGGGTATTCCTAATCATGACCAAAGAAGTCCTGAGGATGCTGTGGTTCCTCTTGAAAGTCAGGTATATGGACATTCCCCGACACTGAATGGGAGTTCAAATGCCTATGTTAGTGGACATATGGACACATTATTAGGGGAGCCATTCCTAAGTGAGCCAGATAGATCTCTTGGCAGTCAGTTTGATGATCCTTTTCTCAACTTTGATTCCCCAATGCCTAATTTTGATGACTTATTCAAGGAAGATGGAGATTACTTGGAGTACACAGGAGCTTAAGTGAGTTAAATACTTATCTTTTTACCATTTACTGCTTGCTATCTTTGTTCAATATGCTTATTTTGTCCTTTTCTTTTATTATGTTTACAGGATAATGCCTCTTGCCTCATCGAACATTGTCACACAAAGCCTTTGTTCATATAGGCAGGACTATGCTCTTTACTTCATCATCTTATGGTAATCAACTGCTTCAAATGATCGTTCTTTTATTTTTTCTATTAACTACCTTTACAGTTTTGCAAGATTAGTGGCCTCATGGTTACCTTCTAATTGTGATATGGGTAGTTATTCAAGGTTCATTAGGGCATAGTAAATGGATTTACTATTTTATGTCATATTTATTGTCCATAACATTTTTTCTTCTTCTTCTTCCATTTATATGTTTGTGTATCTGTGCGATATATAGTACAAATCACTGAAAAGAAAAGAGGTAACATCAGGAATCTGGCTGTTTCATGATTCAGGAATGTAGCTTTCGTTTAAGCTTTTTGAGAAAACCTGTAGAGGAGTGAACAACAGACAGCAAAGTACTTTCAGTTTCTATCTGAAGCAATCGCAGGTTTGAAGTGACCAACACATGGTTCGGTTTGAGCATATCATGATTTTGTGCAACCGAACTTAGAACATAGCAGCTCTCACACTTGTCTGATTGAAGTCTGCACTGCAGTTGCTATAGTTTTTGACTAATGCTTTTGGGCCATCTGGAGTTTTCTGGTGAATAGATTTATGTAATTGCCTACTTCGTTAGGAGGTGTTTTCTTCTTTCCTTTGCGATGAGTTCAGAGTTTTGAAGTTCAAGAGTTCTTTTTATAGGTCTGGATTGATTATAATCTTCCGTCACACTTCCCTCACAAGTTAGTTTGTAGAAATTTTGCTCGAGAGAAGTCTCGCATCTTAAAGGCAGGTTCACGTCTTGTGTTTACACCAAAAATAATGCTAATAAATGAATACACTGGTAGGAACATTAATGTCTGGGTTTACACAAACTATGCATCCAGCAATTAGTATACTACATAGAAACCTCCTAATCCTACTTACAACCTATCTCGTTATCTGCCTTGAAAGTGTTTTGTGAAGAACTCAACTGTCAACACCAAGAAACATTTTTATTTGACATGTACATAACGAAGCTACTAGTATGAAGATGTTGAGGGACCTTATTCAAGCTATGCTGATTCAGCTTCTTGTTTTCAAATAACATATCTTCTTCACTTGGACCAGGTCCTTTGATGAATACTGCAACATCTGATTCTTCAAACAGGCCCCAGTGATGATGTGTATTCAAAAGTCTGGTGTGAAAGACCATGTTGGGATTGTATTATGGCCCCATTCTTTCAACATGGAATTCTGTGTGGTTGAATTATGGCAATTACTGTAAGGTTACAGAAGAGTAGGGACTGGGGGAGAAAAATGATAACTTGCAATGGACCAAGAAGGAAACAGATTCCAGGAAGCAAAATATAATATCCCAAATGGAAAACCTTAACTAAAGTTGATGTAGCTGAGCTCTGTAAGGACTCAATGACTTCTCAATTGTAATAGGATGAATGCTAATATGGCAAGTCACTTCAGTAAGTCCAACATCAATCAACTCTGAAAAACCTGTGTGGTGAGCAGTGAATGACATACACAATGGTATACTAATTAGAATTTTCTACAAGATTGTGCACCTCTATATGAAATTGTGAAAGAGGGGGGAGGGGGTACATAATTTCTGAAATTATAAGATAGTAGTTATATAACGTCAGTGACACAGTTCTCATAGCTGTACTCTCTAGTGATTGGGTCTCTTGACCATTAGGTGACAGGTTTGAGCCGTAGTTCGTGGTATCGACCGATACTCTTTTTTTTTTTTATCGGTCATACTGTTTCGGTTTCGGCATGTCCAAATCCGATACAAAACCCTACTGCTACTGGCCGATATCCAAAATGATAGCTTGCAATGGACCAAGAAGGAAACAGATTCCAGCAAGCAAAATATAATATCCCAAATAGAAAACCTTAACTAAATTTGATGTAGCTGAGCTCTGTAAGGACTCAATGACTTCTCAATTCTAATAGGATGAATGCTAATAAGGCAAGTCACTTCAGTAAGTCCAACATCAATCAACTCTGAAAAACCCGTGTGATGAGCAGTGAATGACATATTCAATGGTATACTAATTAGAACTTTCTACAAGATTGTGCACCTCTATATGAAATTGCGAAAGAGGGGAGGGGGTACATAATTTCTGAAAATATAAGATAATAGATATATAATGTCAGTGACACAGTTCTCATAGCTGTACTCTCGAGTGATTGGGTCTCTTGACCATTAGGTGACAGGTTTGAGTCGTAGTTCGTGGTATCGTCCGATACTCATACGTATCGGTCATATTGTTTCGGTTTCGGCATGTCCAAATCCGATACAAAACCCTACTGCTACTGGCCGATATCCAAAATGATAGCTTGCAATGGACCAAGAAGGAAACAGATTCCAGCAAGCAAAATATAATATCCAAATTGGAAAACCTTAACTAAATTTGATGTAGCTGAGCTCTTAAAGACTCAATGACTTCTAAATTCTAATAGGATGAATGCTGATAAGGCAAGTCACTTCAGTAAGTCCAACATCAATCAACTCTGAAAAACCCTTGTTCTGAGCAGTGAATGACATACACAATGGTATACTAATTAGAACTTTCTACAAGATTGTGCACCTCTATATGAAATTGCGAAAGAGAGAGGGGTTGGGGGAGGGGTGTACATAATTTATGAAAATATAAGATAATAGTTATATAACGTCAGTGACACAGTTCGCGTAGCTGTACTCTCAAGTGATTGGGTCTCTTGACCATTAGGTGACAAGTTTTAGTCGTAGTTCGTGGTATCGTCCGATACACTCATACGCATCGGTCATATTGTTTCGGTTTCGGCATGTCCAAATCTGATACAAAACCCTACTGCTACTGGCCGATATCGATTTTGGGGCTCTCATTCCCAACCAATTCAACAAATAAAAATTGAACAGAAAAATAGAGAAGTACGAAAAAATAGTGTGGACACAATGATTCAGTTGTGCGGAAGATCGGCATATTACAATTGTATCGATAACAAACTATAACCATAACTAAGTTGTATATTTTATAAATTCACACCTCAATATTATTTCATTCAGAACTCTCTATTATGGTTGTACTATGTCTAAAGACAAGTAAATAAATAGTAGTTATGGTTATAGTTTGAATATCATTCCATAAACTAACGAGAAACATCAAAATTATATATAAACAATGTTTGAATATCTAGTGCGGGTGAACGATTCAACAATGTTGAATATCATTCCATAAACTAACGAGAAACATCAAATTATATATAAACTTGTATCAAAATGTTTAAAATATTTTTCTAGTTGTGTAAATTACATTTTAATCATTTTGGCCTTCCAAAATGAAGAATCTTGATACTCCGATCTGAAACCGTCGATACCGATATACACTGGTCCGAAACTGATTTCGATAGTAATATTGCGAACCTTGGTTTGATTCTTATTGCACCTTCTAACCCCACCACCCACAAACAAAAAAAAAGGAGAAAAAAAAACTGTGTATAGATGGGTGAGCAATTAGTTTGGATGCACATGTGGTTTGGCATTGATGATTCTTAAGTATGTTAATTATCTTCGCTTGGACACAATTTTCTCCTCTCTTTCAGCTATAACTTAAAGAATCAAGTTGTAGTTAATTACACAGTTTACATTTTTTTTTCCAATGGCCCTTGAAGTCAATGAAGTATCGGGGAGTGGATCGTGACCACCCACTTCTATTATAAATCGACGTTTGTTTTACCGTTTGGTTCTCTCTTTTAGAGTCCAATTGAATTGTCTTTTCTACTAGTGCAACTTTAGTTGAAGTTGAAAAAGCAGCTAATTACACATGGTTTACATTTTTTTTCAATATAATTAAAAAATGATTTATTCTATTGAAAAATGCTTTAATAGTTGACACTTTTTAAGTAATTCTCTAGAAACTTTCTGAGATTTTATTTCTTACCTCATATTATCCATGTTAATAGTTTCTACTGTCCTGACAAACATTAGGTTAAGACTTCCATTTCTATGGTTATTATGTGTGTTTGTAATTATTATGATATTTTTCCCGACTCAAATGTAAGTTTTTTCAACAAGTTTTTTCAATATGTAAAATGTTTTTATTTTATACGCCTCTTGAGTTCTGGTACAACTTGAACTTAAATGGTTGATATCTTACGGTTACTCAGGCTATTTTTTTCTTCCAGAAAACTTGTATATATTTCAATACTCGACACTTTATGTATTCTACAAGAAGTTCCTATAATTTTTTTCCCCATATCATCTACATTTATAGTATCTAAATTCTTGGCAAGGTTTGTGTTTTCATATAGCTAAATTTTATTAATAACATTTCCTGTAATACTTTATACATATTCTGAATAATATTATAATACTCTTAGTTTATTATTGAGCATTGTCATGTGGATCTGTGTGAATGCCCCCCACCCCACACTATCACCACCACCAGCGCCGGTCCTCAGCTCATGGGGGCCCGAGACGAACTTTTAAAATAATGCCCCCATACATAATGTAAAAAATATTAAAAAAGGACTTTTACAAAAATAACTACAACCAAGGATTGAACTTAGGACCTTTTTTTGTAAGGAGTCTAAAGTACTAACCACTACACCACAATAACTTTATGTCTAAGAGGGCTCATGGTATGTACTAGTTTTATTTTGAGATCCAAAATTATTAACATTTATCTTTAAACTATTTTTTTTGGGCCCCTCGTGATCCGGAGGCCCTGGGCGGTCGCCCTGACGGCCCTGGGCTAGGGCCGGCCCTGACCACCACCCAATTCCAGTTCCAGCTACGGCACTGCATATAGCATATTCTTCACACATACGGTAGCGGTCACAGTGGGTTAGAAAAAAAAATCTCATTTATGAGAAGATCATGATGTCTGGATAAACAAAATTTTCTTCTATGATAGCGGTAGGTCATTCCGAAGATGAGCAACACCATTCATAGTATGCCTTTAAACATTAACAATTGAAATATTTTGAGTTTTAAGAGAGATTTATGAAGTTGTATGAATTTTCACATTTGGATGTCCTAAAGACAGGTCAATGATTATGAGCTGTGTTGATCAACCTTTGGAATGACTTCTTGTGCACTTGATGCTGCTGCATTTCTTCTCGTCGTCTGGCAAAGAGATTTGCGGACAACAGTGTGCATTGCATCGAAGTGGGCAGTCCGAGGGAAGAAAGTCGACACAGTTCTGATTTGTGGAGCTTGGCAGGCGACAAGGATGGTTCCAGTTGAATCCTTCGTGGAGAGGAAACGTGAGCCACTTGTTCGTTGCAACCATGAGGCTGATCTGGAGACCGCGGACATTAGAATGGAGGGCTGTGAGGACGGAAGTTGTTCTTTCGAGGGATTGTGAGGTCTAGATATACTGAGAGCAGCTGATGTAGCAATTCATTTTGTTCTGAGAATCAAGATGTAGCAATGTAACAGAAATGCCAAGTGGCTTTGTTGTTTATATGATGCAAATGTAAAAAAAGGGTTCAAGATTTTGTTCAGCTCTTTGCTCACATACAGCATACTGTAAACTGCATTCCTAGTTTTAAAATTTCAGCATACTGTTAATAGTGCAGTTTTGGTTTCGCAGACTGTCAAAAGTGTATTGTTACCTAGTAATTGAGTAATTGTTGTAGTGTTCTTGACATTTGTCCTTTTTTTTCTTCACTTTGAATTACTTAATGAGTCGAAAATGCGTTTGTGCTGGTAATTATTTGTATATTCATTCATAGTCTCCAAAAAAAAAAAAAAAAAATCACTCATAATCTCCACCTAGAGTTATAATTCATATCAAGAATTACTAAAGAATGCCTAGTTTGCTTGTCAATAATCACCAGCATGTTGTAGTCTAGTTACTCTTCAGGAACTATGATAGAAGAAAAAAAAGGAAGGAAAAAAATAATAATATTCGACTATAGTCTGTCCAAAGAAAGTTACAAAGAAATCGGTTGAGTTTTTAAATAATAATATCTTTATTTAGTTATACTTTTCACATACATGATTCCCATTTCCCGCAACATTTCATTCAAAAAGGATATATTAGTTTGGATTACATTTACGTCTTATCCTATTTGTTTAAGCTTTCGTTTTAAAGAATATTTGTTGGACTAACGTTTTGAAAACGTCCTTTTCCAAATGTTTTGCACAAAATAAAGTTTTAGATAAGACGTATAATCATACGATTCCACAAGAAATATATGCAAAGATATCCGAGCCTGTACAGTTTCATACAATGTCGATACAACTAGGTCACTTCACAAGCCCGGACTTAATAGATCCAAAATTTTAGAGGGCACCAATTTTTTAATACTATTTAATGTATTATAAGTCTAAATTTGAATAAAAGTTCCATAGACTCATTCTAATCCTTTTAGTCCGCTCGAAATTTTTTTTTTTTGTTATAGGATATCTAAATGTCATATATTATAATACCAAAAGACAAATCATATAGTCGGACTAGAGAAATTTTTGTGTGTATGTTTCTTTGAGGTATAAGTGAACAACAAAACAAGTTATAAATTTTTTTTTAGTTTATAATATCTTCAATTTTATTAGCATTTCATTATTCCATATATTATTTTGGATAAATTTTTGTATTTATTATTATTTATTTATTTTGACGGTGATTTTTATTTATTATTTTATTTTTTGAATTTTGTGTTGATAATATTATTGTATCATCGTCGATGAAAAAAATACATTATATGAACATTAAGTTTTGGGGTACCACTTTTGGACTTGTCTCATGTCTCAAAATCTAAAATCCGGCACTGTCACTTCACAATCCTTTTTATTTTTTAATTTTTTTTAAAATTTGACAAATTGAGGTTCAATCATAGAAAGAGCTGATCATGCCCAACTAGGGGTGAGCAAAACTCGATTTAAAACCGAAAACCGATCCGAACCGAACCGAAATAAGGTTTCGGTTCGGTTTTTTTTTAAACGGTTCGGTTGTCGGTTTAGAGGTTCGGTTTTTTTTGGATTTCGGTTCGGTTTTCGGTTTTTGGGTTCGGTTTTCGAACCGAACCGAAAACCGAACTTTAAAACCGGTTTTTATATATATATATATATATATATATATATAAAACCGAAAAACCGATGAACCGAACCGAACCAATTCGGTTCGGTTCAGGTTCGGTTCTGAACCAATTCGGTTCGGTTCGGTTTTGATTTGGTCGGTTCGGTTTTGAGTTCGGTTTTAATTTTTTCGGTTCGGTTCGGACCGAACCGAACCGATGCTCACCCCTATGCCCAACTAATAAAACTCCATGAAGTATGAACTGTTCCCATTCCAGAAATAAAGCAGCCCCAAACATGTGCAAATAAGGATTTTAGAGGCGTGAATAAGCAAAAGAGTCCAAAACCATCATACACACCTCCGACCTTGATCGACGGACCTGATCGAGACACGTGTGACAGCATGCCAGCCGTTTTGCTCGCACGTCGCCTCTGGCGCTCTGGAGTCCGTATAACGAAAGTAACAATCCTTCCCATGGACAAAAATGCCCATCCATTTCACAAACTATTCAGTCTGGTTTCAAATAACCGAGGGGCACCACCGTCATTTACGCCGCCACACGACAAAATCGTTCACGCGAACCCGCGCGAATCCCAAATTAATCCGGGGTGGTTTCTGCAAAAACTAGCACCGTGAATTTCTCCCGCCAGCTCGCTGGCACGTACGGAACCCAAACCAAAACAAACAAAGCAACGATCATCAGCACAGAATAAGAACCGTCTCTCTTCATTTTACTTTCACCCCCTCAAAAAATTTATTTATTTTGCAAGAACTCCCTTCTTCTTCATGGCAAGTGCAACACCATGGCTCATTCTTGCTGCTCTCTTCTTCTCCATGGCTCTCCTCCCCTCTGCCTCTCCAAACCCTAGTAAGCATCTCCACTCCTCTTCTTCCTCACATAATATTTTTATATTTTGTTCAATATTGTAACATTATTTTTATTTTTGTAGGTGAACAACTTCAAGGAAGAAAGCTGCAAATTGCATTTGATAGCAACAACTTCAAGGTTATATACACATTTTGCAAAAATAAAAAAATAAAAGAAGATTTATATTGGTGTTTGTCCTGTTTTTATGATTTATAGTTTGTTAGAGGGGTTTATAATAATGATATATAATTATATATTTAATATTGCAGGTTAGAGGAGAGGAGGAGGTGGTGAGTACATCATCATCATCAACATCAACAGAGGCTTCAGCTAGGCAAGTGCCAACAGGACCAAACCCTATTCATCACAATGGAGCTCCTTTCCACCATTAAATCCTTGGATATTATTGTCTTTTTTTAATTATTGTCTTTTTTTAATATTTATTGCATTTTGGTAGACAAAAATGACAAGGAAAACAAATGTTGTTCTATTCCAATATTGTCAGTAATGTAGGAATCAGATTAATGCCATAATTTGTATGGGTTACTAATTATGTTTCTGGTTTATAGATTACTATAACTTGTTGTTACACTTCTTATTTCTATGCGAAATGTATTCTGAACATACGAGAGTCTCATCCGGACGTGCGTATACCTTCGCATTTAGGGGTGAGCTTTCGGTTTATTCGGTTTCAATCGTAACGAAATAGTCAAAACCGAATAAACCGAACTTTTTAAAATCCAAAACCGAAGCTGAATCGAAACTAGCCATAATCGAAACCGAATCGATAATCGATTCATTCGATTTCTTTGGTTGGATTATTTTTATTCTTTAATGGGCTAAGCCAAAGTTGGTATTATGGTTAAATTATATTTAAAAAATAATAATTTTATGGATACGTTTATTGTATTTCAAAGTTGGACCAGTTGTTGTTAAATAACAAAAATTGAGTTTTAAAATACATACATATAATTATATTAAAAAAAATATATATTTTTTAATTATAATGTATATACATAATTAGGATTACTTACATAATTAGGACCAAAACTAAAATCGAAACCGACAAACAGAACCGAATCTCTTATTCGATTCAGCCCGATCGGTTCAAAAAAAAAAAAAAATGCTTGCCCCTACTTGGCAACTAGGGCAAGTGTTGATGGGGGATTGGGAAAAGAAGGATGTGATTGTATGTTTAAGGTTTTGCATAGATTTGCTCAATGGATTGGGCCTAGTTTGCTGAGCCCAGATTGTAATGCCAGTTTGTACTGGAAAACATTGTTGAAAGAAAAGTATGTCACTCTTAATTTGTACTTTGCAGTGTGCATCACCTCAGTTGGAAGCAGCCAATTTATGAACTGGAGGCTGTCAAATCGGCAAAAGAGGACACTCTAAAATACACTATGACACGCCAGTGCGAGTATCCGTGTCGTGATGCTATTTGTGTCCGGTCAACATCGACGAATTAGTAGTATGTCTTGTGCTCTGTGGTGCTCCTGTTACCACTGAGGTCCATATCAAAGTTGGTTTGTATGAAAACAGTAACCTCAGTGACAGTCGGACTTAGGCAATTTTTCTCTGCTAGGGCAACCCCAATGCCCAACTTCTTGATCCTACAAGAAATTGGGGTCGCGGATGACACCCCAAGACCGGTCAACAATAAGAATTAATGGACAACTAAAATTAATTTCGGATAGAACAACCTAACCTTCCGGACCAGTCCTGCTCATTGATATCTATTGTGCATCTCGATTTTTGTTTTTTTGTTTTTGCCATAGGTTCAAGTTCTCGGACGGACAATAAGTCGCGTATAGTTACAATCTATGTTGCACTGGTATAACACAAAACGGTACTGACACCCAAAACGCTGAGAGGAAATTGAGTATATAGCTTCGTATATGTTGCACTTATATATTGATAAAAATATCAAAAAATTGAGTAGCTAGCATCAAATTTCTTTAAAAGTATGCTGAGGTAAAATTGTGACATGACCCCCAAAATGCCCTTCAGAAGGACGTATTTTGTGTTTTGTACAAAATATGTCCTTCTGAAAGAGCATTTTTTTTTTTTGCATATATATATTTATTAACAGATTTAATCTCGCTTAGTGGTTGGCTAATTAAGAATGTGAAGAATACGTCCTTCTGAAGAGCGTATTTTAAACGGCTAATTTTTTTTAAAAACTTTAGCGGTGAAAATTTAGTGACGCAATTGGGTTTTCAATATGAGCTTTTAGCGATGAAAATTTAGTGACTAAATTGGGCTTTTAGTTACGAATAAGACTTAGTGACAAATTTTCTTTTTGTGACGAATTTCTTTGTTCTAAAAAATATTATGCACACAATACGTCCATTGAAACGACGTTTTTGTGCAAAACACGTCATTCCGAAGTGCATATTTCTTGATTGTATTTTTTTGTAACCGGTGGAATCATTTTAATACGCCTTTCCGATGGTCATTTCAGGTCTCACAATATAATTTGTAAAAACTTTATGCTCTGAAAACAATACCAATAATCTTTGATGCTAAATATACAATTTTAAATTCCTTTAGGAAAACAGCTTTGCTATGCCTACAACCAAATGCTTACAAGTCCCTTATAACCGCCACGTGTCGGCCACGTGTCGAGCTTTGATTGGAGGAAGGGAAAAGAGGTGGGGTCGGATGGAGCCCATGTAGCAGGAGAGTGAGAGGGGAGGAGGGACCCGGTGGGACCCATGTGTAAGGGGGGTGAGAGAGAGAAGTTATAAGAAGGTTGTAAACATTTTGTTGTAGAATTAGTTTTTTTCTTAGAAAAAAAGCGCCAATCATGCATATGCATAGTCTCTTTGGGAGAAAATTTTGATACAGAAGGAGACATCAAAGTTTGATACCTCCTTTGCATGACAAGTAAACCCTCCTTTTATTTCGTAAAACGTGTGGAAATAAAATTTGAGAATGGATCCACTTGTTAAACAAAAGTATCAAAACTTTAATATCTCATTCTGTATCAAAGTTTTACTGTCCCTTTGCAAGCAAAAACCGAGGGAGAGACCCAAATAGCAGGACTTTCCATATTTGGGAAGGAACGCGCGGGAGACGGTGGAGTTGAGCTACATGGGACCCATTGAATTGTGGTAGCCCATGCCGCATCAAAATGCTAAGTGCGTGTTCCTATCAACAAACAGAAAGTCCTCATCTTTACACAAGTATATATGCCTTTAAATTGCACCATGACAAAAATTATTCAACAGATTTTCTTTGCAAAGATGTCCACAATTCCGTTAAAGAATTACCATATGTGAAACTAAAATGACTGTAGTTTTCTACTTTGAGTGAATTGATAAAACATTCACACAAATTTTGGCTACTAGTTTCACACATAGTTAACCCTTTGGTAACTCTTGGCTAGATGACGGAAGATCAGTAGATATAGCCACGAGGGCGCACTATTCTTTCCATCTAATAATGGTGGAAACTAAAGGACAGTGGGTCCAAAAGATATGCAATACAACGTGCAAAAGTCACATGCGTATCACTGGACATCTCAAAAAAAAAAAAAAAAAAAAGGAAATCATTCTCTTTCCCAAGTATTCATTTTTTTTTTCCATCCAACCAAGGAATCACTTTTCCACTATAAAGAACTCAATTTTTCTTCTAATTTTTTTTATCGTTTTCAAACACCGATTTTTTTTTTTTTTTGATGAAAATTGTAATTTTGCAAGAAAACAAAAAGAACAAGGAATTGATTTCTTTTCCTTTCTGCAAACCAAACCAGGCTTAAGTGGAATGATGAACATCCACAAAAGTTTTAATGGGTGAATAAAAGTAGACTCTGTTATTTTATTCTTAAAACGTGCTCCTATTGATCACGTTTGTAATCCAGTGAATCAAACCTCCAACTAGGGGCAACTAACTATTCATCGAGGGTGTCAAAAGCAAGTACTTTTGTTAATTTTGTATTGGACTCCAACTTTTTAAAACTTGGCAGTTCTTTTTGTTGACAGGTCTTTATGTTTAAACATTCTCTTCCTATTCATTTTAAATCATGTTCTTTAAAAATGAAATAAAACGACTGTATATCTTTTATGTTTAAAACTTAAGTTGTGGACTCGCCATCTCTCGTACGCAATATATATATATATATATATATATATATATATATATATATATATATATATATATATATATATATATATATATTGCAAATGACCTCTAGTCTAGTGGTTAAGAGAGATGCATGTGGCCCAAGTGGTCGGGAGTTCGAGCCTCAGTGGAGGCGAGTTCGCCACAAGTACCCATTGTTTCATATATATATATATAATCATTATTATTATTATTTTGAAGTATTGGGTAATTGTGGCGAATTCGTCTCCACTGAGGCTCGAACTCCGACCACTTGGGCCTCATGCATCTTTCTTAACCACTATGCTAGAGATCATTTGCTATATATATGAGCCCCGCGGAAGTTCCGTCTGTTGGATCGAGCGCACCCTCCTCCCTATCCGATGGTGCATGAGATGCATAACTTCAGCGGAGCTCCCATGCGAGATTTTTGATCCGTACCCAAATATATATATATATATATATATATATATATATATATATATATATATATATATATATATATATATATGCAAATGACCTCTAGCCTAGTGGTTAAGAGAGATGCATGCGGCCCAAGCGGTCGGGAGTTCGAGCCCCAGTGGAGGCGAGTTCATCACAATTAACCATTGCTTCAAAATATATATATATATATATATATGTATATATATGTATATATATATCGTCCGACGCTCGTAGCGCAAGTGGCACGAAGGGGGGGGGGGGGGGGGGGGGGGGTCTCTCGGCGGGCCCGCCCCTCCCGCACCAACCCGACTTGGTGGCAGTGGCCACGGAGTTGGTGGGGATGCACGGACACCCATATATATATATATATATATATATATATATATATATATATATATATATATATACAATTACCAATTGCTTCAAAAAAATGTATATAGCCAAGAGGCAATACCTCTAGCTCAAGTGGTTAGAGTGAGTTATATCCTCCCAGAGGTTACAGGTTCAAACAACCGAAAAAACACATTTAATTTCCTATGGAGGAATTAATGTGAGAAAATAAAAGTGCAAGTCGGTTACTGATGCACGATGCGATATGGGTACGATACAAGTGCGGACCTTCCGGTCGAGTTTATATATATAAATGCAATTGCTATCGCTTTCACGTCGATTTCCATGCTGTTGAGAGGAGTGGGTGAGGGTCAAGCATTAAAAAAAAAAAATTCAACCTTTAATTTCTTTTATAGATGGGTTGTTTTGATAATACCTAATCCTATAATTAACTTTGCCACACTTTGTATCTGAGAATTGTTTAATATTAGGCCGAGCAACAAAGGCGGGGTGCTAATTCTTCTTAATTGGTTTACTTTGTTTGTTTAAGCAAATTGATAGAACTGCTTCGACACTGACACCGACACCGACACCGACACTGACACTATATTTGAATAGACAAGTAATTAGGGTTGAAATTGTGATGCTTTCTAATATACTTACATAAACAGTCAATTTAATTTGGATGAGCGGATGACCGAAATCCTTTCTTTTCCCCATATGCCAAAATAATAATTATTATATCCAAACAAGTACGAAACAAAAACTTCGAGTCATCTTGGTCGGAACTAACCTTTTTATTTTATTTTTTAATTTTTTTTTATTTTTTTGGAGAGGATTGAGTAGTAGGAATAGACTGAAATAAGAGTAGGATTATGTTGGAAAAAATTTGGATAACACGCATGACTAAGATTTTAAATTTATTTAATATATTTTTTTTAGATGCTTTTATTTTTCACCGATTGTAATATATATTTTTCGGTTTAAATATCTTATACTTGAGTCGTTCGGATGTTTTTGGTTGCATGCTTGTTGTTCGTAGCGAGAGGGAGAATAAATTGTGTGACCTTGAGTTCATTGAATCTTGGATGCTCGTGGTATTAATGAAAGTGATTTCGGTCAAGAGTTAATATTTTATTTTTTCAGGTTTTACTTTCATGTTCAACTTCATTTTATATGTGCTTATAGTTTGCAAGTTGCAACGAGGTTTAATTTTGTTGAAATTGACTTAACTTAGACATACAATAATTAGGACACCTAGTTAAGCGATAGAACATAACAATTAGGATAGTACTACCCCTATAGGGCCATGTCAAAAGCCTACAAGTGTAGAAGTAGGTGAATCAAAGGACGTTACAAGTGTAGAAGTAGGTGAATTTCACCTACAAGTGTAGAAGTAGGTGAATCAAAGGACACTAGCAACCTCCCCAATGAGGAAGATTGCCCTTATTTGAAAATTTTATTGGAAATCAAGTAAAGATGATTTTTTTTTCTTTCGTATACATATTTGTATACAAGTATATATGTTACAATTAGGAAGCAATTTATTTGTTGTACATATTGTTTATAGTCAATTATAATTATAGAATATTTTAATTTACGAGTTATTGTATTTATTAAAGTGATTCACAGAAGACGAATTTTTTTCTTCTTACCTACCAATGTCTCGAAGAGAGGAAACTAATTAAAGCTCTAATTTTTTTTTTTCTCAATAGCAATTCGAGTAAGTCTTGAATGGGGTAGGCTATGCAAGAGAAAAGAATCATGGGGTATAGGCATTTCAACTTGAGTGACTTGAATATGACTCTAGTAGGTAAATTTTAGTTTGTAAGATAAACAAACTTGATTGTGGTTAAAAGCTTTTCAACAGTATAGAAAAATAATTTTTTTGAGATTTGGAGGGCAAGAGGAAAGAAGTAACTCATCTTGTGTTTTGAAAAGGAGTGGCAAGGATTGGCAAAATTATTCCACATGAGACTAAAAGTGCAATACAAATGGAAGAAATATACCAAAATTTGGATATTATTGTGTAATGATATACCTTTTTTTATTTTTTTATACCAATCTATTTAGAAGCGAAACGGGGCCAAAATGATTTTGTTTCCAACCAATGTATGAAAGGATGTAGGAAAGTATACAATTTTGAAGAACTATTAATCAATGGTAGAGGGAAGAGGAAAGGGAACTCTTGGGAATGTTGCGTAGTATTAGTCTTTCTAAAGCGGAACAAGATAGGAGAGCATATTTGATATTTTAAAAATGGGCACCATAATCATATATTTTTCTTCTATGCGTGCAATTTTTTTTATTTTTATTTAAAGAACTAAATGATAACGTATACAAAAAAATTACATGCATATAAGAGAAAATATGGTTGGAACATCCATTTTTGAGACATCAGATCTGTTTTCACAAGATAGATAGATATTACCTCTATTTTGCAATATTTACTATGGTTCGTGGGCAAATACATTTAAAGCATTTAGAAAGTTTGAAATGTGTTTTGTTTCAGCAATAATGATCGTTACCTCTATTTTACGATCAACATTTACTACGGTTCATGGGCGCAGAGGCAGCAGGATCCGTAGGTGTAGAAAAAAAAAGTATTAGCAATTGAGGTTCTTTCGATTTAATCGACAATTAGTCGTGACCAATATCGTTTCTGACATTCTAAGGATTGTGTGTAGATACTAAAAAAATGATAGTTTTTAACAACTCTATAAAAATGGAGACTTTATATTAGTAACATATTATACGAAGGTTAAATTTTTGTAGAACTTTTCAAATTTTGGGATCTTGTACGATCATACATCTTGTACTCTTTCAGAAACGGCCTACTCGTGACTTTAGCAGAAGACTTTTGTGTCTTGTTATGTCGGCGTGTCTCATTTGTGTCTAATGGAGTAAGGTGGATGAATGCCACCATTTACCATTGGAACATACAATCGAGTTAGGCTTTCAAGAAATCCCAACAATATATTTTATAAGTTGGCATTAACTGTCATACATGCCACTGGAGTTTTGAATACAAATAACTTGTATGTATTTTTAAAGAAAAATAAAAATCTAGGCATTATATATAAATTGTCCTTTTTTTTTAATTATTGGCAAGACTAGTTTTGGTAAAGTTATTAAATTAGGAATTTGAATTCTCTTCCACATATTTAAAATAATTTTATTTTTTTTAAAGCTCACATTCACCCTACTTGACCATATATGTAGGAATATTTGATTCAATTACTTGGACTTTGTCAGCTACCAATTCTGCTATAATTTAGTCGGACAAATAGGATGAAATCGTAAAGTCCACTTGCAAACTTGGTAATATGCCATATCGATATTTTTTTTCCACTCGTATTAGAGATGGACGTTCGGTTTATTCGATTTCAAGTGAACCAAAATCGTCAAATCAAATCAACTGAAATTCTAAAAAATCTATAACCAAATTAGCCATAATTGAAATTGATTTGAACCGATATAGTTTATCAGGTTTGTTAATTTTTTATTGTATGAACTATGATTAAATTATATTTAAAAAATATAATTTTTGTAACACGTTTGTTGTATTTTAAAGTTGAACCGAAAGTTGGATTGCCTGTTAATTATCAAAACAGACTCAAAACACATATATAGATTTTTTTTTACAAAAAATACATAAAACATACATATTTTTAATCATAAAATATGCAAATAAATAAGAGTAATCGCATAAGTATTATTCTGTTTTTTATTTTTGACATAAATTAAAATTCAAAATCGAAATCGAAACTTAATAAAGAAAATGTATATTTTTAAAAAATTGAAACTGAATAAAAAAAATTTAATCGAACATAATATCTTATTCAAATTGATTTCATTCGTTTCGTTTCGGTTCAATTCTCGGTCGAAAATCGAATAACCATCCCCCCTAATTCGTATGGAGGCTGTTATTTTGTCCATCCGGGGGCTGGTCCGTCCTCATGTGACGGACGTCCATTGGCTCTCCCGTCTAGGTGGGCCCAAGTTAGCAGGGAGGCCAATGATTGTCCGTCACGTGGACACCGACCAGCTGCAGGCCAACCCTACGGACGGACAAAATAGACTTTCCGAATTCGTATATCTGAATTGTGTCTAACAAAGTCCAGTACATTATTTTACTAGAGAAGAGAGGTTGAGGTTTAGCAACTCCTAATTATTTTATTTTATTTTATTTTCCCACCCCATGTCCCAAAATAGATGCCAGGTGAGTTCGTATATGGGGAGTTGTTGGAAATGTTGGGGGATAAAGAAAGTGGAAAGCCGGTCTGGTGGGGCCTCTCCGCACCGTAAACTACACCAACACCAAGTAAATCACCCATGCCATGGTGGAGCCAACCATCTAACTAAGATTTTTTATTTTTAATTTCGTCTCACTTATTAATATGAAAATATATTTACATCCCATCTTTTGTATTTATTATACTTATATTCCACTTTTTATCACCGAAAGTATTTTTCGTGACAAAATGAATATTTTTTGTGACAATACAAATATTTTATGTGACAAAAAGCATAATGTAGTCTAATAAACATAAAAAAGTGGGGATGTAAGTACACATTCATATTAATAAATAAGAGGAAAGTAAAAAAAATTCCATCCAACTTCGGATCAACTTTTGGGTCATGTTCTCAGGTGATAGTCGACCGGAGTAGATGGGACCTGTAACGCCCACCCCCGGACTTTCCTAAAAGGGAGAAGTGGACCGGCTGGCTTGGCTACTGACATTTGTTTACATGGTCTTATGTCTCTTCTCGGTAACCACAAGGGTCACTCAGGTTCAACTGGTAGTATATAAAATTAATGATAGCTAATTCAGTTAAAAAATTATTTCTAGTTTAGTAGTTTATTTATCATTTCTACTGACATTTTGAGGTACATAAAGTATTTTTCTTAAAATTACTATAATATAGTTAATATGATAGTACTAAATTTTTTCCACCGGGCCAATCCGGATCCGTCACTGAATCGATCCGGGCCTAGCCCGGTCAGGCCTGACCCAAGCCCAATCAGGCTTGGCCCACTATTTTTGGGGTTTGGGTCCAGACTGGTTTGGATTTAAAAAGTTTTGCTCCATGTCGGTCCGACCCGTTTCCACCTCTGGTCAAGTCAGGTCCGACCCATAACCGGTCAAGCCTGATCAACACTGGGCCCGAGCCGACCCGAAACACACCTTGGTGGTGCAGGAAGAAGGCTTGGAAATGACCGGATTGCCCCAAAAGCAACATCTTATTTATGGTTAATTTAGGGAGCAGATGAATTGTCTCATTTTCTTCTGTGCCAATTATGTAAATATTCTATAGATGAGACCCCTGTCCTCAGTGCTTGGAATAGTTTTTTTAATTTAGAAAAGAAATACACATTTGGAGACAGACGAGGGACAAAATTGGCACAAAAAGAAACCGGGACAACAAATATGTTCCCCTAATTTAGTTTTCTTAAAACGACAAATGTCAATCAGTGTCTCAGAGTGG
Organism: Iris pallida; assembly: GCA_029216955.1. NCBI lineage: Eukaryota > Viridiplantae > Streptophyta > Magnoliopsida > Asparagales > Iridaceae > Iris > Iris pallida. The sequence goes on from JANAVB010006394.1 coordinate 1,510,690, forward strand.
AAACGAGCAGGGTGAGCATTATTCGGTTCAGTTTGAATTTTTATTTGGTTTGGTTTCGGTTTTGAAAATACTTAAAAGAGTTATTCGATTTTTGGTTTCAGATTCGATCCAAAATGGAATAAAACTTATGTAACTATATAATTATCTTCAATTTTATGCATAATTTATGATAAAAAGTGTGTATATTTTTTTTTGTACATTTTGAAAATAATAATTATATGTATGTGTTTTAAAGTAAAACTTTGGTAATTTAATAACCAGTCCAATTTTAAAATACCACAAGCGTATGTATAAAATATATATTTTTTATCATAATAGTTTGACCACAACTTTGGATCCGACATATTAAACAATAAAAATAGTCCAACCGAATTGATTATCGGTTTGGTTTAATTTAGGTTACGGCTAATTTCGATTTCGGTTTTGGATGTTTAGAAGTTCGATTTATTTGGTTTTAACTATTTGATTCGGTTGAAACTGAATAAACCGAACGCTCACCCCTAGAAGTGAGAAAAGCTGCAAAAGAATTTCCAACTTTTTAGACCGAATTTTTTTTTTTAGATTAGATAACTTAAACAAAATTCAATAGGTGTGAAAGAGAGAATATATATATATATATATATATATATATATATATATATATATATATATATATATATATATATATGACTTACAGTTATCAAATATAGCGGCAAATTAATTGTAAGTAGGAAGCTTAATTTGTCTAGTTTGAGACCTGGAAATGTGCGAGGAAAAGCTGATTACTCACGTCCTTGATCCCATTGGACTACTATTCTCGTACCTCCATATGTAGCCATGAAAACTTTGATGAAGTTTTACAAGAAGACAAGTTACAATGACTAAAATTGAATGGTATTAATTGAAGTTGAATGAGTCAGTAAATCTTGCCATGTTGGTTTAATAATATACTGTCATATCAGTGTAACCGTAGAATATATCAAGAAAAACGTATCTCCATAGCATTACTTTTTTGATGACAATAATACTATTGTGACTTTTTTTTGACATATTGATGTGACGGTGTATAATTTGACGCCAATTATTATCTTCATTTTAATATTTTTCTTAACATCCAATAATGCACTGCTACATCAGTGTGGCTGCGGAGTGTGTCAAAAAAGTGTGTCCTCATAGCATTACTGTTTGGATGTCAATAATGCTACGAGGCATAATTTTTTTGCCACACTGATGTGGCAGTGTATTATTGAATTTCATGAATTATTATCCTTTTTTGAAGACTTCTGTTGACATCCAATAATGCACTGCTACATCAGTGTGACTATGAAATGTGTCCAAAAAACAAAAGTGTTCCATATCATTACTCTTTTGACGCATATGGAGAAACTATATCTGCATATATGTTGTTTACCAAGTATTTATTTTGATTTGCTTAAATTTTTGAATACAATCTTCCTAGTTGATGAGTTGGGTTGCTTTGTAAATTGCCAAAAATTATTGATGTCTTCTTTTTATAAAATTAAACTAATTAATCCTAATATGTTGTATAATATGTTTCTCAGATTTACCATTTTTAATTTTATTTTATATTTTTGGAAAGAGAGAGGATTGGATATGTACTTAATAGTAGGGGTGAGCATTCGGTTTATTCCGTTCAAACCGAATCGAATAACCAAAAGTCGAATTGGACCGAAAGCGAATAAGCAAAACCAAAACTGAACCGAATTGGCCCATAACCGAATCAAATCGAACCGAATTAAATCGGTTCGGTTTATTCGTTTATTCTATTTTCTTTTTTGTTTATTTGGGTTTTTAATATATATAGTAATTAAAATACCTAAATTTATTTGGTATGTACCTATAGTATATACATGCATGCATATTTATCATATACCCATATATATATATGATGTGTGTAAAAAAAAATGTGTGTGTGTGTGTGGGGTGGGTAGGGGGTATATATATATATATATATATATAAAATATATATATATATATATATATATATATATATATATATATATATATATATATATATATATATATATATATATATATATATATACTAAATTTTCTTATTCGATTTTCGGTTTTAAATCGAAATCGAAACCCAAAACAGATATCGAACCGAATATTTTTTAAACCGAACCGAATCTTATATTCGAATCGATTTAGTTTAATTTTCGGTCCAAAATCGAATAATGCTCACCCCTACTTAACAGGTGACAAGAACTGTCATCGTTAGAATCAATGTTAAGGTCTTGTCACTACATTGAGACTTTAGAGCTATAGTAAAGAGACAGGATTGGTAATGTATTTATGGGAATGTTTGGATTTCGTCCAACATATTAATATAAATTTGCACTTATACTCTTCTTTTTTGTGTTTATTAGATATACATTTTATTTTTTGTCAAAAAATTTTTCCGTTTTGTCACAAAAATGTATTCCGCAAAAAAAGTGGAATATAAATCTAATAAACAAAAAAAAATATAAATATAAATTCATATTATTAAGTGGGACAAAAAAATCCCTATATTTTCTCTAACATATGTTTGCATGTGGAAGATTCATTTGGGACAAAGAAATAGATTCATGCAACAGTATAATTTAATTTTAATATGTTTAAATGAACGCGTGCATGAAGATGTGAACATGGATTTTTTTTTTTTTTTCTAATACAATGTTAAAGTTACTATATATATATTTTTTCTAATACAATGTTAAAGTTACTATCACCGCGTCAAAGCTTAGAACTATTGTGAAGGTCGAGATTATGTATTCTAATAATCTAAAATCCAATTTGTGACAAATACTATTCACCAACAATTTAATATAGTTAATGTATGATTGGAACAAAGGAAATGTTAATCCTTTAGTTGAAAGAAGAGTTTAAGTAGGTTAGACAAAATGTGAGAACAAAGCGGTAATTTTTTATGATGAGTCCTTCTGTCATTAATTTTAGTAAAATTATAATACTATAAATGCAAAAATCTAATGGGAACTATCATGTGAGTGGCTGGATGGGTTCGATTCAACGGAGAAGTATATTTCCTTTTAATTAATTGTCTGAGTTAATTAATAATAATAATAACATATATACCTTTACAAATATTATACAAGACATTGAAGTCATCAAGTAGACATTTAGAGCATCTCCAACCCTATTGTGAGTTTAGAAAAAATAGTTGCCACATAGAAATGACAAGCTTTCTTTTCAAAAGTACCTCTCTAATGCAATTGTGAAATAAAATATGGAGTTGACATGACAATGATATGGCAAGGACAATGTGAAGTTGGTTGTCTAGATCTAGACAATTCACAATGACTTTATGTCCACATCATCAATTGTGAAAAAAATATTTATAAAAAAATAGAAGAGTACAAGTTGTCTTGGAAGTTGTAAATTTTTTTGTATTTTCTTCTAAATACTTTTGTGTTGGAGAAGACTTTTCAAACTCATTATTTTTGTGAATATATATAACCTTGTCACCTATAGAAGACATTATCTTGTGTCTCTTGCCACCTAAATACCACACCACAAAACAAGACAATAGGGTTGGAGATGCTCTTAGTGAAAATTTTCACATTAACTTTGAAAACTTTGGGCCAATTTAAAACTTATGGGCTACTTCAAGGCCAATTTTGGAAATTAGCCAATTTAGGTAAGCAATTTTGTAATACCCAAGATATTTTTTGGTCAATCGTGGAATTCACTAAAACTATCTTTCATAAATATTATTAATTCAATATTATCATAAAGAATCATGATTTTATCATATAGCTTTGGATATGCTTGAGTGAGACTTGATATGATACACGTGACACGTACATGTATCAATCAACATTAACTGTATTACGTGTTTTTATCAATATTTATGATTTGTCATGGACAAATATAAGTCAACTGGTGGTCATAAGTTTAGATTTGTCCCGTTCAAATTTTGATGGCCAGTTGTCCTGAATTTTTGGATGGACTCTAAATCTTCGAATCTGCTATGTCGACAAGCCATTAATTCTCTCTATACAGTGCTATAAGATAGAGGATAAAGAGACATAAAGCGGCAGAGAGAAAGAAATCACGAGAATGATCGGCGGTATCAAAGTAGGAAGAAGAGCAATATGAAGGTAGAAAAGAAGAAGAACATCACCCTTATGTGACTAAATTTTCTACATCTCCTAGATATCATTTTATTTTATTTTTGAAATCTCGCACGCATACACACAATTGGAGGACTCGAACCTTGTCGGTCCCTCCGGGTGTTTGCTCTAATATCACTAGGCTAGAGAGCTCGGACTCCTAGATATCATTGTTAGATTATACTAATTAAATACATTATGTTGAATAACTTATGTATATGATATATATATTGATGGGTATGGTTCTTTTATCACTCTAATTTGTTAATTCACGAGAATGCGTGGATCTTATACCATCCAACCCTAATGTCAACTAGGTATATAACTAACTTAATTAAACATAATATATATGCGTATGTAGGAATAAAAGGTCCTTAAGGTACGTATACTTATATGAAATATTCTAAAGAAAATTCATATGTCAAAATTCGATTGACCATTAATGCCCACATTAGTTAGAGACATGGTAGTTATGGGAGGATAAGATGAGCAAACATTTACACGTTTAGGAAACCTCATAGGAAACATTTACACGTTTTACTTTAGGAAATCTCCGAAGGGGCATTGGTAAACGGTTACTATATATGGGGTTCCCATAGGAAATTTCCTAAAGGATATTGGTAAACGTGTCAAAATAGTGAGAAATAGTTAATTTTGTTTCCTTTGTCAACCATCTACTTCTTGGTCCAATAATTGTATCATATTTTGAATATGTTTAATCGATTAAATTTAGCATTATATTATCATTAGTCTTCATACGATTACTATAGCATTCTCACTTATACGTATACATTTAGGGTGTGTTTGATTGCAAGGTGGAAAATACGTGAAAAAGAAATTAGTTCCATGGAATTATTTCCTAGGAAAAAAATTCCATGAAAATTTAAAATTTTCCATGGAAAACTTAATTTGGGTGTTTGATTGTCATTACTTTCCATGGAAAATAGTTATTTTTCATGGAAAATGATATTTTCCTATGGGTTGGACAAGTTTTATTTTCCACCATTTTTGAAGAAAATATGGAAAATGATAGTTTTTTGGAAATAATTCCATGGAAAATATAAGCTATCAAATACTACAATTGGTGGAAATTTTGTGGTGAAAATATTTTCATGGAAAAAAAGCCCAATCAAACACAGCCTTAGTAATATGTGCTTATTGTTCTACATTTTAGTGATATGAGCTTCTATTATATATATCTTAAATTTAACCGAGTTACCATAATTAAAAAAAGGAGAAGATTGTTAGCCCAATGATCTAACTATAATTTTGATTGTGATTATTCGATTAAGTTTAGCATTACGATATTACTAATATCCATGCCATCACTATAGTATTTATACTTAAAGTTAGCATAGACCTAATGTGCATCAAATTTATCATACTTGCAACTATATATATTGCTTTGTTCGTCTAACATGTATTGCAGAAAAGCAATAAGCAAGATCAACATGGACATATGCAATGAAGAAATCATAATGGGCCAAAGACGACAGCATCCCACAAGATTTATCTGAACCGTCCGACGACATCTCCGGATCCACGCGTCAAGGGGGCAGTGCTCTCGTGGGCATTCAGGGACGAAGTCCCCGAAAGGTATTCAGATTTCACAATCTGGATATTTTTGGACAGCTGTCGCAAGAAGAAAAAAAAAAGCCATCTCAGTACAAAAGAAGAAGTCAAGCCATGCCATCATCATTTCAAGACTCTGAGGAAGGCTGCACCTGCTATAGTATATCCGGAGTCTGTAATGAATCTTAGAAATAATTGTATATTCCTTCTAGCCCATTACATAAACCCAAATCCATAAAAGGAAGGAAAAAAAAAAAAAACACAACAACATTCTTTACATTCATAAAGAGTATGAACAATATCATAGAAGTGGCATAGTAAGTTTTTTTTTTTTTTTAATTTTATTCATGACTCGAGATTTTTACATAGAGCTAAAAAAAGCCCACAAACAAGGACAAAATGGTCTTTACCCCAAAAAAAGGATTATCCTACCTTCCAAACCCCGGTTCATGAAATTGGTCTACGGCGGTTCTTGTCCTTGCCCCTTATATTCGGTTTGGGGACTCCTCCGTTCTGACCCGTGCACCTTTCCTTATCTGGAACTCCCCACTTCCCTCTCAAAACCATAAAGTCTTCTTCTTCACCTCCTCCCACTTCCCATTTAAAAAAAAAAAAAAAAATTTCATCAACAAAAAGCCATACAACAAGAGGAAAAGTATTTCTCTTCCTCTCCTCCTATCATTTACTTCTAAATGAGAGATCGAGCTTAGCCTAGCTAGCCATTGATGGGTGAAGAGAGCTTCTGGAGGTTCGATTCGATGGCGAGCGGCGGAGGTGACTCGAACCACCACGGCCAGCACCACCGCCACCACCAGCAGCAGCAGCAGCAGGAGAAGCAGATCTCCTTCGGGATCCACCAGCCTCCTTCTTCGTCCATGCATGCGAGCTTCATGTAATATATATATGCACATATATACGAAGCGACCAATGGAAAGAAACTCATATGTCATAGGAATAGTCGATCATTTTTAGGTCTAGTGCTTTTGTGTTTCACTTCCTTTGAAAATCATCTAGATTTTTTTTTTCATTTTTTGGATTTTGGTGTAGTCAAGTCCTTTGGATTCTTATTATTTTGTCTTTGGATGATATATATATATATACATTATATATATATATATATATATATTATATATATATATAGGGGTGTAAGGAATTTTATTGGAAGTATATGTTTTAGGCTAGAAATACTTGACCAAGATGCCATGCATCCAAGAAAAAAGAAGAAGCAAATTCTTGTTTTTATCACATGTGATGATAAGAGTGGAGATCAATTCATAGGAAGAGCTAGCCCATGCCTTGGAAATTCATCTAGATTTTTCTCTTCTTTTCTTTTTTGGGGATGTTTTGGTGTAGTCAAGTCCTTTGGTTTCTTATTATTTTGTCTTTTGGATTATATATATATATATATATATATATATATATATATATATATATATATATATATATATAGGGGTGTAAGGAATTTTATTGGAAGTATATTTCTAGTTTTAGGCTAGAAATACTTAAGATGTCATGCATCCAAGAAAGAAAAAAAAAACAAATTCTTGGTTTTTATCACATGTGATGATGAGAATGGAGATCAATTCATAGGAAGAGTAGCCCATGCCTTGGAATATTTTCTTGTAATAGGAATATATATGTAAAGGAAGTGCTAGAAACATTTCCTCTTTGATGAAAGAAGTACATGCATATTTTGATTTTATCTTTCCTTTATTAATTTTTTTAAAATTAATTTTGTTTCTTGATTATTTTAGCAGAAGCAAGGATACCGGGGCGTACGACTTGGGAGAGCTGGATCAAGCTCTGTTCATGTACTTAGATGGGCAAGATCACTCCTCAGTTCAAGAACAAAGACGTGAGCGCGCGTTATATATACGTAAATTGTTAGATATATTCATATATTGTTGAAAATTTTCAAGGTTACCAATAGTAGGTTGCTGGAAATTAAGGTTCCTTTGAGAAAGTTGATTGCTAACAGTTCATCTACTCTATTTTGACCAGATTATATTGTCAGGGAATTAGGTTTAGAAATTGGAATATGAATATTGATTTTTTGAAATTTTTGTATAAGTGTACATAATTCTTTTTGAAGACTGTGACATGTAACAAACTACTCATCATGCATGATCTCTCTGAAAAATTCTTGTACTAGGAAAAGGTACAGAAGTATATATTCCTCTCTCTTCTTTTTGCTTCTTTCTGTTGTGAATTAATGGCAGAGAGACTAGTACAAATGCATAACATATATACAAAGTGTGAGTTCTCCATTAATGCTTCTCCATATGTGCAGAAACACTGAACATCTTTCCATCGGAGCCCATGCATGTGGAGCCAACAATCAAGGTGCTAATATATACATACAACATGATGATCATAAGAAAATTAAGTCTCTCTCTATATATGTATCATTCTAATAGAAACAATTATTTGTTCTTCTTTTTTGTAGGTTGGCATGAGTTTAGGCTCGCCGGCGGCTAGCAGCGCTTCGAAGAGAACATCGGAGCCATCGATGGAGCTGGGCAACACAAGAAGAGATCCCCCAGCCGTGCTCGAGCCAGGGAAGAAGGAGGTGAAAGCAGCACCAAAGGTGAAACCCGAGATATTAATTATAAACCCTAAATTTGAAGAAGTTGCAAAAAAAAAAAAAAAAAAGTCAAATATGAATTTAGGGTTCTTTTTACAGAAGGAAGGGAATAAGAAAGGGGCAAAATCTAGTTCAGAACATGAAGGACCAAAGACACCGGACCCTAAGGTTAGTTTCATCAGACTATTTATATTGGAAAATGTTTTTTTTTTTTGTCCGCGGCTTACTTGACCGTCGGCCATCACCACTAGACCCACCTAACCCACTGAAAATCTGTTGGGGGCCAATAGGAGGCCGCCACGTGGCGGACAAACCAATGGCAGTCACAAAATTGTGGGCAAGATGGCAGTGTCCATTTATATTTTATGGATGATACAATTGTCTAGATAATAACTTAGTACTGCGTAGGTACATTACACCAAGTCATTGACACGTGACAGTCCTCCGTAACTTTAATGGGGAAGATATTCAAAGTTTCGTTGTTTTTTCTAATATGTGTTTGTTCAGACACTGAGGAGGCTTGCGCAGAATAGGGAGGCAGCTAGAAAAAGCAGGCTGAGGAAGAAGGTCAAGAAGAATCAAACCATTTCAATTTTTTTTTTTGTGTTTCATTATATTTATATAGTAGCACGACTAACTAAATGTCCTCACTAATTTGTACGTAATTATTGATGATCAACAGGCTTATGTTCAGCAATTAGAGTCAAGTAGGATCAAGCTAACTCAGCTAGAGCAGGAGCTCCAGAGAGCAAGAGCACAGGTGCATGCACTTCGGAAACCTATAGATACTCTTAATAAAATTGCACTCTATATTATTATGTGATTATAATCAAATAAATTCGTTTCTTTTGTCAGGGTGTTTTCTTTGGCGGAGGAGCCCTTGTTGGGGACCAAGGCCTCCCCTCAGGTCCGTACATATATAAACTTTCTTCCGCTTGATATTTGTCGAACTAAACATCAAAGACCTGATGAACGTGACATAATCTGAGTCTGCACAAAAAAAAAAAAAAAAAAAAGTCAACTATATACTTCAAAGGATGATGGATGATAGAGTATGTTTTGTTTTGGAAGATGCGGCGGTGTCGACATGGAGTACGGGAGGTGGCTGGAGGAGCACCACCGGCTGATGTGCGAGCTGCGGGCGTCGGTGCAGGAGCACCTGTCGGAGGAGGAGCTGCGGATGTACGTCCAGAGCGGCCTGGCGCACTACGACGAGATGTTCGGCCTCAAGGGCATGGCCGTCAAGGCCGACGTCTTCCACCTCGTGTCCGGCGTGTGGAAGACCCCCGCCGAGCGCTGCTTCATGTGGATCGGGGGCTTCCGCCCCTCCGAGCTCATCAAGGTCTCCTACTCTAAACTCTATCCCTAGCTAATTTATCTATTCCATTTTGTCTAGAGTTTTTTTTTTTTATTACAACTCGTGCACAACTACATATCCTTACGGTTGGGAGGTTCGAGCCATATGTTCCACCTGATCCGTGCTGCTTTTTACATGAACTACAAGCGCTGGACTAAAGTAACAGACTGTTAAAAGAGGCTAATTTACAACTAACTAAATTAGTCCAGCACTTGTATTCAAGGAAAAGCATCACGGACATTAGACTGGCCGACAGGTTCGAGCCCCCAAACGTGTTGGTCTGTGGTGCATCATAAAAAAGTAATTAATTGTGCATTATCAAAAAATAATAAATAATTATATCATGATTTTTTTAGCTCCACAAGTTTTATATAATATAACATATAACTAACAGTCATACATGAACATGTTGGTATCAATTTCGTTTATTTTTTTTTTTTGGAAAATTTTTTTTCAATAATGAACATGTTTGACATATCTATGTTTTTATTAAAAAAAATACATGTTTAATACAATAAAAGTACAAAATTTATTTATTTTGGTAAGCGAAAACCATACTATCTTCATTCCAAATTTATTATTCTTCTTTCTTGATTTTTGTTTATCAAATATGATAAACGACTTTACTTTGTTTTCACTGTTTTTTGAAAAAATATTTTAGTTTCTAAAAACAAAAAAATAAAATACACTTATCAAACTGTTTTTGTAAAAAAAAAAAAAAAAAATTTAAAACAATAAAAGAAAAACATAAATGATACCAAATGATAAACTAAATATCATGAACTATTTTTTATTTGCAAACGGCTACCTCTACAATGTTAAAATGATTCAACTTTTTTTTTTCTTAATGATCATACCTGCTGCTTAGGATAACAAATAACAAGTTATATATTAGAAAAAGTTCAATATATTTTGTTACTTATAATAATTTAGGTTCTCAACTTAATAGTTAGGGTCACTACTTTAGAATCGAGAAAATTTATGACATTTCATTGTAATATCCTAGAAAACTCACATTGCAATAGGTTTTGGAGAACCATTTTTGTCATTGATAAACAATAACGAAAAAGGTACAATGCCTACTATTGACAATAGCTGAATTATGGAAGGATAATTAATTAGTAATCACAAACTAGAAATGTCAACTGCAATTTCTAGTTTCAAAATGTTTTATGAAAGGTCAAAAAACAAGATCAAGAAAATACTATCTTAAAATAATCCAAGATTTTGACAAGCCAGGAATTCATCCCAATCAGTAAGCTATGACCAATGGGGAGCCAACAATGTCTGTTGGAAGGTCCACATTGATAGAGAAGGTTATGTAGGACCTCTCAATAGATTAGTCCATGATTATGATTAGATGTAAGAATGTATTTGTTTTCAGAAGACTTTAGCATGATTCTCATGGTCATGATAAAGTAAGAATGCTTCAACACAGATTGAAATCGGGAAGATCGTGAACCGACGTCACGTATCGATTACTATGGTCGAAATTTTTAAACGATGAATGCAGAGTTTAATTTTTTGGGTCTCACGTCCCAGCTAATAAGAGACAACACGTGACGTCGATTCGGTCATGACTTTACCTAAAAGTATGTTATGGAGGAGCTGGTAGTATGGAGGCACTGGCTAGATGATTTGACAGTTAGAAGGTTGTGGAAAGGTTAGCAAGAATGGAGAGGTGTGCCCATGCCTTCATATATTCCATAAAGTTGTGTTTGTTTCTACATGAAATAGAAGAAGGAACAACCAAACCATAAATGAGTGAACACACACCATTTATCCCTGCAAGCATGCATATATTGTCCTTTATACACTCCTCAAGGATCCTCCAATGTACTTTTTATTCTCTACTACACATAAATGAAGACAAGCATAAAGCAAGGACGGACCAGAAACTCGAGCTAGGGTGGGCTGGAGTGGGTTAGGATGATATATAGACGACTTACATAAAAATACCCAAAGAAAAATTAGAATGAAAAAAAATTGGGGGTAGGCTGAAGCCCACCCCAACCCTCTACTTAGGTCTGCCACTGGCATAAAGTATATGTATATGCACCTGTGTATAGATGATATTATGAGGAAAAAAATAAATAGATGGTATTCTGAGTTTATTATAAGAAATAACACTTTTATTTTATGATACCAACAGTAGAATATATATATATATATATATATATATATATATAATATATATATATATATATCTATATATAAGCATCATCTTTTGCAAGCTTAATTAAGTCTGAAATAGAAAGGGTGTTTTTCTTTTCAAACGTATATATATGGGTGGCTCACATCAAACGCAGGATCTAGCGCTGGTTTTTGCTACCTTGTCCGTTGCAAAACATTTTCATAATGTTAATTTTTAGAATTTGACACAGCGCATAAAAGTTACATAAAAGTAGCAATTTAAAAAAAATGAATAAAATAAATAATATGTCCTTAGCAAGAGTTTTATGTGCCCAAATGTCCTTACTAAGGACGTTTCTATTATTAAAAGTAAATAAAAATAAAACTAGCAGAAACGTCCTTAGCAGGGTGTTTTGGAAGCACGGAACGCCCGTCCTTAGTACGATATTTGGATGCATGAAACACCCTTGTTGAAGACATTTTTTTAAGACTGGTTTGAGGTTTATTAGTGGGATTTTGGGGGTGTTATAAAGAGGGATTATATCCAAACGTGAGCTATTTTTCCAAAATCTATTCTTCTGATGCAATTTCCTATAAGTTCCAAATTTATGTAATTTAATATTGTTTGCACAGACAAAACATTCATGATCGTATTTATCGATATCTATTATTCAATTTTAATACTCCATGTTTTTTGACACTACCATGTGTTTTTTTTAAGTAATACATAGTGCCTTTTTCTTTCTTTTTTTGTTTGTTGAAATTATATGTGATATTTAGGTTCTTCGAGCCACATAGAGCCATTAACGGAGCAGCAAATACTAGGCATATGCGAGTTGCAGCAATCGACACAGGAGACTGAGGAAGCCCTCAGCCAAGGGTTGGACGCATTGCACCAAACCTTTCGGACACGGTTGCATCCGACGCATTGAGCTCCCATCTAACATGGCTAATTACATGGGACAGATGGCCATCGCCATGAACAAGCTCTCCACTCTTGAAGGTTTCGTTCGACATGTAAGCAACTAATTCTAGCTATCCCTCCTGGCTTGCTTGCCTTTTTTTTATTTGCATCTCTCTAAGACTGGAAATTAAAGGTTTAGAAAAGGTGATCAGCTAGAAGATAGCATACCAATGTTATACGAGAAATTATTCAGTGGGACGTACTCATCACGTGACAATGTAGAATGATGAGTCCGTTCGATAGTAGTGACATATGTATGTGTTTTTATACTATTGGACTGACTCACCATTCACCACTGCCACACTGTGAGTTTCTTCCATTCTACGAGGTTAAATTATGTGTCCTTTCCTTACCTCTCTAAAATAATTAGACTAGGTTACAATTTGATAATTAACGGTAAAGTACTTCAAAAAATGCTATTTGGCTCCCAAAATATTTGGGTGATCATCATCTCCTATGTATGTTGCATATGACATGGTTGCTGACATTGCAGTTGACATGACAAATTTAATATTAAAATTAATAGATTATTATTAATATTAAATTAACATTAACGTTAAATTAACATGATAATTAACACTAGAATCAACCTTAATATTAAAATTAACCTTAACATTAAAATTAACATTAATATTAATATTAATATTAATATTAACATTAACATTAAAATTATAATAATACTAACATTAGCATTAACTTAATATTAACATATTTAACATTAAAAAATGGGATAATTTTTGGGTTAAAATTTGCCATGTCAGCTATTATGTCAGGTGCCGTGTCAGATGCCACATAATGGGAGATGACATCATCCAAATATTTTGGGAGCCAAATAGTATAATTGAAAGTACTTTGCTACTATGGCTGAGCATTAAACCAAATAAGGGATTCGGTTAGGTTTGAAAATGTTTGGTTGGGCTCGGTCTCATTTTAGATTGATTGGTTTGGTTCGATCGGTTATTGCTCATTTCGGTTTGGATTTGGTTTGTATTTCGATTAATTCAGTTCTGATATATTTGGTTCAGTTAATACCGAATTCTCTGTCATATTTCTAATTTGAACATTTTTCTGACTCAACCGAGTAAAGTATAGTGCTTGCTCGCCTGACTCATTGACCTATACAAGGTCTATATCTACTAGTCTCGTGCACGTGTTGCATGTATTAAAATATCGTCTAATATTGCTGAAAAATAGTTTAAATTAGGATTTGTATAGATATATTTTTTTTTTCATTCGATTCTATTGCGATTATGATTACATTGCAGTGAACCAAACGGACTTAATGTGCTCTCATCCCCTTCAAAAGTGAAGACATTTTAATTTCTTTAAGTGAAGACTATATGAAGAAGTAGAAGATGAGAAATACAATATAATTATTTAATATGATAAAGAGTATATAACCAGCACAAATTTGAATTATCAGTAAGTTTTAGAATGGATGAATGACCTATTATAATCTTCGCAAGTGAGCTTCAATAACTCTGTTGTTCCATGTACCTAGACCTACCTGCAGGTTTCTTCCATGCATTACTACCTTTTTTAATTATTGATTTTTCTAAATTTTAGATTTGATGAGTAGAACTAAAAATAATATATTGCAATTAGTTTATATATGATCAAGATTGTTGAACCAATGCATGATACTTAACCTTTGGTCAACTCTTATAATGATATATGCAAACGATAGTGGTTCTACTTGTTCCATCAAAATATTGCCTCTAGTTTAATCATTAGGGTTATGGTTGATTAGTATATGCTTGTTTAACTCTTGATCTTTGCAATTGCATTATTTAGGCATTAAAGGGCTAATGAATGTTTTAAAAGCACTTGTATAGTTGAACTGTATATACTACCTAACGCAGTAGTAGTTGATTATGAATAATATGCATTATAATATTGAGATCATATGGTTCTAGTAGCACTATTCTATATATCAAGGTTCAATTTCAACTGTTACAAAAAATTGATGGTGAAAGATGAAGATGTGATGTTCCTACATATATCACTGTCATATATACTCCAACAACACTTTAATTATTTGATGGTCATTCTTCTATAAACCTCACATGCTCCTAGACCTCACTATTCAGGCCTTTTAGCCAACATAATTAAGACCTAGCTATATATTTCAACCTCCATGTCCCAATTTTTCATCACAAAGTTGGTCAATCATCTTCAATATTTACCTACCTGAAAGTGTAGTGTCTGTTCTTATTTAGTTGTCACAGTGGACACATGGTCCATGCTATATCCGCTATTAAACTGATAAGAATACTCCATGGGGAAGGCTGGTTTGAGGGACTGGATTGTCCTACTCGGAGCTAATTTTGGTTGTCTTAACCCATCCTTTATGAGCGCTTTCTTTGTGTCCTGGGAGGTCATCCTGTGACCCCGACTAGGAGGGTTGTCCTAAGCAGAAGGGGTTGCTCAAGTCCGAATCTGTCGACTTATTCCTGAGCCGGCCTTGTCCATGTGCCTGGCGCACCTCAACCAAAAAATAAAAATAATCTTCATATTTACCTGAAAGTCAATCTATGCATAACAATTATATACGCAACAACAGATTTTATTTTATACGATATGGAGTCCAAAATTTCTACCAACAGTTATGTAAGGCTAGACTTGGTCCAAAACTTTTGGTGTCACAATGTTGGTTATAGGTGAGATATGTGGCATAAGTTTTTGTACTCCGATTCATATAATACGTTCTCTTATATAACATTGTATATATCAAATCAAGCATGAGTCTAACAGTGAGAATGGGTATGCTTACTACGTGCAGGCAGACAAGGGTGTACCCACCTTGTGGGCTGCGGTGGGCTCCAGCCCATCCCACTTTTTATTACTTTTCTCATATATATATATAATATATATATATAATAATATATATTAAAAAAATTTATAAAGCAGCTAGCCAACACTTAGTCCACTCTAATCCACTCTAGTTCATCCTAACTTGAATTTCTGGTTCCGCCCTTGTAGGCAGATAACTGAGCGCAAACCCTCCACCGGCTCCACCAGATCCTGACCACGCGGCAGATGGCTCGGTGCCTCTTGGCCATCGCCGAGTACTTCCACCGGCTCCGCGCCTGCATGAGCTCCCTCTGGCTCGCTCGGCCGAGGCAGGAGTGATCAGCACACATTGTGGTCAGAGAACACATTAGGTCAAGAAGAAGAAGAGAAGATTACCACTTCCATCTATTTTCTTGAGGATGTATAGGAGATATCATATAGACTTTTTAGATAGATACCAAATGATATATGGTGTATTGTATTGAGCTATAGTTAGGATTCACACATATAATTTCTCCACTCTGTCTAAATTATTATGATTTGTTTACTTTGTAATGTCACAGGAAAAAGTTTAATTAGTAGATTGCAATTGCCAGTCCTATAATTTCCTGGCCATAAAATTTGTTCAAACGAAATTAGATTTGAATAAATTAGCCAAAACGAAACAAGTTCTGAGAAATTATGAGAAACGGAACCAAGTGGAGAGCTCAAATTCCGGTTGGTTTAGGATTGGTTTATATGGGGGTTGGTTCAGGAGAGGCAGAGGTTTAGATATTGGATTGATTTATATGGGCGGGATTATTTTTGGTTGTTTGGATGGGTTTATATGATTGGTTTATGCGAGTTATTTTTAACTAGACAAACGGCTATTTTGTAACTAGATAAACTTAATTATACCCCTCTCTCTCTCTCTCTCCTCTCTCTCTCTCTCTCTCTCTCTCTCTCTCTCTCTATATATATATATACTATATATATTCTCTCTCTCTCTCTCTCTCTCTCTCTCTATATATATATATATATATATATTATTTCTCTCTCTCTCTCTCCTCTCTCTCTCTCTCTCTCTATATATATATATATATATATATATATATATATATATTTGAAAGAAGGTAATTGTGGCGAGCTCTCCCACCGGAAATCGATCTCCTGATCCACTCGGGCCGCATGCATCTCTCTTAAGCACTAGACTAGAGGTCATTTGCAGTCTCGTCACAATTACCTTCTTTCAAATATATATATATATCTAATATATATATATATTTTTTTCTTTCAAATATAGTATATATATATATTATATAATATATATATATATATATATATATATATATATTGAAAGAAGGTAATTTGTGCGAATGCTCCCACCGGAAATCGATCTCCTGACCACTCGATTTCCGGTGGGAGCATTCGCCACAATTACCTTCTTTCAAATATATATATATATATATATATATATAATATATATATATATATATATATATATATATATATTTATATATATATATATATATATATATATATATAAGAAAAGGTTAATGATATTAATTAAAAAACAGCACCATACAACCCATATATGTAGATGTAGGCAAATGCACTACTTAAGGGCTCATAATCATTACATCAAACTCAATATTGTTAGCTCCTAAAACCTTCCAAATTCTCCACGCAACAGGACACAGGAAAGAGGTGATGAATAGTCTCCAACCCCCTTTGACACAACACACCTTAAAATTACCCTTGCATATCTATTCCATACAAAAATAATTTATTATACTAGGAGTAGCTAGGTCCTTACACGATATGTCTTTTGATATTCCTATGCATTAGTCTTTGAGTGTCTTTTGCTCTTTCAAGTACATACAAAGTTAAATTAACAATATATATATATATATATATATATATATATATATATATATATATATATATATATTATATATATATATATATATATATATATATATATATATATATATATATATATGCCATCTCCAATGGTTATTTCTAAAATTAAGTTTCTATCATACCTTTAAGGAAATTTCTACCATAGTTGATAGCGTTTCTATATAGGAATTGCATATACAAAAAAATACTCTCTAATGTTTCTCCATTTCTATCATATGCGGCAACAATAAAAGGATTACATGATGTGGGATCCAATATTAATCGGTATAAGAGATGAAGGATTTCTATGAGCATAAAACTCTCCATCCTACCTTACCGTCATATTGGATATAAATTGAGAAAGAAATCACCATTGGGTTTTTTTTTTCTTTTTCTCAATTTAGATTTTTAACATAGAAATAGGGCCCCCATTGGAGATGGCCTTGGACCTACCAAGATGATCCACATTTATGCCTCATAGATTCTAGTTCGGACAAATAGACAAACGACCTAACCCCAGCCCACTTAATATCTAGGCCCAAAGCCCAATGCATGCACTTCCCCCCTCCTCCAAAACCCTGTGAAAACGAACCAAAACCCTAAAATCCTTCCTTTTCCCCAATTCGACCACACAAGCGCCGAACTCCATTGAGCAATTCTGAACATGGCGAAGAAGAGAAAGCATTCGGAAGCCTCTGCAGAGAAGCCAAAGAAGGAAGAAGAAGAAGGAGTCGATGCTTCAAGACCCAAAAGGACTCTACTAGGGTTTAAAGACGAGCCGGTCGTCGAGAAGAAGAGCGGCGACGGTCCGGTTTTCCGAAACAAAGAGAAGGTCCTGGTCACTTGCTCCCGAAGAATTATATATAGGTACTGGAAAAAAAAAGTTTGCAACTTTGTCGATTTTTAGGGTTTTTCTTTTTACTGATTTGTCGGTGGGGAAATGGAAGGTACCGGCATCTGATGCTGAACGTGGTGTCTCTTTTGCCGCATTGTAAGAAGGATAGCAAGGTGGAGTCGAAGGCGAGCAAAGGGGCGACGCTTAATGAGCTGGTGGAGCTGAGGAATTGCTCGTATTGCCTCTTTTTTGAGGTAATACTTCATAAAGTTTGATTCTTGATCGGACTTGGGACACTCCAAAAAAATTGTGATCCGTGTCGTGTCAGACGCGCAGCGGGCACAACCCGTACCCTCCGAAATACACTAGGACGCACCAAAATAGGTGCCATGTCCATGTCGTAGTGTCCTTACCATGTCGTATCCGTGTCCAAGCAACATAGTAACACTTACTTGGAATGATGACTTAGGCCATCTCCAATGGGGATTTCTAAAATTGGGTTTCTATCCTACTTGTCAATACTTGTCATTGTACTTTATGGAAATTTTTATCCTATTTGGTAGAGTTTCTATATAGAAATTGCACACATAAAAAAACTCTCCAATGGCTCTCCATTTCTATCATACGTGGCAACAATTGGGGTCAATTTAATCGTGTGGGGCCCAATATTAATTGTTACGAGAGTTGGAGAGTTTCTGCATGTAGAAACCCTCATATAAACTCTCAATCCTACATCATGATCACATATGATATAAATTGAGATAGAAACCACCATTGGGAGAAGTTTTTTCTAAAGTGGGTTTCTACCATAGAAATAGGAGAAATAGAAACCCCCATTGGAGATGGCCTTAGGATGGGTTTGGCTGACACTTACCAAAAGTTGTCATATAAGTTCGCGATCAATATAAGTATCGAGAAGTTGTCGTGTGATGAACATAGTAAATCATGCTTTTTAGTTCTAGAATTATTGGAAAGGACCAAACTGGAGTTTGTTACTAATAACATTACAGTAAGAAGAAAAATCGAGATGTTGGATTTCTGCTATTGTCTCTGTAATTAGCTTGTATTTAGTATTTCCCCAACGAATATTTGGATAGTTGAATCAAAAGTAGTTGTTCTCATACTAGCATGCGTCCATATAGAATCACTGATACCTTTATTTTTCTATGCACATCAAATTGAGTAGTAACATTGTCAAAGCTATGTTGACCGTATAGTAACTGTTTTGCATCTGTTAAATCTGTTAGTTCATTCCTGTTTTCTACATGTATTATATCGCAGTGCAGAAAGGGCAAAGATCTTTACCTTTGGATGGCCAGATCACCTAGTGGACCGTCCGTGAAATTTTTGGTCAATGCTTGTAAGTTTTTATTCTCTACGTCATTTATTATTTACCACCAACTGTGGTGTTTAAGAGAAGTTTAGTTTACATGATTACTCTGGAAATTTATGCTGTATAAACTTTTCATCATGCTATGATAATATATTTGCACTTTACGCTCTTGTCAGTACACACAATGGAGGAATTGAAGCTTACTGGGAATCACCTTAAAGGATCAAGGCCCATTCTGACTTTCTCTTCAAACTTCGATAAGGAACCTCGATGGATGATTATGAAAGAAATAATAACTCAGGTGCATACTAATTCTTTTTTTAGGCAAAATCGGCCATATATTTTAGAATTCTCTCTGTTCAAATACCAGTGGAGTTATACCTTTTCCTCCATTACTTGGAATTTATTCCTATGGTAAGTTATAGGAAGTATTAGGAGATACTGGAATTGTTATGCTTTATATCAGTGAGCAGTCAGGAAACAACAACAACAACAAAGCCTTATCCAAATTTTTGGGCGGCTATTCGAATCCTTTTCTTCCGTTCAGCTAGTTTAAGGGCCATGTTCATTGTAACTTTGGAAAATATCATAACCTTCTTTTCAACCTTGGTCCAAGTTCATTTAGGGCTACCCTAGTTCTAGCTTGCTCCTTTAGGTATTGTTTGGGAAGAGGGAAAAATGGGGGGAAGGAAAATGTTGAGGGAAAAATGGGAGGAAAATTAAAAGTAGTGATGTTTTGGAAGGGGGAGGAAAAATGAGGGAGAGGAATTTGGAAGAAAAATTCATGTGGGTCCCACTCAAAAAAATTTCTCCTAAAAGTGGGAGAAAAATGGAGAGAGTTGAGAGGATCGTGGAAGAAATTACCTAACTACCCTTCAAAAAAGTAAGTATCATTTATGATTTGAAAAAAATCAAGAATTAAATGGTAATTATATCTTTCTCCACAAACAAATAAAATATTAGTTTTAAACTTTTTCTTCCTCTACTTTTTGGTCATCCAAACAAGTGAAGGAAGAATTAACTTTACCTTCATTTTACTCTCCTCCATTTTCTTTTCCATCAAATTTTCCTTCCCCTCCTAAAAAATGTTCCCAAACACAACATTAACTAAAATCCTCTCTTTTTCTAACATGTGTCTAGTGGTCTTTGTTGCCCATGTTCATACGATACTTCATAGTTCATAGTATTGTCCGATGCCAATATAGTACTAACAAGACCGATACGGTTTTGGCATGCACTGATCTGATACCGACCGCTACCGATCTGATTTTGGGGTCTCTTTTCCAGTAAATTCGGCAGAGAAAAATTACATTAAATAGATAGGATGATAGAAAAATAGTGTCAACACAATGATTATGTTGTGTCGAAGACACAATGTTACCATGTATCAATATGATTCCTTATTGATAAATAATAACTCTTACCATTTTCTGAAGTTGTATATCTATAAATTCACAACGTTTATCCATATTAATAATATTCCATTCAAAACTATTTATTGTGATTGCACTGTCTAAAGGCAAGTAGAAAAAAATCTATTGTAAGTTAATAGAATATTATTTCATTTAAAACTAAAGAGAAGCAACATATTAATATATAAAATTATGTCTAAATGTATCAAATATTATTCTTTATCATTTTTGGCTTTGCGAAACGAAGAACTCGATACTCCAATCCGAAACATCTGAAATTGTTGAAATTGCCAATACGATACTCATAGGAAGGATCCAACCGATACCCGATATTTTGAACCTTGGTTCTTACCACCTCTGGCAATTTCCTTTCATCTTTGTCCTTTTTAATTGGCACCACCTCCAAGTTCCAAAGAATACACTCGTTTTTGTCTTTCAACTTGTTAATTCTCATTTCATGTACGTTTATTTTTATTTTCTTGACATGTTTCTTAATAATCGCACAACACTATGATCCATAAAACATGGTTGGTACTGTAGCTGTATTAGAGAATTTTCCTTCCCACAGAACAGTCCTAAAGGACTCAGCTTCAACCATCCACTTCAGTCCTACAAACTTCAACCATCCTACTTCGATCCTATAAACATCATCCTTCTCAACTCGCCATCAGAATGACTGATCTTTAAATACAAAAACTATCACTCTTAGGTATGTTGGCTGAACCGAATAGGAAGTTACTTTGTACTCGAAGCATTTCTTTCTTTTCTCGATGACCCTAAAATCTTTATACTTTAGGAATTTCGCTCTCTATCAATTTTTAATTTTTCACCAATAAATATAATGGTAGAAAAGTTACAATAATACTAAAATCCAATAGATATTTGATCTTCTCAATAGTTCAAAGAGACTGGATGTACCATTTTCTTCTTGATCTCTTGATCATTCTCGTGTGTGTTCACCTTCTTTGCAATGTTTGCCTAGAAGATTTGTCTTGGTTGATCTACCCATCCGTTTGGTTGATATCCATTTCCGCTTCTTTATCTCCTTTATTTGCAATCATCATTTATAGATCACCTTATTCGGAATTATCTCGTACCTCAAGTAAAATAAAGCATAATCCTAGTCAAAATTATCCCTTACCTCCACCAGAAATAGTCACGAGGTCCTGCAAACTGAACTAATTTGTTTCTTTCATAGTCTTGGTTGAATCAATATTGCCATTTTGTGGGCGACTATGTTGCCCAGAGTGGTCAACCACCTTCTAGTTCAATGCCTGCTAAAGCAAGGGTGGGGTCAAGCAAGGGTTGGGAACTTGGGATCTCCATAATCTCAGCCTAAATTTTAGGGAGACTTGACGAGATCACATTAATTTTGTGGGCCGTCGATGGGGTGGGTCCTATTGGGATTTTGGGATATCCGGTCAAGATGACAGATCACCAAGATAAGTGAAAATTCGAGCGAGATGTAGCTAAGATCCTACTGAGAAGAGACCGAGATCCACCCCTCGCCAAGGTGTGTGGATCTCTGATTCGTCAAACCTGGATAGAATCACTTTCATAGTTGTCGATTATGGTGATTGACTGACTACCCAGTGTCCCCAGGTAAACCTCCCCACAGCTGACTTATGTTTCAATGGTTGATATTGGGGTTGTATGGTTGAAAACAAAAGGTTCCGTTTCTCCTCGAGAGCTTGGTTCACCAACCGGTTCTTCAATTTGCTGCTTGAAGCTCTCTGGCGACCTTCTAAATACTTTTGTGGCTTCTTACCTTAAATGTTTGATTTGGTGCTAGATTGCGGTTCATTAACCTGTCCTCTGTGGCATTGTTTAACTGTATGCTAGTTATGCTAGGGATTGGTTGGGAAGCTAAAGTCTGTATTTCTATTTCTTTTCTACTCTTTCATTAATCCCATGCGACTATGCGAGTAACATGGGAAGTTTCCATATGATTCTATAGCTGATGCTGCTAATATTTCTCTAGCGGAAGTTTTTCTCATTTTCCATACGTAGTTTTTGTATCCCTTTAGTTTTTTTGGAGCATATATACTTACACATCTATTTCCACATGCAGATATTCGGAACACCAAAAGATCACAGAAAAGCTAAACCCTTTCATGACCATGTCTTTGTTTTTTCAATTGTTGATGATCACATATGGTTCCGAAATTACCAGGTAACTATGGTGTGCTTTTGTTTCTTTCCTAGCACTTGTCCCTTGAGCATCTTGTCAGCGAAAAAATGAAACTTGTATGCTTCTGGCACAGTTTGTCCTCAGGTAACATGATTTTTTTTTTTTACACTGCACATTTGTCATACTCAACGCCACTGGAAAGAATCTCATTAATTGATTATGAACTATAAAACAAACACCAACACTTTTGGTACAGTTTTGGCTAAAGATGAGTGCCTTGGCTTTTAATCTCAAGTTTAATTTATGTTTTTTTTTAAGATTAAGTCTTCAGGTCTTGCTAATTTCAACTTAAAGTCCCCTGACTTTATTATTCGCTTAGAGATCCTTCAAATTATAAATAAAACTAGGTATAAGGGCTCCTAGTTATTTAATGAACATATCATCATCATCATCAATCATCCAAGCCTTCTCCCATTAGAATGGAATATTTTATTTTAACGAAGATAACTCAAGTATATTATTCTAATTCAAACAGTGGACAGTCTTAAAGAGTTAAGATTATTTTGCCAAAACTAGGTATAAGGGCTCCTAGTTATTTAATGAACATATCATCATCATCATCAATCATCCAAGCCTTCTCCCATTAGAATGGAATATTTTATTTTAACGAAGATAACTCAAGTATATTATTCTAATTCAAACAGTGGACAGTCTTAAAGAGTTAAGATTATTTTGCCCCTTCCTTAATGAAAGGCAAGTCTGAATCTAATAAAAGATTGTGTAGGGAAGATTTTACATAAGGTTCGCAAGTCTATATAAGTTTTCTTGTTGTTGTAGAGAAATAAACACCCATAGACCAACAGCCTATCCATGATGGTGCAGAAACGCTGTTGTCCCCACATCACATCCAATATGCTCTTCGTACACCAGCCCTAATCCCCCACCCATTACCGGACGTTAAGAATCCCACAACTGCAAATCCTGCTTCGTCAACTCAGACTCCACATGGCAGGTGGGCTTCGTGTTTCAATAACCCAGAACACACCAGCATTGCCTCATCTAGTAGACGAAAGAATCCCATCTACCAACCCTTAGGGTTTGCTAATGTTGGTCCCAAGCGGATATAGATTCGATGGAGTGTTCAACTTCTATGTGGTTTCGACCGTACGTTCAAACTTTTCTATGACTAGATGAAACAGAAGAGAGTGCTAGACGATGGTAATGGGGTGACAAATATAAATAATATTGATTTCTCAAGGGATTGGCTACAGTTCGAATGTGAACTGGATACAAACAAAATTCAGTGCACAGTTGGGTGCATGAGGGACTCGTGTCTAATAATTTTAAAAACGTTAGGTTTTTCAGCTCAACCAGAAATGGAAATCATGCAATACTGTGTTAAAATATAGTAAAATAAGTAGGGATGTTCAATTTTACAATCCAAAACAATTAAATTAGTTCTTTGTTAGAAACAAATAGTCATTATTATTTTAAACCGTAAGAGTATCCCCATCATCATAATCCTATGTTGCACTGACACAGCAGTTTGGGAGTCGTACCCATGTCCCGTACGCACTGCATACGGATTTGGTGGGAACACTTGGATTCAGGGCGGATTTGGGCGAGACAGACAACAACCGTATCCAGACTAGAAGAGCAGAATCCGGCCGATTTTGGTCTAAAATCGACCCAGATCCAAGAAGTATTGGGTCTGATTCATTTCAGTTTAAGTGATTGGGTTTGGATCCGAGCAATGCTTCAAAACGGATCCTACCCAACCCAATAAACTTAATCCATAGTACCATGACTCAAGAGGGAAAAAAGACAGCAGCAGGAAGGAACGAACCTGTACCATGTGATGTCTTTCTCACCATTGATTTCGTGGAGGGTCAGCACCGCCTTCACAAGAAGCAGAAGAATTTTTTTTCATTTTTTTTTTTATCTACAGTCAAGACATGAGGGTTTCTTATTTATTTTCCTCTACAGCCAAAAATTGGTGCTTCCATTCTCAGGAATCCATCGGAATCCATTGGATTTCTGAATTATGGATTACAATTGTGAAGTATTAAGTTTTGCTACAATACTAATACTAACATTGTTCAACGAGAAAGTGAAGTTTACTGGAATTCTACGTCTTGCAGATATCTGTTCCTCACAACGAGACTGATAAAGTGGACCGTGGAGGTTTGGACAAAATGACTCTTATAGAGGTAAAGTTGTTGGTCCATCGAGTTAATTGAACTGCCCCTTAGGTTTGCCGAAGTTCTTTTTTAATGGATATAATCTTTATAGGTTGGTCCAAGATTTTGCTTGAATCCAATCAAGATTTTTGGCGGAAGTTTTGGCGGGCCGACCCTATATGAGAATCCATTTTACATCTCTCCCAACCAGGTATTCATTTTTAACAAGAAGCTTGTGTTTTAAAACTCTAGATTGTTGTTCTCTGTACAATTTGTAGGCATGCTGTCTTCTAGCTCTCTAAATCCCATTATTCTGTATGTTGATTTTGAACTTCCTTATTAGTTGAGATTATGCTTGACCTAAATCGTATTCATGAGTATGTTGAAAAAGATCCTCATCGTCCAGGTCTTTTCGCATCATAATGGATTAGGCGTGGAGCATGAAAGCTCCACAATAGAATTGACCTTTTTTATGATTGCCAACCTGCATTGGGGCCCTTTGCTCCAGCCAATTCCTAGCAAAGGTAACTATGAGCAGGAGAGAGCTTTGCCATAAATCCTTGACGGTCAACTCCTTGACGGTCAGATGGAAGTTGGTGGTTAGGTAGGCCTACCTTTTTCATCGTACATTTTTAAGCTTGTGCAACCAAGGAGCACCCTTCAAGTTCCCGTTAGACTTGAATAGAGTTTAGAAGACGAGTATAGCATGATTGTTTATCTCAATTGTAATATATTTGATCCTGGTCTTGACCCCATTGTTAATCCTATTCTACTTGAGGCTTTTTTTTATAGAAGAAACTGATTCCGATAGATATAAGGGATTTTCACGTAGTTCCCTGTAGCAAATTTGTCCCGTCGCCAGACTTCAATATACACCCTTCATTCTTTAGTTTGTGTCTACCATTACCATAAGCAGTGGCGGAGCATAAGCTGGGCTGCCCTGGACTGTAGCCCGGGCTTGAAAACGAATAAATATGAGTAGGTACCAATACATTAACTGATGTAAGTCATAGCGTTAATGGTTAAGGCAATTGATGTTTATATAAAGGGACTCTGGTTCGATTCCTATAGCTGTTGGTTGTGCAATTTTCCTAGATTTTTTTTTTTAGTTATCAGATTTATTTATTTTTCCACGTAGCCCCCCCCCCCCCCTAAATTTTTTCCTGCCTCCGCCCTTGATCATAAGAGTTGTCTCGACCTAGTTGTAATAGATTTAGCTGCATGAATTACTTTTCTTGGAAGATGGAATCTTTGAAAGGTTGAAACCTCATCTTGATAGTTCCTTTCCTGACAATCTAACTCTTTGCTATGTTAACATTAGAGAATGCTAAGGTAAATGGAAATCTCTATTTGTACTTGTATGTGCAAATACAAACTTAGATGATAACCATTATGGAAAACTTGTTTTGGAGCAATAATCCCTTATATATACATGTAAATAACTTAAAACTGTACTTCTTTTCACCCTTCTGCCATGTATATGTCATCAGTTGTATGTACATATTTGCTTTCTTCTTAACTTGAACCCTTGTTTCGTCAGATTCGTTCTCTGGAGAAGAAGAAGAAAGCTGGGAAGTACGCGAAGAAGGTTAAGGCTAAGACTAGGAGGAAGATACATGAAATGTCGAACGTATTGGAGCCTGACGAGTTTGCTGATCTATGGAAGGAGTGATAATTTGAACTTGAGATGCCTGATGTTCCAGAATCGACACAAAATAGTCATGTGCCTACATAAGTTATTGTTCATTTTGGCTCATAATGTTTCCAATTTGTCAAGCGTAGCTTAAACTAGTTATCAATGTATGATTTTTGTGTGGATGAGTCATATTTTTGCATGTTACGAAAAGAACGAATTTAGAATTTTCTTTATCTGTCATTTGCTCCTTCATGAGCTACAAACTCAAATTACTTGAGCTCTGAACTTATGAATTGTGTTCAAGCTTGTTTTTGACTAGGCTCGTGAGCAACTTAAGTCTTGGCGGAGTCGAGTTCAGTCAGGTTGAGCTCATGGTGTGAGATGGGCCGCGTTGCGATGGCCTGGGTCCAGTGTTGACGGGTTTGATCGGATCTAGGTTGGGCCCGGCTGGGTTGGTTATTTTAATGCAAACTCTAAAACCAGTTTGGACCCAGACTCGGGTAGCTTCGGGCCGGGCCGGGCCCAGGTCGGCTCACGGGTGGGTCGTCCAATTTTTAAAAAAAATAGTATAGAAGTTTTGTATTTATAATATCTTTATACATGTTTCTAACACAAAAACAAGTTGGTTTAGAGCATCTCCAACCCTATTGTGACTTTGGAAAAAAGTTAATGCCACATAGGAATGACAAAATTTTATTCAAAAGTTATTCTCCAATGCAATTGTGAAGTCAATTGTGAAGCTTATGTGGCAAAAATTAAAGAAGACATTGTGAAGTTGATTGTCTTGTTCTAGACAATGCACTTGACAATGTCTTCTCTTACATGTCATCAATTATGAATAAAAAATATTAGAAAAAAGAAAGAACATGAGTAGTTGTCTTAAAAGTTGTCTTGGAAGTTGGAAAAAATACTTTTTATTGTCTTCTCAATACTTTTGCATTGGAGAGAGTTTTTCTATCTCATTGTCTTTTGAGATATAATTTTGCCACATAAACAAGACATTGTCTTGTGGCTCATGCCACATAGGAGCCACCTAAGACTCACAACACTTAACAAGACAATAGAGTTGGAGATGCTCTTGGGTGGCTCCTATGTGGCATGAGCCACAAGACAATGTCTTGTTTATGTGGCAAAATTATATCTCAAAAGACAATGAGATAGAAAAACTCTCTCCAATGCAAAAGTATTGAGAAGACAATAAAAAATATTTTTTTTCCAACTTCCAAGACAACTTTTAAGACAACTACTCATCTCTTTTTTTTCTAATATTTTTTATTTATAATTGATGACATGGAAGAGAAGACATTGTCAAGTGCATTGTCTAGAACAAGACAATTAACTTCACAATGTCTTCTTTAATTTTTGCCACATAAGCTTCACAATTGATTTGACAATTACATTGGAGAAGAACTTTTGAATAAAATTTTGTCATTCCCATGTGGCAACAACTTTTTTTCCAAAGTCACAATAGGGTTGGAGATGCTCTTAGTGGGGTAGCTAGAGAACTTAGTAAATATAGGAGGTCCTAGGTTCGTATATCGTTCATTTTTTTTTACAAAATATTTGTTATTACCATTACATATATCGAATTTTACCGGACTCATAGTAGGACTGGGCCAGGCCTACGGGCCTCAAATTAAAATCCAGCCTGGACCCGCTATACTATTGGGCCGGTTGGGACCTGGCCGTTTACTGGGTCCGGGCCAAATCCAGACCGGATTTGACCGGGCCTGGTTCTGTCCGACCCATCTCACACTTTAAGGTTGAGTCATGCTCTATTTCCAGCTCCTTAAAGTAATGGAATTATATCATTATTGTTCATGTTCAAGCTTGTCTGATTAATGAAGCGGAAGCCAAAGCCATCATTTGCAATCTCATACCTAAATTTTTATTATTTTTTATTTTTCAAATCAAAACCAAGTAAAGCTATATATTTTGTGGAGAGAAATTTGAAATGTTTGATAGCCCAGCCCAGCCCAGCACTAGCCCAGCCCAAAACTCCATACAAACCCCTCCAATCGGACGGTCCGAAATCCCCCATCACAGCTAGGGTTTCCTATCCCCGTCCCATATATCACCCCCTCTCTCCATCCGCACCGCCTCCATTTCTTATTTTTAGGGTTATCTTTCCTTTCTTAGGGTTAGGGTTTCCGTTCCTCCTCATTTCCTCATCAATGGCGCCACGAAAGACCAAGGTCTCGTCCCGGAACCCCGACCTCGTCCGCGGGATCGGGAAGTACTCGAAGTCGAAGATGTACCACAAGCGCGGGCTCTGGGCGATCAAGGCCAAGAACGGCGGGTCCTTCCCCAAGCACGACCCGAAGCCCGCGTCGGACAAGCCAGCCGACAAGCCGCCGAAGTTCTATCCCGCCGACGACGTCAAAACCCCCATCGCCAACCGCCGCAAGCCCAAGCCCACCAAGCTCAGGTTAGGGTTTTCTTCCCTTCTATTCGACTAAAATTAGGTTTTTTTTTTTGTTTATATCCGATGTTCTAAATTTAGGGTTTTTGATTGTCGATTTTTTTTTTGTTTGGACAGGGCGAGCATCACTCCTGGAACTGTTCTGATCCTTCTGGCGGGGAGGTTCATGGGGAAGAGAGTTGTGTTCTTGAAGCAGCTTCCATCTGGATTGCTTCTTGTTACCGGTGAGATTTTTTACTTTTTTTTATATAAAAGTTTTCGCATTTGTATGATCAAATTGCTTCTCTTGTAAAAAAAATACACTCCTTTAGTTGATTGTAGGAATTAGTATTTTTATATATCATCATAAAAAATATTTTTTGTTTGCATATTTTATTGGTCATTAGTTTCTATGTGCATCTAGTTTTGCAGTTCAGTGATTTAAGCTTATAGTATTGCCTACATTTGTAAATACGACATTGTTAGGAGCTTAAGTTTATTGCCTGGCTTTTTAATAAGGAAATGTTTAGAATTTATTGGTGTGGTGTTCTAATGTTTATTGCTATGCATATTTGTAGTTTATTTTGAAGTATTTGTATATGTGTCTGGTATGGTATGATGCAATGCAGACTATATGTCTTTGCGTATTAAAACTTTTTTTTATTGCTCTGACATGTTTATTTGTAAAATTAGGGGAATTGTTTAAGAATATATACCATTGAACAAGTTGATAGGAGTTGGTATTCGATAGTTCTGGTGTATTTAATAATGATTGATACTTTAGTTTGTATGAAGCATGGTAGCCAATGGCGCATCTCGCACCAAGACGCAACATCTGCGCCTCGCACCTCACTAGGTGAGGCGCGCCTTAGATGCTCTTTTCAATACGGCGCAACTAAGAAAAGCCACGCCTTATGTGTGTGTTGTTTTTTACAAAAATTTTTGAGGCGGGGAGATAGCACTTACCTCATACGAGAGAGAGAGGGAGGTAGCTCTTTCCACGGTTGTCAAATTTGGCTACAGTTGAACTTGAAAAACTAAAATCGTGGTACGGAGAATACAAATTCTTGTTAGTTTTGTTGAGTGCTATTACTGCTCTGCTAGTTCACTTGGTTACGTTTTAACATGTTTTTGTTAGTTTTAATATGTTATTTGGTTTTATTTCTTCCATTACTAATTTATTTATTTATTTATGTATATTTTCATTATTTTCTATTTTTTTTGTCTCGCTTCGTTCGGACGTGCGTCTTAAGTGCGCCTTGCACCTCGGGCAATATGTACCCTTTACTCCTCGAGTGCGTCTTGTGCCTTTGACTACCTTGGTATAAAAATAAAAAGTGTTATATTGAGTAAGGTTACATTTTATATATATATATATATATATATATATATAAGAGAGTGAATGCAATAAGTTTACTTTTGAAGGTTGTGGGAACACAGTATTGTTGTATTATTCTTGGCAATGTTGGCGATGTGATTCATAAAACTAGGCTTTAGCATGACTTAATCCTCTTCTATGTTGTTATTTTCTTCTATAATATATATTAGTTGAATTCATAGTTTGCACTATTGGCTGATACCCCAGTATGTTACTGCCAACACCGATATATTTTGGCATGTCCCAATCCGATACCGAGTGCTACCCATATTGTTCAATACCAACATTGAGGCTCTTTTTCTGTCAATTCGGCAGAGAAAATTGAATGAAAAGTGTCACGTCCCGACCCGGAAAATCGTCCGTCCTTGCTAGATTTTATCTGAATCAATCGTCCTTGCTGGGCATGATGCTGCACGAGCCTGGAGTTGCACTTGTGCAAGGCAAGATGACAAATTCACATAAGTTGATAATATTCGCAGCGGAAGGAAACATAGTATATAATAAGAATCTCTTTTATTGATAAATGAACTTTGATTACAAAGGCACTGAATAGTCCAACGCATAAACAATGCCAATTGGCTTACAACACTCCTGATCTCTCTATCTCACAAAGGATTGCATTGTTCCATACATTATGCCTATTTATAGCCAACAAGTATTCGTCGGCCGAACATCTCCATGTTGCAAGTCCCAACACCAATGCGGTAGCTCGTCTCGAATCACTAAGGACTCCTTGCCCCGACGCGTCCAAGCTAAGCCCTGCCACGAGCCGAACATATCCTGAACCTGCAAGCAAACTGGTGGGAGATCAGTACTTTCGTCCTCGTACTTTCGTCCTCGTTGTACCGATCAAGACCCACTAGCCTAAACCAACACTAAGTAATTAGTGAAGCATGCTGATTATTTGGTGATCTTTCTATTTAGCCTTAGGATCAGTTTTATGACAATGAAAGCAGTAAAACATGTATTTGATTCTCGATAATATTTGGAAATGTAAATGTGTCCAGTGTCGTGTCCCTGCAATAGACACTGTTAGCCATAAAATATGCATAAACATAGTGATCGTGCATGTCTTCATATCGTCCCGGATCCAAGCCAACAATTCGATAACACTCACGTAATCATAAGAACTTGTACAATCGCGTCATCTATTGCTCATTCTTGCCCAATGCAAGGATGAACATTATAAACCATTCGTGTTATGCCAAAGCAAACATATCATCAATTAAGGTACCAGGATCCATGTTCCTGCACTTGATTCTAATTTCTATCCACCGACCCTATCTATATGGTCATTGGCATTCCAAGCCATAATTGACTTCATATATCATCCCGATGTACGGCCGTCCCGCGTGCGGTAGCAAGCCAACCGAAGGTCCGTGCCATCCGTATTGCGGTTGCCTGATCCAGCTGAGGTAGCAAGCCTCACTGGTGGTCCCGCAATACCCCATCTGAATCACTCCTAGACCGAACGGTCCCGGTACCCCGGTCGTAAATCGTTCGAGGGAAACAATAACCCATGCACAAGGTATCAAGTCCATTGACCATGCAATTCGCGCCACAGTTAAGAAACCATCTCACTGGTGGTCCCGCAATACCCCATCCGAATCTCTCCTAGATCGAACGGTCCCGGTACCACGGTCGTAACTCGTTCGAGGGAAACAATAACCCATGCACAAGGTATCAAGTCCATTGACCATGCAATTCGCGCCACAGTTAAGAAACCATCTCATTTCCAACCAATCTCAAGTTCCAACGGCACTATGTCCCAACACATCCATATTGATGCACGATGCCCCGAACAACATCTATTAACCAACTATTCTCAAGTTATTCACATAATAGCAGTTCCGCGACAATTTTTCTACAACTGGATACTTCGATGCACGAAGTATACCCGTCAATGTTTCGACATTTTCGTGGCGTTGCACCACGACTTGTCCAATGAGTTTACCAAGTGATACGCATAGTCTCCGTGCACAGATGCACGTTCGATGCCGTATTTTCAATGTTCTAGGCCTAGTGTTCAATGTTATTTGAGTCATGCACTTGATGCACATCTCGATATTGCATTTCAATGTTCTACCATCAATTTGTCCTATCGCGACCTGTGTACTTGATGCACGTCGCCTCAATTGTTCAATATTCAATGTTCTATCTTAATGTTCGACACACACTAAGACCTTTACTCGTCCAAGCCACGCTCGCTAATTAGATAGCAACACTCGCATACAAGGATACATTTTATTAGGCATGAAGGAGTAGGGGAGAAGGGTCTGAACCTGCCCACCTTAAGTCGATACGTCTTGTCGTTTCGTCGAGCCGATGCAGCTCGATTTTATAACTTCGTTGCATGGCCAACTCTTCTGACTTAGCCATTCCGGTGAGCTACTCGATTGATTCGGCCTACCGTGCCCATGCCTCAGTTCGTTGCGAGGCGATATTTTTGATTTTGCGGACACCGTTGCGAATAAGGTAAAATGTCGACCTCTTATAATTCAACGTAAAGGCGTACGAAGTCAACTAAAACTAGTAATTGTTCATACCGGACTTATGCTTTGCATCGATTCAATTTCGAACCGACTCAAAGCTTTCTCTTTCGGCCAATGTAACTTGCATCGATTCGCATCAATACTTCATCGTGTCAACACAACTCTTCGAGTCAACGACTCACCGTAATGCACCGTGCGGTGCGGGACATTACAAAAAGACTAATAAGTAATGTTGAAAAGCGTGTAAATGAAGATAACTTATTTATTGCACTTAAATCAATCAGTAAGGTGACTATTATTTCATTCAAATTTAAAATTAATAAGGAACAAAACAGAAAATACATAAAATTATGCCTAAATGTATAAAAAAAAATCTAGATTTTTAATAATTTATTAATAATAGTTTGTTTTCGGATACCAAAAAATTTTGATAATCCGTTCCTAAAATTTGATCCATCCTGATGTTCATAGCATAGTTTGCAGTATCGACTGATATCCATTCGTTACGGCTGATACCGATACGGTTTGGCATGTCCCGATTCGATACTGATCAATACCGACATTGAGTGATCTCTTTTTAGTTAATTCGGCAAAGAAAATTGAACGAAAAAGACCAATTAGTAAGGGTGTAAAAGCATAGTAAATTCTTAAAACCATGTAAAAGAAAACTTATCTATCGCAAGTTGACTATTATTTCAGTCAATTTCAAAGCTACTGAGAAACAACACATAAAATACTTAAAATTATATCTAAGTGTATAAAAAAAATTCTAAAATTTTAATTATTTATTAATAATTATTTGCTTTCTGATACCAAAAAAATCCGATACTCCGATCCGAAACAGTCGATATCGGTCCAATACCGATCCCGATATTGATACTGTGAAC
This sequence comes from Iris pallida, assembly GCA_029216955.1. NCBI lineage: Eukaryota > Viridiplantae > Streptophyta > Magnoliopsida > Asparagales > Iridaceae > Iris > Iris pallida. The sequence continues at coordinate 1,544,777 of JANAVB010006394.1, forward strand.
CTTGTTTCATAGGAAGCGTGAACCTTAGTTGAATCGTAGAAGTCCAGTTACTATGTAGTGGTAGATTTCTTACTGTGCCTTTAGGAAATTTTCATAGTTAGCAATTGCATAAAATTTTGCTGAAAGGTCATGATTAAGCACTTTCTATCATAGTAACAAGCTCTTTTGTGTATTGCATCTTTGGCAATAATTTGCTTTGGGTGTTGTATTGGAGGGACTATATTATCCAAGGTCATGATTAAGCACTTTCTACCTGTAGTAAGCATCATAGGAAAGCATGCAGATAGCCGTTATGTATTTTATTTTGCCATAGGATGTTTCCCTAAAAGATGCTTCTGGAATATCAAACTGTACATATTTTTGTTTAATTTCTGTTTTTGATTGGAAGCAAAGTTTAATTTCTGTTTTTGATTGGAAGCAAAGTCATATCGCATCTAGATTACATGATACTCCCACTAAATAGCATATTTCCCTAGAAAATATTATGCACTTGTTTATGTTTTCTACAAAGTAATAATATTTTAGGCTTGTAATAATATTTTTGCTGCTGCAGGGCCCTTCAAGATCAACGGAGTGCCCTTGCGTCGTGTTAGTCAGTCTTATGTCATTGGAACATCTACCAAGGTTGATATTTCTGGTGTTAATGTTGATAAGATTGACGATAAATATTTTGCCAAGGAAGCGAAAAAGAAGAAGACTAAAACTGAGGGTGAATTCTTTGAAGCAGAGAAAGAGGTATAATTAAGACTTTGATTATTGGTGATGCTTTAATGAATGATTATTGAACTGGTTAATCATTGCATTTTTTTCTCGTAACTTTTGTATAATGTAGGAAAAGAAGTCCCTTCCTCAAGAAAAGAAAGATGACCAGAAGGCTGTTGACGGTCAGTTGATCAAGGCCATTGAAGCGGTACCAGATTTGAAGGCTTATTTAGGTGCTAGATTCACTCTTAGGTCAGGCATGAAACCCCATGAACTCGTCTTTTAAGTCAAGTTAGAGGAAGGACTTTTGGATAACTTCATTCTAGAGATTCTTCCAGCCTTTTATAGCCTAGTTGGTTTTGTATTTCAGTTTTGATGAGAGAAACCCAGTTTCTTTTTTTAAAAAAATGGATTCTTATTTGAGTGAATGTTATAATACCATTAACTTAATCTTGAATCATCTATAATTTGGGTTGTTTATGTATTTATATTGCTGCTTACTTCACAATTTGAAATTTGGTTTTGTTGCGATAGTTCTGGATATATTTGTTCTGTCCAAGTTGTTGCCATGTTATGGTTAAATGATTCAATTGCTTCTCAGTGATATAGGATAATGATCCATCGGAAATATGTTACCATTTGTGTTTTTCAAACTCTTGGTAAATTAATATTCAGGACTGGAAAGATGAAAGATTGCATTCTGAGAACCGGAGAAACTGTAGGTAAAGTTATCCCAGTACTTGAAGACTCCAATCATAATTTAAACAAATGATGATTTCACTGTTTTTTGGGGAAGATTTTGTATTTGGAGCATAAATCTAAATCATACATATATAAAAAGCTAACTTGTGTGCAGCTTGATATCTGATAACCGATGAGTACTTCTACACATTGACTATTTATGTTGTCCCACGCTGTTTCTTAACACCAGATGAAGTTTGATGTTAGAGCATCTCCAACCCTATTGTCTTGTTTTGTGTTGTGAATCCTAGGTGGCATGAGGTACAAGACAATGTCTTGTATATGTGGCAATGTTATATTCACAAATGACAATGGGTTTAAAAAATCATCTCCAATGCAAAAGTATTGAGAAGACAATACAAATATTTTTTTACAACTTCCAAGACAACTTTTACTCTTCTACTTCTTTTTTATAAATATTTTTATTCACAAATGATGATGTGGACATAAAGACATTGTGAAGTGCATTGTCTAGATCTAGACAACCAACTTCACATTGTCTTTGCCATGTCATTGCCATGTCAACTCCACACTTTATTTCACATTTGCATTGGAGAAGTACTTTTGAAAAAATGGTTGTCATTCCTATGTGGCAACCATTTTTTTCAAACTCACAATAGGGTTGGAGATGCTCTTAGAGCAAGAATAATGCCAAAGCTAGAATTCTTTCAGTTTGGAAATGGAAGATTTGTTCATGGGATCTACTCTTGAAATGTCCTTGTAATTAGGGGTGAGCGGCGGCATAATCGGTTGGACATTTCGATATTTTTTTAAATTGGTATTTTAAAAATAAATATCAATATCGTACCATTTAAAATCGGTTTTTTTCGGTTTTGGATTTTTCTTTGGTATCGATATTTTACCAATTAACATTTGATCAATCAACACACTTAATATTGTAGAGCCTCTTAACCTAAAATATATCATTTTTTACTTTTTTTGAAGAATTAAATTTCAAAGCCAAATCTCTACCAACAAAAAATTAATCAAAATTATTAGAACAATATGTAACAAGTCGCAAACACCTAAAAATGAGCTTAAAAGATCAAATGTGGTCACTAAGTTTAATTTTGAGTATAAGTTTAAGTAACAAAAATTTACTTCAAAATTTTATGAGAACACAAAAAAAAAAATTCAAAAATTCAATTGTTAGCGTTCTTCACATAACTTCAAACCCACTAAAATCCATTCTAAGTTCTAAGAAATTGATTAAAATAAAAATAAAAAATGAAAATGGGTAGTATAAAATTAATCACAAACAATATTATATATATATATATATATATATATATATATATATATATATATATATATATATATATTTTTATATATATATATATATATATATATATATATATATATATATATATATATGATCGGTTTAGTATTTTCGGTATGGTATTACACTCAAACCGTTACCGTTACCATTATACCATATTTTAGTCGATTCGGCAATTCGGTATCTGTACGTAATTTCGGTTCGATTTTTCGGAATATTTTTTTATCTGTATTCGGTCCGTTCTTCGGTATCGGTCGGTATTTGTTCACCTCTACTTGTAACAGAAAATTTGCTACAGGTTTGCTAATATTTCACTGGAGGTAACATGTTTTGGCAAATTTCCTCTAAAGATACTTTTCGACAGACGAACTGGCGGAAATTGGACTCTGTCTGGCGGAAATTGAGCTCCTATCCAGCACAGCAACGAGCAACCAGTGAAGAGTGGTAACGTGTTTGATTTTGTGATTCAACGGCTACTTCAACGGTTATAATTTTCGATTGCTATCATTTTTACTCCAACGGCTATAATGTTAATCTTATAAATGGGTAATGTCAATCTCAAATATCTCAGTTTCCTTCACTCCATCTCCAATTGCTATCAGAATTCAGAAGAAGTAGAAGAAGAAGTAGAAGGCTCATATCTTTCTCTCCATTTTCAATTGCTTTCAGAAGGAGTAGAAGATTTTATTTCTGTTCTTTCATCGACCAACATGAATCAAAGTATAACACTTCTATGCTCGCTTGGAGGCATCCTAAATGGGTTAGCTTATGAAGGAGGTTTAACTGAAGTTCTTATAGTGGATAGAAATATTACGTTTAGTAGTTTACGTAATTTAATGACTGAAAATTTTTCTATTGATTTTGATGAGTTTATATTAGTACATATTTTTGCTTCTAATTGTATAAATTTAAATAGTGATCATGCATGGTCCTTTGTTCTTCAAGTTAATGTATCATCACCGTATATTAGTATTTTTGTTACTCCAGCACCCTCTCATATAAGTAATAGACGTGCTCCTAATAATGAAACTACTAACTCTCATATAAGTAATATAGCCATTAAAAATATTAAAAATATTGAAATGGATCTATTTAAAAATATTGAAAAAGCTAATGACTAATTAACATATTTTACCTCCGTATGCTTTAGAGTATCAAATTGCCCCCGATATAAGAAGGCACTCGAGTGAACACAATGAGATGGATATACTACATCTGTAATCCATCGTAAAGCTACTGAAAATTTACCAGCATTGGAATCAATACCGATAACTGGTCTGCCGATATGAAAATGTTCGTAGGACCATACCTATTAAAAAAAAGAATAACTTGATACAAGTCTACAAATTAGAACTTTATATAAAATGCACAATAATTTTTATACCTGTATTAAAGTCATGCATCCATTTAAATTTTTCATAACTTTATCATCTGACAGCACGCGTACGAAATCTGACATGGAGGCGTATATATATGCTAACATTAATGCTCCTCATGCGTGACATGTAGGTGCGGTCAAATCTTCCAAGAATGGTAGATAACGTAAGTTCACCATATCTGATGAGTCGGGAAAGACAACCGCACTTATTAAGCCGAGTAAGTAGGCCCATGTGCAAGAAATGACCTAAACACATAATGAAAAAGTTGCAAAAAATTAATAGGTGTTAAACTAGCAGTATAAACGATAAGACATAAGTATTAATATTATCGGTTATACATACCCGATTTTCATCAACAGATACCTTTCGTCATCGTCAATACGATCTAGGTGCATGAAATTACAACGGAACCAGAAAAATGTGACTAAGCTTTTTCCTTTTCTTTTTGGTGGCTCCACACCTAGATACTCCATAATTGCAGTATCGGCTGAAAATGACTCATCAAATATTATAGGTTCACCCGTAATAGGTAATCCTACAATATTTGCTACATCTGTAGTGCCCCGAAATTTGTGATACGTATTTTATACGTGTTCGTATTTCTGACCCGTATTTCTCTTTTCCTTGATTAGTTAGTTGTGGTTTATTTTCATATTTAGCATTGTGGTTTAATTGTCATTCATCGTTCATGGATTAATTCTGATTAGTGGAGCTTGATTTTATTTGGAGGAGGATTGGGTTGGCTCGGTTTGGCCTGGCTTGGTTCGGGTTGGGCTTGGATTGGTTTGGCTTGGTTTGGGCTAGCATGAACCCCTACCTACCACCATCCCCATTTATTAACCCCAACTCCCTTCTCTCTCCTCATTACTTTCTTCTTCCTCCATTAACTTCCTCACCTACCAGGAAGGTCTAGGCAAGTGCATCTTGCTTCATGGAGGAACTCTAATTTTATTGTTCCATTCTCTTCTTTGCAACATTCTAACACTCTTTAGAACTTGGCATTTTTACTTTCTATGGCTAGATTCTTGTAGATCTATATTTATATTATTTTCGGATTTCTTGGGTTTTGATATATTTAATCTTGTTATTTTCGAGTTTTGATGGTCCCATGTTGTAGAGTATTTCATTCTGCCCCATTTTGACCTATGGAAGTTTGGATTTGGACTCTGGATGAAAGATTCATGGAGCTTGGGAGCCATGGCTTGAAGGGTTCTTCTTCTCGGAAGGATGGAGAAGAAGAACAGTTTATAGCCGAATGGACTTAGCCGCATAAGCTTTATGCAGCAAGTTTTATTCCTGGCCGCATAAGCCTTGCTGTGTTACTTGGCCGCATGGTCTATGTCGCAGGAACTCAATTCTCCCAGCCGCATGAAGATTTAATCCTAGCCGCATGAGACTTACATTCTAGCCGCATATGCTCACCACTCTTTCCTGGCCGCATGAGCTCCTAATTGAGCCGCATGCACCCCCTTCATCTCCTGGCCGCATAGGTTCATGACCAGTCTGGCCGCATAAGGCTTTGCATCTTCAGCCGCATGTAGTCTCCTATAATTCAGCCGCATAGGCCCCATTATATTCCAGCCGCATGGACTTCTGAGTTCGGGCCGCATGACCCGATTTATCCCAGCCGCATATGCTCATCTTTTCTGGCTGCATGGCCTTGCTCTTAATTGAGCCGCATGAGATCCGGTTACTTTCTGGCCGCATAAGGCCCTGACCTTCCTGAGCCTCATGCGCCCTCTTTGCGTTGGCCGCATGGGATCCAGTGATCCTGGCCGTATGCCCCAACCCTTACCTAGCCGCATGGAACTTGATCCCGCCAGCCGCATGAAGCTTACTTCTCTTCCTAGCCGCATGAGATTATTCCTAGCCGCATATGCCTGAACCGCATGACTTCCAATAGCCCTGTGTACTATTATTTATCATTATTTGTCCATGTTTTGTAATTTCTTATTGCATATTTTTATGCCCATTTTATATCCTTACGCCTTTTGTCATGAACTTGATAATCACGAATTTACTTAATATGTTTAGAAATGATAATTGAACATGACCTGATAGTGGCCCGTCGTGGTGCACTCCTGACATGATAACTTGACCTGATAATTTGACCTGCTACACATGACACGACAGTGACCCGTAGTGGTACACTCCTGACATGATAACCTGACATGACCTGATAGTGGCCCGTCGTGGCGCACTCCTGACTAGCACACTTGATATGATAAACCTGACATGATTATCTCGAATAGCTGTTGCGACGGCTACCTGACATGACATGACCTGTATAATTAATCCTGACACCGTGGTTGTTTGCATTGATTGTGCTTGTATAAACTACTGGTCCGGTTGTGTCTTGCATCATGTCTAGGGCATGATCCCTGAGTACCACGGTCAGGGATTCATACCGAATCTGGCTAGGTTAATGACTAGATTGATCAAATAGTTCATGGAGAATTTCCCAGTTACATGTTGTCCCTTTGGTCCCGACCTTATATATATATATACATGGGATTTGTTGCTATCCGTCGAGATGAGCGCACTTCCAGCCCGCCGTCGAGTGTGGTACCTTAGGACACATGTATCTTACTACAGTGTGTCTGCTATATCCTGCTATCTTTTCCTTTTCTTGCTGGGATCACTCAGGTAGTAACAAACAGGTAATCGGACTTGGAATTCTCATTTGCATCTTGCTAGTAACTAGGCCTGTGATAACCCTAGTTAGTTAAAGTAGCAAGCCGTACTTACTGCTTGGCCGTGATTGATTGTATGAGAATAATCTGTCTAGTCCTGTCTTGATCCTATTCAAGATTGTTACATATCTTGATTTCTCATATTTACCTTGTCGATAAATGGTGGAAGAAGCCAAGTTCCGTTCAAACGAAGGGTTACAACCCCGGTCCTTGTTTGGTTTACGGGTTGTAACCTGGTTATCTGAATAGTCCCATGGTTATCTCATCGTATATCACCCTGTCATGTTCTTTCATATGTCTTGTCTTTTATTGATCCTGTACAAGATTGTCTTTTATATTCACCTGTCATGCTTTTTCTTAAATTACTGTCTCTTCTTTTGTAATTATATTATTGTGCTAATTGCTGGTTTTAGTTCCTAAGTGAAGCCTCCTTTGTGGCACTTGCTCTTTCTGGGGTCTGACCCAGCTGGTTTTGTATGGCCAGATACCGGAGCAGCAGCAAAGGATCTACCTGCTTTCCAGCCAGATGGTGACCATTAGAGGAAATCCTGGCAACGAGTGGGTTTCTTTTGTTCTCCCACTGTAATTGTACATTATTCTTTTGAGGCGTTTAGCCGCCGAGCAAGTGTTAGCTCGTGTATATTTTACTTACTGTCTGTCTACGGGCTGTAACATGATTGACAACTCGAGGTTGATCATGTATGACTTAACTCTTGCTAGTCCTTACATTTTGTACGACTAGCTTCATGATCATCTGGATATGTAATATTTGGGACGCCTTACAATTGTATATTTGGTGGTCTGATATCTTGTAACTATTACTAGTTGGTTGAGATTGAGACAATAGGATAATTTATGACCTTAAGAGACTGATGGCTTGTAGATAAATCCTCACATATCTAGACAGCCGTGACCGTATGTTGAGATGGATTCCATTTCATTATACGTAGCTGGCTATGTCTGCCCCCGCTCTCCAGTATTCTGGTTCTGGGGCGTGACAACATCAGCTAAAGTAATAGTCATTTCACCAACTGGTAGCTGAAATGTATTTCGGGCAGGCCACCAACGTTCCACTAGGCTGAAAATTAAATCTCTATCATGACGTAAATTTTTTATCTCGTCAATGTATTTAAATCCGAATATGACCAACATAGCCTCTTATTCGCTAGTTAAATTCCAACATCCAAAGTTGTGTTCATAACGCCATGTTCCATGCTCTCGCATTCGTATATCGCCAGGATAATCATATAACTATATTAAAAAAAAATTAGTTACTACAAAATGAACATTATTACTACAAAATAACAAACATATACATAATAATAATTTTTTATCTAAAATTTAGTATACCTTCCCAGACAATACTAATCTTGAGATATGAGTCAGACGTTGCTGGATAATCTCATTTGTGGTAGGTCCTCCCGGAATAAGTCCGTGATTTTGACGATCCATATGTTATTAATACCAAATTCTAAGAAAATAAACACAAACAAAATAAATATATTATAATCATAATATTTTTACCTCTCTACTGTTTCTCTTCTTCTTCTTCTTCTTCGCTCCTCTTTCCTTCCCTTTCTTTCTGTTCTGCTTCTCTTCCCTTGCCTTCCTCTTCCTTCCCGGAATAAGTCCCCTCTTTATAACATTACTCCCCCTCTCATTTGATTTCATTCCACACTACCATCCATCCCACTGCCCAATACTTTCTTACTTTCTCATCTTTCAATAAACCAACCACCTCAAACTCCTCCCACCAACACCATTCATACGTATAAAACAAAACTCTTCCCCCAACTCAATGACCAACCCGAACCCCAAAGTCCCCAAAGTCACTTGCTGCTGCGACCCCAAAATGATTCGCTGGATAGGAGCTCAATTTTCGCCAGACAGACTGGGCCAGTTCGTCTGTCGGAAAGTATCTTTAGAGGAAATTTGCTGAAACATGTTACCTCCATTGTAATATTAGCAAACTACAGTATCCTGTAGCAAATTTTCTGCTACTTGTAATTATTGATAATATTTGATATAAATATAGTTCGTGTGATTAACAGCCGATGATGAATGAAACCTTTAGTAAATATAGTGTCGTAGCGGTTGATTATGGAATTAAGTTGTAGATAAGTAAATACCTAGTTATAATAAAGAAACTCTCCAATCAAAGTACATTTCAAATAAATTAAATCTATAAATAATAATAAATAAAATAAACATATACAATACAATAAAATATATTTAAGATTTTAATATGACTTTAAGTTCAATAAGATTTTAATATGACTTTAAGTTCTAAGATTAGAAAAGTTAAAAATAAAAAAATTAATCAACAATAAATTTATCTACAAAATTATGAGGGTTAATTAAAAGAGGAGGTCAACTATTACTTTATTGGCAAAATAATTAAATATGTAGGGAGGGAGTGAGAGTTTAGAAATAGACATAGTTCTAACTAGGTATGTTTTTGTATTTTTAATTCTGGAAATATTTTGTTTTTATCTTTTTAAACGGAAACACTCTAGTTAAGTAGGAAAAGTAGCTAATTACTTTGATTCATGTTTAGAGATGGATTGAGCCTTGTTTGACTCGACCAAACGAGTGCAAATAATGATGTGGTGACCATATTTTGTCCAATGCCATTGGTCCACCGGCATCTTCTTTGGTTAGGTTCCGGCCACTCTTCGGTGACCTAACCGCCACGTTAACAGCTGATTCTGTCAAATTTCTTGGATGGGAAACGTCACAGTGCGTAAAATAATATAATACTAGTAAATTCATGTAAAAATAATGTTTTTTTTCTGATATCATTGCAAAATAATTTAAATATGTGTATATATTTAAATTAAAATTTGTTATATATATATATATATGTTTATATTTTATTAGAATTTGTTATAGATATGCTTTTATTTTAATTGAAATTTATTATAAACATATGGGTAGGGTAATTAGTTAGAATATATATTTAAAAAAATTTAATTGTGACCGTTCATTTATACTTATTTTTAATTATGATCAAAAAATAGTTTTAAAAATAGTTTTTGATTTTATTTTAATAATTGAAGATATACATACTTAGACGGTTCATTTTTTAGCCGTTTTGAATTCGTTTTATAATAACATATAGATAGATAGATCTTTCAAAATAAACATACGTTCGTAATTATATCCTTACCTAATTAAACAAAAATAAAATCGTTCTAATTATAAGAAATCCTTCTCTCTATATAAAATTTTCTCTCTTTTTAATAGCAATGTTTTCGTTCACATAAATATGCCTAAATGTGAGGTGAACGGGTTATAACATTAGGCAACTGGAAGAGGCATAAGATCCTAGTTACATGGTGGAAGGTCAATAAATGGAGCTACGAAAATATATATTCTTATTTTTATTTGTAAAAATTGTGGAAATCACGTTGCATAACGCAGCTAAAAAAAGGCAAGTTATATGGACACATCAAAAAGTGATCGGGGCTAGCCCATTTTTTCAATTTTTTTGATTTCTAACAAGGACTACCAGGATCTAACAAGAATTGTCCATTTTTCTGGCAGAAGTGGGCAGTCCTAGAACTGCCACAATGGAATAGACCCAAACAATAGGTAACCTTACCATCTAGTGAAGCCACCTCACTCCGCTCAAAAATATCTTCCCATGAGTCCATGGCCCATAGTCTCTCTTTACCTTTCCTTTATTTGCACTTTTTGTGCTTTTTGGCCCCATCTAACCCCTTCCCTTCGCTTCCTCTCACTTTCCCGATCCTCCAATGGGAGACGACTCCACCACCTCCTCCCCCTCTCCACCTCCTCACCACTTCCTTCCCGACGAGCGCCACTCCTCCCTCCTCCGCCGCATCACCGAGGAGGGGGGCTTCGCCTACGCGACCTCGGCGGAGCGCGCGGCCGCCGGCGACCTCCGTGCGGCGGAGGCCGCGAGGGAGATGGCGTGGGAGCAGCTCCACTCCGGGCCGTGGCACGAGGTGGGCCCCGCCTGGAGGGACGCCTACTCCCTCGCCTGCCTCCACGTGGCCGCCCTCCGCGCCGCCGCCGGGGACCGGACGGAGGCGCTGAAGGTCCTCGACATGGGCATCATCATGGGGGGCCCGCTCCTGAGGAAGGACCTCGACGACTTGCTGCGGAGGATCGGCACCGCCGGCCCCCCCGCGGAGCGCGCCGGCGGCGGCGGAGGGGGCGGGGACGATGCCCTCGGGAACGGTGCTTTGGGAGAGGTAACCAACACGCACTAATGTTCTCGCTTCTGTTTCCTGAGCGAAGTAGAGATTTAATGGCTGACCTAGGAAGTACAGAGTCTCTTGCTGTTCCGGTCACAACTCACAACACTGACACTCAAAATTATACTAGGATATGCCAAAATTACAGCTGTGTCTGTGTCCGCATTGTGTCGCCTTTGTATCAATAATGTCTATTCTATTAACAATCAGCTAGTTAGGAATAATTTAGGAACAAGAGGGAAAGGGTGATTCAAAGTTGAGGAAAAGGAGAAAGAAAGATACATGATAAGAAGGAGAACTAAGGGCAACTCGGCAAAGAGAGACTCCTAATATGTGACGGGAGAACAATCGAAGGTCGCCCATAGCCGGTGGCTATAGTTGGAGAAATTGAGACATGATAAGAAGGAGAGCTAAGGGCAACTCGGCAAAGAGAAACTCCTAACATGTGACGGGAGAACAATCGAAGATCGCCCGTCGCCGGTGGCTATAGTTGGAGAAAACCTGTATGTCAGGGTTTTTATTTTTGCGCGTGAAAGCATACTAACCCAAAGCATTTCTTTCATATTTTGAAGCTATACCTCATCAGTCATGCAACAAATTGCGAAAGATATGCTTCTAGCTCCGGGTCTAGTTTCTTTCCTCGTTCTTAGTTGGTTTTGTTTATGGCCCTTCAGTTCAAACATTAGATTTGAAAACTAACTATTGTGTTATGAAAAGATTTTAAAATCATGGGTTTTAAGGCGTATAAAAAAACTATGGGAAATTCGTAAGCAATAGATAAAGCGGTGTAATATTGAACTATATTAGCTTTTTTATTTTATCTTTTAAATGGAGGCTAGCGACCACCCTGTTTCATTTCTGAGAATATAACCAAACCTGCATCCCGCACAAACTACTTATGTAAAGTGTAAACTAATATCACTCATCTGAAGATAGTTTCTTCAAGATTTCCATAGTGATACACTGTTACTCAAAGTGAATCAAAGCTGAACGCTGACCTTGTGATGAGCTGTCACAGCTTAAATCATTTTAGTCCAACCTTCTCGTATCTCCATCTCAACACGCCCATCCTCAAGTACCCGAAATTTCATCTGAAACCCACTAGCTGACTCTTAGATGTTCCTTGAGTTGCTGCCGCTAACTCAGGTTGTCTCACTTAAAATAAAAACTTTCTCAAAACCATCTCTCTCGACCATAGCTGACTCAAGTGGCGGATCTTGTCAGATTTAGCCCCGACTTAAGGAGTCGGAGGCTTGAAATCGAACATGGCAACAACCTGGGTGGCAGAGATGGCCAGATCCAGCCACACCATGCCCTTCTCTGACTGTATCTGACACTAGCTTGTGTAGGTTACTTATCACAGTGAATTTCCAGCTGTTGTAACATTCTTGTTTTGAGCTAGTATGTCCTGATTTCCTTGCTTCGTTTTCAATTTTTGCTCCTGTCATTTTCCATTAGTACCAATGGTTATTTTGATTCATTTACGGAACTGTGGGTCTAATAGGAAGCAGACAGTTGCTTATGTAATGTATACTTAAGTTCGGACTATTCTTGCAGGATTTCACGTCTACGGCATTCATCCTCCTGATTGATTATCACTCATCACTGTCACATTTTTGGTTCATTGTTACCCATCCCTGATGCATAGCTCCAGTTTACTACTTCATTCTTGCTAGTTCAGTCTTTGTTTAAAGCTATTGTTTTTTATTCTTAACACACAGATTATCAGACAGATGTTTCGAGTAATGTTTTTATCCCTTATGATAATTAAATAACCTTGGGTGTTGCTTATTCTCTTGGTAAATTCTATTTTTTGAGGTATTAAGGAGAAAATACTCGAGTAATAATGGTTTATCAATACATGAACAGATTTAGTAAATGTTGCTAGATACTTAGCACCATCCAAAACTTTGAAAGATGTTTCTGACTTCGAATTTTATCCCTTGTGATAATCATTGGGGGGGGGGGGGGGGGGGGGGGGGGGGGGGGGGGGGTTTATTTTGTTAATTGATTATTTTGATAATTTTTACCTTTGAGATATCGGAGAAAAGGCTAGGTTGCTGATGGTTTCTAAATACTGTACTAAAGTAAATAGGTCTTTTTCCCTTTTCTTTTTTATTTGAAACTTTTGTATAGAACTCTTTCGAATCACTTTTAGGCCCTTGACTTGATTGCTAGTAGGGTATATTTTTTTTGGAAGAAAGTAGTTGGCATTAAGGCCATGTAAGCTTTAGCCATAATGACAAACGGCAAGGGGAGTAAAGTGAAGGCAAAAATATTGTCCAGGAGTTTCCATTTATCAAAGCACTTGTAAGGGAGGTTTGTTACACTTTACACAATTCATTTTCTTAATTGTTTCATGACTATGAATATAACTATAGTAAGACAGAGATACGTAAATCCACAACTTAGAAAGAAAATTGGACAAATGGGGTGTGAATGAAGAAAGAGAAATAGATGTTTGACAGAAAAAACTAGTATGGTGAAGAACAAGTATACTGGAGGAGGTAAAGGTTCTGCATCCGCTGAAGACAAGACAATGGAAAACTAGGATAGTACAGCCATGTACACTTAATATTTGTGTAAGGCATTAGACATGATTAAATGTGTGTTAGAGGATTAAAGAAGAGGGAAAGGTCCCTAAGTGGATGGAAGTTGTATAAATGATCTGCAATAGTTTCCTAGGAACATAGGTTAAATCTTGGAAAACAAGCATCCTTACCCATACAATTAGAACATGGCTCCACGGTTAACAGTATGGTTGTAATTCAATAGATGACCAAGGGGATTAAAAGCAGATTTAGTTCATAACCGTTTCATAAATTTGGATCACTTATGTGGTTGTATGGAGAATGTTACATCTTGACATTTAATTGTCAATCATGTCATGTTCATTATTTTGCTCTTGTTATGCTACTTCCAGTGCATCATGTATTTTGTGTTTACTTGACATACTGTGGATCTCCTGATTGCCTTTTTGTCCTACGTTATAACAAGTTTGAGTGTTTATGGAATTCCACTTTAATTTTGATTGTGCTTTTTTGTTCAAGGGTTTATGTAAATTCATAAATTAGACAAATTGATCTAGCCAAGTTGCGAGCATGAATATATCAACACAAAAGTAGATGAATCTACCAAGTTCTAGAGAGGAGAGAGGCACTGAATAAATAACTTATGGTAATCATTGGCCTGCCAATTTAGTCAAAATAGCTTGAGATATTATGTGGACAACTCATATGATGGGGAGCTAACTTATTTCTGTAATGGTGCTTCTTATAGATGCTTCAAGTTCTTCCAAAAAGGTCATTGTCTAGTAAGATAATTGAGAAGAGATCTTCAATCTCGTTGGAGACATTTATATGTGATCATTTCTTGAAGAGTTCTCCCGTCATAATCAGCGGCTGCATTGATCATTGGCCTGCACGAACAAAATGGAAGGACATTGAATATCTGAAGAAGATTGCAGGAGACCGAACTGTTCCTGTTGAGGTGATTGTTTTTTATATTATAGAGGGTTATTTGATTTAATGTTTCTTTATTAACAGGAAAAGGCAGCATATGTTGACATTCCAACTATATCATTCATCTTATAGATAATGCAGTGATTCTCGTTGCAACAACAAAACATCAATCAAGGTCCAAAGTGTATGTTACCCCCGAATTCTCGTATGCAATATATTGCTAAGTTGACATATGCTACATTTTGTAGGTAGTTTATTTGTTCAGAGGCTTATGATTACCAGCTTATGGTATTGTAAGGGGATAACATACTGTTTGCATGGATCGTTCCTTGCGATTATCACATCTGACAAAATAGTCATATTGCATGGTGGCATCTTGAGGCTTTGATTCTTGTGAAGTTTCTGGGAATTATAAATACAAGCTACTTATGCTACACAGATGCACTTCACGGATTACATATCGACCCTTCATTTGGTTTTTGAAGATCACTATTAATGTTAATTGAACTTCATTCTACCATTTTGCTAGATTCTGTTTGAGTTGCAACTTTTGTAAACCTATAATGGTTCAAAGTGTTCAAAGATTCAAAACTCATGAGACTAGAGTACGTAATGTGTTGTCTAGAATCTAGATACTCACTGCTCGCAATACCCTTACGATATTAGGAACTTTGGCTGTTATAGAATTTTTTTCGGTGTAATTACGTTCTCAATTAACACATTTTTATGCCATCATTTCAAACCTGTTGGTAATGTTGGAGGACAACCACAAGCTTTCCTTCTTGATAGATCTCCCTTTGGCTAACAGACAAATATTTGTCTGATACTATTCCTTTTTAGATAAGATGAACTTACTAATCCCCCACCCCTCTCTCCCCTTCCTAATTCTCTTGGATAACTTAAGCATAGAAAAGTCTGAACGAAGTAGGACACTTTGAAGAATAAATTGATTAGAATCCCATCTCATCAGATGAGGGTTATACCAGACCTCGAGGTAGAATTACATCAAAGACGTGAACTATTAATTATTTTAAAATTGAAGAGAGGAAGATATATATGGTTTATATATTAGGAGAACATACAATAATGAACCTTGTTCCTTGATCAGCCATGACTCAAAAAGGAAAGAGAATGCATGGTCATTTTTTAGCCAACATCTGCCTGTAGGTAATGCTTGTTTGGGTTACTCAATAAGATGTGTTATTAGGTTTAAGCGGTGAAACAAAACTCAGTCCAACTTTGGTAGGAGTATTGTTTGACATTTTTGAGGTTTGAGCTAATATGTGGAACTGGCTTCTTTGTGCTTGTATATCTCTTGTCATCTTAGTGTTTGATTCTCCTTGAAGTTTAAATGAATTATCAATTTCATCCAACTCATAAAACTCAGCTTCAGTGCATATGAATATTGTTATAACTTGTAAATGTCTAGGCCAAACCGTAAAGTTTTCTCATTGTGATCTTTTATCTCCATTGGTTTGCTTGTCTCCTATATTGGGGGGCTTGCTTCTCCTCGATAGTTAAGTATCAACTGATCTTGAATTTCTGTTACAATCTTTCACTTGCCTTTTCTTTTATTTTCCAATGGTGCTTTATTATCTCCCGTATAATATCCTGACCAACATAAGCAATGAAGTCCCTACCAAAAAGGTCAAGATGATCATAATATCTTTAGCCAACCTCAGTAAAGAAAACATCAACTTTCCACGGTGAATGGATGGTACATCTTACTTTAAATGCTAACAGATCTCATAGAATAAGCATGTACTATTGCTGCATACATTTTCTTATGGTTCATACACCTGTCTCTTAAACCCTGTTACGAATTTCATCACAAGTCTAACTCTTTAATTTTCGCTGGCTGTGCACTTGAACTGTCATGAACATTTGAATTTCATCCAAATCCATATCATGAATTGTCTTGTGAAATAATGAATATCAATTAGAAGAAATGTTAGAAACTCACTAAAATTGACGGCAACACAGTTATCTAGTGCCCCATCTTACAGTTATTGACTTTTGATTGACTTTGTTAGGTTGAATCTGCATGGTGCAGGAATTGATGTCTAGGGTTCAAGCATACAATGAATCATCTTATTTAGCAAGAATAGTGGTTCAAATTCTCAGCAAACTCACCAGAATTAATATCAAATATAATGCCAGGAGGATTCTGCATTTGCTTGATAGCATAATTTGCTTTATAGTCCCTTCTTTGTTGACAAATACCTATGGGTATGGGAAGAATTGGATAACTGAACACATCTGGCCTGAAGTTATATTACACCTACACTAGTCAATGGTACGCCATTGTAGTCAAAGGCGCGCCTCAGAGCAAGGTACAACATCTGCGCCTCGCACTTCACTACGCGAGGCGCATTTCTCCGGGCACTTGAACTGTCATGAACATTTGAATTTCATCCAAATCCATATCATGAATTGTCTTGTGAAATAATGAATATCAATTAGAAGAAATGTTAGAAACTCACTAAAATTGACGGCAACACAGTTATCTAGTGCCCCATCTTACATTTATTGACTTATGATTGACTTTGTTAGGTTGAATCTGCATGGTGCATGAGGAATTGATGTCTAGGGTTCGAGCATACAATGAATCATCTTATTTAGCAAGAATAGTGGTTCAAATTCTCAGCAAACTCACTAGAATTGATATCAAATATAATGCCAGGAGGATTCTGCATTTGCTTGATAGCATAATTTGCTTTATAGTCCCTTTTTTGTTGACAAATACCTATGGGTATGGGAAGAATTGGATAACTGAACACATCTGGCCTGAAGTTATATTACACCTACACTAGTCAATGTTACGCCATTGTAGTCAAAGGCGCGCCTCAGAGCAAGGTACAGCATATGCGTCTCGCACTTCACTACGCGAGGCGCATTTCTCCGGGCGCACCCAAGGCTAGGTGCGCCTTTCAGCAAAGCGCAACAAAGAAAAGGCGCGCCTTATGTATTTTTTGTTTTTTATAAAAAAATGAGACATGGAGATAACCCTTACCTCGTACAAGTGGTAGGGAGGTAGCCATTTCCATGGTTGCCAAAGTTGGCTATAGTTGAACTTGAAAAACTAAAATTTACTAAAAGTGTGGTAGTAAAATACAAATTCTTGTTAGTTTTGTTGAGTGTTGTTATTGATATGCTAGTTCACTTGGTTATGTTAACATGTTTTTGTTGGTTTTAATATGTTATTTAGTTTTATTTCTTATTTTACTAATTTTTTTATGTATATTTTTATTATTTTTTATTTTGCGCCTCACTTCACTCGGGCGCACGCCTTAAGCGCGCCTTGCGCCTCGGGCGATGTGGACCCTTTGCACCTTGAGTGCGCCTTTAACTACCTTGTACTGCTATGAATTTTTTTTGCATATTACCATGAAAAAGTCCTTAACTGGTTATTGTATTGCAACCAAGATTGATATTAAAAGCTCCTGTCAACTGGAAAAGGGGAAGGAGTGGGATGTTTTGACCAGTTGTAACGCCAAAATTGAATGCACGAACACAAGTACGACACATTACGGTCACGGCACCAATCCACAGTATATTCTAGACTGCCTTGGTGCGCCATATTTGTTCTCTAACACTAACATAACACAGGATATGTTTGGAGTGTGCATGCTCCTCGGGCACTCGCTAATACAACACAAACACGGGAGATGTTTGGTGTGCTTTCTAGTTGCATACAATGGACTGACCAGTATCTTTTGCAAAATTATTGACATAGTCTCCTCAAATATTTTGGTATCCATATTCTAGCCCCTAGTTTGTTATATATAGATGGCCAGTATGCCTTGCAAAATATTTGCAATCGGGTTCTCATGACAAGATGGTGCACTTCAAAAATAATTCTGATTCTTTTCTTCAATAATACCATGATTGTCTGCCTAGATTGCAGATCTCTTCACCAAATATTCTTACTCATTGTAACATGCCATTCTTGGTTATTAATTGATTATATATACTTGCTCCAGGGTAACCATTCTATGTTATAAACACGAATATATATATATATATATATATATATATATATATATATATATATATATATATATATATATATATATGAGCGTTTGCCCTATGTTGAGGCATAGATTTTACCCTCCAACATTTTTCTATCTTTACAGGACTTAAAGCTGGTATAGTCGATAAATATTGCAGGTTGGAAAGAACTATCTCGCTTCTGAGTGGAAGCAAGAGCTCATCACCTTTTCTCAGCTTCTTGAGAGGATTAAGTCCACCGACTGCCCTGCAAACCTGACATATCTTGCTCAGCATCCATTGTTTGACCAGGTATCACAATGGAACTCCCAGCTTTTACTTATCTTGTTATGTTGCTTTACATTAAGGATCAATTTAGTACTGAACATAATGTGTCATGCTGTTATTACTTATCCCCAGATACAGGAACTGCACAATGACATAATAATTCCAGACTATTGTTTTGCTGGTGGTGGTGAACTTCAGTCTCTTAATGCTTGGTTTGGTCCACCTGGAACTGTAACGCCATTGCACCATGATCCGCATCACAACATTTTTGCCCAGGTGATAAAAAATACACATTTGTGATTCATGGGAAACTGATGTAGTCAGGCCTCTTATTAGAAAATTTTATATTTAACTGTACCTACGTTTAATTTATGTTAAAAAAAATATCAGTTGATAGCATAGGCGTAAGCAATATAATCATATTTGTCAACTGTTCTTTCTCGTTATGATTCTTGAATTTCACACAATTCTTGGAAACAGCTTCTCCATTAGTGCGGTTAAGGTTGATCTTGACCTCCCTAGGCAATTTATTAGCGAGTCTAATTCAGGAGCCTCCTGGCACTCTGGGAGACACAATTTAGTTGTCCACTGAGGTGGTTTATGTTTCAAGCAAGACATGGCTTCTCTTATTCATGGTAACACTATTGGCTTCTTGGTGCTTAAGAATAGATGGATGGCTACAGTTAGTTTTAGGGCTTGGATTTTGAGTCACATATAGGAGCCTCTGTTTTGAGTTTATCAATGTGTTTTTCTTCTTCTAGAGTTACTAGAGATGCATCTGTTTTATGCTTGTGATTTTCTATTGAGACTTTTTTGGAAGTCATTCCTTCTCTCTTTTGTGTAATGTGTCATAGAGAAATGCAACCAAATCCCATCATCTTACCTATAGACTCTTTTCTAGTGTTGTGAAACTGCATGAAACCTGTAAACAGGCCTTCTAAGTTTTACAGAAACAACTCTTGCTTACAGAAACACCGTCAATAAGGCTTACGTCAGGTTGATATCCGATCACAAAATGTCAATTCTTTTGCGGAACTCTCATGCTCCATAGCCGACAACACTATAATGTAGAGGACTTGGATAATGATGATGACTTGTGTTTGTTGCTGCTTGTGATGTGGAAAGTTAGGTAGCTCCCCCAATTCTCCATGTGATTCTATCTTCGTAGTTGTGCTTTGCCGTTACTTTGTTCAGGCGCATGCATTACAGTCCTAATATCTTCCAAGGGATCTTAGCAACTTGCTTCACAAACCAACATCACCATTTCCTTCAAGGTGGAGCCATAATGGAACCATCAATTGGAGGGCTCATCTCTGCAACATTTTCTGCTAAGATTTTCATGCGTTTTTTTTTTCTTTCTCATTTTGTTTTTTCAGCTTTGCTCTAAGTTTTGGTACCTGGTAACTAACTCTCTTAAGGATCCGCATTGTCACGCACAAGATTAACAATAAGCCCGTGACGGCATGCTTATAATTTGCTAGCGGTCTGCTGTCTGTTATCAAACTATTGTCTAGCATGAAATTCCAAATCCATGTATTATCGCCTTATGTAAACCTACTTCTAGTGAAGGTGACTTCATTAGTCATTTACAACATACCATCTTAAAACTTTATGTGAAGTACGAATAGTGAATGCTTCCTAGTATTTCTAATTTTCTGCCTGCATTCTGCACTTGGGGTGTGTTTAGTTCACGGAAGTCCGCCCTCCGAAACTCCTATTTTGCACTATTCATTGCTAGTTCCGAGAAAAAGTTCAACTTCCGTTGTTTGGTTAGTCATTTCAAGAATCGGAACTCCTATAAATAGTAGTTCCAAAAGTGCACCTTTCAGAAAACATTGGCCGAAGTGTCCGGAACTTCCCATTGGGTTCCGAAAAAAGTTGGAACTATGCAAATAAAATAATAATAATCATCGATAATAATAATAATAATACTAGTACTAGTAGTAGTAAATAATAACCGATAATAATAGTAGTAGTAGTAATAATAATAATAACCGATAATAATAATAATAATAGTATTAATAATAAATAATAATAATAATAATAATAGTAGTAGTAGTAGTAGTAATAATAATAGTAGTAGTAGTAGTCGTCTTCGTAATAATAATAACCAATAATAATAATAATAATAGTAATAATAATTTTATAATCCATACAAAATAAAAATCATGTCACTTCTCAACTACAACTTCCAACAACCATCCAAATGAAGGAACTACAAAAGGTTAACTTTTTAACTCACTTCCAACAACCATCCAAATGAAGGAACTCATAAAATATGCGTACGCATGACACGCATATGCAATGCGCACGCAAACTCTCTACTTCTAAATTTTTTTACTTCGCTCTACTTCCGCGAACCAAACAGCCCCTTGATACTTCCTGCACAAGTTTATAACTTATATAAGATTGATGGGACTGTAAAGTTTGATTGAACCAAGGTAGGACACAGATACCTCAGCTTTTTCTTGCAAAACTAGGTTGGCTAGAAGGATCAAACTATTTGACCAATCTATGACAATTTAAACAATTAGAAGTT
Source organism: Iris pallida (assembly GCA_029216955.1). NCBI lineage: Eukaryota > Viridiplantae > Streptophyta > Magnoliopsida > Asparagales > Iridaceae > Iris > Iris pallida. Next base: position 1,566,072 of record JANAVB010006394.1, read on the forward strand.
CCCATTGCGACATAAATGTTAGTAGTTTTGTTGGCTTTTTTATTTATCAGTTACTGGATATATTTAATTCCTATATTACGGGAATGTTTGTAAACTGACTTGGTTCTTTCGCTGGTTCTCCAACTTCTCTTTCAGGTTGTTGGCAGAAAGTATTTAAGGCTATATCCAGCTACAGTGTCCGAAGATTTGTACCCCTATACAGAGTCCATGCTGAGTAATTCTAGCCAGGTATGCTGACGTGAATTTTAGAAAAAGGAAAGCAAGCATACTGATATAGATATCAGTAATCTCCAAAGAACATTATCATTTTTGTTGTCCGCTGTAGTATAGAGTTAAGTGGACTCTTGTAGTTGAAATGCGAGACTTTGTCTCATGGATTGGGTTTTCTAGGGGTTGTATGTGCGCTAGAAAGATCAATTTCAATAGCTATTCGTGAAACCAATGTCAATAACTTTGAACGTGCATCTCTATTTTCTTCTAAAGAGTTAAGTTTGTAGGTATGTCCAAACGCAGCACGAAATTGTCAATGGAATAATAAAGAGTGTAAAACTGTTTTTTTTTTTGTCAGACTTAAATCTGTATCATCTATCCAAATAAATTCTCAGCTAAGACCGAAAGAAGAGGAAGAACAAGTGAACAACTAGGGAAGTTTGGCTTCAATTATTTTAATCTCAACCGACCTTTGAAAGGGACACGGACACGGACACGGACACGGACGGCTGAGAATGCTGAAGTTGTCTTATATATATATATATATATATATATATATATATATATATATATATATATATTTTCTTATATATATATATATATTTGAAAATGGTAATTGTGTCGAACGTCTCCACTGAGAATCGATCTCATATATATTTTGGAAATGGTAATTGTGTCGAACGCTCCCACTGGAAATCGATCTCCTGACTACTCGGACACGGACGGCTGAGAATGCTGAAGTTTTTTTTTTTCCATTTTACTATATATATATATATATATATATATATATATATATATTTTGGAACCAGGTAAATTGTTTCTGGAATCGCTTCCACTGGGATTCGAACTCCTGACCACTCGGGCCGCATGCATCTCTCTTAACCACTAGACTAGAGGTCATCTGCATATATATATATATATATATATATATATATATATATATATATATATACTGAAAATTACTGACCGAGTTTTTGACAATGTTCATGCTTTGCAGGTAGACATTGATAACCTTGATGTTGAAGAATTCCCAAGGGCGGAAAATCTGGAGTTTGTGGATTGTGTATTGGAAGAAGGTGAAATGCTCTACATTCCTCCCAAATGGTGGCACTATGTGAGATCGCTTTCCGTTAGTTTCTCTGTCAGTTTTTGGTGGAGTGCTTCAGGACCTTCTCCCGAGTGAATATTATTACTGGTCATGATGCCCACCCTCTCTCTCTCTCTCTCTCCTCTCTCTCTCTCTCTCTTTTGTGTGCTTTGGACAGCATAAATTGACGGAAAAGGTTATATGCTATTTTGTACATCTTGTATTTTCTGATGATTCAGGTATATAGTATATATACTCTAGAGGAACAAATCTATTCAAGTGGTGACTCATTAATATTGTCTGCCTATGGAGATTTTGTACAAATCTAAATTACTGAATAGATACTGAAACTTTAGTTGTGTCACGCTCTTAGGATTTTTGCCTATATTTGATATGTCTAGCACATGCCCGTCCTTTCTCCTCGAAAACATGCAAATGGAAGCCTTCTCCAGGCGACTTGGTTTGATCAGACGAAATGAAAAAATATGGAACAAAAGAGACGGGCATTGGAATGTTAAAAATTTTCACTATACTACTTATATATCATTTGTCCTAAATCTACCGGATCTAAGTATTTATAAAGCAAATAAGAAATTTGTTTATACTGGAAATTGTTGAGATACCCACTTTCGGGGTGGGTGTTTATGAAAAATCTACCCGCATGGTGGGTTTTATGAAATACCCAACATTATATATTTTTATGTTAAATATTTTAATATTTTCTTTAGATGTTCTGTATTTACAAAATTGTCATTTTGATAATATCATAGCTACTCTTTCGCGCAAATTTGGTCATATATATGTATTTGAATTCACAAACTCAGATTTTGATTGCGATTTTCGTCTTATTCTTCTTCACGAGAGATCTGAAATCCATTGCTCTCATCTTCAGCAGAGATCGCAAAGATCGTTCGTAGTTCACTGTACTTTTTTCAGTCGAACTCCGATCATCGCTCATTATCATCATCATCTTTGTGGAGAGATTTGAAGTTTTTCGGCGATTAGGTCACTGTGGTCGGTTGTTTGCACTGATATAAAACAAACAACAATGAAAAGTATGATATCAATCAATATATACTTTTTTAAAAAAAAAGAAGGAAAAAAAAAAAGATCATTCTCCGTGATCTTAACACGGTGAATGGTCATTCTCCGTGATTTTAACACGGGGAATGGCCATTCTCCTGCATTCTAACACGGGGAATGACCATTCTACGTGATTTTACAACGGAGAACAACCATCCTCCGTGATTTTAACACGGAGAATGATTATTCTCCTGCATGTTAACACGGGAATAGCCATTCTCCGTGATCTTATCACGGGAAATGACCATTTTTCATGATTTTAACACGGGGAATGGTCATTCTACGTGATTTTACTCCGTGATTTTAACACGGAGGATGACTATTCTCCTGCATGTTAACACAGGAATAGCCATTCTCCGTGATTATAACACGGAGAAAGGTCATTCTCCGTCAATTTAACACGGAGAATGACCATTCTTCGTGATTTTAGCACGGAGAATGACAATTCTCTGTTATTTTAACGCGGAGAATGATCATTCTCCTGCATTTTAACACGGGGAATGGCCATTCTCCGTCATTTTAACACGGAGAATGTGCAATTCTTCGTCAAATTAACACGGAAAAAGGCCATAAATGTCAATTCTCCGTGATTTTAACACGGAGAATGACAAAAAGCTCTTAATTCTCTTCACATCAGCTCTCTCTTCTCTAACTGGGGTTCCAGTTGATGATGATGATGATGAAGTGGGATTCCAGTTGATGCTACTGATGATGATGAAGTGGGGTTCCAGTTGATGCTGCTGATGATGATGAAGTGGGAACTGATGACGACGACATGGTGTGAAGATTTCTAATGGAGAGTCACTGACGAGTTTTTGAAATAAGGTTTGAAGATTTTGGAGGAGAAAACCTAGATTCGAAAGTGAGCAGCGTATGGAAGAAGAGGAAGAATCGAAACGTTTTTTTTTTTTGAAGAGTATGTTTCGTAGGTGTTTTCAATAAATTAGAAAGGCAAAAAGGTTATTCCGCACCATTTTATATATTTTTCGCTAATTCTGGGCACGCGATAAAATGTTATTTTGCGGTGGATTTTTCATAAAACTTTTGCGACTTTTAGATATTTGATAAAATTTTCCTTGTTTATAAGTAAGAAAATTTTGAATTTTTAGAATATTTCAAAAAAAAAAAATTAAAGGGACCTTATCAAATACTATGCAAGTTGGAGACTTATTTTTCCTCCAATTAACTTCCTGGTTTGATAGGTTGCCCAAGCTGATTATAGGAAGCAAAAGATGTGTGTGTGACATCGAAAATGATAAATGGTCCGCGGGGGTGACTGTGTGCGCGTGTCTGTACGTCACGTGTCACCACCCTATAGGCCTTCCCTGTTGCCTTCGGAGCCCACCTGCTCCTTCACTAAATTAAAAGATGATATGTCGTTTGCGGGCCAGAACTGTAGTCCAAACCTGCAAACAAAGTAGCATCGTCGGTCTGACATACCGTTAGGAAAGTTGTGGCAGTCTGGCAGTGACCTAGTCAATTACTCAAAATCTTGAAAATGAAGGATATGGCCTTTTTAAGATGAGGACAGAAGGAAAATAACAGGTCAAGCGCCTTGATTGGAGGGGACCCTTTTGGCTCCTTTAGAGAGCACTTTAGGACATAAATAAATCGAACTATGATAATATATTAATTAACAAGGGTTTCTTTTAGTTGCTTTTTATGTTTTTTATACGTAAAGTATGTTCTTCGAATACCAGCTACATCACAAGCTACCCTCCTAGAGACCCTACTTTCATGTCTTTTAGTTTCCTAGGCATATGGCTTTGCCAACCGAAGACATGGCTTTTGATAAAGGAGGGTCTCATTCCCATATATATATATATATATATATATATATATATATATATATATATATATATATATATATATATAAAAGGTGTCCTCCCTCCCGCGCCGCGTCCCCTCCCTCGTCGGAGCGGCTGGCCTCGGTAGGCGAGCCGGGGCGGGGCCCGAGACCCCCTTGTGGCCTGCGTCCGACTCGACTGGCGCGCTGACACGGGGCCCGAGATCCCCCCCTCTGGCCTGCGCCCGCCGGTCCACGCTAACGCAAACCTCCCCTTGGGGCTCGTGCCCATTCACGTGGGGCTGAGCCCCCCCCCCCCCCCCCCCCTCCCCCCCCCCCCCCCCCCCCCCCCCCCCCCCCGCTCCCCGCTTTTGGTTTTTGAAATTTCAAATCTTCATTTTTCCAAAAAAAAAAAAAAAAAAAAAAGAAGAGGAAGAAAACCTTGTGCACCACTCGCTTCGGGCGGGGTGCCCCCAGGGCCTCGCGCCCACACAGTCCCGACAGTTGACTTGTTTGAAATTTTGAAAATTTTACTTTGTGAAATTTCGAAATGGTTGTAATTTTCTGTATGCTTTTTGTACCTGATGCTCAGGGCCCTTTTGTCTTAGGCCCAGTTCCCGCCTGTAATGCTCTTCATGAGCCACTTTTAGCTTTCAATAAAATGCTCTTTTGTTTTATATATATATATATATATATATATATATATATATATATATATATATATATATATATATATATATAAAAGAAAAAAAAGAAAAAAAAAAAAAAAAAAAAAAAATATATATATATATATATATATATATATATATATATATATATATAAGGTGTCCTCTTTTTAAGTTGGATCGTGGCTCAAAGCCACTCAGTCGTCTCGTCCAAAAAAGGATTCGAATCTGAGACCTGTGTTCGGACAGCCCTCTGCAGTATCACTGGACTAGTGTCTTGGGGACTCTCATCCTCGTGTCCGAAATCAAGGTCTGGAAAGTTTTTTTTTTTTTTTGTGTTTAGATGTCATAATAGGTCTCAAATAAAAATATATATGAAAAAAATGATTCTTCCAACCACTTCAAGGATACTTTTTCTTGTAGTTTTTTAATTTATTTATTCAGACTATATTTATGTACTTTTCAAATACTGAAACGTAAAAATGATTCTTCCCTTTCCACCCGAAGTCGCAAACCAAACTAGACCTTAAAGTGGACTTGGTCTTCATAAGTTAATAGGGTGTAGTCTTTCTCCATCAATGAAGTCTCGTAATATTGGAATGCCCATCTCTTTTATTAATATTTGTACACAACTACTTATTTTTATATAGGAATATTTTAGCAAATATTTTTATTCAAAATATAAAAGCTAGTATATACCTTCACTATTTATAAAAATATTTTAGCAAGTGTTCTCATTTATAGGAATATTTTAGCATATATTCTCTTTCAAAATATAGAAAGTAGTATATACTTCCACTATTTTAAAAGTTTAGTAAATGTCCTCGTTTCTTTGTAAATCGGCCAAAATTTTGGTCAAATAGTTGAGTATATCCTAAAATTTTATTTGTTCCATACGAAATGAGAATATTTGCTAAATTTTTTAAAAAAATAGAAATATGTGCTAATTTTTATATTTTGAATAAAAATATTTGTTTATATATATATATATATATATATATATATATATATATATATATATATATATATATATTTGACTAAAAGCTAAATTGATGTGTTTGCTTATATATATATATATATATATATATATATATATTTGACTAAAAGCTAAATTGATGTGTGTTTGCTTCTTTCTGTTGTCTCAATATTGTTTTCACTGATGGGCTGTGAGACCACAAAGTGATGAGTAGTTTATCGAAAATTTTTATTCAAAGCATCTAAATTTATATAAATTTTATCCAAAACATCAAAGTTTTACAAATTCCAAAAAAAAAAAAACAAAACGCCTATTGGATGGCCGTTTTATATTTTTTAATATTAAATGTTTATCGTCTATTTTCTCTCCATTAATGATGTTTAACAAAAAAAAATAATAAAAAAATAGAAAACGCACTTAGGAAAGACGTTTTCTCTTGATAAGGACGTTTTCTATTTTCTATTTTTTTCTACACTCACTTACGTTTCTCTCTCTCTCTCTCTCCTCTCTCTCTCTCTCTCTCTCTCACACACACACACACACACACACACCCACACTCTCTTTCTCTCTCTCTCACGGGTCTCTCCCTCTCACTCTTTTTCTTACGTCCCTCTCACTCTCACTCTCTCAGCCGTTCATAAGCCTGCGTAGCCTACGTGGAGGCTTCAACCCATTAAACTTGATTGCTACGAGACTGAAGTATGGACCTAAGTTAGCTTGCTGACATCCTTCTGTACGTAAGAGGGTGTGAATACCTCAATCCTTCCATTTAATATATAGAAAAAATGATCATATGGTGTCTGAGAGAGAGGGAGTAAGAGAGACTTGAGAGAAAGGGTAAGTGAGAGGGAGAAACTCGTGTGAGAGTGAGAGTGAGACGAAAGAGAGTGGAGGAAAAAATAATAGAAAAAATAGAAAACACTCTTCCTCAGGATGTTTTCTATTTTTTTATTAAATTTTTTTCATTAACGGAGAGAAAATAGACGATAAAAATATAATATTAAAAAATATAAAACGTTCCTCCAATAAACGTTTTGATTTTTTTTAGAATTTGTAAAATTTTGATGTTTGAAAGAAATTTATCTAAATTTGGATGCTCTGAATAAAAATTTTCGGTAGTTTATTGAGACAATGTGGGGCCAGGAGCCTCTTAATTAGTCTTTGTGAGGGAGGACAACAAACAAAGCTCTAGAGGCCAGAGCATAGTTGTTTCATATTATAATATTGTTAAAAAAAAACAACTTAATTTGCTCCATTATAGCAAACAATAATGCCGTCCAAAACCAAGCGTGCATTATCATCATCATTATACCAAATAAAAAATTAAAAAAAGAAAGAAAAAGGGCCAAAAGAGAGCGCCCAAACAACATTCAATTTACTCATGGAACTAGGCACGAGTACAAGAGTACAACTCATTCCCATCTTAATTGTTAAATTTGTCTAGTTGTATTGACATTTTGTATGCAACAGCACTTCACAGACAATTTTTTCTTTAACATGTAGAGCAGGCCAGTCCTGAATTCATGGGATTCCAGGACGAACTTGTAAAATAAGGCCACCATACATAATGTAGAAAATATTTTTAAATTTTTTTTTAAAATAACTACAACCAAGAATTGAACTTAGGACCTTTAGTTTAAAAGTCTAGTGTACTAACCACTACACCATAATAACTTTGTGTTTAAAAGGGCTCATGATGTATACTAGTTTTATTTTGAGATACAAAACTATTAACATATTTATTTTTAAACTATTTTTTTGGGACCCCCTCATGATCCGTTGGCCCTGGGCGATCGTCCTGGCCGTCCTGGGCCAGGGCCGGCCCTGATGTAGAGAAAGCTTGCTTTCAATACATGCCTAGTGTTATTTAGTCCCACATTGAAAAAACACCATGAGTTGTATCTCAATATATACTTGGTATGTTGTTGAGATGTGTGTCACGCCCCAGAACCAGAATACTGGAGAGCGGGGGCGTACATAGCCAGCTATGTATATTGAAGTGCAACCCACCTCGCTATACGGTCACGGCTGTCTAGATACATGAGGGTTTAACTACAAGTCATCAGTCTCCTATGGTCATAAACAAGCCTATTGTCTCAATCTCAAGCAAGTAATAACAGTTACAAGATGTCAGAGCACCAAATATACAATAGTAAGGCGTCCCATACATTACATATTCGGATGATCATGAAGCTAGTCGTACAAAATGTCAAGACTAGTAAGAGTTCTGGTCATACATGATCAACCCTAGGATTTGTTAATCATGTTACAGCCCGTAGGCAGACAGTAAATAAAGGTACAATACAAGCTAACACGTGCTCGCCGGCTAAACGCCTCAAAAGAATAATTTTACAATAAAGTGGGAGGACAAAAAGAAATCCACTCGTTGCCAGGGTTACGCCTGGTGGTCACCATCTGGCTGTAAGGTAGGTAGATCCTCTGGTGCTGCTCCGATATGTAAGTTTAAGTATGTGCTTCAATATTTGTAATAAGGGGTAGAAGTATTTTAAGTAACATGCTACTAGTGGTACATCCGTATATCTGCTTATATATTAGTGATACATGCATCTATTATGTCCATACTAAACTTAACCGATTTGCTATAATCAAAAAGGGGGAGATTGTTGGCCCAATGATTGTATCATATTTTTGAATATGGCTAATCTATTAAGTTTAGCATTTCATTATCACTAATCTTCATACTATCACTATAGCATTTCTACTTATACATATACCTTTGGTGATATGTGCTTATTGTGCTACATATTAGTGATATGAGTTTTTATTATATATATCTTAAATTTAATTGAGCTACCAAAATCAGAACTATGTTTTGATTATGGTTATTCAATTAAGTTTAACATTATGATATCACTAATATTTATGCTATCACTATAGCATTGATACTTAAACTTTGCATAGTCCGAATGTGCTTTTATTTTATCATTCTTGCTACATGTATATTGCTTTGTTCGTCTAACATGTATTTGCAGAAAAGCAATTAGCAAGATCAAATGTAGACATATGCAATGAAGAAATCATGGTGGGCCAAAGACGATGGTATTCCACAAAGATTTTTCTGAACCGTCCGACGACATCTTCGGAGCCATGCACCGGGGGTTCCGCTGCCCGGTCAGCGGACGGGGGTCGAGGGGGCAGCGCCCCCCGTCGGGGGTTCGGGGGCGAAGCTCCCGAAAGGTATTCATTTTTCACAAACTGGATATCTTCGGACAGCTGTCGTCAAGGAAAAAGCCAGCACCTATCAAAGGAAGAAGCCAAGCCATGCCATCATCATTTCAAGACTCTGAAGTAGCCTGCACCTGCTACAGTATAATCTGGTGTCTGTAATGAGTCTTAGGAATAATTGTAAACACAAAAAATGGATGACAAAATCGAAAGCTAGGGTAAAAATTAGCCCAGGATCATTTTCGGATGCAAATCGGCATACCGACGGTATACCGGTCTATACCGACGGTATACCGATTTTGTTCACAGAAAGTTTTATGTTTACAAAATCGGCATACCGACGGTATACACAATCATCCTTCTTCTAAATGCAAGAAATGCTCTAAGTGGAAAGCCATGGCTAAACAATCCTTAGAGATTCTTGATAACCTTTATTCTACAATTGGTATCAGAGCAAGGACTCTATTGTTAGGCTTAACATCCTTAGAGTAGATCCTTGTTATTTTTCTATGGCATCGTATTCCTCCTACTCCTCCTCCGATAAAGAGGGTTTTACTTCTAGTAGCATAGACAATCATGTTTAGAGATATATATAATAAAAACTCATATCACTAATATGTAGCACAATAAGCACATATCACCTAAAGAGCAAGTGCCACAAAGGAGGCTTCACTTAGGAACTAAATGAGGCTTCACAAAAACCAGCTGGGTCAGACCCCAGAAAGAGCAAGTGCCACAAAGGAGGCTTCACTTAGAAACTAAAACCAGCATACCACAAATGAATATTAAAGATGATTATAAACGAAACAGATAATAATAACGATAACAACAGTAAATTGAGTACGAGGAAACCATTCAAGTAGCCATGTCACAACCCTTAAACCAAACAAGGACCGGGGTTGTAATCCTTCACCTGAATAGAAATCCATCTCAACTACTTGTTGGTAAGCAAGAACATAGGGTGAAATAAGTCAATAAACGAAGAGAGGACACAGAACTGCTCCGGGGGCCAGGTTACAACCCTTAAACCAAACAAGGACCGGGGTTGTAACCCTTCGCCTGAACAGAACTAGACCCCCGATCGTTATTGTTAAGGCCAGTATAAATAATCATGCTATTGAAGTAAAATAAAACATGACGAGCATGGCATGGGGAGCAATAAGACAATAAACGAAGAGAGGACACAGAACTGCTCCGGGAGCCAGTTACAACCCTTAAACCAAACAAGGACCGGGGTTGTAACCCTTCGCCTGAACAGGACTGGTCCTCTGATCATTATTGCTAAGGCAAGCATAAATAATCATGTCTTGTCATAATCTTGCACAGGATCAGGACAAGTCGAAGCTGGGCTAGACTTCACTCAATCAATCACGGCCAAACAAAGAGTACGGCTTGATACTTTAACTAACTAGGGTTATCACAGGCCTAGTTACTAGCAAATGTAATGAGATTATCCCAACAGCCACAAGCCCTGTCACGACCCGCACCCACTGTGAGGGTACGAGTACGTAACAGCGCCCAGTCTACGCCGCAGTGTCGGCGGTAGAACGCTGTTCTAGGTCATGAACTATAACTAACACAATATAGAATAATCTCCAACTGGAGGCTAATCACAGAAGGTACAACTCAATCACAATCTAGAGATAGAATATGACACGATGAAATAGATAAGAAACTCCTCAACTGAGGCACAACAGAATAAAATAACATAAGTTAACAACTACTAGTCTCAACATCTCAAATTATACAACTCTGAAAATAAGAACAACAACTAACATGAAAAAGAGACAATCTAGACTATCTAAACTATGCAAGGGTATCATCCTCAGCAGCTGCCTGAACCTCCCCAGGGGTCCAGGTCGCGAGTGTCATCTAGGCAAGCTCCAAAGTAAGGGGTGCAGGGTTCCTCATCATCTTCTGTAAAATTTTCAACAGGTCCAGTCAGGACATGAGCGAGCACAATACATCTCAACAGATCATAGCAGGTTAGAAAATATAATCATGCAGTAAAGTAAGATACATGAACTGAAAGAAAGTACAGAATGTAAACAGAAAGAGAACTGTAATAGAAATATCTACTATAAGTAGAGAGTTACCAGTGACTAGTAATTTAGAGTACAAAGTCGACATGTGAACGGCTTGATTTTCACATGGCTATACTAAAGAGGCGTACATGGCTATTCTACTTTAGAATTGTTCACATGACTATTTATACTCCCCCGTACCTCCAATCAATACACAAGGATCCAGCCAGGTTATGTTATGATTCCATGTAATGGCCCACAAGGGGTGATACATGGTAGGCCCATAAATGGGTGATCTGGGAATGCCCATAAATGGGTGATTCAAAGAAGACTCTGTGATCATTAGAGTACATGTCACAAGTGATCAATGAACCGTGAAGCATAGTGATACACCATGTAAGTGAAACGCACAAAACATGTAGTATCCGATGCTCCTGAGGGGATAACATCTCAAGAAAGGATCCATATAGTCCGTGTGACCAACGTGACAGTATCAAGTAAAGTAATTTAAAGCAGAAAAATAATTCTAAACAGGATATGAAATGATCAGAAAATGTACTCGCCTCGTATCTGAATGTCTGAAGTAAATATACTATCCAGGATGAGGTACCTGACTCCTATTTAGAACAACACAAGTCAAGATATATACAGGGGATGATAATAGTAATCTACAATGCATCTGCATGCTGTCTAGGTCAAACTAGACTAAAGTCAACACTTGGTCAACTCCAGTCAACTATACTAGTCAAGGCTAGGTCAACTAGGTCAACTTAACCCAAACAAGTCTGATAAGTCTCACTAGGCCTAACCAAGCCTATCCTAGCAAGCACACACCATTACAAGTCATACTAGACTACCAACACACAATCATTGGTGTATTCATACCATTCACATAGGCCTTATGCCCTATAGTCCACATCACACATATTTTATACATTATATATATCTATCTATACACTAGATTAATTTAGGCAACTTATTTATCACATATAGGCCATATGCATATATTATATATAGAGAGATAGACATGTGTGTGTGTTTACAAACTTAATTGTGTGTGTGAGCATAAAGTTCAATGTGTGGTTATTTATGAGAGGGGGCTAAGAGTGTGTGTGTATAAAGTGGTGTAGGGTGTGGTATAGTGAGTGTGTGTGTACAATATGAGAAGGAAAGTACAAAACAGTTTTCTGTTGACATGTGTGTGTGGTTATTAGGAAACAGTGATGTGAATACAGGGAATGAAAACCCAGGTGACAGTCGTTGCAAATCTCAGTTCAATGTGACAGTTAAGATTAATAAGTGTTAGTGAACAATGGTGTACCTGTGCAAGCAAGGGGCTATAAGTGAATGCAATATGGAGTGACACTTGTGAAGAGTGTGCAGTAAAATGACAGGGTGTGTGTGGCATACAAGGCTGTGTGTTTACATGAGAACCCAGGTGACAGTGAATACATGTGAGGATTTATCATAGGAATTAGCATTAGAAATCAGTGAGTTAATACAATGTTCATGAATGAATCCTAGTATCAAGACTTAGCTAAAACAGGATTAACAATTGACAGTTTATAACCCAAGGTGAACCTATTCTCAGGTTTTTGGAAATCAAATCAGTTTTTCACATTGAGCCATCATTAAATTCTCAGTTTTTGACAGGAAAATATAATAGAATGTGTGTGAAGTGCTAAAGTGTGTGATATGTGATATCCTAAAAAGGAAAACAGTGAAGGGAATTTGGGAAATGGAAAAAATAGTGAAGTACCAAAACAGTTAGCTAATTGACAGTATAATTAACAGGTTAACAGTGAACAATTGTCAATGTGTGTAGAGAGTGTGAGTGTTGAGAGAAAAACTGGAAATTATATGTGTATGCGTGTGTTATATGCATAGCAATGTGAGGGGAGGAAAACAGTGTGTGTGTATCAGTGTGTGAACCAATATGTGTGGCAATGTGAGGAATAGCAGTGATTAAGTTCAGTTTTCTGAACTTGACAGGAAGAACCCCAAACCAATTCCCAAACACATAAACTCTAATATAACTTGTATAAAACATGTGTAAGTTATAATTAAAACTGGAAATCAAACATTCGAACTAAACTGAAGGTTGAAACCAAAACATGATGTCTAGTGTACTCAGGAATGAACTCAAGTGACAGGCTAACAAAGTATAAAAATCTGGCATTCACATTAGTTAAGGGAGGAAACCATTTCACTATTTAAAAAATGGGAAAGGAAACCAATTCCCAGAGTTCAGGATTGAATCATACATGGCATTAGCAGGAATATTAGTGAAGGAACATTTAGTGTATCAGAAATTTGACAGTGCTATAATATCTAACAGTTAGCAACCCCCAAGCCAATTTCGAAAGCCCATAGTTCCAAATAAATCACAATTGATATGAGCATTACTCAATAAACAGGTGGGTGAACCAATCAACTACTAAACCTAATAAAAATCAGTATGAAAAGTAACACAACTCAGGAATACAAACAGTCCAATGTATCAGAAAACAGGAAACCCATTTAATGCAGTTTTCGATCATAAAATCAACCTAATACTGAGGAGTTAATCTAAATCATGGTGTCTAATATGAAAAATCAACCAATCATAAACTAGATAACATGTAGGATATAATTTAGCACATAAAGTAATCACTAATTAATCAGGAATTAAAAACAGGAAGGGAAGAACAGTGTACACACTGATACTCTAAGTATCAGTCGACTGACATTCCAATCCACATTCGATTTCATAATTCAAATTAGAAATTCATGAAGAACATTAGGTTGGTAATTAATAACAATCATGTGTTCGTGTCATACATCTACTGTTGTGTCCAAACATATGATACGAACGTGTCCACAACACACGCAAACCCAATACACACAGATCTGGTCAGTCGACAGTGTGTCTGTGTCCAGTGCGGGCCGAAAATCTCACCCGACACCAAATATTAGGACACGTGGCCTTGGGGATGTCATGACAGACATTGCCCCATCCCGTGTGTCCAATAACACGCGACCAAGTGTCCTGTGCACTGAGCACGAACGCACTGGTAGCAGGGGAATGCTACCTGTGCGCGCGCGTGGTGCACCCCGCGTGTGCACGTGTCCAAAGTGACACGACACGACACAATCAGCACCTCAGTCGAGCAAAAATGTGTAAGCCACATCAAAATACGATTTCCTATTCAAACACATCTCGAAAACTCGATCGAAATGCCTTTTGTGGCATTTCGTCGAACACCTGCGCACAACACTGATACGTGTCCGATACGGACACGTACAGGACACGAAATCGAGCAAACCCTATTCCTACAGCACAAGGACACCTAGGGCTTGGTATTTATGCAAGGAAACCCTAATTTTAATGGTGGAATAGAAATATACCTATGTGTGTTCTTCAACACAAAAGCTTCTTCAAAGGGGATCTCCAAAAGTCACCCAACTTCTCCAAATTGATTCAATCCTGTGATTTGAATCCACAAATAGCAGGAGAACATTGATTAGAACACTATGGAAGAAATCCTAATGAAAATAGAGCTCTAATGATTAATCTATGGAGAAAAGAAGTGTAGGCTCACCTTGTTCTTAGGAAAAAATGATAGAATAATGGAAAGAGGCACTAATTTCTAAAGAGATATTATATAGGCAAGGGGGGTCTTGGCTGGCCACTTTAGCTAGGGTTAGGGTTTTTAGGTTCCATCTAAGGGCTAGCAATAAATCAAGGCTAATGTGTGGCCTAAAATCTAGGGCTCTTTCCTAGTTAAGTTGCAACCACTCTACTTAGCTAAACATGACTCAACCCACTAACCCATACTAACTAATTCTCAAAGTGGCTAACTAAACTAGTTATGACTAATCTAGGTTAGGTCCAATCTAGGTTAGGCTAACCAAAACCACATAGCAATAAATGAACTAATATTTAAATCACACCATTCAATAAATCATTTTAAATCCCTAATAAAATATATTAAATTCAAATAATTCAAAAATAACAAAATACCCTCAAACTAAAATGATGAATAAAATATCCTAATCACACGGCTAGGCTCTAGGGCAGACAGTCTCTACGGTTTCACTAGCTGCACACCAAATCACAAGTCATGATATTTAATAGTTTTAAAATGATTAAAAATCAATAAAAATCATATAAAATTTTAAATACCATAATTAAATAAATTAAAATACAAAATTTCAAAATTACCTTTATTTTAGAAACTGGGTGTTACAAGCCCTGCAGACCATCCAGGTTATCCAGGTCGAATGTCCGTTTATGAAGGGTGCAACACGTGACTGTGTGCTAAAAATATGCCCTACTCGTCGGTAGGCTACAAGTCCACTTAGTGCGCCCAGATAACAGGATTTCCTGTAGCTGGGAAATCTCTTCATGAC
The DNA here is from genome assembly GCA_029216955.1 of Iris pallida. NCBI lineage: Eukaryota > Viridiplantae > Streptophyta > Magnoliopsida > Asparagales > Iridaceae > Iris > Iris pallida. The sequence goes on from JANAVB010006394.1 coordinate 1,581,481, forward strand.
TACTGAATTATTCTAGTTTATTAGCTGTCACGCCCCAGAACCAGAATACTGGAGAGCGGGGGAGTGACTCAGCCAGCTACGTATTACGGGTAGATGAATACCGTATAATACGATCAATGCTGTCTAACCAGACGAGGGGGTGCATACTACATAAAAGTCTTACTATGGTCATTTCACATCTATTGTCTCAATCATTCAAACAAGAAACAGAAATATAGAACATGTAAGGTAAAGCAGTAAGGCGTCCCAAACGCTCAGTCAAAATGTTCTTGAGATCTGGCTTTACAAAATATAGCCAGATTGATGTAGCAAAAGTATACACAATTGTTATCAGCTGCAGTCTGACTTAATTACAATCATGTAAAAGTAAGTACAAGACAATCCGACTAACATGTCGGTGCCAAACGGCTAAGTATAAAGTAGATAACAAAACGAGTGGTGAAGTTAAGGAACCCACTCGAGGCCTCCTGCGATCATTCCTCTAGTATTGACCATCCTGGAGGTGGAAGTACGCTGAGTCCTCGGGAACTGGCTCTAAATCTGGCCATACAAAACCAGAGAGGTTAGACCTCTAATAGCAAGTACCACAAGGGAGCACGACATGAGAACTAAAACCAGTAAGTAAGAGAATATAATAATAGATCTCTGCTTGCTACTAGGACTCACATCACATCAAGACACTTCGAACCAACCTCCCAACCAAACAAGGACAGAAGTTGGCCCGTCATGTCCTGACATTCTGATCATCCCAGTTAGGTAACAGAGTACAGTGCACAAACAAAATCATCTTGAACGGCCAATCAACTCCTACGGCTTGCTATTATGAGTCCCAAGTTATCCTGGAATAATACAATTAGGGATTCCTCAGTTCTTACTATGTGCAAGCAAGGCTAGTCTATCCAGTCGATCAATTGGCCCATGCATGAATTAGACGAGTCCTAGCAGGACGCCCGTCAATATACAATATATAATAAATAATAGAAGCAGATACTGTTCCCTGCCCGTGTGGCAGATTTACAGTATCTGTGGGAACCAGCCGGCCCGTCGGGTACTACTCGTCCCAAGGGGGCTGCCATGTAAGAATTCGGGAATCCATTCTCTCCATGCAATCATTATTTTATTTAACTTAATAGTCTCTACGTTGAGTGAAATCCCATGCCGTGGATCATGGTCATTCAAATGAGTACTTTCGTACGGGGTACGATATGCACAACTCTACAACGATACCAGTGCGGTTAGGTTGCAGGTCTTACATAGCGTAATGCAACAATCAAATCTATCCACGGTAATCATGCCTTGACCATAAAGTACACATGCTTCTTTTGTAAAAAAATAACTAAATAAATAAATAGATAAATAGATTGAAGCCTGCATGTGCATGTATGTCAATGTTCGGGATCAGCCAGTCGAGTACAATAGTTCATAACATGAACGTGTCTCATTCATTCATTTCAATAAGACGACTAGCCAGTCTCTTAGTTCCAACTAGGAACGCATGATCAATTATTAGTCAAAGTCACAATCATTATCAATGGTGACAAGGCATGAAAGTCAACTAATATTCAGTGGGGTCGAGTCTACAACTCTCAGGGTTTAATTCCAGTCAATCGGGGTATCTATACTCAATTCACGGCACATGGTACAGCTCATGTAACAATCTATATTTAACAGAAATATTAACATATCATGATTTTATCAAGTTTATGCGAAAAGGCGTAAGGATATAAAATGGACGTTAAACATCTAATAAGATATCAATGTACAGGGCTATAGAAGATCCAGGGTGAGCAGGCTACTCTCATGTCAGCCTACGCTCATGCCAGCGTACGCTCAGGTCAAGCTACGCTCAAGCCAAGCTAGCGTATGGGAGTCATACGCTTCCAAAAGGCAGCGTATGAACTCCATACGACTCCTTACTATCCAAGTGAGCGTATGCAAGTCATACGCTCCCCAAAGGCAGCGTATGGACTCCATACGACTCCTGACCATTCAAGTCAGCGTATGCAAGTCATACGCTCCCCAAAGGCAGCGTATGAACTCCATACGACACACGCTTCCAAAAGGTAGCGTATGCAAGACACACGCTTCCTAAAAAGGTAGCGTATGGATTCCATACTGCGCTGCGCTAAAGAGCGCGCACAGCTCAGTAACGCAGCTAAAAAGCTAGCATACACTGCTCACTGTCTTCTCCAAACAGCAAGAACTCCATGGTTGTACCCCCAAAGCTTCAAAAGTCCATAACTTGGTCCAAACAAGTCCAAATCCAACTTTCCAAAGGTCAAAATTGGGTAGAATAAAACTCTCTACAACATAGAACCATCAAAACTTGAAAACAAAGAAGTTTGATAGATCAAAACCACCAAACTCCGAAAATAACTCATATCTAGATCTACAAAGATTAAGACTACGAAATGAAAAATGCCAAGTTCTAAACTCTCTTAGGATCTTGCGAGGAAGATAAATGAACTACAAAACATGGGTTCTCATGGAGAGCAAGTTGTACTTGCCTATGGTTTGGTAGGTGGAGAGAGTAATGAAGAAGAAGAAGAGGAGTAATGGTGAGAAGTAAAGTAAATGAGGAGAGAGAAGAGAGAGGGTGGCTTTAAATAAAAGGTGGTAGTAGGTGGGAGTTGGGCCGGGTCCAATGGGTCCAACAAGGCTAACCCGAAAGTAAAACTAAAGCAGGAATTAAAATGCAGGTAATAAAATTACAGGAAGAAATGCAGAGATAAAATTACAGGAATTAATTAGCATGAAAATTAAAGAGCAGCTAATTAATTAACATGAAAATTTAAAGAGCAGATAATAGAATTGCAGAAAAATAAAGTACAGAAAATAAAATGCAGATAATTAATTAACATGAAGTTATAGGAATTTAAATACATGATACTACATGATAAATACTAAATAAATACATTCAGGCAATATACGTATTAGAATACGTATTCCGGGAACGGGAAGTGACATTAGCCTTAGTCAATTTTTGTAGGTATCCCTGACCGCGGTACTCAGGGAGCCTCATCCTAGACATGATGCAAGACAGTACTAGTTTATTTGTACAAACACAATCGTCCACGGTGTCCAGGTCATTCATACTTGTCATGACATGCTAGCCGTTGCAACAGCCTTCGAGATATATATATATATATCATGTCATGTTCACTGTCAGGAGTGTGCCACGACGGGCCACTATCACGTCATGTCATTTGTCAAAAGTGCACCACAACGGGTCACCAGCGTGTCAGAAAACATATTTAAATTAACAAGGCACCAACATACATGTAGCACTAAATAATCAAAAGAGGGTACAGGGACGGCAGGGGGAGTCATGCGACACAGGGGGCAGGGCGCATGCAGCTGAGAGCCATGCAGCTGGAAAACGAAAATTTATGCGGCCACGGAAGTTCATGCGGCTACGGAACTTCATGCGGCCACGAAAGTTCATGCGGCTGCGGAAGTTCATGCGGCTGCAGAAGTTCATGAGGCTACGGAAGTTCATGCGGCTCCGGAAGTTCATGCGGCTGCAGAACTGTTCTTCTTCTCTATTATTCTGAGAAGGAGAACCATGCAAGCCATGGCTTCCAAGCTTCATAAAACCTTCATCTAGAGTCCAAATCCGAACTTCCATAGGTCAAAATGGGGCATAATAAAAATTTTTACAACATAAAACCATCAGAACTTGATAATAACAAGATTAAATAGATCAAAATCCAAAAAAAACCAAAAATAAAATAAACTTAGATCTACAAGAAATGGGCCATGGAAATTAGAAATACTAAGTATTAAAGTGTGTTAGAATCTCATGAGAAAGAGAATGGAAAAATAAAAACGGAGTTCCTCCATGAAGCAAGCTGTACTTGCCTAAGCTCTCTTCCTGGTAGGTAAAGAAGTAATGGTGGAGAAGAAGAAGAGATGGAGAAGAATTAATGAGGAGAGAAAGAGAGTGAGGTGAAAATATAAATGATGGTGGTGGTGGTAGGTAGGAGTTTGGTCCACATAAAACCAAGCCAAGCCGAACCAGCAAGTTGAACCGAACCAAGAAATGAAATGCCAAATTAACCATGCAAAAAAATATGCAATACGAGTCAAGATACGCACACGTATACCAAAATACGTAATACGAACTATGGTCGTTACAATGTGCACTTGGGGTGGTGACCCTAAGGAGGAAACCATGTGGGTGATTTTACTAGAAGGTAAGGATAAGTCTCCATGGTAAGCTTAATGCTTTTTGCTCTTGAAATTTCATTCCATTCGAGCTAAGTCCCGTAGGGGCTTAGCGACTCGGACTCGGGCTCATGGGCGCATGAGACGTAATATGATATTTTGTTGGCGTACTTTGCACTTACCAGTGGTGCAGCAGTTGGCACAGGGTGCACGCGACAGTAGTTGGCTCAAATCTCTGTGCACGATTTGAGCAGTTACAAAATGTTCGAGACGGTTTTTTTTACGTCCCGAACATTTTGCTAACTGGGCAGTTACAATGTGGCCTATATAAGCTTCTCTGCCTTCTCTCTCAATTTTTTGAAGTGCTCATTATAATTCGTTACGAATTTCAGAGAGTTCAAGAGAGCACAGACATTCTGTGCCAGCGCCATTTAGCGCAGGAGTCCCGCGATCCGAGGAGTCAGAAGAGTAGAGTGTTCTAAAGTTCTCCGTCGAACTTGCTGGTTCTTGGAAGCTATTCGTGTGGAATGAATCAAGCTTTCAGTACCGATGATCATTCACCCTAGCAGGCCACTCCATTCATTTCTGTTCATTCACTTTTATCTCATTCTAAACGAGAACGTTTCTAATCTAATCAGAATACGTTAGTGGAATTTCTCTGCTGCTGCTACGAATTCTCTGTGCCTTCTTCGAAGTGACACATTTGATTTCGTCTATCAGAATCCTCCAAGGATCTCTGTCGTGTACCTTCTTTGAAGTGTTGCATAAATTTCAGTTTTTTATCGAAAATTTACGCCCCGGGAATAACAATCTCAAAGCTTAATTTCACAAGATGGAAAACTTTTTGCTTCACTAATCAATCCTAACTTCACCAAGTTAGAGCAATTTGATGGAGAGCACTATCAAGTCTGGAAGAGAAAAGTTACTCTCAATCTTCAACTTTTCGAAGTTGACCACGTGTTAATCGAAGAATAACCTACTATTCCAGAAACTGGGTCTGCAGCCGCAATTACTGCTGCTACTAAAAATCAAGCCAAATGGAGAAGGGAGAATAGCATTTGTAGGTTTTTAATCCTAAATGCTATGGAGGACTCCCTAGCGGAATCATATTCAAAGAAGACAATTGCCAGAGAGATTTGGGAGTCTCTGGAGAAACTATACGAAGATAACAAAAACATGAGCAAGATATTTATCGTTGAAAAATATCATAAGTTGCTCTTTGAAGACGAGAAGTCTATGCTGCCGCAGGTGAAGGAGTTCCTGAAGCTGCCGCAGGAGCAAGATATTTATGGTTAAATTATATTTAAAAATATATATACGTACATACAATTGTTATATTTCAAATTTGGTCTAAAGTTTGACTAATTATCAAATTATCAAAGTTGGCCTTTCAAACACATATGTACAGTTACTGTTGTGAAAATATACACATTTTATCACAAAATATGCATCAAATTGAGGTATTTATATTTGTGTAATTCTTATTTGGCTTTCGATTTAGGACCGAAATTGAAATCCAAAACTGAAACAAAATAAAATTTTAATTTTTTAAAACCGAACTGAATCTTCTATTGGATTTGTTTTGATTCGATTATCGGTCCAAAGCTGAATAATGCTCCCCCTTTCGTGTATGTTACTACAATTTTTAGACGAGTCCACTTTTGTTCATCTACCAAAACTGGTATGGATATTTACCATTCCACTCAAGAGTTGTCATGTGTCAAATTAGTGACCAAAACTAGTGTTGATGTGTACCAAACAACTATCAAAGTGGTTTTAAAATAACAATTCTTAGGTGGAATGGTGAATATACATACTCGTTTTGGTGGGTGAACAAAATGTTGGGGTCTAGCCTCTATTCAAGGTGTCTGGAAGGACAATTTAAACATCATAAAGCGTCATCGGGAGTCGTAGGTGGAATTTTGTTGAGAATAGATCGACTTCGATCCGAATTCGGTTTAAACTCTATCGTATTCAAGCAGAACATGTCAGCCTAGACTGTCCGAGTTCGTATCGACGAACAACATATGTGCGGCTCCCTAAATCAACATCCAATATTCATGTGATCAAATTTGGACGTCCATAAATAGTGTTGGACTATTTTAGGGATTTTTATGCCCTAAATTAGGTTTCTCAACATATATATATGCGTTGAGGGTGTTTGGCGTAAAAAGTTGAATACGGGAGATTCACGATATGAGTCCAAAAAAATTTAAGAGAAAGTTTGTACTTTGCTCTAATGGCTCGTCGTTCAAGACAGTTGGAAGAGAAAATCTGTTCGGGGAGTCGTTTTCTTCGTTCATTGTAATATATTTCTTTCTTCTTGAGTTTGGTGAGAGGATTGAACATTTGGTCAAAGGGTTCAATATATTTGTATTCAATCTTGTATCATTTTGAAAGTTATAAAGATTGAGATTTGTCAGGTGACATAGTCACCGAAATATTGTGTTTGATCTGTCTTGGTGCTTTTGTTAGACGCTGGTTGATTATCTTGGTTCTTTTGTTAGAGGTTCTGCGACCAACAATGTGTCATGACGTCGATTGGGTCTTGGACATGGGGGCGTTATATCATGCCATCTTATGTGTAGTGCCCCACTTTCGATATGCGACGGACTTCATAATATGCTTGCGTCAAGTCAGATCGGTCGGAAAATTAGATGTCCATCTGACTCGATCGCTGAGCTTGGTAAACGATAACACCATGTGGCATCGATCAAATCAATTTGGACGGATGTTACGAGAATCAATCCAACTAATGGAACGACTTCTGTTAGAATAAGTCCTAGATGCAGCGGGTTGCGTCTCGGCGAGTGAGCTCTATATAAGAGTCCATTCGACGGGACCGGACCGCTGTATGGTTTTTTTGGAGCTTTTGCCGCTTGGTTTTGATGAAGTGCTTTTGCGTCGTTTTCTGAATGCAATCTACAAATTTCAAAGCGAAGGAATAAAGAAGGAATCTTAACTAAGTGTTAGTACCATTACAGGAGCTCGCGTAACTAAAGCTTGAACGTTGCGAAGCGCTTTGACGGTCGGCACGATCAAAGAACTTGGTGGATGATTCGGCCCCTTCTTTTCTACTATGTCCCACAAACGAAATTTCCTTTGCCTTAAATTCATTCAAATAGACGATGCCAAGTTAAATGCATGCCAATCCACTAAGGTCAAGAACTCGGAAAAAAAATGTATCGATTTAGAGTAATTTACTCTAAAAAATATAAGTTTCGCACATAAACGAGAAAGTTTAATGTTCTAGTAAAAAGATAGACTATTTCACGTGCTACAAAATAATACGAAACGTCGATCGTAGGTTATGATGCCTCGGACAATTTGGTGCCTACGGGACACTAAATCGGGAGTACGGCTTTGGGAGAAATAGATCGATGCATGAGTTGAGAGAAATGATAATGTCACTCAATACTGTCCGCGCTATACAAATCTGTCTACACATATTAAACAGTTCACGCATTGGCATGGTCATGGACAGCTTGTGCACAAGTTGAACTTTTCTCGATCCGGTATCCGGGGCATTGGAACCGAATCGACCTAGGGGAGATAAACAAATTCGTGCTTCGGCACGAGGCATTGTGGGACCTGCAGCAGGGCTTGCAACCCAAGCTGACAGGCACGTCGTAATGCCATATAAAAGTCCCTCGTGGTGCATAGCATTAATGACCGCACATATAAGATAGATCATGCTCACCTATTATCTTATGCAGGTAGTAAATACTATCTGTGTTTTATGCAGGGACGAGCACGGCCGTGGTAAGAAATGTGATAAATCGCTATGTTTTACTGTATGCTTTATTACTTCAAAGATGGCTATCGATATGAACTGAATTCATTTAGTTCTAAATAGAAAAAAAACTCTATAGCATGTCTACCTTAACAATTAGAGTCAGTTTAGACGAGTGGGTTCGTCTCGTCCACTTAGCAAGTGTGCTAATCCCTTCCCCCAAATTTCCCAGGTGCGACGGGAGCTCTAAACTGAAGTTGAAGTGCGGAGAGGCGTTTTGAAGCTCTTCCTATACTGAAGTATTTTGAAGTCAATTCAATCGAAGGCTTATGTATAAAGGGGCGAATGTATGGAACGACAAGTGTTAGTTCAGGCAGCTTGTCGAGTATGTTTTCTTTTGTTTTCAATCAATATAGCCACAACGGCATCCAATATAATTATGACTTGTACTTCGTTACAAGCTATGAATGAAAAGCATATTTCTATCTTTCTATACTGTGTCTTATATTCTGATGTGATTTGTGAAGTTTCAGCTTGGTGTTTCAATATAATAATCAACGTAACGTTCTTGCCTTATACGAGTGCAATTCCAGACTCGTACGGCATCACGCCTTAGCGAGGACGATCGATTCGGCATAATAACACCGGGGACGAACGGTTTGTCGACTCCGGGCATGACAAATTGGTATCAGAGCACGGTTATGTTTTCTCAGATTTTCGAAAGATGTTTCATTTTTGGAATATTTGTTGTGATTGCTCGATTGAATGCTTTGTCGACATGCTGCATGAAATAAAAGTTCCATACAGGTAAGCCCATAAATATTTTTAAAAAATACTAACGGGTTTACTCTATTTTGTAGGAATGACTAAGAAAAATAAGAACAATCCCGGCACAACAACCCAAACCGTGGATAGTACGTTGAGCTCAAAGGGTACTGGCCCTAGCGAGACGACCATGGAAAAAATGCTACAGTTGATGGAGCTGCAGTAGCAACAGCTTCAGATGCAAATCAAAGCCCAATTTGATGCACAGCAGAAGCATATGGACGCCCTGACTCAGATAGTGAACAAGGTGGTGGGCAATACCAAGGAAACGGTCGTGGTATCCGAAGAGAGGCAAGATATTCAAGATGAAGTCGAGGAAGAAGCTGAACCACAAATGATAAACTCTTCTGCCTTGTTCAAAGCAAAGGAGTTCCGCAAGATGAACCCACCTAAATTCAATGGCCGAACATAGCCTGATGTGATAGTGGGGTGGCTCGCGGAGATTGAGGACTTATTTAATCTGCTTAGCATTGAAGGGTCCCAGAGGGTAACATGTGCGGCATTACAGCTACAACTGAGGGCTTACGACTGGTGGGCAGCTAAGAAGCAAAAAATCTACGAAGCCGATACGGACACCACGATTTTCTGGAAAATGTTCAAGGAAGCATTTCTTGAACAGTACGTTCCTCGTGCCATCCATCGTCAAAAAGAAGACGAGTTCATGATGTTGCGACAAGAAAATATGTCAGTCGACGATTATGACTCAAGCTTCTCAAAACTGGCAAAGTTTGCCGGCGCCTTCCTGTCCAATAAGGAAGCATGGTGTGAACGCTTCCAACAAGGCCCAAATGACGAACTGCGAAGGGACGTCATGAATCAAAGGTGTCGAACCTACCGTGAATCCTATGATGCCGCTCTCGATAGTGAGCATGTCTTTGGCCGTATATCGCAAAGAGCCGTGCATGTCGTCTGTAACCACTTCAACAAGCGTCCTAACGACGTCGGAGGATCGGGAGTATCAAAACGTCCGAACACATTTGATAACCGGGGCTATGACGGACAACACTGTAGCAAATGCGGTAGGCGTGGGCACCGAACCACCGATTGTGTCACGAGATCTTGCTGCAAGTGTGGCGAGGTAGGCCATATAGTTACATATTGTCTGAAAAATGTTCCGAATTAACACAACCCACCAAGGAACATTCTGAATCAACATAAAGCACCTACACTACAAGGTGCAAATGCGGTGCCCGTCAACCCGCAGAATCAACGCCATGGAGCTCAAGGCCGAGTCTATGCATTAACTCGGGACGAGGCGTTTGCGTCTGATACTATTGTAACAGGTATATTACTCTACAAAAATATACCTGCTTGAGTACTATTTGATTCGGATGCGACATATAGTTTTATATCTGCTGATTTTGTGAAAGAAAATAAAATAATTATGTAATCACTAGATATGGACATTAGCGTTAGCACTCCATCGGGAGTCGATATGCCTGCAAACTTTATTTGTAGGGATGGCCACATTTGCATCGGAGGAAGAAATCTATCCTTGGATGCCGTCGTACTAGACATCAAAGAGTACGACATAATCCTGGGCATGGATTGGTTGGGCGCTTGTCATGCAAAGATCGAGTGTGCGAAGAAGAGAGTGGTGTTTCCTCTTCCTGGCGAGACAGAGTTCTCATATTCGTGCGGTACGGTCTCGAAGACGGCAACGACGTTGGCTCGAACTCATAAAAGATTACGAGCTAACGATCGAGTATACGTCGGGCAAGGAAAACGTTGTAGCCGACGCGCTTAGCAGAATGTTTATGGGATCACTGACCATAAATAATGAGATACGGCGAGACCTTAAAGCGATGGGTATCAAACTCGGAATTGAGTATCGACACCTGCACCTAGCTCAGTTGAAGTTAGGATCGAGCCTGCTTAGCAAACTAAAGACCGCACAGAAGGACGATTCATTCCTGAAGAATATGCACGAGCTAATTTCAATAGGAAGGGCGACTGACTTTGCGGAAGATGGAGACGGAATGATACGACTAAAAGGAAGGCTCTGTATTCCTGAAACTGCCGAACTCAGAAAAGAAATTCTGACGGAGGCACATTATGAGAAGTACTCGTTACATCCTGGAAGCACCAAGATGTATAAGGACTTACGCACAAACTTTTGGTGGCACGGCATGAAGAAAGACGTGGCTACTTTCGTGTCGCAGTGTATGGCGTGTCAGCAAGTGAAGGCAGAACACCAAAGTCCAGGCGGAGAGCTGCAGAATCTCGCCATTTCTGAGTAGAAGTGGGACAACATCTCGATGGATTTCATTATAGGATTTTCGAAGACGTCGCGGGGGAATGATACGATTTGGGTCATTGTTGATAGATTGACCAAGTCGGCTCACTTCATCGCAATTAAAGTAGGATGGAGCGTCGATAGGTTAGCGTAAATCTATATCGACGAGATTGTTCGACTGTACGGGGTACCGGTCTCAATAATTTCGGACAGAGACGGGCGATTCCTATCATGTTTTTGGACGAGCCTGCAAGGACCAAACTAAATTTTAGTTCTACGTACCACCCCCAAACGGAAGGTCAGACGGGGAGGGTAAATCAAATCTTAGAGGATATGTTACGTCTGTATGCGATCTATTTAAAGACTAGTTGGGATATAGATTTGCCGCTTGCGGAGTTTGCGTATAACAACAGTTATCAATCGAGCATTCAGATGGCTCCATATGAAGCGCTCTACGGAAGGAAGTGTCGTTCACCAATATGCTGGGATGAAGTCGGAGAGCGACAAGTGCTTGGACCGGAACTGGTGGAGCAGGCCGTCGAAAAGGTCCGTTTGATCCGAGATAGACTCCGTATCGCACAAAGTCGACAAAAGAGCTACGCCGATCTTCGTCGATGACCGCTAGAATTTTTGGTCGGGAACCATGTGTTTCTGAAAGTAACGCCCATGCGTGGTGTGATGCGGTTCGGTGTTAAAGGCAAATTAAGCCCAAGATTTGTAGGCCCCTACGAGATCATCGAACGAGTTGCAACAGTTTCTTATCGGATCGCACTACCTCATGCCTTGGCTGATATGCACGATGTTTTCCACGTCTCACAACTTCGAACATACGTGCACGATCCAAGTCATGTGGTTAGCTTCGATCAGTTGGAGCTACGTTCTGACTTGTCTTACTCGGAGGAGCCTATTCAAATTTTGGACCGTATGAGAAGGTATTACGAAATTGGTCGATGTCCTTGGTCCGCGTGCTTTGGCGGAACCATTCAGTTGAAGAGTCGACGTGGGAAATGGAGACGGAGATGAAGGAGAAGTACCCTTCGTTGTTTGCCTAATTTAAGGTCAGACCCTTGTTCTTAAGTTTCGGGACAAAACTTTTTCTTAGTGGTATATTATGTAGTGCCCCGCTTTCGATAGGCGACGGACTTCATAATATGCTTGCGTCGAGTCTGCTCGGTCGAAAACTTAGATGGCCATCTGACTCGATCGATGAGCTTGGTAAACGATAACATCTTGCGGCATCGATCAAATCGATTTGGACGAATGTTATGAGAATCAATCCAACTAATAGAACGACTTCTGTTGGAATAAGTCCTAGATGCAGCGGGTTGCGTCACGGTGAGTGAGCTCTATATAAGAGTCCCTTCGACGAGACCGGATCGCTGTATGGTTTTCTTGGAGCTTTTGCCGCTTGGTTTTGATGAAGTGCTTTCGCGTCGTTTTTTGAATACAATCTACGAATTTCGAAGCGAAAGAATAAAGAAAGAATCCTAACTAAGTGTTGGTGCCATTGCAGGAGCTCACGTAACTAAAGCTTGAACGTTGCGAAGCGCTTTGACGGTCGGCACGATCAAAGAACTTGGTGGGTGATTCGGCTCCTTCTTTTCTACTCTGTCCCACAAACAAAATTTCTTTTGCCTCGAATTCATTCAAATCGACGATGCCAAGTTAAATGCATGCCAATCCACTAAGGTCAAGAACTCGGAAAAGACGTATCGATTTAGAGTAATTTACTCTGAAAAATATAAGTTTCGCACATAAACAAAAAATTTTAAGGTTATAGTAAAAAGATAGACTATTTCACATGCTACAAAATAATATAAAACGTCGATCGTAGGTTATGATGCCTCGAACAATTTGGTGCCTACGGGACACTAAATCGGTAGTACGGCTTTGGGGAAAACAAACCGATGCATGAGTTGAGAGAAATGATAATGTCACTCAATACTGTCCGCGCTATACAAATCTGTCTACACATATTAAACAGTTCACGTATTGGTATGGTCATGGACAGCTTGTGCACAAGTTGAACTTTCTTAAATGCGGTATTCGGGGCATCGGAATCGAATCGACCTAGGGGGAATAAACAAATTTGTGCTTCGGCACGAGGTATTGCGGGACCTGCAGCAGGGCTTACAACCCAAGCTGACAGGTACGTCGTAATGCCATACAAAAGTCCCTCGTGGTGCATAGCATCAATGACCGTACATATAAGATAGATCATGCTCACCATTGTCTTATGCAGGTAGTAAATATTATATATGTTTTATGCAGGGACGAGCACGGCCGTGGTAAGAAATGTAATAAATCGCTATGTTTTACTGTATGCTTTATTACTTCAAAGATGGCTATCGATATGAACTGAATTTATTTAGTTCTAAATAGAAAGAAAACTCTATAGCATGCCTACCTTAACAATCAGAGTTAGTTTAGATGAGTGAGTTCGTCTCGTCCACTTAGCAAGTGTGCTAATCCCCTCCCCCAAATTCTCCAAGTACGGCGGGAGCTCTAAATTGAAGCTGAAGTACGGAGAGGCATTTTGAAGCTCTTCCTATACTGAAGTATTTTGAAGCCAATTCAATCGAAGGCTTATGTATAAAGGGACAAATGTATGGAAGACAAGTGTTAGTTCAGGCAGCTTGTCGAGTATGTTTTCTTTTGTTTTCAATCAATGTAGCCACAACGGCATCCAATGTAATTACGACTTGTACTTTGTTGCAAGCTATGAATGAAAAGCATATTTCTATCTTCCTATACTGCATCTTATATTTTTATGTGATTTGTAAAGTTTCAGCTTGGTGTTTCAATATAATAATCAATGTAACGTTCTTGCCTTGTACGAGTGCAATTCCAGACTTGTACGGCATCACACCTTAGCGAGGACGATCGATTCGGCATAATAACACCGGAGGTGAAAGATTTGTCGATTCGGGGTGTGATACTATGGAGGAGGATCTTCACGTCATACTGAGATGATAAGTTTGGACGTGTGAAGATGGGAAACAAGAAGACGGATGCAGTTGTGGACATCGGGTGTAAGCCCCATAATTTTGGAATTTATTTTTAATTATTTTATTAGATATTTTAATATTAAATTATATATTAAGTCAATAATGATTATAATAGTACTTTACCGTAGCTTTGATTTTTGAAGCACAATAAATATCGATTTCTCAAATTAAAATCTATATTTGAATTATAGACACGTCCAGCTTCAGTTTGATATATCATGTCCCATTAAAATTTGTCCCTAACATTATTTTGACTTCCCACAACTTCAGATCAACTTAGGCTATTTTGACCGATTACTGCAATTCTAGACCTAACTTCGAACTTGAGTTCGAGATTCGACATAGATCAAAACCATTTAACCCAATACATGTTTTTATAGTACCCCGATTTCGATAGGCGACGGACTTCGTAATATGCTTGTGCCGAGTCAGATCGGTCGGGAACTTACATGGCCATCTGACTCGAACACTGAGCTTGGTAAACGATAACACCTTGCGACATCGATCAAATCGATTTGGATGAATGTTACGAGAATCGATCCAACTAATGGTACGGCTTCTATTGGAATAAGTCCTTGATGCAGCGGACTGCGTCTCGACGAGTGAGCTCTATATGAGTCCCTTCGACGGGACCGAACTGTTGTATGGTTTTCTTGGAGTTTTCGCCGCTTGGTTTTGATGAATGTATTTTTGCGTCGTTTTCTGAATGCATTCTACGAATTTGAAAATGAAGGATTAAAGAAGAAATTCTGACTAAGTGTTGGTGCCATTGCAGGAGCTCGCGTAACTAAAGCTTGAACATTGTAAAGTGCTTCGACGGTCGGTACAATAAGAAACTTGGTGGGTGGTTCGGTCCCTTCTTTTTTACTATGTCCTGCAAACGAAATTCCTTTGTCTCAAACTTATTCAAATCGACGATGCCAAGTTAAATGCATGCCAATCCACTAATAAGAAGAACTCAAAAAAAATGTATCGATTTAGAGTAATCTACTCTGAAAATATAAGTTTCACACCAAAACGAGAAAGTTTAAGGTTCTAGTAAAAAGATAGACTATTTCACGTGCTGTAAAATAATATGGAACGTCGATTATGGCTTATGATATCTCGAGCAATTTGGTACCTATGGGACGCTAAATCGAAAGTACGACTTTGGGAAAAATGAATCGTTGCATGAGTTGGGAGAAATGATAATGCCGTTCAATACTATCCGCGCTATACAAATCTGTTTGTATATATTAAACTGTTCACGCATTGGCATGGTCATGGACAGCTTGTGCACAAGTTTGATTTTCCTTGAATCGGTATCCGTGGCATCGGTATGGAATCGACCTAGGGGAATGAATAATCGTGTTTCGGCACTGATGCATTGCGGGACCATCAGCCAGGCTCGCAACCTAGACTGAACGGGCCAAAATGTCGTTAAGATAGTCCCAAGTAGTGTGTAACACCAGTGACCGCACATATAAGATAGTAGCATGCTCACATATTGTCTTATGCAGGTAGTAAATATTATCTCTGTTTTTATGCAGGGACGAGCACGGCCGTGGTAAGAATTTTGATAAATCGTTATGTTTTACTGTATGCTTTATTACTTCAAAGATGGCTATCGATATGAACTGAATTCATTTAGTTCTAAATAGAAAGAAAACTCTAAAGCATGCCTACCTTAACAATCAGAGTCGGTTTAGACGAGTGGGTTCGTCCCGTCCACTTAGCAAGTGTGCTAACCCCCTCCCCCAACTCCTCAGGTGCTGCGGGAGCTCTAGACTGAAGCTGAAGTTCGGAGAGGCGTTTTGAATCTCTTCCTATTCTGAAGTATTTTGAAGCCAATTCATCGAAGGCTTATGTATAAAAGGGCGAACGTATGGAACGACAAGTGTTAGTTCAGGCAGCTTGTCGAGTATATTTCTTATGTTTCAATCAATGTAGCCGCAACGACATCCAATGTAATTACGACTTGTACTTCGTTGCAAGTTATGAATGAAAATCATATTTCTATCTTTCTAAACTGTGTCTTCAATTTTGATGTGATTTGTGAAGTTTCAACTTAGTGTTTCAATATAACGATCAAATGTAACATTCTTGTCTTGTACGAGTGCAATTCCAGACTCATACGACATTACGCCTTAGCGAGGACGATCGATTCGGCATAATACTAACGGGGACGAACGGTATGTCGAATCAGGGCATGATAAGTTGGTATCAGAGCACAGTTATGTTTGCTTGGATTTTCAAAAACTATTTCATTATTGGAATGTTCGTTGCGATTGCTCGATTGAATGCTTGTCGACATGTTGCGTGAAATAAAAGTTCCATACAGGTAAGCCCGTAGATATTTTGAAAATACTAACGGGTTTTCTTTGTTTTGTAGGAATGACTAAGAAAAGTAAGAATAATCCCGGCACAGCAACCAACGTCGTGGATAGTTCGTCCAGTTCAAAGGGTCCTAGCGAGACTACGATAGAGAAAATACTGCAGTTGATGGAGCTGCAGCAACAACAGCTTTAGATGCAAATCAAAGCCCAATTTGATGCGCAGCAGAAGCAAATGGATGACCTAACGCAGATCGTAAGCAAGGTGGTGGGCAATACCAAAGCAACAGTCGTGGTATCCGAAGAGAGGCAAGATGTTCAAGATGAAGTCGAGGAAGAAGTTCAACCGCAAATGATAAACTCTTCTTTCTTGTTCAAAGCAAAGGAGTTTCGTAAGATGAACCCACCTAAATTCAATAGCCGAGCAGAGCCTGATGTGATAGTGGGGTAGCTCGCGGAGATTGAGGACTAATTTAATCTGTTTAGCATTGAAGGGTCCCAGAGGGTAACATGTGCGGCGTTATAACTACAACTGAGAGCATACGACTAGTGGGCAGCGAAATAAACATGAAATCTATGAAGCCGATACCGACACCATGATTTTCTGGAAATTGTTCAAAGAAGCATTTCTTGAGCAGTACGTTCCTCGTGCCGTCCGTCGTCAAAAAGAAAATGAGTTCATGATGTTACGACAGGAGAATATGACTGTTGATGATTATGACTCAAACTTCTCAAAACTCACGAAGTTCGCCGGTGCCTTTCTACCCAACAAGGAAGCATGGTGCAAACATTTTCAATAAGGCCTAAATGATAAACTGCAAAGAGACGTCATGAATCAAAGGTGCCGAACCTACCATGAATCCTACGATGCCGCTCTCGGTAGTGAGCGTATCTTTGGCCGTATGTCACAAAGAGCCGTGTCTGTCGTCCATAACAACTTCAACAAGCGTCCTAACAATGCCGGAGGATCAGGAGTATCAAAACGTCCTAATACATTTGATAACAGGGGCCATGGCAGACAACACTGTAACATATGTGGTAGGCATGGGCACCGGACAATCGATTGCGTCACGAGAACTTTCTATAAGTGTGTCGAGATAGGCCATATAGCTACACATTGTCCGAAAAATGTTCTGAATCAACACAACCCACCAAGGAATGTTCCGAATCAGTATAAAGTGCCTACACTACAAGGCACAAATGCGGTGCTCGTGAACCCGCAGAATCAACGCCATGGAGCACAAGGCCGAGTCTATGCATTAACTCGAGATGAGACGTTCGCGTCCGATACTGTTGTAACAGGTATATTATTCTACAAAAATATACATGCTCGGGTTCTATTCGATTCGGGTGCAACACATAGTTTTATATCTGCTGATTATGCGAAAGAAAATAAAATAACCATGCAATCACTAGATATGAACATTAGCGTTAGCACTCCATCGGGAGTCATATGCCTGCGAACTTTATTTGTAGGAATTTCCATATTTGTATCGGGGAAAGAAATCTATCCTTGGAAGCCGTCGTACTAGACATCAAAGAGTACGACATAATCCTGGGCATGGATTGGTTCGGAGTTGTCATCAACAATCAAGTGCGCACAGAAGAGAGTAGTGTTTCGTCTTCCTGGCGAGACAAAGTTCTCATATTCATGCGGTACGGTCTCGAAGGCGGCCATGGTGGTATCGACAATTTCGGTGAGGCGTATGCTACGTTCCGGCTGTACGGGATACTTGGCATCAGTTCGAGATCCGAGAAAGGATAATACAAACACAGTACAGACTGATATTGTGGCAGATTTCCTCGATATTTTTTCTGATGAGATGTCCGAAATGCCGTCGGATCGAGAAATGGAATTCAGTATCGACACCTTCCAGGATACACAGTTGATATCAAAGGCGCCTTACCGAATAGCTCCAGCAGAACATAAGGAGCTGAAGGTGCAATTACAAGAGTTGCTAGATCATAGATTTATTCGCCTTAGTGTCTCTCCGTGGGGAGCTCCCACACTGTTTGTAAAAAAAAGGATGGATCGATGCGGCTATGCATCGACTCTCGTGAACTCAACAAGACGACCGTACGGAACAAGTATCCCTTGCCACGAATCGATGACTTGTTTTACCAACTGCAAGGCGCGTCAATATTTTCAAAAATCGATCTTCATTCAGGCTATCATCAGTTGAAGATCAAGTCCGATGATGTATCAAAGTCTGCCTTCCGCACTCGATATGGTCATTATAAATTTCTAGTCATACTGTTCGGTTTGACGAATGCCCTAACCGCTTTCATGGATCTGATGAACTGAGTCTTTCGACCCCAAATAGATAAATTTGTAGTCATGCTCATCGACGATATCCTTATCTACTCGAAGAATCAAGAAGAGCACGCAAAGCACTTGAAGACGGTATTGCAGACTGCATGAAAACAAATTATAGGCCAAATAAAGTAAATACGAGTTCTGGATAAGTAATGTGACGTTCCTCGAACATGTAATCTTTGTCGAAGGCATCGAGGTGGACCCAAATAAGATTGAAGCAGTGGTAGATTGGAAACGACCTACCTCGGCTAGCGACATTCGGAGTTTCTTGGGCTTAGCAGGCTACTACCGAAGATTTATGGGAAGCTTTTCAAAACTAGCGTCGTCTCTGACTCGCCTCACCCAGAAGAGAGTCGTATTTGAATGGAGTGATGACTGTGAATCCAGCTTTCAAGAGTTGAAGCAACGGCTCATCTCAGCTCCAATCTTTGTACTTTCAGATGGTCCAGAAGGCTTTCAGATATTCAGCAACGCATCGGAAACTGGCCTCAGGTGCGTACTCATGCAGAAAGATAAAGTCATCTCCTACGCTTCCCAATAATTGAAGCAACACGAGAAAAACTATCCGACGCATAACCTAGAATTGGTGGCGGTCGTGTTTGCTTTGAAACTCTGGCGGCACTACCTCTATGGTATGGCTTGCAGAATCTATACAGATCATAAAAGCTTCAAATACTTGTTTACACAACGAGAACTCAACTTATGACAGCGACGTTGGCTCGAACTCATAAAGGATTACGAGCTAACGATCGAGTATATGCCGGACAAGGGAAACGTCATAGCCGACGCGCTGAGCAGAATATTTATGGGATCGCTGGCCCTAAATAATGAGATATGGTGAGACCTTGAGCGATGGATATCGAACTCGAAATTGAGTATCGACATCTGCATCTAGCTCAGTTGAAGCTTGGGTCGAGCCTGCTTAGCAAGATAAAGATCGCCCAGAAAGACGATTCATTCCTAAAGAAGATGGGCGAGCTGATTTCAACAGAAAGGGAGACTGACTTTGCGGAAGACGGAGATGGGACAATGCGACTAAAAGGAAGGCTCTGTATTTCTGAAACTGCCAAACTCAAAAAAAAAATTCTGATGGAGGCACATTATGCGAAGTACTCATTACATACTGGAAGCACCAAGATGTACAAGGACTTACGCACAAACTTATGGTGGCACGGCATGAAGAAAGATGTAGCTACTTTTGTGTCACAGTGCATGGCGTATCAACAAGTAAAGACAGAACACCAAAGGCCAGGCGAGGAGCTGCAGAACCTTGCCATTCCTGAGTGGAAGTGGAACAACATCTCGATGGATTTTATTATGGGATTTCCGAAGACGCCGCGGAGGAATGATACGATTTGGGTCATTGTTGATAGATTGACCAAGTCGGCTCACTTTATCGCAATTAAAGTAGGATGGAGCGTCGATCGGTTATCGCAAATCTATATCGACGAGATTGTTCAACTGTACGGGGTACCGGCCACAATAATTTTAAAAGGAGACAGACGATTCCTATCGCGTTTCTGGACGAGCCTGCAAGCGGCGATGGAGACCAAACTAAATTTTAGTTCTGCATACCACCCCCAAACAGACGGCCAGACGGAGAGGGTAAATAAAATCTTAGAGGATATGTTGTGTCTGTGTGCGATCGATCTAAAGACTAGTTGGGATACACATTTGTCGCTTGCAGAGTTTGCATATAACAATAGTTATCAGTCGAGCATTCAGATGGCTCCATATGAAGCACTCTATGGAAGGAAGTGTTGTTCTCTAATATGCTGGGACGAAGTCGGAGAGCGACAAGTGCTCGGACCGGAACTGGTGGAGCAGGCCGTCGAAAAGGTCTGCTTGATCCGAGATAGACTCCATATCGCGCAAAGTCGACAAAAGAGCTTCGCAGATCTTCGTCGACGACCGTTAGAATTTTTGGTTGGGGACCATGTGTTTTTGAAAGTAACGTCCATGCGTGGCATGATGCAGTTCGGTGTTAAAGGCAAATTGAGCCCGAGATTTGTAGGCCCTTTCGAGATCATTGAGCGAGTTGCAACGGTTTGCTTATCGGATCGCAGTACCTCATGCCTTGGCTGATGTGCACGATGTTTTTCATATTTCATAACTTCTAAAATATGTACAATATCCAAGTCACGTGGTTAGCTTCGATCAGTTGGAGCTACGTACTGACTAGTCTTACTCGGAGGAGCCTATTCAAAATTTGGACCGTAAGAAGAAGGTGTTGTAAAATCGGTCGATGTCCTTAGTCCGCGTGCTTTGGTGGAACCATTCAGTTGAAGAGTCGACATAGAAAATGGAGGCAGAGGTAAAGGATAAGAACCCTTCGTTGTTTGCCTAATTTAAGGTCAGACCATTGTTCTTAAGTTTCGGGATGAAACTTTTCTTAGTGGTATATTATGTAGCACCCCACTTTCGATAGGCGACCGATTTCGTAATATGCTTGCGTCGAGTCAGATCGGTCGAAAACTTAGATGGCCATCTGACTCGAATGCTAAGCTTGGTAAACGATAACACCTTGCAGCATCGATCAAATCGATTTGGACGAATGTTACGAGAATCGATCCAACTAATAGAACGACTTCTGTTGGAATGTCCTAGATGCAGCGGGTTGCGTCTCGACAAGTGAGCTTTATATAAGAGTCCCTTCGATGGAACCTGACTGCTGTATCGTTTTCTTGGAGTTTTTGCCGCTTGGTTTTGATGAATGTATTTTTGTGTCATTTTCTGAATGCATTCTACGAATTTGAAAACGAATGATTAAAGAAGGAAATTTGACTAAGTGTTGGTACCATTGCAGGAGCTCGCGTAACTAAAGCTTTAACGTTGCGAAGCGCTTCGACGGTCGGCACGATCAAAATACTTTGTGGGTGGTTCGGCCCCTTCTTTTCTACTCTGTCCTGCAAACGAAATTTCTTTGCCTTGAACTTATTCAAATCGACGATGCCAAGTTAAATGCATATCAATCCACTAAGATCAAAAACTCGGAAAAAATGTATCGATTTAGAGTAATCTACTCTGAAAATATAATTTTTGCACCAAAACGAGAAAGTTTAAGGTTCTAGTAAAAAGATAGACTATTTCACGTGCTGCAAAATAATATGAAACGTCGGTTATGGCTTATGATGCCTCGGACAATTTGGTGCCTACGGGACGCTAAATCGGAAGTACGGCTTTAGGAAAAATGAATCGTTGCATGAGTTGGGAGAAATAATAATGTCGTTCAATAATGTCCTCGCTATACAAATCTGTTTGTATATATTAAACTGTTTATGCATTGGTATGGTCATGGACAGCTTGTGCACAAGTTTAATTTTTCCCGAATCGGTATCCGGGGCATCGGTATCGAATCGACCTAGGGGGATGAATAATCGTACTTCGGCACTAATGCATTGTGGGACCGACAGTCAGGCTCACAACCTAGACTGAATGGACCGAAATGCCGTTGAGATAGTCCAAGTGGTGTGTAACACCAGTGACCGCACATATAAGATAGTAGCATGCCACCTATTGTCTTATGCAGGTAGTAAATATTATCTCTATTTTTATATAGGGACGAGCACGGCCGTGGTAAGAATTTTGATAAATCGTTATATTTCACTGTATGCTTTATTACTTCAAAGATGGCTATCGATATGAACTGAATTCATTTAGTTCTAAATAGAAAGAAAACTCGAAAGCATGCCTACCTTAACAATCAGAGTCGGCTGAGACGAATGGGTTCGTCCCGTCCACTTAGCAAGTGTGCTAACCCCCTCCCTCAACTCCCCAGGTGCTGCGGGAGCTCTAGACTGAAGCTGAAGTTCGGAGAGGCATTTTGAAGCTCTTCATGTTCTGAAGTATTTTGAAGCCAATTCATCGAAGGCTTATGTATAAAAGGGCGAATGTACGCAACGACAAGTGTTAGTTCAGGCTTCTTGTCGAGTATATTTCTTATGTTTCAATCAATATAGCCGCAACGGTATTCAATGTAATTACGACTTGCACTTCGTTGCAAGCTATGAATGAAAAACATATTTCTATCTTCCTAAACTGCGTGTTCAATTCTGATTTGATTTGTGAAATTTTAACTTGGTGTTTCAATATAACAATCAAACGTAACGTTCTTATCTTGTATGAGTGTAATTTCAGACTCGTACGACATCACGCCTTAGCGAGGACGATCGATTCGGTATAATACTAACGGGGACGAACGGTTTGTCAAATCGAGGCGTGACAGTTTTAACTCATTTTTGAGCCTACGGCACACATGTCTAGGGTGTGTCATTCAATCGAGTTCGCATGTGCTAATGGCACATGAGACCCGTTACTTGACTTTTTGGGTTCAAATTGACTAGAAAATCTATTCGGACCCTTACAATTCCAACCCCACTTGTTAGAGCCTATCTAAGGTTGCCAAAATCGATTATATATATATATATATATATATATATATATATATATATATATATATATATATATAATTGATTTTTAGTGATTAAATTACATCCATGTACATTAAATTCTCTATTTTTGACTTGGTCAAACAACCCACCCAATAAGGAAAAACCCATTACCATATTAATCCTTTGGAGAGTCAAATCCTAACTAATTTAGTCCAAACCAAAGTCCAACTCTTCCTAATATATATATACCAACAAAACTCTAACATCCCCTCTCCTCTTATTTTTGCCAACACACCACAAAACCTTTCTCCAAAAGTTCAATCTCGAAATTTTCTTCCAGCCTTGACCGCCGACAGCACCTTGTGGCGTACTTACAGTTTTGACACCTTTCCGACCTCCCGTGACGCTTTAAGAATATTCGTTGTGAAGCTAATGCGACCCCCTAATGTCCTAGCAATCCCCTGAAGATCCACGACAACTTTATTAGGAGTTGCAAATTTTAGAAGTCATCCGAAGTTGGATTTCAAGTCTGAATTCGTTCCAGCAGGTACCTTGTTTTGCATCTAGGGTTTCATATACTTCCCTAACTCATCTTTTCATGAAACCAAAATTAATTAAAGTATCTCCGTGTCTATTTTCATGTCCGATTGGCCATCCACACAGTTCCAAACGGTTTGTCCGGAGCGTCAATTCTATAATAAGATGTCCAGAGGAGACTAGATTTGTTGCAAGTAGATTTTTGCCTATTTTTGTTCTGATTTGATCTTCCTAATAATTTTTTTAAGAAATTAGACATCAAGATCTTTCCAAATCATATATTTTTGCTGAGTTTTGAGTTCGTTTAATATTTATTAAAATTCTTGACATTTTTCGTAACATCGTAACTCCGAAAATTATGTATTCTTTGTATCCAAAAGTCTTGATACTTCATATACCTTTACTAAAATACTTGTTTTGCAAGGTTTGATGATCAAAACATCTAATTTCTCTAATTTTTTTAGAATTTAATATTTTAATTATTTATTATTTCAAAACTCAATTAGTAGGCCAAATGTGGTATTAACGATGTAGTTTCAACATAAGGCTATTGTGATTGAGTTTCCATCAATAAAATAATATTATTAGTAATATAAAAATAATTATAAGTATTTTTTAGAAAATAAATTATTATTTTTTATTAGTTATAAATTTTTTTTTATAAGAAAGTTGGTACTATATATGTTGTATGGTGTTGTACCGATATCATGGCGACTATTGGGTATAGATATTAATCTAGTCTATAATGGTAAGTCACTAGAAAGTATTAATAATAGTGTATTATTATAGTTGAACTTGGAGGGAGTAACGAAGACATCGGAGTTGGTCAGGCAAGTACACATTGCCGAACTTTACAGTATCTATATGTATTTTTATTTCTGTCTTATTTGATTACATGCCTCTCATGTTTATGTCCTTGTTATTTCTCATTATACGTGCACGTGTGTTATTTTTTTATTCTATATATTACTATTTTTCTTGTATAGATCATGATATTGTTGCGTTGTCTTGTGCCGTGATACTTGATATGCCTTGACCATTATTTGAATTGGACATGACTAGACGTGATAGACTTGACTTCCTAGTACATTAGGAGAGAGTATTTAATTTATAGTCGTGGCTATACCACTCTATTGTTAGTGCCTCACCGGGCTGCGGTAGAGAACCTGTTACAGGACTGTTAGTGCCTCATCGGACTGTAGTTATTATCACATGTTACTGATAGCCACGATTAATATTATGTTCTCACATGTTATCATCTATAGAGTTTTTCTATGTTTTATTCTTTCTTGTACTTGTTATTCCTATTTTTTCCTGTATATTATTTACTGTCAAAGTAGGCTTGTGTATTATATGTCTTGCTAGTCCCCTGAGCATCTGATGATTTCTCTGGGTATTAGATGAAGTTATCAAAGTATAATACAATGATGGATGATGGTTGCTTCACCAAGACTTTATGTATAATTAGTTGATGCTATATATATTCTCTTCCTTATTTATATGTTGTCCAATATTTGACTCACGCTGTTATTATAGCCTAGTCTTTTACAAGCTTCATTTTTCTTCTAGCTTGTTCATGATACATGTATTATTGGGATTCCACTCTGAACATTTATCTATTCTAGAATCAGTGTATTACGGTCTGATCATCCTTAGTGCACTTGATTCGTTATTGTTGTAAATATTTAATTGATTGAGATATAGTTAGCCTAACTTATTTTTAGACAGTTATACCTAAACTTATAGACAGCTTATACGTATTCGAGCTGGGCTGGAGTCCTCTCGAGATGTAGCTATCATGTATACGATCTTCTAGTCCTACATATTTTGGGACTGGGTGTTACATCGGGAACGTGCACTTGACAACGGAGCTTGGTGAGAAGCTCGTTCTCAAGGGGGTTCATCATGTTCTGGGTTTATGCTACAACTTGGATTCGATAGGAAAGTTGGCAGATGATGGCTATTTGAGTATATTTAGGGAAAAAATTAGAATCTTACGAAAGAGTTCACAACTGCTGGCTCGAGAAGATATATGTTGTGGTATGTACAGGCTCAAGCCGCTGATGTGTACAAACATGTCACAAACATCGGATAGAGGCTCGAGGATTATTCGACAGGAGTTTGTGGATCGTCGGCAACTTGCTGAGAGAAGTCTTCGAGATATTTTGAGGGATACAAGAGATTCGCTTCGTCGAGATAAAGCGACAAATGGAGATGAGTTAAAGATTGAGGGTCAGTTTATCGATCTCATGACAGTTAGTCGATCTCCAAAAGAGGGTTGCGTTAGGGTTATATACTAAAAGCATCACTTTTGTATTAACTTTATTTCCTTAATTTTTGAATAAGAATTATATGGGCAAATGTTTGCATATTGTATTTATTGCAAGTGTTAATATAAGTGTCGGATATTCTATATTGTAGATAATATGGTGTGTGGTGTCACACAGAAGATCATATTATCAGTTTCCTATAAAATATATAAATAGTTCACAACCTAGATGGTCTTGGATAATCCATTCG
Source organism: Iris pallida (assembly GCA_029216955.1). Taxonomy (NCBI): domain Eukaryota; kingdom Viridiplantae; phylum Streptophyta; class Magnoliopsida; order Asparagales; family Iridaceae; genus Iris; species Iris pallida. The sequence continues at coordinate 1,607,527 of JANAVB010006394.1, forward strand.
AAAGGTTGTAGTGTAATCTGGTATTAGTCTATATTGACTATAGGTTTATACTAGTATACTTTGTGTGTATTGAACATGACCACTTAAGGTTGTTATTTTTGTACTGACTACATAAGAGAAAAATACCTCTGTTATTATGGATACTTGTGCTCTTAATCCGAATATAATAACTGAGATGTACATGCAGCGTGCATTACTTTGACTCATAAAAGGGTGAGATTCATTATGGGTCAACAACCTCTATAAATTGGATAATAACATTATATGCATGATGGGCTGTTGATTATAAAAGAAATCTATGTCCCGATACGTCGGGTTGATAATGTCCCCTTAAGGAGCTCATAAGGATCGACATGTAAACCCTGCATGTGGATTATATCCGACATGATAAATAAAGTTGAGTGGTACTACTTAAGGATAAAAGATGTCGATCAATATAGTTGTCAGTAACTTAATTTGATCGACGGACATTCGATATCTTAACATGGGGAGCCAAACGAGCATATAATAAAAGGAGCCCACAAACATAATTTGGGATTAGGAAGGTAGTGCAACAATGTCACGCCCCAGAACCGGAATACCGGAGAGCGGGGGCAGACATAGCCAGCTACGCAATCCCAAAGTACGTTAATACTCTGAAATCACGTATAAGCTGTCAAGACATGGGGGTTACTCTACAAGCCATCAGTCAATCCTATGGTTTAACAATCCTAGGTATCTCAATCACAGGCAATTATACAAGAGCAAGGAGTACGATCATCATACATACAATAGTAAGGCGTCCCGAACCATATATACATGAATGATCATGAAGCCAGTACCACGGAACTGAGGACTAGCTGGAGTATTAGTCGTACATGATAAGGACTAGCTATAGTCTAGAATACACATATCTTATGCCCGTAGGCTACAATATCAAGGAAAATACCAAAACACGAGCTAAACACGTGCTCGGGGCTAAACGTTACAAGAGGAGAATTTACATATCAGTGGAAGAATGAAGAAGAATTCCACTGAGGCACTCTGGTGCTCCGGCTGGTCACCGTCGAGTAGAAGGTGCGGTAGATCCTTCGGGCTCTTCTATTAGAACCTGGCCATGCAAAACCAGTGGGGTCAGACCCCAAATAGCAAGTACCACAAAGGAGGCCGAACTATGAACTTAAAACCAGCAATCATAGGCAATCAACCAGGAGAGAAAGCAATAAGTAAAGGAGGATCGAGATTCGTGCAGTACCAATGCACTTATCCCGAACGTAGGAAGACAGTAAGTAAATCATCATTTGACATAAAGTAAACTGGAGAACATGTTAAATAAATAGAACTAGGCAATATACAAAGAGAGGACGAAGGCACTGTTCCGGAAACCAGGTTACAATCCTTAAACCAAACAAGGACCGGGATTGTAACCCTTCGCCTGAACAGAACTTAGTCTCTGATCATTTATTGCTAAAGGTGACAAATCAGAGAGTACAATGATAAAAGTGACAATGAAGAGTACCAAAAGCTAGAGTGACAATAGGGTACAATCATTATAGTAACAATCTGGAGTGTCAATCATTCAATCATTCTGGTACAATCTTGCAATCAATCACTTCTAGACAATACTATACTGGACTAGACTCCATCCAAGCATTCACGGCCAATTATTGCCTACGGCTTTCTACATTAACTAACTAGGGTTATCACAATCCTAGTTACTAGCAAGATGCAGTGAGATTACTCCACAGCCACAAGCCCTGCAGACCATCCAGGTTACCCGGGTTAAAAGATTTAGAGTTGAATTCAGGTGGGTACCTCGTCCAGGAAACGAATGTACCCTTAGGTAGCTTGAAGGGTGCAACACATAACAGTGTGCTGGAAATGTGCCCTACTCGACGGAAGGCTACAGATCCCAAGGCGTGCCCAGGTAACGGGATTGCCTGTAGCTGGGAGATCTCTTTATGACTAGTGTATTAATCTAGTTTTTAGCCTTAGTCCATTCAATAGGTACTCCTGACCGTGGTACTCAGGAGTCCCCTCCTAGACATGATGTAAGACAAGACTGGTTCATTTGTACAAGCACAATCGTCCACGGTGTCCAGGTTATTTATACAGGTCAGGTCAGGTTAGCCGTCGCAACAGTATTTCAAGGAGTATCATGTCAGGTTTATCATGTCAAGAGTGTGCCACAGCGGGCCACTATCATGTCATTATCATGTCAAGTTTACTGGTCAAGAGTGCACCACGACGGGCCACTATCATGTCATGTCAGGTTATTAATCAGGAGTGCACCACTACGGGTCACTATCAAGTCAGGTTATCATGCCAAGTTATCATGTCAAGCCTATCATGTCAAGTTATCATTCCAAACATATTAAATAAATTCGTGATTATTAAGTTCATGACAAAAGGCGTAAGGATATAAATTGGGCATAAAAATATACAATAGGGATAAATGTGTACTCCATAGGAACTCTAGTTACAAAAAGAGCCACAAGACTTAGATATACTAAAATAAACAAAATATAAAATACAAGACATGACAGAGCCATGCGGCTCGGGCAAGGCTGGCTCATGCGGCAGGATTAATCAGATGCATACGGCTGAATTTATGGGGTTCATGCGGCTCAGAAAATCCGAGTCCATGCGGCTCAGGGAATGAGCAGGGTCCTATGCGGTTCAGGGAGTCCCAGCCTTATGCGGCTGAAGGGAGAATCAGGCTTATGCGGCTGAGACAGCACATCCCATGCGGCTCAAGGAGACGGGTCTCATGCGGCTCAGAGAACGAGCCTCATGCGGCTGGGTCAATCAGGGTCATGCGACTCAGGACGGGTCAGGGTACATGCGACCTCGAGATGATACGGGTTCATGCGGCTCAGGAATGTGGCGCATATGCGGCCAGCGAAAGATGGGTCATATGCGGCTGGGAGAGACTAGTCCTCATGCGGTCAGGCAAAACAGGGCGTATGCGGCTCAGTCCAATACGGCTGGAAATGGGCGGGTCTTCATGCGGCTAGGATTCAATCAAGGGTTCATGCGGCTAAAATAACCAATCAAGTCCATGCGGACCGAGTTAAGTCACATACGGCTAAAATAATGGTCCTAAGCATGCGGATGGGATTGAAAGTTCATGCGGCCGAGGATATGAAGGGGGTGCATGCGGCTCAGTTAGGAGCTCATGCGGCCAGGTCAGTTTAATGAGCTCATGCGATTAAGAAGGTGTACAAGTTCATGCGGCCAGGTAAGGCAAGGGCGCATATGCGGCTAAGTGGGAAAAAGTTCATGCGGCTGGAAGAACACTTGCCGCATGAAATATTCATGCGGTCAAGTCAAGTACTGTTCTTCTTCTCCAAAGTTCCGAGAAGAAGAACACCATGAGAGCCAAGTTCTCAAGCTCCATAACTCCATCATCCGGAGCCCAAATCCGAACTTCCTTGGGTCAAAACGGGGCAGAATGAAATGCTCTATAACATAGAACCATCAAAACTCGGGAATAATAAGATTAAATAGATCAAAACCCATGAAAACTAAAATTACTTCAAAGCTAGATCTACAACAATCGAACCATCAAAATGGAAAACTCCAAGTTCTAAACAAGCTTAGAATATAACAAGGAAGAGAATAGAACAAACGAAATTAAGATCGTCCAACATTCGGCAAGGTGTACTTGCCTCTCTCTAATGGTTAGGGTTTTGGTGGAAAGAAATGAATGAGGGTGAATGAGGAGGGAGAGAGAAAAGTGGCTTATATAACAAGTCCAAGCAATCCCCACCATTCATTCCTCTCCACTCGATCTAAACCATACACCTCTCTCATAAAGAACCAAACTAAACCAAACCAAGTCCAAGTCAAAGTTAAACCAAACCATGGTAAACCAAACCATGGTAAACCAAAACCCATTAAACCAAGTCAAATGCCAAGCCAAGTTAAACCAAACCCAATAAAACCAGATCCAAGTTAAACCAAGCCACGAAAACCCTACACTTTGGAAAATTTTAAAATATCACGCAAATTGAGAAATACGAAATAAGGCTCAAATAAACACGTATCCGTATAAAATATCGATACAGTGAGACGGGTCTCACAACTCTCCACACCTTAGAAAAATTCTGTCCTCGGAATTTCCTGAGGCTAGTCGAGCAAGATAACAAAACAAAAGCTCCAGGAAACTCAACAATCTCAAATAAAATAAGCATGACAAGTAAGTCAGGTAAAACAATCAGGAATGTAAATAAATACATAAGCAGTAAGTAAATGCACAAGAACAAATACAATCATGATCAAGAAGGGCTGGAGGCATATGGATCAATCTGACTCCTGAGTCAGTTGTGTAGAAACCAACGTCCTCGCTGGCCTAAGCTGACTCCCAAAAATGGATAAAAGTCAAGCCTCAAGGTAAGTCGGTACCAATGACTTAGTTCAAGACATGACTCTACCCAGGACGTGTTATCGTAGTTGAAACAGATGCTTGAACTTTATCACCTGTCCCAAGATACGAAGACAGAAGCGACTGGCTGATCGGGATGGACTGACATCTCTGCCTGCACGCTGAGACTGATCCTCTATAACTGGCCTGGCTGAAGAATGCTGAGCTACCCTCGGCAAAACACGAACAAGATAATCAGAAGGATCAAGAACAGTGCCTTTGAAAGTTGAAGGACACAAGATCAAATCATGGGAACAGGAATGATCAACGATCAAAACAGATATCAAGTCAAGTATCAGAGGTAGAGAATAATCCGAAGGAGATCAATAAGGATAATCGTGATTGAGATATCTAACATGGTAAACCCCACAAATCTGAAAATCGAGACCTGCATGGGCCACCACTAAAACCATGTCACGCCCCAGAACCGGAATACCGGAGAGCGGGGGCAGACATAGCCAGCTACGCAATCCTAAAGTACGTTAATACTCTGAAATTACGTATAAGCTGTCAAGACATGGGGGTTACTCTACAAGCCATCAGTCAATCCTATGGTTTAACAATCCTAGGTATCTCAATCACAGGCAATTATACAAGAGCAAGGAGTACGATCATCATACATACAATAGTAAGGCGCCCCGAACCATATATACATGAATGATCATGAAGCCAGTACCACGGAACTGAGGACTAGCTGGAGTATTAGTCGTACATGATAAGGACTAGCTATAGTCTAGAATACACATATCATGTTTATGCCCGTAGGCTACAATATCAAGAAAAATACCAAAACACGAGCTAAACACGTGCTCGGGGCTAAACTTTACAAGAGGAGAATTTACATATCAGTGGAAGAATGAAGAAGAATTCCACTGAGACACTCTGGTGCTCCGGCTGGTCACCGTCGAGTAGAAGGTGCGGTAGATCTTTCGGGCTCTTCTATTAGAACCTGGCCATGCAAAACCAGTGGAGTCAGACCCCAAATAGCAAGTACCATAAAGGAGGTCGAACTATGAACTTAAAACCAGCAATCATAGGCAATCAACCAGGAGAGAAAGCAATAAGTAAAGGAGGATCGAGATTCGTGCAGTACCAATGCACTTATTCCGAACGTAGGAAGACAGTAAGTAAATCATCATTTGACATAAATTAAACTGAAGAACATGTTAAATAAATAGAACTAGGCAATATACGAAGAAAGGACGAAGGCATTGTTCCAGAAACCAGCTTACAACCCTTAAACCAAACAAGGACCGGGATTATAACCCTTCGTCTGAACAGAACTTAGTCTCTGATCATTTATTGCTAAAGGTGACAAATCAGAGAGTACAATGATAAAAGTGACAATGAAGAGTACCATAAGCTAGAGTGACAATAGGGTACAATCATTATAGTAACAATCTGGAGTGTCAATCATTCAATCATTCTGGTACAATCTTGCAATCAATCACTTCTAGACAATACTATACTGGACTAGACTCCATCCAAGCATTCACGGCCAATCATTGCCTACGGCTTTCTATATTAACTAACTAGGGTTATCACAATCCTAGTTACTAGCAAGATGCAGTGAGATTACTCCACAGCCACAAGTCCTGCAGACCATCCAGGTTATCCGGGTTAAAAGATTTAGAGTTGAATTCAGGTGGGTACCTCGTCCAGGAAACGAATGTACCCTTAGGTAGCTTGAAGGGTGCAACACATAACAGTGTGCTGGAAATGTGTCCTACTCGACGGCAGGCTACAGATCCCAAGGCGTGCCCAGGTAACGGGATTGCCTGTAGCTGGGAGATCTCTTTATGACTAGTGTATTAATCTAGTTTTTAGCCTTAGTCCATTCAATAGGTACTCCTGACCGTGGTACTCAGGAGTCCCCTCCTAGACATGATGCAAGACAAAACTGGTTCATTTGTACAAGCACAATCGTCCACGGTGTCCAGGTTATTTATACAGGTCAGGTCAGGTTAGCCGTCGCAACAGCATCTCAAGGAGTATCATGTCATGTTTATCATGTCAAAAGTGTGCCACAGCGGGCCACTATCATGTCATTATCATGTCAAGTTTACTGGTCAAGAGTGCACCACGACGGGCCACTATCATGTCATGTCAGGTCATTAATCAGGAGTGCACCACTACGGGTCACTATCAAGTCAGGTTATCATGCCAAGTTATCATGTCAAGCCTATCATGTCAAGTTATCATTCCAAACATATTAAATAAATTCGTGATTATCAAGTTTATGACAAAAGGCGTAAGGATATAAATTGGGCATAAAAATATACAATAGGGATAAATGTGTACTCCATAGGAACTCTAGTTACAAAAAAAGCCTCAAGACTTGGATATACTAAAATAAACAAAATATAAAATACAGGACATGACAGAGCCATGCGGCTAGGGCAAGGCTGGCTCATGCGGCAGGATTAATCAGATGCATGCGGCTGAATTTATGGGGTTCATGCGGCTCAGGGAATGAGCAGGGTCCTATGCGGTTCAGGGAGTCCCAGCCTTATGCGGCTGAAGGGAGAATCGGGCTTATGCGGCTGAGACAGCACATCCCATGCGGCTCAGGAAGACGGGTCTCATGCGGCTCAGAGAACGAGCCTCATGCGGCTGGGTCAATCAGGGTCATACGACTCAGGACGGGTCGGGGTACATACGGCCTCGAGATAATACGGGTTCATGTGGCTCAGGAATGTGGCGTATATGCGGCCAGCGGAAGATGGGTCATATGTGGCTGGGAGAGACTAGTCCTCATGCGGTCAGGCAAAACAGGGCGCATACGGCTCAGTCCAATGCGGCTGGAAATGGGTGGGTCTTCATGCGGCTAGGATTCAATCAAGGGTTCATGCGGCTAAAATAACCAATCAAGTCCATGCGGCCCGAGTTAAGTCACATGCGGCTAAAATAATGGTCCTAAGTCATGCGGCTGGGATTGAAAGTTCATGCGGCCGAGGATATAAAGGGGGTGCATGCGGCTCAGTTAGGAGCTCATGCGGCCAGGTCAGTTTAATGAGCTCATGCGATTAAGAAGGAGTACAAGTTCATGCGGCCAGGTAAGGCAAGGGCGCATATGCGGCTAAGTGGGGAAAAGTCCCTGCGGCTGGAAGAACACTTGCCGCATGAAATATTCATACGGTCAAGTCAAGTACTGTTCTTCTTCTCCAAAGTTCCGAGAAGAAGAACACCATGAGAGCCAAGTTCTCAAGCTCCATAACTCTATCATCCGGAGCCCAAATCCGAACTTCCTTGGGTCAAAACGGGGCAGAATGAAATGCTCTACAACATAGAACCATCAAAACTCGGGAATAACAAGATTAAATAGATCAAAACCCATAAAAACTAAAATTACTTCAAAGCTAGATCTACAACAATCGAACCATCAAAATGGAAAACTCCAAGTTCTAAACAAGCTTAGAATATAACAAGGAAAAGAATAGAACAAACAAAATTAAGATCGTTCAACATTCGACAAGGTGTACTTGCCTCTCTCTAATGGCTAGGGTTTCGGTGAAAAGAAATGAATGAGGGTGAATGAGGAGGGAGAGAGAAAAGTGGCTTATATAACAAGCCCAAGCAATCCCCACCATTCATTCCTCTCCACTCAATCTAAACCATACACCTCTCTCATAAGGAACCAAACTAAACCAAACCAAGTCCAAGTCAAAGTTAAACCAAACCATGGTAAACCAAACCATGGTAAACCAAAATCCATTAAACCAAGTCAAATGCCAAGCCAAGTTAAACCAAACCCAATAAAACCAGATCCAAGTTAAACCAAGCCACGAAAACCCTATACTTTGGAAAATTTTAAAATATCACGCAAATCGAGAAATACGAAATAAGGCTCAAATAAATACGTATTCGTATAAAATACCGATACAGTGAGACGGGTCTCACAAATAATAGCTCTTTAGTGGACCGAGCTATTGTTAATGGGCCTGGATTGTGTGTTCATGCTGAACACGGGATACCCAGATCCGTTATGGGACCTAATCCTAGTTTATCCTCATGGTCCCTGCCGTAGCCTTATATATATATCCTTTATTCTTTGGCCGTCATATAATTATCAGAAATAAGAAGCTATTTCTCTAAATTCGTGGTTCACGTAAGGAGAGAAAGGGAGGGCTGCCAAGGAGAAGAAAATATTGGTAGATCGTCGCCCACACGACGTCCAACCCGAGGAAGGAATACGTGCAGAAGATCTTGGGGTCGTGACTGCTCGAGATTACTAGGAACTGTTGTCTTTTTCCCGTTGCAGGTATAATTCGTGAACCCTAGTTTCCGTCTATGAAGGGTTAGAACACATTTATATCTGTTTAACTTTCTTTCGATCAATACGCACACCAAACTAGAGTCTTGGGAATCCCGAGTTCCATCAGGTTTTCCACGGATCTAATTTTAATGATGGGTGGTTTACCAAAATTTAATGGAACAACATTGGTTTCATCAATTCAAAGCCAGTAAGAAGATCAAGGTGTGCAGCATACTCAATTCGAGATGGGTGCATCTCCATTTATATAATTTCGAGAAAGTTGTGGGTCATCGACAACGTGCACAGTGCATGATGTTCTACTCGAGGATGTATGTGTACGGGGGAGCTTTATGTCAGTCATGAAGAAGGCAGATTCAAGAGCTTGAATCTCGAGAAAACAGCATCGTCTGCTTGTTGGACCAACCAAGGGTGAAGAAGCTTGTCACCCTCACTTTTCCAAGATAGGGGTTAAATGGTAATTTTCTATTTTTGAATATTTTGGGATTTTTATTTCATGAATGTTAATATTTAATGATTATAGGAGTCGGATTCGAATTTCATCGCATTCCGACTTAATTCGGGACTCCGAGGAATTTCGACTTAAGTTGTGATTAACACATTAATTAGCCATGGCCCACCAAACTTAACATTTAGGTAAGAGTTTGGCCTAATCCCATATGAGTGTTTAGGCTTAATTATGATTTTTATTTAGTCTAAACTAACCCCCAAAACCCAAATAGGAATTTAACTTTCATTTGGAATAAAGGAGGGGCAAACTTGTAATTTGCCATGGTCCCAAATCCTTGCTTATAGGGCCGGCCACCCCCTCCCCATTTCCTTCTTCCCACTTCAAATTTTCCTCCATCTCCTTCTTCTCCAAGTCTTTTTCAAAAAGAAAGAAGAAAAATCCTTAGATTTCATCTCCTAATAAAGCTTTTCTTCCCATTTTTTTCCATCAATCTCTCCCTCTATCCCAAGTGGTGCTTCTCCAAGCTTTTGGGAGCAAGAGAGGAAGGGGTGTGTCCTAAACAATTCATTTCGTGTTGGAGCCGTATCGGAGGATTTTAATTGGGATCCATCTCCCGATAGGTACAACCTATCCTCTATTCCATTCTTTCATCATATGATTTAGTTTTGACCACGTAGGATTTGTCAGCCCCTGTTTTTCAAATTTAATTTAATTAGTGTTAATTAGTTACTAATGACCTAATTAGCTTTAAAATAATTTATTATGATTTTAGGAATTTTTCTAGAATTTTTAAATAATTTTTAAATAGTTTTTAAATCAAAATATATCACTTTGTAATTATTTGAAATGTTTTAATATCATTTTGTAATATTAGATTTGTTTTAATATCAGTTTGTAATTAATTAATTATTTTAAGTTCGGGTTGTAAATTATTATTTACATTTAGTTATAGTTGGGACCTATTTGTAAATACCTAAAATCCTAGGGACCTAACTGAAAACCTATTCCTACCCACCCCCGACGACCCGGCCAGCTGCCCCCCCCCCCAGCGTTTCCCAGCCGACCTAGCCAACCCCGACCGACCTAAGCCCCCTATAAATAACCCCCGACCCTGAAACCCTAACCCTAGACTAAAATCCGGACACCCAGACCTTTCTTCTCCGACGAACTCTTCGCCTGAACCCTAGCTCCGACCATAACCCCACCGCCAACTCCACAGTCGTCTACACTGCCCCTAACCACCATCACCCGATGCGCCACGTCGAGACGGACCCAGCGCCACCTGAGCGCCACCGCCCCGACGCTCCTAGCCGCCGCCAGCACTCGACGAACCCCCCCGAAGTCGGACACGTAAGTTGCAGCTACAAATCGTGTCGTGCGTGTCTTGTTTTCACATATGTGACTCGCCAGGACACGAGCATCCTAGGGGTAAGTCTGGACACGAAGGATTCGATCTGTGCGTGTCGTGCTTAGCACGGACACGAGACTCGTGTCCCTAACTGTCGGGACACGAGGATACGAAATCAAATTCGAATTAAATAAACGGGTTTGGATTTGTTTGTCGGGTTTAAAACCCGCTAAACTAAAACCTAATTAAATCTAACCCGAACCCTACCCCTAACACAAAGCTCGGGCTGACCCCCTGACCAGTCTGACCGCACCCAAGAACTCGACCCCCCTGGGCCGAGTTCGAGCCCCCTTCCCTTTTATTTTGTTTTCTTTTTTGGTTTGTTTTGTTTTATTTTATGTTATTATATATATATATACATATATTTATATATATGTATATATGTATTTATGTATATATATATTATTATTATATATATATATATACTATTATATATGTATATATACAGTATTTATATACGTATATGTATATATTACATATTTATTTCTTTATATATATATATATATTTCCTTATATATATATATATGTATATGTATGTATACATAACTATTTAGCCCCTATAATTTACGTAATATTGTACATATGTTATACTTTGATATATGTAAATATACTTGTCATATTTATATGACTACTATGTATAATTTTACCTTGTTAAAATATTAATATTTATTTACTTTTACCTCTTTGTATTTTTGTATTTTAATTGCTGCAACCATTTGGTGTCCAAGCCTAGCATGGGTTTTTGGGCGCCAATGTATTTTCACACATTCAAGACCTGTACAAGTCATATTGGACTTGATTCATGGCCTTGGGTCCTGTATTTGAACTCTGGTTCAAATTATGTACATGGACAAAATACGCAGATAATTAATTATTTAATTTTAGATTGTGTACCATGCTGTTTTTGAATTTCTAAAAATACTTTACTTGCTGTTAAAATTCTAGAAAAATAATATTTAGATACTATGTTAATTTAGCTAATTTAGTATAATTTTTATAGTATTTAATTTACAGTTTTGCCACTGTTTTGACATATGAAACCAGAACTCACTTTCTGTGTACTTATGAAAACGGATTTTTATAAAATATATGTACTGGTTAATAAATTCCAGAAAAATTATAATAAATTTCTATAATTAACAAGGATCATTTTGGTACTTTATTTTATGTAAAATTGATCTTTTTGTCTATCTCAAAAATTGTTGGATCATAGTGTACAGTTGATTTAATTATTGAATAATTACGACTTGCAACTTTTTGTGTTGTTTTGTGTTTTAGTCGTATTGGACCTCACCCTGCACTAGTGTAAAGACCCTAGAAAGTTAGATTATAGTATTGTGTCACCTCATATTGGTCTCCTATGCTAAAGTCACCTTTTGGCTAGGTGTCCAATCAGAAAGTCGTGTTGTACTACTAGTGTCTTAGTGTTTAACTTAGTATAAAAACTAAGTTATGTATTTATTTCTATAGTAACGAGTCACCAGGCATCTATAATATTTTTATTGCTGTTTTGCTTTGCTAGAGGTAAGTACTTTCTACAAACTTTACATACTGCTATAAACAATAAACTGTGATTTACTAACCATGATAAATGATGATCCTTGGGGTAGCAAGTTAAAACTTTGCATGTTGTATTACTTTCAGTCTCTGCCATATTTAGGACAGCTTTCATATCTCTCACATGTTTAAATAACAGGTTAAGGAGAAACTGTTAGTAGTGTACGTGATCATGACCCCCTTCTCCGTATGTATTTACCGCGCTCGGTAACATTCTATATGTAACCTTGCCGTATGTTCTGATCCCGCGTTTGTGTATGGATATACACCGATGTCGTTCGTGCACGTATATGCATGCCAGAAAACTTGATATGTGCCGCTGTACATCCTATTCACCTATTGACCGATTCACGTACATGCTGCGGTTTTAAACTTTTAAACTATATGTTGTCATTTCTAAAAGAACCAATTAAACTATGATATGCCATGATTCCAGTTTATTATATTCATGTTCATGCTTCGTATATTAAGTTTGCTAGAATCAGTACTTGCTTCCGTCCTGACAGGATAACGTTGTAGGTATCCTTACTGAGGAGGAGTTGCTCTGTGACCCATATTATGGAGTTACTGTCGAGGACCAGGCTTTGTCTTATGAGGATGTACCTACAGGAACCTCGTCTAGTTGTCTATTTACTTTAGACTTTTGAGAGTAGTCATGTATTAGACTATGTATTTTGTAACTGGACCTGTATCCAGTTTTACATTTCAGACTTGTACTTGGACTTATTATTATATGAGATGACTTTTGTGTTTGGAGCATTTATGACTCTTCATCATTTATAGAACTGTTAGCACATTTAGTCTTATCTTGTTGTCTTTAGAACATCTTACTACGCTTTATCTCAAGCGTAGACTAGACATGACTCGGCCCGGCCCAACAATTTGGGTAGCGGATCGTGACAGAATTTATCTCCAAGGTTGTGTCCCTATTCGTGTCAAGTTTGAGTCCATTTGGTGTATCCTAGGAGGAGTTTTGGTTTGTGGTTGTGTCCTAGAGTTTTCCCCCCAATTTGGACACCCCTAGAAATTAGGTTTTGCCTCTAAGTGGGTTAGACACTTTAAACTTCATTTTGTATTAGTGTTATGTGGAGTATAATTCATGTTTAGTGTGTGTGTGTGTGTGTGTCTATATATATATATATATATATATATATATATATATATATATATATATATATATATATATATATATATATATATATATATATATATATATATATATATATATATTTTATTTTTTTTATTTTTTTTTTGTGTCTATATATATATATATATATATATATATATATATATATATATATATATATATATATATATATATATATATATATATATATATATATATATATATATATATATTGTGTCTATATATATATATATATATATATATATATATATGTGTGTGTGTGTGTGTGTGTGTGTGTGTCTATATATATATATATATATATATATATATATATATACACACTCTCATATATATATATATATATATATATATATATATATATATATATATATATATATATATATATATATATATATATATATATATATATATAATATGAGAGTGTGTATATATATATATATATATATATATATATATATATATATATATATATATATATATATATATATATATATATATATATATGTGTGTGTGTGTGTGTATGTGTGTGTGTGTGTGTGTGTGTGTGTTCCTATATAACACACACACACACACACACACACACACACACACACATATATATATATATATATATATATATATATATATATATATATATATATATATGTGTGTGTGTGTGTGTGTGTGTGTGTGTGTGTGTGTGTGTGTGTGTGTGTGTGTGTCTATATATATTAGTGTGTGGATTTATATATAGAGAGGGGGAAAGGAATGGGAGATTGTATATGTGTGTGTTTATATATATATAGAGAGAGATTTAGAGAAAAAGTTTAGAGAGGGAATTTGAGGAGAAGAATAGAGGAGAATAGAAGGGAAAAAGATGGTGAGAAGAGGGGAAGAGGAAGGGCAATGGCAGCAGCCATGGGGGGGATTAGGAGCTGCTGCCCCCCCCCCCCCAAAAACAGCAGGGTAAGCAGCAGCAGCTGCAGGAGCCATAGCAGCAGCAGCAGCAGGAAAACAGCAGCAGTAGCAGCACTTTGAGCAGCAATAGCCCCCCCATTTGACCCCCAATTCATCCCCCATGAGCCTATGTATATATACATATATATATTTTTTATACTCATATATATGACTATATATACACCTATTTATACCCACTAAATTAGCGCTAAACTAGTCCTAAGTGAGAGTTGAAAGGTGAGTTTTGAGTGAGTGAATGAGTGGTTGTGTGAGGGCAAGTGAAGGGTATCACGCGATATCGTTGAGTATCCTACGATACTCAAGATAACGGAAAATCGAATAACATGGACCGTAAGATGGACTGGATGTCCACTTTACCTAGAAAACTTGGTAGGTAATGATTGTATAGGCTAGTATCCTACTACCCTAGTTGACCAGAGTTGACCAGGGTTGACCAGTTGACTAAAAGTCAACTCTTGACCCCGTTTGACTTGTTTTGACTTGCTATGACTAGGATGACCTAGAGTTGACTTATTTTGACTTAGATTGACTTGACATGACTTAGTTTGACCTAGATTGACTTGACAGGACTTAGTGTGACTCAGTGAGACCTAGTTTGACCTAGATTTTATATCATACATTAGAAATCATTCATAACTTTGTTAAACCTAAATTAACATGCGATATCACATCTTTAGGTCTCTGATTACCACTCTGAGCATTGATATACCCTACAGCTCAGGACAGCAGGCGAGTACATTCACTGATAGTTTTCATTGTCTTGATATCTGCTATATCCGATTCAGTTGTAGTGTCTTACTCGATTTCCAGTCACGATAGTTCACGGACTAGTATATGTTGGATCACGACATGAGATATTATTTCTAGATTTTTGGGTATATTGGTACATTTCCTGTCGTGTTCCCTGTACTTGTATAGACACCGATTTCTAAGGGGACTTGCTATCCTCTTATGGAATCACGTGACATGACGTGTCATGTCCAGATCTATTGTACTATTCGAAGATGGAGAATTATTAGGGGCTATGTGATCCAAGCCACCCTGTCACTATATTATTGTGCTCGTGTCACTCTCCCCTCACGTAGGGTGTAGCGAGATCCTATTTTCCTTGTACATGCTATCCAGGTTGGCCGGCATAACCCTTTCCAGATTTTCTTGTGATTGTCGGGCCAAGTGGATAGTCTGTCCTGTAACATATCCCAAGCCGATCACATAACGCTCTAATAATTCAAGGCACATTTTATATTTACTTTATCTTATCTTATATCCTGCTCTGTTCTACATTCATTACTTTCTCACCATGCTATAATATACAGTTACTCACATGTTCTACATGTCCTTACATTGTACCTTGATGGGAGACTAAGTTCTCTCGGGAGAAGGGTTACAACTCCGGTCCTTGTTTGGTTTAAGGGTTGTAACTCAGCTTCCGAACGGTTCCCAAGTCTTCCTATATCTTTGTCTTGTATTTCATTATACTGTCTCTTATAGAATTTGTCAATTCACATGGAACTGCTGTTAGTGCTTGTACTTGCTTATTTTTTTGACATGATACCGTTGATATATTACAGATGATTCTGAGACAGACTGCTCGACCTATTATGGGCTCGAGTTAGATGGAGTAGTCCAGGACCGTGGCCTGATAGTAGAGCCACTAGACTTTGCACTCCCAGAGTAGTGTAGATTAGTTGAGTTTGCCTAGACTGCGATCCAGCTAGTACTATCAGACTGTAGCTTTCTATATTATATTTTGTGACCCTGTGATGTTGTGTATATATCTGGGCTTGTGTTGGACACTGAACTTATTTCCTATTTCATCTATCATATGTTTTCTTCTGTGCTATCTACCTTAGTTTTATTCTGTGATTGAGACTGTATTGCTATGTCACCTTGTAACACCCAGTTTCTAAAATAAGGATAATTTTAAAATTTTATGATTTAATTTATTTAATTATGATATTTAAATAATAATATGATTTTTGGTAATTTTTAATCATTTTAAAACTATTTAAATATCATGACTTGTGATTTTGATGTGCAGCTAGTGAAACCGTAGAGACTGTATGCCCTAGAGCCTAACCATGTGATTTTGAATATCTAATTATCATTTTTAGTCTAGGAGTAATTTGGTCATTTTGACTTTTTAGAATTATTGATTTATTGAATGGATTGACGATTGTTGATTTGACTTTTACTAGTTGTGACTTAAGAGATTAACCTAGATGTTGACTCTAGTTAAGGTGACTTGATTAGCATGGTGAGACCATAGTCTAACTTAAGTCAACCTAAGTTAGTCATGTAGGAATCAAGACTTGAATAGAAGGCTTAGTGATTTGGTCCATAGGCTTGAGACTTAAAATTTGGTTCAATGACTAGTACAAATAGGTCCATAGCCTATTAGACTCAACCCTAACCCTAACTATCACTTTATGACCAGCCACCTAGGGCTATTCCCCCTATAAATAATCTCTTCATTTATTGTTCTTGCCTCTTTATTGAGATTTCAATATTTTGGAGAATGAGGTAATGTCATTTCTTCCCCAATCCCTAGATTCTTTATTTTAATTCCTTTTCCACTCTAGTCTTTTGCATATGATCCTAATCTAGCCCTATTTCATGTTCATGGAGAGAAATCTCAGGTTTGAACCAAATTGGACCATTTGGCCACCAAGGAGAACACCCCCCATTTGAGGCTTTTTTTACAATTTGCACCTATAGGTAAAATCCCTTAAATTGTATTTTTAATTCCGATTTCTTTGCATATTAGGCTAGCCCTAAGTGTCCCCTAGCTGTCCCTAGAGTTTGGGTGGATTTCGTGTCCGTTTGGTGTCCGTATCGGACACGTATCATGTTGTGTGTGTAGGTGTTTGGTAAAATATCACAAGGATTTTATTTTTAACTTTTGAAAAACTAATTACATGGAATTATAGATCTATGTGTGTATAATATATTTTGTGAAGACTGATATGGATTTTGTGTCATATTCGTGTCAGAATTGGACACGCACACGCGTGCAGCAGGCTGCGCACAGTGTCCTGCTGCTCGGGCACTGTAGCGGACACGACACAGCACGTATGGACACGAAAATTTGTGGACACCTAGGCCACGTGTCTGACACTACATTGACAAAATTTCAGGTAATATTATCGAGTATATTGAAAGAAAACCCACCTGCACGGAATTGTACTGTCACGCACACGCGCAGAATTACTTTACTGATACGCCCCTATGGTTCGGACAGGACACGTCCCCGACCCGATTCAGGGTGATGACACCCTAGCCCTAGCCTTGGCGAACACGTGTGCACGGCCACGTGTCCCCACGTGGCATGTGTCGTGCATTTGACACGTGTGCACGTGTGCACGATGCTGTGCAACACAGGGTGCACCCCATGTGTTTGTATCATGTTAGACACGCTTGTGTCGTATTTCCTGGACACGTGAGGACACACAAGACACGTGTACACATGCTTTATTAATTACGAACCATTATTAGTGAGTTTTATGTTGGATTTTAGGGTTGAATTCATTGATTCCCAATACGAACTGATACCCGACCGATACCTTCACTGTTTCAGTTTTTGGATTCTAATTTGCATATTTTAACTGAGTTTTGTGATGATAACTGTTAGAATTAATTCACCTACATGTGTGCTAAATAATGATCATGCTAGATTTGCAATTTGGATGGGTTATTGATTTCGAAATCATGAATTTCCAATGTGAACTGATACCATGTGTTCTGTTCTAAAATCCTGAGTTTGAGTTCTGTTTTCAAACCAAATTTTGATGTTTATTTGCCATATTTTGATTCACACATATGTAATAGATACTGCTAGGATGAATTTTCATGTTAGATTAGGATTTCACTTGAGATAATGGATTTCGAATATTGGGTAGGCTGTCAACTATTATGCAGTGATGTGTTGGCTGATACCACCATTTCCTGAGTTTTTAATTCACATTTTTCCTGAGTTTAATTCCTATTTTTTTAACTGATTTGAATGATTAAATAGCCATGTTTAATTCATGATTTAATGACTGTTTATCACATATTTGCAACCTGAAAACTGTTGGTATGTTGAATTGAAATTTCCTGAGAAGTTCATGGGCATTGCATTGTTTAAACTGGAATTGATTCTTGATTTGATTTCATGTTGTAATATTGATGCCTGTTTCAGGAGCTGAAACACTGAACTTAAAATTCCTTTTAAACTGAAATTTCGATGTAAAGCTAGTAATGCCTTGTTTTCACTGTTTTGCACATTGCCATGTAATTCCTGAGAATCCTTGCACTATTCCTTGAAAACCTGAACACACACATTGGCATGTGACTGAACCTAACCTGAGGACTTAACCATATACACACACCCATTCACTGTTGAATTCTGAGAATTAATCATTGTGTGTAAAAGCCTAAGATGACTCAAACCTGAACACAGCTCACTGAAAAATACCTGTCACTTAATCTCCTATGACACATTGCACACACACATGTGACACTATCCACTGTCCCGTGGTAGACTGAACACTTTTCACACCTTCACACACACACACCAACTAAGATTTGATTTTGAACTTGGAATTTGTCTGAATGTTAGAATTAAACATGAGAAGTGAGTTTGATTTGAAATTGGAAAATTATTTGAATGATAGGTTGAAACATGGAAACTGAAATTAATCCCTTTCCTTTTGTTCAGTTTCCTTGGTACAAAAATCTGGCCATCTAAACATGTTAGTTTTCCACCCTCTCAACACACAAACTGATTTTTCCTTTACTGTCACACATGTGCAAGCCCTCATTCATATTCCCTATTACACACCATGTACACACACATATAACATGACACCCCATCTTTGCATGTGCCCTATACAAATTGACACACATTGTCACCTAGACACACACATGCATGTGCATGAGTTTTTCCCTAACTTCTACATGTATATTTATATATATGTAATATATAACTTAATGTGATAATGTGATGTAGTATAGATATTGCCTATTGGCATAAATATAATGTATTATAGATATATGCATATTGCCTATATAATTAGCATGCATGAATATGTGTAAATTGTAGGTTTGATAGCTTGTATAGCATTGTGATGGTATGTGAGTGCTAGCCTAGGCTTGGTTAGGCCTAGTGAGACTTGTTTGGGTTAAGTTTGACCTAGTTGACCTAGCCTTGACTAGTGTGGTTGACTAGAGTTGACCAAGTGTTGACTTTAGTATAGTTTGACCTAGACAGCATGCAGATGCATTGTAGATTACATTTATCATCCCCTGTATACATCTTGACTTGTGTTGCTCTAACTAAGAGTCAGGTACCTCATCTCGGACAGTACATTTACTTCAGCTACTCAGATACCATGCGAGTACATTCTCTGATCGTTTTATACTTGTCACGACTTATATTCTTGCTCTAGATTACTTTACTTGATGCTGTCACGTTATCATCACGGATTGGTACTATATGGATCTTTTCATGGGATGTTATCCCCCTTAGCGGGCACATCGAATACTTTATGTCGTGTGTTTCATGTACATCAAGTATACCTTGCTCTTGCATTATTCATGTACACTCATGTTCTCTCATGTTCTTTCATGTACGCTCATGTACTTTCATGTGCTCTCATGTACGTTCATGTTTTCTCATGTGTTTTCGTGTGTAACCAAAACATCATGTCCGTAACGTAACTTGACTGGATCCTTGTGTATTGATTGTGGGTAGGGGTGAGTATAAATGGTCATGTGATTTACCCATCATGTCCCTATGTTACTTTTTATGTTTTATCATGTGCCACACAGCCTTCTTGGCTAGTGTCCCTCATGTTCACTCATGTACATCATGTTCAACCTAAGCCAATTACATGCCATCTCGTACTCTAAATCACTAGTCACTTACAGTTCTTACTTATCATGTATATATTTCCAGTTATCAAATATCTCTCTTGTTTTCATGTACATCTTCTTACAGCGTTTCATGTATCTTACTCTATTGCTTGCTTTATATTTCCTGCCATGATATGAACTGCATGAGATATACTGTGCTCGCTCCTGTCCTGACTGGACCTGTTGAAAATATTACAGAGGATGAGGATGAGGCCTGCGTAGACACCTACTATGGGACAGCTATAGATGACTCTTGTGACCCAGACTTCCAGTCAGATCCACTAGCTGTAGAGGCTGATGTTCCTTAGTTTAGGTTTCTCTTATTTCATGTTATTGGAGATTTGAGTTATATATTGGGATCTTGTATATTCTGGATGTTGTTGAGTTTTATCTTAGACACTTAGCATTATCTCTCTTTGTTGTACTTCTTGCGTGGATTTCTGGTTTGCACATCCATCTATCTTATTGTATTCTACCTTAGTTGTGATTGAGATATATTCTGTTATGTCACCTCCATTCGGAGAGTATAACTGTATATTACCTTACTGTTAGATGTATGTGAACTAGGACAGCGTTCTACCGCCGATACTGCGGCGTAGGCTGGGCGTATTCACCTCTCGTGCCCTTACTCTAGGGTGCGGGTCATGACACACCTCCACTCGGAGTGTATATACTGTACATGTACCTTTATACTGTTAGTCGTAGTATTTACAGACGTTATATACAGCATTCTACCGCCAATACTGCGACGTAGGCTGGACGTACCCACGTGCTCGTGTCCCTCATAAGGGTGCGGGTCGTGACACATTTTTGTGGTGGCCCATGCAGGTCTGTGTCACAATTAGTGCGATCTTGTAATGGTGCTCGACTTAGAGTACTAATTACGAGCCTGCAATTAGGACGTAGGACCTAGGATATGATAGGAGTTTCTCAATCACACCTAGGAAAATTTTTCGATCTTTTGATTTTCATGATTACTCCCCTTGTATTAAATTAACTGTCCTTCTTTGATAATATCTTCTCATGTGCCATATTGATCTCTTTGTTTCAATTCGTCTCCAGGATGACGAAGACGCACCCGTAGGCCACTGGATCGAGTAGCTTGCACGAGAGATCTGACCAGGCTGAGGAGGAGGTTCAGGAGACTGCCCCCAGTGTTTCCACTATCCCGGAGGCCGTGGCAGTTGCACATGGAGGTCTACCACCTCCATCCCAGAGGGTTTCGATCGTTGTTCCAGAGATACTGCCGCCACCCCCTCCGATACCGACGGATACACACCATATGTTCCTTCTCCTTCAGCAGATGATGGAGACTCAGCGAGCCCAGGCAGAGGCATCGCAGCACCAGACGGAGGCATCACACCGCCAGACTGAGATGCTGAGGTAGAGCATGGAGAACTCGCATCTGCTTGTATTGGCAGCCGTGGAGAGAGTGGCACCGGGTACGGTGCAGGGCCCTACCGGCCAGCAGCCGTACCAGCAGTAGTCTAGGCCAGGGACAGTACTAGATTTTAGAAAGATGAGCTCCAGGGACTTCACGGGCACGAAAGGCATCCTTTATGCAGACGGTTGGCTAGAGGACGTGCAGCGGAGCATGGAGCTGGCAGAGCTTCCGAGAGGACTTTGGATTTCAGCCGCAGCCAGCCGATTCTTTGACATCGCGCTGACATGGTACCGCACGGATCCTCGTGCGTCGATGAGAGGGTTATCATGGGAGGACTTTCGGAGGCTCTTCAAGGAGAATTTCTTTCCGGACGTGGCTCTCACAGCGTTGGAGGGCCAGTTTGTGAGTCTAGTACAGGAGAACTCGTCGGTGGACGAGTATGCAGCAGAGTTCTTCCGCCTTAGCAGGTTTGCTCCCGATCTGATCCAGGATGAGGGGCAGAAGGCTCGTAAGTTCCGTAGGAGACTTATTCATGCAGTGCGTACCCGTACCTCGGGTCGCCGTGATGCGACGTTCGATCAGATATTGATGGACACACAGATTGCAGAGGAGGACTTCGGCCTTAAGCCGAAGAGGAGCGTTGATACTATGGGGGCGAGTTCCAGTGCGGGATCGGCCAAGCGCCCCTACTTTCAGCATCAGCAGAGGCCATTTCAGCAGCAGCCTCTGTTACAGATTCAGCAGGCACCAGCGCGTGCCCAGTAGCACCAGGGACAGGGCTAGAGGCAGGCTACTCCGTGCAGCTTCTGCGGGAAGCCGGGACACACTAGAGAGGCTTGGAAGAGGTTGGGCGTCTGTCTGTATTGTGGGGCGCCCGATCACCAGCTGAAGGATTGCCTCTTTCATGGAGTCCGAGGAGGCCCGAACAGGGTACAGCAGGCTAGAGGACCAGCAGTTCAGCAGAGAGGTCCTCCACTTCAGACCCAGCAGCAGCGCTTTGTACAGCACCAGAAGGGAGCACCTGCGGGCAGGGTGTTCGCCTTGACAGCAGAGGAGGAGGTAGAGCCAGTGGGAGATGTTGTAGCAGGTCATGTTTTTCTTGATTCTTTTCCTGCTTTCGCCTTGTTTGATTCTGGTGCCACTCATAGTTTTGTGTCTGTTTCCTTTGCTCTGAGACACAACATTATTGCTGAGTATATGGGTAGGACTTGCAAGATTATGACCGGGGGAGGCATTATCCTGGTTAATAATATTTGCAAGGGGCGGAGAGTCACCCTGAGAGGCCGGGACTTGAGTGCGTGTCTGCTCGTAATGCCCCTTCCGAGGTACGATATGGTACTCGGTATGGATTGGTTGAGCATGCACCATGCTAGTATTGATTGTAGAGGAGATAGAGTTTTTTTAGGCCGTCGGGATAGCCAGAGATCGAGTTTGCTCGAGGAGCAGCGGAGCCAGAGGCTGGATTCTGTGGAGCTTTGTTGGCGGGGCAGGATTTGCCACATCCGTTGATAGTTGAGTTCTCGGATGTCTTTTCCGAGGAGTTACCGGGGATACCGCCAGACAGGGATATTGAGTTCTCTATAGACTTGGTGCCAGGCGCCGAGCCCATTTTATAGCACGTCTATAGGGTCAACAACAGCGAGTTGATAGAGCTGAAGAAGCAAGTCGACGAGTTGCAGGACAAGGGGTTTATCAGATCCAGTTCTTCGTCTTGGGGACCGCCAGTCCTGTTTGTGCCGAAGAAGGACGGTACGTCCCGCATGTGTATTGATTACCGGGCGCTCAACAACCTCACTATCAAGAATAGATACCCTTTGTCGAGGATTGACAACTTGTTCGATCAGCTGAGTGGGGCGAAGGTATTTTCGAAGATAGACTTGAGGTTCGGGTATCACCAGCTGAAGGTGAGGCGGGATGACATTCCCAAGACGGCATTTCAGACTCGGTACGGCCAGTACGAGTTTACAGTGATGCCATTTGGGTTGACCAATGCTCCAGCGGTGTTCATGAACTTGATGAACAAGGTATTCCATCAGTACCTTGACAAGTTCGTGGTGGTCTTCATAGATGATATCTTGATCTATTCGAAGACGCAGAAGGAGCTTGAGGAGCACTTGAGAGTTGTGTTAGAGACTCTAAGGAGGGAACAACTCTACGGGAAGCTTTCGAAGTACGAGTTCTTCTTGGACTAGGTCGAGTTCTTAGGTCATGTTGTGACCGAGCACGGGATCTCAGTGGACCAGAGGAAGATTTCAGCAGTTGAGTCTTGGTCTACGCCCAGTTCAGTTATCGAGGTTCGGAGCTTTCTAGATTTGGCTGGCTATTATCGGAAGTTCGTCCAGGACTTCTCGCAGATTGCAGAGCCGATGACTAGACTCACCAGGAAGGACGTGGAATTCGTTTGGACTGATGAGTGTCAGGCTACATTCAATGAGCTGAAGAAGAGGTTGACCTCAGCTCCGATCTTGACTTTGCCATCTGGGTCAGGTGGGTTCTCGATCTACATCGATGCTTCAGGGAAGGGCTTGGGTTGTGTACTTCAGCAGCACGGAAAGGTGATTGCCTATGCATCCAGGCAATTACGTCCTCATGAGAAGAACTATCCTACTCATGATCTGGAGTTGGCCGTAGTTATTTTTGCTTTGAAGTTATGAAAGCATTACCTGTACGGAGAGCGAGTTGAGATCTTCACAGATCACAAGAGCTTGAAGTACGTGTTCATTCAGAAGGAGCTGAACATGCGGCAGAGGCGGTGGTTAGAGCTGATGAAGGACTTCGATATATCATTGCAGTACCATCCGGAAAAGGCCAACGTAGTTGCAGATGCCTTGAGCAGGTATCCAGTAGCTATGTTCTTGACGACAGATCGTCATCTTTTGGCCGACCTGGATAGTTTGGGTATCGAGGTCATCATTTCGGGTGTAGATATCCAGATGTGGGGTTTACAGATTCAGTCTGAGCTGATAGATAGAGTCAGGTCAGCACAGTATGATGATGTTGCCCTGAGGAGCATCAGGGAGCAGGTACGGACGGGGTTGCTCGATGATTTCTCTTTAGTCGAAGATGGGTCGTTGCGGCACGGTACTAGGCTGTACGTTCCACGTGGAGAGCTTCGGGAGGAGGTTCTTCAGGAGGCATATCGCTCTCAGTATTCTATACATCCTGGAGCCAACAAGATGTGTAGGGACCTGAGAGAGCACGTGTGGTGGTATGGCATGAAGCGCGAGGTAGCTCAGTTTGTATCTCGTTGCCTTGTGTGTCAGCAGGTGAAGGCCGAGAGACAGAGACCAGGTGGATTGCTGCAGCCACTACCCATTCCCGAGTGGAAGTGGGAGCACATCACCATGGACTTTGTGTCTGGACTTCTACGATCGCCAGGAGGGAAAGACGTGGTTTGGGTCATCGTTGATAGATTGATCAAATCGGCCCACTTTTTGCCTTTCAAAGTGGGTTTGTCTACGGAGAGGCTGGCAGGGTTGTATGTTCGTCAGATCGTGAGATTGTACGGAGTTTCGGTGAGCATAGTTTCAGACCAGGATAGTCGATTCACTTCCCACTTCTGGAGGAGTTTGCAGACTAGCTTGGGCACCTCGCTCAAGTTTAGTACCGCTAATAATCCCCAGACAGACGGGCAGTCGGAGAGGACTATCCAGACTTTGGAGGATATGCTTCGCACGTGTGTACTTAATCTCGGGGGTTCTTGGGAGGACCATCTTTACCTAGTAGAGTTTGCTTACAACAACAGCTACCAGGCCAGTATAGAGATGTCGCCATTCGAGGCTTTATATGGACGGAGATGCCGTACTCTCTTGTCTTGGGACGATGTCGGCGAGAGGGCACTTCTTGGGCCGGAGATGGTTGTGGATGCGGTCGAGAAGGTCAGGTTGATTAGAGACAAACTTCGGGTGGCTCAGGATAGGCAGCGGCATTGGGCCGATAGTCACCGGAGACCGTTAGAGTTCGAGGTTAGTTTCAGTTTCCTGTCGTGTTTGTTTGTGATTGTTTGTTTAGTTTATGTGCTGAGTTTTGTCTTATGTCTAGGCTGGTGACATGGTGTTTCTGAGTATATCTCCGACACGTGGCACGATACGCTTTGGCGGTGGTAGAAAGCTTAATCCGTGCTACATCGAACCTTTCACCATCATAGAGAGGGTCGGTGCAGTAGCTTACCGACTGGACTTGCCGCCTAGGCTCGAAGGAGTACACAACGTGTTCCATGTATTTCAGCTGAGGCGGTACGTGGCAGATCCTAGCCATGTATTGGACCATTCAGCGATACAGGTGGGACCTACTCTCAGCTATCCAGAACAGCCAGTGGAGATTCTGGATCACAGGAAGAAGGTGCTCCGGAACCAGGTTATACCCTTGGTTCGGGTTGTATGGAGACATCACTCTCCAGTTGAGTCTACCTGGGAGAGGGAGGACGACATGCGGGAGCATTTCCCTTATCTTTTCGTGCCCTGAGATATAAATCCATTTTTTTTATTTTCGGTTTGTGATTCCTGTGTTTGTTGTCTTCAATTTCGAGGACGAAATTTTTTAAGATGGATAGACTTGTCACCCTCACTTTTCCAAGATAGGGGTAAAATAGTAATTTTTCATTTTTGAATATTTTGGGATTTTATTTCATGAATGTTAATATTTAATGATTATAGGAGTCGGGTTCGAATTTCATCGCATTCCGACTTAATTCGGGACTCCGGGGAATTTCGACTTAAGTTGTGATTAACACATTAATTAGCCATGGCCCACCAAACTTAACATTTAGGTCTAAGAGTTTGGCCTAATCCCACATGAGTGTTTAGGCTTAATTATGATTTTTATTTAGTCTAAACTAACCCCCAAA
This sequence comes from Iris pallida, assembly GCA_029216955.1. Taxonomy (NCBI): domain Eukaryota; kingdom Viridiplantae; phylum Streptophyta; class Magnoliopsida; order Asparagales; family Iridaceae; genus Iris; species Iris pallida. Next base: position 1,633,850 of record JANAVB010006394.1, read on the forward strand.
ATCCAAATAGGAATTTAACTTTCATTTGAAATAAAGGAGGGACAAACTTGTAATTTGCCATGGGTCTAAACCCTTGCTTATAGGGCCGGCCACCCCCTCCCCATCTCCTTCTTCCCACTTCAAATTTTCCTCCATCTCCTTCTTCTCCAAGTCTTTTTTCAAAAAGAAAGAAGAGAAATCCTTAGATTTCATCTCCTAATAAAGCTTTTCTTCCTATTTTTCTTCCATCAATCTCTCCCTCTACCCCAAGTGGTGCTTCTCCAAGCTTTTGGGAGCAAGAGAGGAAGGGGTGTGTCCTAAACAATTCATTTCGTGTCGGAGCCGTATCGGAGGATTTTAATTGGGATCCATCTCCCAATAGGTACAACCTATCCTCTATTCTATTCTTTCATCATATGATTTAGTTTTGACCACGTAGGATTTATCCCCAAGGTTGTGTCCCTATTCGTGTCAAGTTTGAGTCCATTCGGAGTGTCGCAGAGCACAGGGATTGTGCTTGGCTTGTGGAGCACCGGACCACAAGATAGGGTCCTGTCCGAATAGAGCCGGTTCCTCCTCATCCGCCCAGACTAGTCCCTCGATAAGGGGACCAGCCCCAGTCCAGCAGCAGCAGCAGTACCAGCCTCCGAGGCCATTGCCGCCTCAGGCCCTAGCCTTCCAGCTACAGAGACCCCAGCAGTATGCCCAGGTCCAAGCTCAGATCCAGAACCGGCAGAGAGGTTCCTAGCAGGATATCTTCCCTCTTTCTCGTGCCTTCGATTTCCTTGCTTACATACATGATTGCATGATTGATTGCTTAGTATAGCTTGCCTGTGATTAGTATAGCTTGTCCTTGCCACTCTAGCCTCTTGATTAAATTCCGAGGACAGAATTCTTTTAAGGTGGGTAGAGTTGTAATGCCCGTAGTTCGCATTACGTATTGGGAATACGTGTACGTATTTTGGGCTCATATTTTTGGTTTGTCATAATTAGTTAGTCTTGGGTTTTATTTTGCATGTTGCATTAGCATGGTTTATCATGGCATTGCATTGGCTTGGTTATTCTTGGTTCGGGTTGGCTTGGTTTGGTTTTATGTGGAGAACCACTCCCACCTACCACCACTCCTACCATAAATATCAATTCCACTCTCTCTCTTCCATTATTACTCATTACTCATATCCTCTTCTTCCATTTACTTCTTCACCTACCAGAGAGAGAGGGAGAGGTCTAGGCAAGTGCAACTTGCTTCATGGAGGAACTCGAATTTTATTGCTTTATTTTTTTCCTTACAGCATTTTAACTTACTTTAGAACTTGGCATTTCCACTTTCCATGGCTAGATTCTTGTAGATCTAAGTTTATTTTATTTTCGGATTTCTTGGGTTTTGATCTACTTAATCTTGTTATTTTTGAGTTTTGATGGTTCCATGTTGTAGGGCATTTCGTTCTACCCCGTTTTGACCTATGGAAGTTCGGATTTGGGCTCCGGATGATGGAGTTATGAAGCTTGAGAACTTGGCTCTCATGGTGTTCTTCTTCTCGGAATTTTGGAGAAGAAGAACAGTACTTGACTTGACCGCATGAACATTTCATGAGGCAAGTGTTCTCCTAGCCGCATGGACTTTTCCCCACTTAGCCGCATATGTGCCCTTGACTCTCCTGGCCGCATGAACTTGTACTCCTTCTTAGTCGCATAAGCTCTTGAACTGACCTGGCCGCATGTGCTCCTAACTGAGCCGCATGCACCCCCTTCATATCCTGGCCGCATAGGCGTTTAACCTGTCTGGCCGCATAAGGCCTTGCTCCCGAGCCGCATATGCATCAGCACCCTTGGCCGCATGAGGCTGAGTCCATTATCAGCCGCATATGCACCCTTCACTCCCAGCCGCATAAGCAGCCACGTTGACCCAGCCGCATAGGCTTCTACTAAGCCGCATGTGCCTCCTTCTATACCCAGCCGCATGATACTACACTTTCCGGTCGCATGGACCCGAACTCCTTCCTAGCCGCATGGGCTTTTCTCTTATCAGCCGCATGCGCCTGACCCCATCCAGCCGCATGGGCTGTTCTCCTCCCAGCCGCATGTGATCACTTCTTGGCCGCATATGCCTGAGCCGTATGACTTTTCAATAGCCCTGTGTACTGTTAATTATCATTATTTGCCCACGTTTTGTAACTCCTTATTGTATATTTTTACGCCCATTTTATATCCTTACGCCTTTTATCCTGAACTTGATAAATCACGATTTGATTGGCATGACTGAAATGATAATTGTACATGGCATGGTGTGACAAGTAAACCTGACATGACATGATAGTGGCCCGTCGTGGTGCACTCCTGACAAGTAAACCTGACATGACATGATAGTGGCCCGTCGTGGCGCACTCCTGACAAGTAGACCTGACATGATATATCTTTATAAGCTATTGCGACGGCTACCTGACATGACATGACCTGTATAAGTAACTTGGACACCGTGGGTGATTGTGCTTGTACAACTAATCCAGTCCTGTCTTGCATCATGTCTAGGAGGGGACTCCTGAGTACCACGTCAGGAGTACCTATTGAAATGGACTAAGGCTAATAACTAGATTAATACACTAGTCATAAAGAGATCTCCCAGCTACAGGCAATCCCGTTACCTGGACACGCCTTGGGATCTGTAGCCTGCCGTCGAGTAGGGCACATTTCCAGCACACTGTCATGTGTTGCACCCTTCAAGCTACCTAAGGGTACATTCGTTTCCTGGACGATATACCCACCTGAATTCAACTCTAAATCTTTTAACCCGGGTAACCTGGATGGTCTGCAGGGCTTGTGGCTGTGGAGTAATCTCGCTGCATCTTGTTAGTAATTAGGCCTGTGGCAACCCTAGTTAGTTAAAGTATCAAGCCGTAATTCTTGCTTGGCCGTGAAATGATTGGATGGAGTCTAACCAGTCTAGTCTTGTCTTGATCCTGTTACATGCCCTGATTTTCTTATATTATCTTGCCGATAAATGGTAAGAATTCTAAGTTCTGTTCAGACGAAGGGTTACAACCCCGGTCCTTGTTTGGTTTACGGGTTGTAACCTGGTTATCTGAATAGTCCCATGGTTATCTCATCGTATATCACACGTCATGCCTTTTCCTTAAATTACTGTATTTTATTATGCAATTACTCTTGTGCTAATTTGTTGATTTTAATTCCTAAGTGAAGCCTCCTTTGTGGCACTTGCTCTTTCTGGGATCTGATCCAGCTGGTTTTGTATGGCCAGATTTTGGAGCAACCTCAGAGGATCTACCGACCTTCCAGCCCGATGGTGAACACCAGGCGTAACCTGGGCAACGAGTGGATTTATTTTTGCTCTCCCACTCTATTGTAAAATTATTCTTTTGAGGCGTTTAGCCGTCGAGCAAGTGTTAGCTCGTGTACATTTTTACTTACTGTCCGCCTACGGGCTGTAACATGATCGACAGATCCTAGGGTTGATCATGTATGACTGAACTCTTGCTAGTCCTGACATTTTATAACGACTAGCTTCATGATCAGCTGAATATGTAATGTTTGGGACGCCTTACTATTGTATATTTAATGATCATACATCTTGTAACTTTTACTTACTTGCTTGTGATTGAGACAATAGGCTTGTTCATGACCTTAAGAGACTGCTGGCTTGTAGTTAAACCCTCATGTATCTAGACAGCCGTGACCGTATAGTGAGATGGATCCCATTTCATATACGTAGCTGGCTATGTCTGCCCCCGCTCTCCAGTATTCTGGTTCTGGGGCGTGACACATTTTATATTTACTTTATCTTATCTTATATCATGCTCTGTTCTACATTCAGTACTTTCTCACCATGCTATGATATACAGTTACTTACATGTTCTACATGCCCTTACATTGTACCTTGATGGGAGACTAAGTTCTGCTCGGGAGAAGGGTTACAACCCCGGTCCTTGTTTGGTTTAAGGGTTGTAACTCAGCTTCCGAACGGTTTCCAAGTCTTCCTATATCTTTGTCTTGTATTTCATTATACTGTCTCTTATAGAATTTGTCAATTCACATAGAACTGCTGTTAGTGCTTGTACTTGCTCATTTTTCTGACAGGATACCGTTGATATATTACAGATGATTCTGAGACAGACTGCTCGACCTATTATGGGCTCGAGTTAGATGGAGTAGTCCAGGACCGTGGCCTGATAGTAGAGCCACTAGACTTTGCACTCCCAGAGTAGTGTAGATTAGTTGAGTTTGTCTGGACTGCGATCCAGCTAGTACTATCAGACTGTAGCTTTCTATATTATATTTTGTGACCCTGTGATGTTGTGTATATATCTGGGCTTGTGTTGGACACTGAACTTATTTTCTATTTCATCTATCATATGTTTCCTTCTGTGCTATCTACCTTAGTTTTATTCTGTGATTGAGACTGTATTGCTATGTCACCTCCACTCGGAGTGTATATACTGTACAGGTACCTTTATACTGTTAGTCGTAGTATTTACAGACGTTATATACAACGTTCTACCGTCGATACTGCGGCGTAGGCTGGACGTACCCACGTGCTCGTGTCCCTCATAAGGGTGCGGATCGTGACAAAGCTCGTTGGAACAGGAGGATGTTCCGGTAGAAGACAAAAGTCGGGAACATGCAGCCAATACTTACGGTGAGGCTGATCGTCAGAAACTTCGTTCTTAACCGGGTTTTTAATTTCGACATGATCCCAGTTGTATAAGAGGTGCTACACATGGCAACCAGCTTTGACATGGTAGTCGGGGAGTTGGAGACGAAGTAAGATGACAACAGCCTAGGGGTTCAGAATCAATGACAAGGAAAAGCAAGGACTTAGTCGCAGAACGACATGCATGGAGTTCAGCTGAGAAGCTATGGAGTCAACACCTCTCATCAGACTAGAGAGGACGAATATTGGGGTCTAGCCTCGATTCGGGGTTCTGGAAGGACAGTTTGGGCATCCTGAAGCGTCCATGAGTTGTAGATCGAGTCCACATGAATTTTTTTTAAAAAATCCATACTTTGCCCTTATGAATTGTCTATCGAGATAGTTAGAAGAGAAGATCTGTTCGAAAAATTGTCTTTTTCGTTCAGGGAGATCACTGTAAAATTGGGTTGGTGATTTTATTGTAATCTCTTCCTTTCTTTTTCTTTCTTGAGTCTGGTTAGAGAATTGAACCTTTAAACAAAGCGTTCAATATATTTGTATTTAATCTTATAAAAACTAAAATTTATCCGGATGGTATAGTTAACAAAATACTGTATTTAATATATCTTAATATTTTTATTAGATATTAATTCGTTATTTTTAGGTAGGTTGGTATATTTGCGGCCAACACAAAAATGGGACTCATTTTTCAGACAAGCCACGACAGTCCACGGTTCACTGGGAAATAAATGCACTCTCCCCCTCCTCGAGCCGAGTATATAAATTCCATCCCCCACTGAGTCCACTCTTCTCTTGACCCCTCTCTACTTTTTCCCTTTCTGTACCACTCCACCCATAGATTTCCTGAATCCCAATACTTCTCTCTCTTTACTTTGTTGAGAGAGAGAGAGAGAGAGAGAGAGAGAGAGAGAGAGAGAGAGTTAATTGTTGTGGCAATGGTTGTGATATGAGCATTCCTCCTCCTCCATGGCTGCTCCTTCTGATGCTGCTCTCCAGCTAGCCCTTCGTGGCCATGGGATCCAGAGGCAGGACATCAGGGCCGCGATGGCCAAGGCCGTGGAGCTCAGAGCCCTCCACGCCGCACTCCTCCAAGGGACCGCCACAGCCAGCAGCAGCAGCCCCTCCCTCTCCAGAGGACCTCCCCCCAACAATCACCACCACCACCACCACCACCACCAGCTCCCTTCCTCTCTAGACTACCCAGTCTTCACTCCCGTAAGCTCCCCTCAACCCTTCTCATGTCCATTCTAGAATCTTTACTGCTGTCTTCCTTTACAATTTTTTCATGGGTTTGTGGTCTATGGGTGGGTTTGGGCTTGGGGGGTGGGGGTGGCGGCGGGGGTTTGGAATATGTTGTTTTGTCATTGATTTGGAAGGGGGAGGGGGGGGTGTATGTTCTTTCGTCATTGATTTTTTTCTTTTTTCCATGGGGGGGGGGGGGGGGGGGGGGGGGTGGGTTTCAACTTTTTTGGTTGGGGTTTAGTGAATGTTAGATGCTTCTTTTGGCTTAATGTGTTTAGATGTTAAGAGTTTCGTACGTACTTGCAGCTACATTGATGACGAATTAGGGGGAAAAAGGACACAAGGGTTAATGTCATGTTTGATAGATGATGTGTAAGTTCTTCCTATGGAACTTTCTTGTGCTGACTTATCAACTTGGAATATTAGGTGGCATTTCTATACTGGAATGAGTATTATTGACAGGGACATCCCGAACTGCCGGCGGTTGTAGTTTTGATTACTTGTGAGAATTCAGATTGTTTGATTCTCATTGTTGATTTTCTTTATTTGTTTAATACAGAACGGCCGTCTAGGTTTTATGACACGACCCTCTCTCGAGTTCGTACGTACTTGTAGCTATATTGATGAGGAATTTGGGAGAAAAGAAGTAGACACGGGGAGGGTTAATGTCAGACTGATAAATGATATGTTGGTTTTTCTTTTGAAACATTCTTGTGATCCTTAGCTGATGACTTGTCAACTTGGAATATTAGGTGGCATTTCTATATTGGAATTGGTAAGTTAAGTATTTTCAGATGCCATATTGATAGGAACAGCCCAAACTGCCGGCAGCCTTTCGGCAATCTGTCTATTGTTGTTGTTGTTAGTTGTAGTTTTGATTACTTGTGAGAATTGAGATTGAGCTTACCTCCCTCTCACAGCCTGTCTACTAAGTTTTTATTAACCCCTTTATTCATACGGGGGCTAGTTCGAAGGTATGGAGATGAAGCATTTCCTACACCGGACCTTTTTTTTCCGTATCCTTAGTGGTGTGTGATCACGATCAACAGCTCGAATAAGTTCCATCCATTTCAAATTTGCCGACGTCAACTGTTGATTGTCATCATGGTTCTTCACTTCTTCCTCCTCGACCTCTTTATCCTCGTCTTCCGAGTAGAGGCGGTCCCTTCTGCCTTATTGGTTCCCTTCAAGTTCTGGTGTTCCCCAGACCGTCCCGTCAACATGCTTCTGCGCTGACCCGTCAACATGCTTCTGCAACCTTCGAACCCCGTGAGGGCTGTCTAGGGCCACACGCATCAGTCCTGACGTCAAGACGTTCTCTCATCTTACTGCTGTCGCACTTGCGTCTATAACTAATGCAACCCAACCACCGCTTACGCCTATAAGCTCGCCCTCCCCCACTGAGGAATCAGGTGGGACTGGCTCCTCCACCCCTAGAGGGCCATCACGTAAGGCTAGATCTCCACCCCAGTCAATCTCTTTCATTAGGTTTATATATATATATATATATATATATATATATATATATTTGGAACCAGGTAAATTGTTTCTGGAATCGCTCCCACTGGGATTCGAACTCCTGACCACTCGGGATTCGAACTCCTGACCACTCGGGCCGCATGCATCTCTCTTAACCACTAGGCTAGAGGTCATTTGCTATATATATATATATATATATATATATATATATATATATATATATATATATGGGGGTTAAAGTTTATTGCCATTTTCCCTTTTACTATCCAAAGTCCTCTTGTCCTAAAGGTTTTTTGATATGGTTATTTACAAAGAGCTATTCCAATAGCAATTTTCTTTATTTCAAGGTTTTATTGCTGAACTTTATGTGGAATCCTAGACAAAAGCACCAAAGAGCACTTATGTTCTCTATAGTCTATGTGATCATCTTACTTTTCTTCTCACATATTGACTCTATCAACTATCAAGTAGGATTCCAAGATATTCCCCAGTTTCAAGTGTAATATGGTTGATCTTAGCTTTTTATTTGATGTATTTCGCTCTGATCTCCGTCACTCTGAGATCTACAATATTTCGAGATTTTAGAAGCCAATTTAATGTAGTCGATTTCATTGTTGTTTAACCATATTTGAAGTCAATTGCCAATGTCCCCTCCACATCTAATTCATCCATTTCCGAATTATTGATTCAACTGCCAAATCATATGAAATAATGAGAGTCTGATTAATGCAGTAAACTTTTGGTATGTACGGACTGTGACATCAGTATCTTTAATCTCCTGATGCAAAAGCTGTTACGTTTTTATTTTTCATTCCACAGCTCGACCGGTTTATGTTGTTGCTAGGATTCTTTTATCATAATGATTATGTCATTGCTACCAGGGCCGGCTCCAGCATTTTGGAGTCCCTAGACAAGTCTCATAAATGAGGCCCTCTCCTCATCCCTGTATATATATGATCTTTTATAAAGTAAATCCAATAAATGTTGAAGGAGGGCGTAGACAGGTCCGTTGGAGAGAGAGAGAGAGAGAGATCCATTGGAGAGGGAGAGATTTACGTTGAGGAAGTCGAAGAGTTTAGGCAGAAGCGCGGCTTGAAAATAGGAACAGACGAACAGTTGCATTCCTATTTTTGGTCAAATGAAAATAGGGGCTGCAAGCAGGGCCAGTCTGCTTAAAAAGCAAAGTTGCAAGAATAAAGCCATAACCTCTCCTTTCATCCAATGATCCAGGAACTACTATCAAGAAAGCTTTGGACCGGGCTTTGCTTTTTTGGCCCTGGGCTATGGGAAAAATAGGTACAAAATGTTTTTTGGAGGCCTCCTAGGGGAGGAGGCCCTAGGCAGCTGCCTGGCCTGCCTCCCCTTGGAGCCGGCCCTGATTGCTACCTTTGAACTCAAATATGTTCGGATATCATGATAGTTCTAGAGAAGTCCCATGATGTTTGTTTTTATTGGACAAGCTTACATATATTATCTCCATCATTTTCTGAATCCTTATGTCATTGGTCTGTGTTGAATTATCATTTCATTTGATGGTGGAAAGATGAGAGCAGTAATATAACTAATTAGGCCAACACCAGGCCAATGTTAACTAGCTGCTTTCTTTTAAATGTAACAGCAAGACGTGGTCCCAACAGTCTTCATCTTGTATGTATTGTCATTATTTAAATTCTAGATGGATAAGGTCCATTCAATATGATCTGTTTATCTAGTTTAAGAGTGCCATCTTCTTTTTCTACATTGTTGGTATTATTATATGTTGTCATGAATATGTTAGTTGCTTATTGCTAGTTTATTTCCTATTATTGGTTTAAGAGTGCCATGCTAAATTGTTGGTATTATTATATATTGTCATGAATATGTTAGTTGCTTATTGCTAGTTTATTTCCTATTATTTGATTATCCTGGTATCTTGCTTTGTTCTGATGTCTATGTTTGTTAGTATTCATACGATACTGTTTCTTCCTTTTTGTTTGTCAGAAGCTGTATATGGAATCTTTGTTTGGTTGTCACTTCTGGATCAAGGTGGCTAGACCGTCTAACTCCACTGATCATTGACAGAAAAAGTTAAGAATAAAAGCAGGGTACTATATATTGACCTACTTGTCAAGCACTTAGTATCTTTGCCTACACCTCGCTCGATGAGGCGCACGAACTTCCTCCTTGGAGATCTGTGCAAGCCTTTTTCGAACACTTAGTTAGATCGCTAATGCGAGAATGAGAAATGTGGAGCAAAAGAGAAGGACTAGAACATTGAGAACTTTAATATAGTAGATAAGAGTTTAAACTTCTTCGGTGGCGATGAACAACTCCCACGTTACTTATAGAGCCTCAAGGCCTTACAAGAAACTTATAGAAAAGACATTGTAAATCCCTATTTACATGATGAGAACATTCTAGGACTGATAAAAACGTAGGAAAATCTCATGAGATTTCGAGAAGACTCTACCATACACGGGAGAATTGTAGAGTATTCCAACTAAATTCCTATGCTTGCAACATTGTCTCAGTGGAGCAAAAAATTTATGCATGACATTCTCTCCCACCTGTTTCTACGACACCCTCATCGACGAGTGCATCATGTTTCCGAGCGGCTTCCACTCACGTACTCATGGTTGCAACTTGACCATTTTTTCTTTCTCGTGTGATCCTCCCTGGACTTGTCCATATTCTCCTGAAGACCGGAAGTAAAGTAGTTCGCCACATCACCTCATCTCATGGTCCGTACCCTCCTTGACATAGAAAGAGGCTTGAGCGGACTATCATGTCGTTGATCTACCTCATATCGTGGGTGGACATAGTTTTTCACATCTCGGCGCATGCGAGTCCTATTGCTACTCTGTCAACCCGAACATTCACCGTGATCCTTGAGTGACTCCTTGTATGAGCCACTCCCCACAGATGTTTCATCACCCTTGTCATAGTGACGATTCTTTGGCCCAAACATATGCTTTTTGCCTATTTGAGCAAGCTTTACCATCCTTTGGACTCTTTGTTCCTCGACTATGCTCTCATTGGCACGACCATGGTCATCCCTTTGCACCGTCGGGTCCTCGACAATGTTCTCCTCAACACGATATAGGCTATCCCTCTTTCGCACGCATATCCTTGTTGCCTCTGCCTTCTTGTAGCCTGCGACATGCTTCTCCTGATCTTGGCCCAGCTTGATAGCACGATCCACCTCCCTTTGCGAAAGTTTCTCATCAGAAAACTCTTTTGCACTATCCTCGATCTCGTTCGAAAAATCTTCCTTGAAGTCCTTTATATCGAGCACTGTCAAGTAGGACGTATCCCTTTTTGCTACCCTCTTTGAGCTGAATATGAGAGAACTTTCTCCTTTGATGACTCACCTCGTGCAACACTCACTATGCACTACAAGCCCTCCTCCATAAAGCTAACGACTCTCAAGTGTGGCATCGGAACCACCTTTACCGCGATTAGGAAATCCATGCCAAGTATTACTTGTAGTCATTTAATGATGTAGCGATGAAATTGGTGACACCCGATCAATATTCCACCTCTATGCGAACTCCTTTGGCTACTCTTGCACGGGGCTCGCCTCCAAATTAACTGCCTTTATCTAGCTTGAATTCTTTCCAACGCTAGACCCACACGACGAACCTCTGCACCCGAGATGAAGTTAAAAGGGGCACCCGTATCGACCAATGCTATTAATCCTCACGTTCGCGTACATGAGGTCCCTGTTTGGAGTATTCGACACAACAGACTTGGCCTTAACGACGTTGAGTAAGCGCGACGCTCACATGTGCACTCCAACTTCATACTCCACCTCCTCGCTTTAGATGATATTGACACATTTGCTCCTCTTCTGTCAATCTCGAGCATAGTGATTCTGTCCACATATGAAGTACAAAACTATTCGTTTGGGTTAGACCTTTTCACGCCACTTTTCCTCGGACGGATCCTCTTTAGTAGAGCTCCCCTTCTCTGCTCCTCCATTCTCTTTGGTGGTCTTTGGCTTGGCCTTGGCATTGTTGTCTTTCCATATGTAATCGACGAGCCTCTCAGTTGCTGCTACAACGACGTTCAAGTCTTGCACCTGTTGTAATTGATTGATGATTTCATTGATAGTCTCATAGGTTTTATATAGCCTTTACATAATGGAATATCCTGTGGCATATTCTGGCATCCCAAATATGTCCACAGGATATTCTCATGTGCCTTTACAATATACTAAATATACCAATACTCTCCCTCAAGATGGGCGAAAGATATTCACTAAGTCCATCTTGTTACATCCTCTAATCATGCTCACAGAGCTAAGTCATTTGGTCAGTCTGTTTGCTACCTGATCCTTGGTTGGAACGTGGCCTAGCTCTAGTAGTCCACTAACCAACTTCTTCTTGATGAAGAACCTATCGATCTCGATGTGTTTGGTCCTGTCATGTTGTACTGGATTGTTGGCGATACTAATAGCTGACTGGTTGTCACACTACAGCTTCATCTTGGCTCCTTGATCCAGCTTCAGCTCCACCAGCATATTCTTCAACCAAAGCAGCTTTGCAACTCCCAAGGCCATAGCTCTGTACTCTGCTTCAGCTGTTGATCTGGCTACCACTGACTGCTTCTTACTACTCTAAGAGACCAAGCTGTCTCCTAAAAATATGCAGTATTCCGAGGTAGACCTCATGTCGTTCGCACAACTAGTCCAGTCAGAATCACAGTAGCCCTCGATGCCCACGTGATTATTCTTCCTAAATATCAGTCCCTTCCCGGGGGCACTTTTCAAATATCCCAGAATCTGGTACACTGCGTCCATATGATCCTTCCGTGGGTCATGCATGTAGTGGCTCACCACACTAACTACAAAGCATATATTAGGACGTGTGTGGCTCAAATAGATCAACTTGTCCACCCGTCTCTGTTATCTGTCTCGGTCAACTGGTTTTCCAGTCTCAGCGTTAGCTTGAACCTCTGATCGATCGGCGTCGCTGCAGGTTTGCATCCCAACATCCATGTCTCTGTGAGAAGGTCCAGTGCATACTTCCTCTAAGAGAGAACAATCCCCTCTGTGTCTCGAGTGATCTCAATCCCAAGGAAGTAGCGAAGAAGACCAAGGTCCTTCACCTCAAATTTCTTGCCAAGCTTTCCTTTGTGTCGGGCGATCTCCTGCTCATCATCTTCCGTGATAATCATGTCGTCGACATACACCGTAAGTATGGTGATGTGGCCTCCACTCCTTCTGAAGAATACAGTGTGATCAACATTGATCTGCTGATATTCCATCCCTATCATAGCTCTCCTGAATCTGTCAAACCACGCTCGAGGAGACTGCTTCAGTCCATAGAGGGACTTCTTCAGTCTGCAGACCTTGTCTGCTGTCTGATTGGTGCCAAATCTTGGTGGCATCTCCATGTATACTTCATCCACTAGATCTTCATGAAGAAATGCATTCTTCACGTCCAGTTGGTGCAGATTCCATCCACCGTTTGCTGTCAAAGAGATCAGGGTCCTGACAATGCTCATCTTTGCAACTGGTGCAAAGGTCTCGTCATAGTCGATGCCGTATGTCTGACTGTATCCTTTCGTCACTAGTCGAGCTTTGTAGTGCTCAACCTGCCCATCTGGGTTCTGCTTCACGGTAAAGACCCACTTGTATTCGACTGCTCTCGTCCCCTCAGGCAGTCTCACCAGCTCCCAAGCGTGATTCTTCTCAAGAGCTTCCAACTCCTCGTGCATTGCCGCTTTCAATTTTGGATCGTTCTTGACAACCTGCCAATTGTTAGGTACAGTAATACTATCCAAAGATGCTATAAATGTTCCATGAGAAGAAGAGATATGGTCATAAGAAACAAACTGAGCAAGATTCTAACCATATCTGTCCGAAGGATTTCCTGTATTGCTGCAAGTTGTCCTCCGTACAGATAATGGTCTGGGAGGAGTAGGAGGAATGATATCACCTGAAGGGGGTGGTGGTGTAGGTGTCTCAGGAGTTGGGACGAACGTAGACAAGGGACTTGGCACTGGCACTGTAGGTACTGGTCCTGCAGTTTGCTTCTCTCTTCTGTTGTAGGTAAGTAACTCCCCCTGAGCCGTAGGCCTAACACTTCTAATCTCCCCCCTGTTCCGCTTCACCTTCATGTTCCTCCTCAACCATGCCTCCATGTCAAACTTTTAAATCGGTCACCACCAAGTTCTCCATCTCCCCCTCTCGTCTCATACTGGTAGTATTAGGCGTGTTTTGTGAAGTTTCCTCCTGGCGGTAGTATGACTCATGCTTCCGGAAGTGGACATTCATACTGACGAACTTCTTCTTCTTCTCTACTTGACTCTAGCACACATACCCCTTATGAGTCGCTGAGTAGCCCATGAAGATGCACTTGACCGCTCTAGGGTCAAGTTTCTCAACTGATGGCCTGTTGTCTTTCACAAAACACACACACCCAAACACCTTTAATGGGAGTATCCCACTATTATTGTCTTGTAATACTTCACATGGGAATTTCCATTCCAGGACTTTCGAAGGCATCCTCTTGATGAGTTGAGCTGCTGTCAATACTGCATGCCCCCACAGACTTTGTGGGACATTATGTCGATCATCATGCTTCTTGCGGTCTCCAGAAGGTGTCTATTCTTCCTTTCTGCTACTCAATTTTGTGCTGATGTGTATGCACAGGTGGTCTGATGTTGTATCCCGTGTGCTGATAGGTATTCTGCAAGTGTCCTGTTGGTATACTCCGTTCCATTGTCGGACCTCAGTACCTTCACAACTACGTTGTACCGAGTCTGGACATACTTATGAAAATTCTGAAAACAAGCAGATACATCACTCTTATTTTTCATCAAATATAGCCAGATGACACGAGAGGCACAATCAATAAAGGAGACAAAGTATTTATACCCATTCATAGTGTTAATAGCACATGGACCCCAAATATCAGAATGTACTATCTCAAAAGCAAAATGGCTCCTATGACCCGTACCAACATACGAGCTCGTAGTAAGTTTTCCTAATTCGCACGCATCACATACTAATTTTTTATATTTGCTTTTGCATAAACCTCTGGATACAACTTAAAGTATCGAAGGAAGAATGTCCCAACCTTCTATGATGGAGTGTGAAAGTATCTTCAGTCTTCTGCTGCATTCCTCCCATTCCAGCCATCTCTGCCATAGATACCAATGCTGAGTCCAGTCCTTCTCGATCTAGGTACCACAGTCTCTCATGCCAAGTGCCAGTTCCAAGTCTTCGTCCCGTCCCTTTCCCCTGGAAGGTCACCTTAGGAATATCAAAAGAAATAATGCATTTAAGTTGGAGAATTATAGAACTATTGGACAAGAGACTGACTGCAAAGGATGGAGCAGGTAAAACATTGGATAATCTTACTGAACCTGTACAATTAACAGTATCCTTACCGACCACTGGCTGGAAAGTGCCATCCGCTGTGTGAATGGTGTCTGCTGATGCTAGGTGAGTGTAAGAAGAAAACTTACTAGCGTTTTTCGTCACATGTCGAGATGCTCTCGAGTCGATAATCTAGTCTGATGATTTAAGGAAAGAGATAGATGCAAGAGCAAGTGACTCGTCAGTACCTTCTGATGGATGGGCATACATAGCGGCGTTGCCTCTAGCGAAGAATGAGGTAGATGCCTCCTCTGTTCCAGTCCTTTTGTCTCCTTCGATTAACGCTCTCTGCTTCCTCTCCAGTATGTCCATCAGCGCATGATCCTCCTCAGTAAAGGTACCACTAGCTCCTCCATTCCCTTCTGCTACCAGCAGGTTTGTCCGATAACCTCCTCGACCGTCTCGTCGACCCCCTCGACCATGACCTTGTCCTCCAATATATCCTCGTCGATCGAACTGTCCACGTCCACCACCTGAGTTTTCTTCCATAGGTGGTTTGGTACAAGCATATCGATGATGGCCCATCTTTTCGCAGTTGTAGCACTGTCGGTTGTGCTGTCAGGGCTCTTTGCCTTGGACCCTGTGTCGCCCGAGCTGGTAACCGCTAGTGCTGACTTTGCTTCGGGGGGACCACCTATTCCCGCATGTAGTCTGATGCGCGTCTCCTCCTGGATCATGACTGAGATCGCCTCCTCAAGACTAGGAATCTTTGGTTGGACGAGAAATAAGGCCGTCCTCTGTGCGAATGCTACAGTCAGCCCTTTGAGAAATTTTATCGTCCTTTCCTGCAGACACACATGTCTCTTCTTACACTTCGGATCCCCGCAGCTCGCCCTATTTGAGTGGTAATCATAGTCCAACTACAGACGCTCCAACTCCGTGGCATACTCCTGCACCGTCTTCTCTCCCTGTACGGTGTCGTCGATCTTCCCCTTTATCTGGAAGATCCGTAAGTTGTTTTCCACATCATCATAGGTCCTCCTCAACTTCTTCCACACATCCTTCACCATCTCAATGCCATCTACTGTGGAGGCAATAGACTGGACTAAGGAGTTGAGAAGCCAGATGTAGATCACCATATGAGTGGACTTTCACTCGTCGCGTCCTGCCGAGCTCTCGTCCGGTTCTGTCTTCTCGCTCGACAGGAACCCCTCCAGGTTCTTTCCTGTGAGGGTTCTTATCACCCGCCGTGACCAACTCAGATAGGTGGCTGGTCCATCCAACTTCAGATCGATAGAAAGAAGTTCCAACTTTGGCGACGTTCGTGTCGTGCTCTCACCAGCCGACATCTTCATCAACATCATCAATGTCGCAACCTCTGCAGGATCCAGCTTCTTGAGGATCCCCTCCATCGATGCTTCTCCTTTCCGATCACGTCACTCTCGTTCCACGACTCACGTTCGTCCTCGTCGTCCATTCCTAGATCCGAACATGTCTGTTTTCGTCAGATCTAGGCATCGGTGTCCTCTTTCGGAATGGTCCGAACAACGGCAACAAATGCTCCGTTACGTGCGACAGGTAGGAAGGCGGCGCGCACGGCCGGGGGGGGAGGGGCGGCCTGTGTGTGCACCACGGCAGCCGCAGTAGCAGACACGCAGAGAAGGGGGGTGGCTGCTATGCGCGGGTTAGGGTTTGGTGGTGGAGAGAGTGGGAGAAGAAGGGAAATGTTAGGGTTTGGTGGCTGCTAGGATTAGGATTTGTGGAAATGTGGCTCTGATACCATGTTGTAATTGATTGATGATTTCATTGATAGTCTCATAGGCTTTATATAGCCTTTACATAATGAAATATCCTGTGGCATATTCTGGCATCCCAAATATGCCCACATGATATTCCCATGTGTCTTTACAATATACTAAATATACCAATAGCACCATTTGTCGCTGTAATTCTTGAGTCGTTCATGGTTGAAGTCCATCGGGAAAGAAGGACAATTGATCCTCCTCGTCAATGCTAGATATCGCGAGCATCAAACATGTGAACTATGCAATGTACTCTTTGACTATCCTGATGTGCTTGGGTTGCCGCAAATTCCACGTCGCTACAAACTTCACTTGATTTCCTTCTTTAGATCCTTCCAAGCCTCAATCAAACACAAATCTTTTTTTTTCATACACCTACGACGCCACCACAATATAGCATCATCGGTCAAGTAGAGTGAAACAATGCTTACCTTCTCGGTCTCATCCTCGATGTGTAATATCTTGAAGTATTGCTCCACGTTCCACAAGTATTTCTCAACTTCTTTGGCTTCTCGCATCCCACTGAAGGGTTTCGGTTAGGGGATCTTCCTTCTCAGTGCCTCCCTACTCGAAGGTTCTCCGTTCGCAATAGCCTTCTCCAAAATGACAACTTTTGTCTTGACTTATCCGTAACTCTCGATCACAGTCTTCAACTCCTCGGAGCATCGGACCTTCCTGTGCAAGTCCTCAATCTCCGTACGATGTGCCTTGAGCTCCTCCTCAAGTGCATCTCGGATCTCTTGGATTTGCTTCCAGGATATTGCCATGGACGAAGAGACGTCACTCTCCATCCCATCGTAGAAATCCTCTAGCCTTGTGTTGCTTTGCTCATGCGCATCCCATGTCGTTCGAACTCGTCTCCAATATCTCGAGACCTTCTCGATCTCCGTCGTAGGCTCCTTGTTCTCGTCCCTCTTGTTGGTCTCGTCATTCCTCTTCTTAGGCGACGCTGGCCTCTCTTGGACGTTCTTGGATATCGACATGGCACCAACTGACATTCGCTCTAATACGACTTGTCACGCACTTAGTATTTTTTCCTACACCTCGCTTTGTGCGGCGCAAGAACTTTCTCATCGAAGACCAGTGCAAGACTTCCCCAAACGCTTACCTAAATCTCTAAGACGAGAATGGAAAATGTGGAGCAAAAAAGAGATTGGAATGTTGAAAACTTTGCTGGACCGAAAAGAGCTTATAAATTCTTGAGTGGTGAGGAACAATTGGGCTCCTACCTTATTTATAGAGCTTCAATGTCTTACAAACTTTTAGAAAAAGAAACTTCTAGGTCTAAGAGATTTACATGATGAGAAGATTTTAGAACTTCTAGAAACTTAGGAAAGCGTCATGAGAGTTCAAGAGGACTCCACCATACTCTAGAGAATTCTAGAGCCTTCCAACGAAACTCCTATGCTTGCAACATTTTCTCAGATAATGCTGTTTTGTATGGTTGAATTTTTATGGTTTTACACTGCAGTAAATACGTGCATACCGGTTAAAAGTTTGTACATATCGGACTTGCTCGTTCTCACAAAAATGTTGGAACTACTTCTAGAATGGATATGTTGCACCAGCACAACTCGTGTGCACTTGTATGATCTGCCTAGCTCTATCACCGTAACTGCTGATGGTTCAGTGAATACTATTTGGTCACGTAGAATGTAGCATTTTGAGTTTCCTTTGCAGTATCATCTCCTCTAAATTAAACTTAATATGATGACATAGAGAAAGGCTTGGGCAGATCCTGCATTTTACCTCATATTTTTCCTTCAAGTCACAGCCAGATAACTATCCTGAAACAGTTAAACCTTTGATCTTAGCAATAGGTTTGTGGGATTTGCATGTTTTACGAGAAATAGTGGCTGCTTCACAGCTGGCCTCCTAGTTTATGAACTTGGTACCTTCCATCCCCCAAGGAAGGTTCTCAACCACCATGCTTTCCCCCTTTTTGTTGGATTTGCATCTTAGGGCGGGCGAGGGTCTCTGTATATGGAGGCTTATCATGAATTTCTGTTCTTAGTATGATGAGATTTTTCAAGTGTAATAATTAATATGCAAATACCTCCATACAGTTCTCTCTAAATAATGCGACCAGATCCACCCACCCACCCATGGATGGGTTAACTTAAACATGGAAGATAACCAATTTCCATACAACCCATTGACTTAGCTGCTCATTGAGATAGATTTTAATATATTAGTATCTGTCATGCCATGGACAGAACATCAACAGAAAGCTATATTTGTTCCATCCCTCTTTTGTGGGTTTTGAAAATAGTATTTTCCTCCTTATTGTGTTTTTGACAGAGTTATGAAGAACAGCAGCTGCCTGGATATCATTTTGTCCTTCCGGAGGATCGTAGCCTTTCTGGAAACTCTGGAAACATGAGCGAGAGACTAGAAGGAGAAACCAGAGATGATGAAATCATTATTCCTGATACGAAAAGCTTGGAGAATTTTCTGAACAGTCAATTATCCAACAGAAGCTCTTATACAAACCATTTTCCGATCTTGCCAAATTATTCAGGTGCTAATGTCGTCAGGGCATCTAGTAGGCGAACTAATTCAGGGGATTCCATGCTGTCCACCACTTGCAGCAATACCTGCAAGCCTGCAGTAAGCAACCAGGAAACTGAAAATGAGCACAAGAAAGCCATGGACAAAATTAGCGTGATGCCTTCAACCGAGATCCAGCCACCACCACAGCTTAATTCGAAGCACAGAGGGGCTAAGTTTTCGTGGCTGTTTCCCAAGTCAAAGAAGAAACCCAAATCAGCAATGTCCCCAAATACAGTCGAATCCGACGACATGTCCCAGATATTGAAAGATTGGGGAGTTTTCTCAATTGAAACAATGAAGAAGGAGCTGGTCGAGGCCAACGAGAATAGGGATGCTGCCTTATCAGAAGTTACAGAGATGAAGTCTTCACTGGGAGAACTTAGAGAGAAGTTGGTAAATCTGGAATCATACTGCGAACAGCTGAAGAAGGCCTTGAAACAGGCACAAGGGAAAGACACCCCAAAAAGAACAAAGCCCACGAGCGGAAACAAAGACAGCTCGATGCCTGTTAGCCAAGAAGTAATGGTGGAAGGATTCCTGCAGATAGCATCAGAAGCACGGCTCTCCGTGAAACAATTCTGCAAGACCCTCATCAACCAGACTGAAGACGCAAATAGCGATCTGATGGAGAAGATTAATGTACTCCTCCAGCCTCACCAGATGAACCTCAGTAATAAGCACTCGAAAGGCGTGCTCTACCATTTAGAAGCTCTTATAAACCAGTCCTTGTATCAAGATTTCGAGAACTGTGTGTTCCAGAAGAATGGCTGTCCGAAGGTTCTTGATCCCCAGCAAGATCGGCTAGATAAATTCTCCTCGTTTGTCTCACTCCGGAACCTGAGTTGGACTGAGGTTTTGCGGAAAGGTACCGACTGTTACAGTGAGGATTTTAGCAGGTTTTGCGATCAGAAAATGAGTGGCATCGTCTCTGTGCTGAATTGGTTGCGGCCGTGGCCGGAGCAACTGCTTCATTCCTTCTTTGTCGCGGCCAAGTGCATCTGGTTGCTCCATCTTCTGGCTTTCTCCTTCAGCCCACCTTTGGTTATCTTGAGGGTCGAAGAGGACACAAGCTTCGATCCTCTCTACATGGAGGATATTCTATTAGACAGGCAGAAAGCGCAAGCTCCGGCCTGGGTTAGGATTATGGTAATGCCTGGGTTCTATGTGCAAGATAAGGTGTTGAGATGCAGGGTTCTGTGCCGATATCGGTCTGTACCATAAAGATTTGTTACTGTTGTGTATTTTTCCTTATTCTAGCATGATTGTTAGGGAGGTTCAGTAGTGATTCATTCCTGATATTGTTGTACCTACGTTTTTTTCTCTTTTGTGATAACAGGTGTAAGAGAAAAGAAATCAACAAATTCTAACTGTTGATGTGTTTTGCCATTGCTGTCTAACAATTTTAATGAAAAGAGTGCCAACTATTGTGACTATAATTGATTATGGAGTGCAGATTTGTTGTCTTTTGAAAATTTGTTCCACTATGATTCTGATTTCTGCAACAGTATGATTTAGCATCAGATGAAACATTTATGAGGGAATGAATGCATGATGCCTATCAGTTCTGACCTCTCGAGGTTACTTAGGCTTAGATCTCAGCTTTCCATTATAGTCCATGTTTAGATCTCAAGAAGCCAAAAATTTAGGAAAAATCTAGCTGTGGACACTGGTATCATTAGCACCTGATATTGATACTGTAGGTAGGTGTGTTAACTCGACAGCTTTGAGTGAGCACCCATTCTTTTTTTTTTGAAAACAGTGAGCACCCATTCTCATACTCGTCTCTCTAAGAAAAAATAGAGCTCGAGCCCTCTTTAAGAGGCCTAAATTGAGATCTATATTGCTCGCGGGCCACTTATTGAAAATTACTGACAGTGCCGGCCCTAAGCTGATGGGGGCCCGAGACGAAACTTCCAAAGTGCGTTTCCATACTACATAATGTAAAAAAATGTTGTTATTAACACTCCTAAAATGTTATCCACTTTAATTTGATATCATTAACATTTTAAATATACTCTTGCATTACATCTAACATTAATGTGTACATGCATGGTGGGAGGAGTGCAAAATAACATTTTATGAGTGCCAATAATGTTAATACAAAGATAGATTTGAGATTTTAATGATAAAACAATTAATGAGGATTGCAGAATGACATTTTAGGAGTGTCAATAATGGTATTCTAAAAAAGTGTAAATATAACAAAATTTTGTTGTTATGAATATCTGAACCAAGGATCTCCAAAGTACATGTTTAACATTAAAACCACTAGACCACAATGCCTTTTTTTGGGTTTAAAATGACACTCAATACTTACTAGTGCTATTGTAGATAGATTCATGTTGGTGTCCCCTTTGATCTGGGGGCCCTGGTCTGTCGTCCGACCTGCCCTGGCCTAGGACTGTCCCTGATTATCGAAAAAGCCAGAACCATAGACAACTTTATGTCTAAATTTAGCTTCCATAATCATAGACATGTTTACTAGTGACAGGTGGTAACAAAATTTCCAAGAGAAATTTCCAGTTGCTATTTTACCATAAAGCAATTTGCACTCCCACCGAATTACCATAATGTATAAAATCTTCTACTTTTAACAGAAATCGTTAATGGCTAACAATTAACTCCTCTGATCTACATAAGTAAACATAAATTTTTTGAGCAGCGTCACAACTATTTTACCATAATTCAAGATGTACTCAACTTTTTGGTCATAGTTCAAGGAACATCACACTTAAATAGGAGTCAAATGAGTTGAGAGTTTCGTTAAAAAATGGAAAATTTTATGCATATTGATGTGGAGGCTACATCTTGAATTATGGTAAACCAAGAATTAGACACGTGCCACAACCCCCTGGTAGCCTAAAGTGCTCTATCCTTGCATCCAACACAACAGCCAATCCCTCTTAGGGGCTGTTTGGATAGATGTAACTCTTTGAAAGTGTGAAAGTGGCACTTGCAGCAAGTTGAGTTTCCGTGGACTTGCAGCAAGTGGCACTTTTCAAAATGTGTTTGGATGGAGTACTTTTTGTCTGGTGAAAGTGAAAAAAAATTTGGTTTGGTGTTCGGATAGTTATGTAAGTAGAAAGTGGAAGTCTTTTTTGGAGATGTGGTAAACCTCGGTATAGTTACCCCCAATAATTAAATTAGTTATCATAATTAAACCAAAAAAATAAATAAAATAAAACTAAATTAATTAATTAGCTACCATATTAGATGCTAATTATATACCATATTTAGCTATTAATTACTATATTAGCTGCTAATTATATGCCATAATTAACTATTAATTAGTTATTAATTACCATATTAGCTAATATTAATTAATTACCAATTAATTAGCTATTAATTGCCATAATTAGCTAAATATTAACTCCCCCCCTCTCTCTCCTCTGTAAACCCCCACAAAAAAAGTCATCCGACCCTTTCCCCTCATCTCTCTTCTCACTCGGCGGAGGAGTCATTCTCCGCCCTCCTCCTCCTCCACCGCCTCCTCCTCCTCCTCCTCCTCCTCCTCCACCGCCCCCCTTTCCCCTCATCTCTCTTCTCACTCGGCGGAGGAGTCATTGTCACCGCCCTCTCCACCACCACCACAGCGCCACCACCACCGCCACTGCCCTCTCCACCACCACCGCCCTCTCCACTACCACCGCCACCGCCCTCTCCACCACCACCGCCGCTGCTGCCACCACCACAGACCTCCACCACCACCGCCCTCTCCACCACCACCGCCGCTGCTGCCACCACCCCAGACCTCCACCACCA
The DNA here is from genome assembly GCA_029216955.1 of Iris pallida. Classification (NCBI taxonomy): domain Eukaryota; kingdom Viridiplantae; phylum Streptophyta; class Magnoliopsida; order Asparagales; family Iridaceae; genus Iris; species Iris pallida. The sequence continues at coordinate 1,656,639 of JANAVB010006394.1, forward strand.
CCGCCACCGCCCTCTCCACCACCACCACAGCGCCACCTCCTCACTTTCACTCCACTTTCCTCCACTTGCATCAAATTTTTGATGTAACAAAATTTGATCTTTGAAATTCGGGTCAGCAACTCTGACACCTCCGAAAGTAACACTTACTTCACAGTTGCATTGTTATCCAAACGCGGGAAGTGGATGCACTTTCAGCTAAAACTGAAAATTGCACTCCACTTTCCTCCACTCTCAGGCTTCCAAACAGTCCCTTATAGTCAAAACCCTTGTTAGCAATCACCCGAATAAAATTCGTATTATACGCGAATTTTTTCGTATCTTTCATAAACGTATAATACTTGCGTACTTTTGACAGATCCAAATTAGTACGTAAATTTTAAGCATGCAAAATTTTAAATGTGTTCTATATAAATTATTGAAAAATTTGGCATAAAAAACGTGCAGGGAACCTGTTTAATTAATCAAATTTGATAACATATTTAAGAATGTAAAGTTTATAACCTCAATATTTTTATTTTTCGAATATTTTATCGAATTTTTGAACGTATTTTATTTGCATTGAGCCGATTTATACTCGTACTTTTGCCGTCCCAAATTTTTTCCGTTTGCCGAATTGCTAACAAGGGTCAAAACCACCTACAGCGGATCACGATCCGCGTCCTCCCGCCAGACCAATCCTGTCCGTCCATTCCCATCCAATCCAACGTCCCCAAACCCGCCCATACCCAAAAAATTTCACTCTCCCTCCGCCCCCTCCAACAAAATTCAAACATCCCGCTCTCCTCCCTTCTCTATAAAACCCAACCCATCTCCATTTCTCTTCTCCATCACAAAAGCTTCACTCTTTCTCTCTCTCTTAAAAAAAAAAAAGAAGACTTTTTTTTTTTCAATCCATCAATGGCCCGAACAAAGCAGACGGCTCGCAAGTCGACGGGAGGGAAGGCCCCGCGGAAGCAGCTGGCGACGAAGGCGGCGCGCAAGTCGGCCCCGGCGACCGGAGGCGTGAAGAAGCCGCACAGGTTCAGGCCGGGGACGGTGGCGCTGAGGGAGATCCGGAAGTACCAGAAGAGCACGGAGCTGCTCATCAGGAAGCTCCCCTTCCAGAGGCTGGTCAGGGAGATCGCGCAGGACTTCAAGACCGACCTCCGCTTCCAGAGCTCCGCCGTCGCCGCCCTCCAGGAGGCCGCCGAGGCCTATCTCGTCGGCCTCTTCGAGGACACCAACCTCTGCGCCATCCACGCCAAGAGGGTCACCATCATGCCCAAGGACATCCAGCTTGCTCGCAGGATCCGCGGGGAGAGGGCTTAGTTTTTTTTTCCGTCTTTGTTTTGTTTCGGCAGTGTGTGTGTGTGCCCACCAAGTGTTTGATCTGTGTTATTTCTTGCTGTTGTTGTGTATGATGGTGGTAGTGTGTGGGTTCTGTTTCAAGTAAATGCAAATGTTTTGTTTGCTCAACTCATTGCTGTTGTCGTGTCCGGATCCCATCGCACTTGGTTGTACTGATCTAAGGGCTAATTAACCTATTTTATAGCCAATTATGCTATTGGGCACGTGTGTGTGTACAGCCGGTGCACATGCGCGACTGAGTATGGTGTGCTGGAAGGTCGGAATGGGATGGGAAAGAGGGGAGAGCTGTCGGCGGTGGAGAAGATGGTGGCACTGGTGGAGTAGATGGAGAGGGGAGGATGGTGTGATCTTTGTGGTCATTGGAGAGAGTTACAACTTTTGTTTGACGAAAGATGAGTGGATTGAGTTATTCATTTCATTTATAAATAATGAAAGTTGGGAGCAATATTATTTTTTCTATTTATAAATAGTTGAAGTTGAGGACACTTGACTCAAGACACGAGTAAATCTTGAAAAATAAAGAATGTAGGATGATATTTTAGGTGCATCAATACCAATACTTTGTATAAATTCAAGTAATTAACATATATTATAAAGGAAGGTATAATGAAAAAAATTTAAATAGAAAAATATAATTTTAAGATCCAAAAATTTCAATTGAATATATTAGGATTTAAACTTTAAACTAATATAAAATTTAGGGTATAAATACTAATTAGCTGTTGATCTAATTGTTTACTTATCTGGTGGGACTCTAATTTAAAATAATTCTATTTGTGATGAAAATTATATTATTGGATGTAATTGATTCTCAAACATTAAAATAAATAAATGAATTGGTTAATATATAATGTGTTTGGGGGAGAGACATAAAGGAGCTCGGGGACAATTCGCCCTTGGAGTCATAGAGGCTCCTCTGCCGCCTTGAAGAAGGAGAGGAGGTAGGAGAGAAGAGAGGAATGTGGTGAGGGAGAGACAAAAAGGAAACAATGGCTGCTCTCCCCTGTTTTGGGATTTTTTTTCTTTTTTTTTTTCTTTCGAAAATTTAGTTTCAACTTTATTTTTGGAAATTTTTGATTTGAGAGAATATAGGTTGTTGTGGCAGCCAAACCCTATTTGAGATATATACTTGAGCCCATATTTTACAATTCTTCTTGTTGATCATGCTGGTTGAATTATGCCACAATTTGGGACGGAAATGGATCAAATCCCGATTGCATCCAGACCTGTCAAGTGGGCCGGGCCGGGCCGACCCGGCACGAAAATTGGGTGGGCCGGGCCTCTTGGGCCCATGAACTGCAGCGGGCCGGGCCGGACCAAGGGTTGAAAATCTCGACCCAGTCCGACACGTGACCCACGGCGCAGTAGGCTTCGGGTTGGGCCGGGCCGTGCCGGGTCTTAATTGGCATGTAAAATTTGGACATTTGTTTTCGTTCTTCTTCTCAAAATTTTTTGTATATTAATTACAATCATTTTTCAAACACAAAAGATTGAACATCCAACATGTTTTCATATATGTTTTTCAACAATCACATATATTTACGTAGATTAACATAACATAATAACATGATTAAATTTTCTAAATATTAATAACAATCATTTTTTTATATATAGAAACTACTTGATTCTTATTTATTTGGGTGGACTGGGTGTGCTTGGGATTCGAACCGGACCGGACCGGACCTATGTTATGGACCGATATATGTAGTCCGACACGATCCAATATACAGAACCAGGCCGATCCGGGCCCACGATTAACCGGATGGGGCCGACACATGGGCTAATTTTTTGGGCTGTACTCGTGCCGGGCTGGGCCGGCCCGGCCGTTATTGACAGGTCTAAATGCATCATATCATTTGTTACAAACCCTTCACCTACACTCTGCTCGCAATCCAATTTGTTGACGCGAATGTTTGTGAAGTGCAATGATTGCATTTACACTCTTATACCAATATCAAATATAATATAATTTGGCCCATTTGTACCAACAGCTTTCTTTTATTATAGATAACTATTACTTTTAGGAAGACAGCTCATTATTTTCTAATATAATATAATTTGGTCCATTTGAATTTTGAGAGTAACTATCTTTTTTTTTTTTAATTTATTAATTGTATTAACTACTTCTATATTTTATACGAAACTAGATCAATTGTTACTAATCTGATGTCCCACCCAGTCCTCTCTTATGACATGTGGGCCCCACCTATAAAAAATTAACAAAAATGTTCACATATTATAGAAGGGGGACATGATTGGTACACCGGATCAGAAACAGCTGATCTAGTCTCATTTTGCACTTATTATATAGACCACTCATCCTTTCATCATTTGAAACTCATTAGATAGACCGTTCCTCCCTTGAAAATCATTACACGGACATTCTCTAATTTTTTTAATTTATATATAAACTAATAACACTGATCATCCCTATGGTTAATAAAATTTATAAAGAAGTGGTAATCTATAAAATTGTTTTCGAAATAAAAATAATTCCTGTAATATATTTATAAAATATAAGAGAGGTCAGTGTAACTAATTTTTTTTTTCTTTAGTTCTTGGCAATTCTTACGCTTGTTATTTTTAGGAGGAAAAATACCATCAAAGATTCAAAATGTTATAAAAGGAAGAAAAATATTTTTTGGATTCTCTTCCCCTCTGCCAACCTTTTAATAGAGTCCCACTCCCACACTCTCACGCAATCCCACCCCTCCCTATTTTCCTCTCCTAAATAAGTTCTCCCGCCACATCAACCCAAAAAAAGGAAAAATATTCCGCAGCAGCAGCACCATTTCCTTAGATCCCGTCACAGCGCCCGGCGATGGATCTCCCGATCGTGGACCTCTCCGCGTACCTCTCGTCCTCAGCGGCGGCGGCGGAGGAGGAGCTCGCCGCGCTGTGCTCGGCGGTGAGCGGGTCGCTGAGGGAGACCGGCGCGCTGCTCGTGAAGGACCCGAGGTGCTCGGTGGAGGACAACGACCGGTTTCTCGACATGATGGAGAGGTACTTCGAGAGGTCGGAGGAGTTCAAGCGCCAACAGGAGCGGTCCAACCTCCATTACCAGGTCCTCCTATTTCTTTTTGTTTCCCCCAAATTTCTGTACTAATTTGATGCCTAGGGTTAGAATTCGAGACTCATAGTTGAATTTTGCAAGCGATTGTAATCGTTTATGACAACGACAACGACAACAACACGGCCTTAATGTCGAACCGGCGTGAGCCGTGTCGTGTCGGACACGTGTCGGACGCTCTCCGGACAGTCCAAAGTATGTGTCTTGTCCATGGCTCAGGTCTGTGTGCTCTCGAACGTTAACAAAAAGTATACTCTCTCTCTCTCTCTCTTGCAGCCTCAATCCAAGTTGCTTTAGGCATATCCCTAGTTACAACGACGTCTTTGACTGATTTATTGTCACTCATATTAACCTCTTAACCGGAGTATTGGTATGTGTTACACATGTCCAAACCATCTTGGACGATTTTCTATCGCCTTGCCCTTAGAGCATCTCCAACCCTATTGTCTTGTTTTGTGTTGTGAATCCTATGTGGCATGAGACATAAGACAATGTCTTTCCTATGTGGCAAGATGACATTCACACAAGACAATGAGATAAAAATATGTTCTCCAATGCAAAAGTTTTTTTTAATGAGATAAAAATGTTCTCCAATGCAAAAGTTTGAGAAGACAATAAAATTACTTTTTTTTTCAACTTCCAAGACAACTTTTTCACTTCTTCTTTTATATATATATTTTTATTCATAATTGATGATGTGGACATAAAGTCATTGTGAAGTGCATTGTCTAGATCTAGACAACCAACTTCACATTCTCCTTGCCATATCATTGCTATGTCAACTTCACAATTTATTTCACATTTGCATTGGAGAAGTACTTTTGAAAAAAATGCTCGTCATTCCTATGTGGCAACCATTTTTTCCAAACTCACAATAGGGTTGGAGATGCTCTTAATCTACACCACCTTGATGTAACGAGGATTTTAGTGACCCGACGGAATAGCAATTAATTTGCACATGCATGGGCAGATCCAGAAATGTATACTAGGATGGGCTAGAGTGGGTTGGGGTGGGCTAGGTGTGGGCTAACAACCCCCCCCCCCCCCCCCCCCCCCCCCCCCCCCAACACACACACACACAACCACCACCAACCAAAAATAATAAAAAATAATAAAAAATAAAATAAAAACTATATGGAAAAAGAAGGAAAAAAAGTTGGGGTGGCCTCAGGTTATACCTGGATCTGCCCCTGTGCACATGGAGTCGTTGTTAGAGATTTTGGAGCTTTTATCAGATTCCCTACTACTTATCCCTATCCTGAATTGATGTACCCTACTTTTCTAGGGATATTTCAATGGTTATGTTGAAGTTGGTAGTCTTTATAATCTCTTGTTATAAATAGGCTTCATCTCTTGTAACTGTAACTTTCTCATAAATAATTAAAAAAAACTTGTGTGTTGTCATGGGCATAGGAAAAATAAATAGATCTTTGAACCAATTTAAATCTTGTGTGCTAGCAATTGTTGTTCTTCATTGTTGGTACCATTTTGCAAATAGTTATATTGTTGGAGATAAACCCTATAAATTCTCTTTGATATATGTATTTGTTATGATTCCCACCATGATAACTCACATTATTTTGGAAGTTTTATCAACACCTTGGAAGATTTTGTAAGTCTAGGATGAGATTATACTTATGATTCCCTGCATTGTTTTGTTGTAAATATTTTGTTGAATTGTTAGTAATATTCGTCTTTAGGGTTTGCATTATGTGAGTTATCTTCTGATAGACCCCAAGTTTTGGTACTAATTTGATAGATAGTTATGAGGTTTTTGATATAGAAAGGCTTTATTTTGATATCGTGTCTTAGGCTAATATGATTGTACATCTTAGAACGATCTATGTATCGAAAGTGCAAACGTCAGTGGTTTAGCGGTTTACCTTCAATGTGCGATTGAATTGGGTTCCTCCTACGATATGTTTAGACACGGTCGTTGAAGAATCCTACGTGAAGAAACTTTTTTTCTCTATCCTGCAATGGAACTACTACGTAGTAAGGAGAAGAGGAGAGAAGGAAGAGTGACAATAACTTAAGAGGCAAGTATATGTGTTAGGGTTTCTTCTCGTGAGAGTATCCTCCTATATATATGTATTAGGATTGCTAGATACGACGAACCTAGACAAACCCATGGGTGCGCACATCGGTAATCAGCTGGGCTGGATTAGACCTGGTCTGGATAAAGCCAGATCATCTGATTCGACTTTATGCCAACATACCCTCACTTGCACACAGTGGGTAAACTCATCTACTTTCCTATCCCATGTAGAATCACATATTCGTGCGACGTGCAACCATGAATACCTGCAAACGGAACACCTTAAATCAAATTTTCTAAGGAACCAACCTAAGGATAGCCCCTATCGCAAAATAAAAGGAGAGAGGAACTAATGTACCCCATATCGTTGGCATTGTCTTATTTGAATATTTTTCAATCCCTCGAGTGAGAGAATATCCAAATACCAGGGTTACATTATCAGTCATATTTTCTTGCAATACATGGATGCGCCTAAAGTTTGGCCATTGAATAAACATAAGGCACACCTCATGATATTCCTCTCATCCGATACATCTGTTCCCGTTATCGATCCGTTTTTTCAATCATATTCCTTTGATGTATCTTATTGATTTCATCGTACAAGGAATCCTGTCAAAGTACTAATCATTGACTTCGGACTTCACCATATAGAAAAATGTCTCTAAGGGCACTGTCGTCATATACATTGGTGTACAACATGCTTAGCCAAACCTCGGAGCTCACATAGTAAGGAAGCAGGGATCCATTCTTCGCTCTTCTATGCGGTCGTCATAGCACACGTTATATAGAAACATGTTACAGTGAAGTGACTCTCCCGGAGAGCATATGTCTATGTCCATATAACACCGTGCATTCCTAGCCCAATTTCCCTTTGGCTTTTGACTAACCAATTCCCTTGTGTCGTCTGCCCACAAGCAACAACCACAATAGAACAATCTGGCACTATAACATGTCATAAAATTATTAGACCATGACATCCATGAATTCCTAGATTTTTAGGATTTCTAAGATCTAAAAATTTAAAAGAGACATGTTTGCTCTGATGCCATATATAGATATTAGCAAGGTTCTAAATGGTGGTTGGCGGGTGCGCGGTGGAGAAAGTCCGCCTACTGCCTAGGCCGCCTAGACGGTCAATACATTTTGAACATTTTTTACTATTTTACCACTGTTTTTTTTGTGCATAATATGCATATTTTAAGGGTGTTCCATGTATAACTAAGTTTTAGAACGAAGATTTATAAAGTTTTAGTTTTGTAAAAGTGAACCATTGGCTCATAATGCTTATAAAACCTTTTTGGCCAAAATATCTTGTTAGGTATTGCTCCGCCTAGGTGCCCGCCTACGCCGCCTCACCTCGGCCTATGCCGCCAACCTCCGTTGGCTGCCTACTCCACCGCCTACCGAAAAGCGGTGTGGAGAAAGACCGCCTACCGCCTAGGCGGGCTAGGCGGCTGCCATTTAGAACACTGGATATTAGAACGATCTAGGTATCGAAGCTACAAGCGGAAGCGATTTCGCGGTTTACCTTACATGCGTGATTGAATCATTGAATCTAATATCTCCTACGGTTTGTTGAGACATGGTTGTTGAAGAATCCTACAAGAGAAAATTCCTTATTTGCCACCTCGCAACGAGACCCCTATGTAGGAAGGAGAAGAGGAGAGGAGGAAGATACACACTAACTTGAGAGACAAGTGTATGGGTTAGGATTTCTTCTCCTGCAAATACCCTCCTATATATAGGCATAAGGATTGCTAGGTGCAACGAACCTATACACACCCATAGGTGCACCCCTGTTGGTGCAACCAAGCCCACATAGGGAACTAGCCCCCTATGGGCCGGCTTGGGCTGGACCGGACCTGGTATGGACCGAGCCATAACATAAATTATTTCACAAAGCCACTGTTGAAACTACCGAGATCAAACCCGCCCCCCCCCCCCCCCCCCCCCCCCCCCCCCCCCCCCCCCCCAAAAAAAAAAAAAAAAAAAAAAAAGAACAACCCCCCTCCTCCACCACACACGCACACAAAGGGTCCTATACGATAGCGATACTGCGAGCAATGCTCAAAAGTTTGTCAATGTGTATATAGCTGAAAATTCAATATAGGCAGTTGAGAAACATGTTGGATATTGTTGGAATTTCGAAATACGATTCACATATGCGGAAAAGTTTATGACTTGAGTAATTTTGTTATTTCTAATCATTTGTATCAGGTGTTTTGGTGTATAATTTGCTTGCCAACCCTTTGCATCTGGTGTTTTGTGTAGATTTTTCAACTCATTTGCTTACTTGAATATGCTGAAAGATGGGGAAATACTCAACTCTTAAATCTCATTTTGATGGCACTATTCATCATAATTTAACTCAAGTGGGACGGGGTGAAATCACATGCATTGGTAAAATTCCATATGTTATGTGAGTGTCATATCATATGGTCTGTATGCATTCACGGCGACATTGCTGATAAAATGGTAGCTGGATCTATATCTTACTGCGATATCTAACATATGATTTGTCTCTGAAAATTTGTCGAAGTATGTAAATGCAGCTCATTAGATTCATATATCGTTATAATGCGACCAATTTACCACTTTTCTACTTGTTGTCATTCTTTGTTGCCTCGAAAAAGCAGGTAGGTGTAACACCTGAGGGAGTGGAGGTACCACGTATTTTAGTAGATGAAGACTTACAAGAGAAAATAAGGACGATGCCAGAGGAGTCTAAGCCATCAATTCCTAAAGGACCAGATCCTAAGTGGCGGTACATGTGGAGAGTTGGACCTCGGCCAGAACAAACCCGCTTTAAGGTCATAAACCTGCAATTTGCATCATCAACAACTTTTACATGTCCTCGTTATCAATTAACAACCTTTTGCATTTATTTCCATTGGTATAGGAACTGAATGCTGAACCTGTGATACCTGAAGGGTTCCCTGAGTGGAAAGAGACCATGGACTTGTGGGGTTACAAAATGATATCTGCAATTGAGGTAAATATCTTTGTGCTTCCCTTGCGGGTATTATGCTACTTCATATTTGCATTGATTCTGCCTCATGGTTGGTACTGAACTGTACAAATACCTATACTGACTAGTTCTTGTGCAGGTTGTTGCTGAAATGGCTGCAATTGGCTTTGGCCTGCCAAAAGATGCTTTTACTTCTTTAATGAAGCAGGTACTGACATCTAAAAGTTGTTAAGTTGATTGTCTTTCTATATCTTAAAAAAAGGTCAAGTACATAACTAGCTTGCAATATATTAAGGCCCACATGGTATGACAAACTTTTAATATTTCACCCACACATCACTTGTAAAGGGAAACTGTTTTGATAATCTTGCGGAGCTTATCCTTTCACATAATAATTTTTACGTTCAGAAAACCTTGTTCATTCATATATCCTTGATAGTGGTTGCTTAATGGTACAGTCTGCATTCTGATTATCAGATATAATGTCTACAGAATGGTCTCTTTTAAGTTTAACTTTCTTTCCTTCTTTCCTTTCACGTGCTCTTCTTAAGGTGTCTTAGAGATAACCGTCTTCAATCTCTGGGTGGGGTGCTGGAAAACATGACCTGATATCTAGGCTATTCCACATATCGGCATCTCATGAGGAAATTATCAGATGGTTTCAGGACTAATACCTACATGGTTGTTTAAATGATTACGTTTTCCTGTGTCGTTTAAGGGGAATTCTGCTAGAAGATGAGTTAAATAAGGGTGTCGATTGTTAGTATTTTCAAATTATATGTTTATAACTAACAGCGTGTGTTAGAAAGGGTTGTTTAGATTGGTGGTTCAAGGATGATTGCATGAGGAGGTCATGGGTTCAAACAATGGACTTGACAATATTTTGCCCTAATATTTGATCAGCTCGCATCGCTGCATGAGAGGGTTTTTACCAACTCTATGGTTCGAACTGATGACCTCCTTATATGATCATCCTGCAATCACCAGGCTAGACATCCCTTGGTGATGAAAGCTAGTATTATAGCTTATAATTCGAAAATACCAACAATTACATTTTCCATTTGAGCATCCTGCTACTTCTGTTAGCTGATGCACTGATTTATATATTGAGAGGAGATGATTGGCTTATAGAACATTCTAGTTTGAGAAGAAAGTAGTATGTTTCCAATTTCTCCTGTATACAAAACAGGTTACAGCAGTAACTTACTACATATGAAGGTTGTCACTGATAGCTACTTTCTGCTATGACAATTTTCATTTTTTGTATTATGAAGTGCCAACCTTAGGAAGAAGGCTAGAAATCTTTTGACATAAGACTGCCAATTTTTCTAGAAAGCCAAAAATGATATATTTTGTAACAATATTGGGAGTTCATCGATCTTTCATGTCTTGTGAAAGGTCCAGCAATCTGTTCACAATTTCACATGATGCTACCTAACTGCGGGGAATCTCTCCGTGCACTAATGGAACTGCGTATCTTAATTCATGATAGTAATATACTGTGCTTGAAACACGACTACATTTCCTATTTTCGTATTGTTCGTTGTCTATTTTCCTCGCTTAATATAGAGCTCTCTTGTCGTCACACAGGGTCCCCATCTCCTTGCTCCAACAGGAAGTGACCTTCGGCGTCATGGCTGTGAGGGCACCGTCTTTGCTGGCTACCACTATGACCTTAATTTCTTAACCATCCATGGTAGGAGCAGATTCCCTGGACTGAGTATCTGGCTGAGAAATGGACAGAAAGTAGAAGTTAAAGTCCCTATTGGCTGCCTCCTTATCCAAACAGGAAAACAGGCAATCCGTTATCTTTCTCTTTCAAGCGATATTTCAAACCATATAGTATACCACTTTCTCCGAATCAAAATTAATGCTTCATCATGTTTATATTGTTCGACGCTGATCATCTTAAGAATGAATCAATTGCAGTAGTATCTTTCTTAAAACCTTTATATGCACACTATCTGCAGCTAGAGTGGCTGACTGGTGGCGAGTGTTTGGCCGGAATGCACGAGGTGGTTGTGAGTAAGAGGACTGTTGATGCTATTGAACTCGCTCGCCAGCAAAATCGCAGCCTGTGGAGGGTTTCTTCCACAGTAAGTGCCTATAAAATCTTGCTACGATTACTCTCTTGTTACGCCATGAAAATGTGCTTCATCTGTTGCTTATTCGGTTTTCACAGCTGTTCGGCCACATCGCCTCTGACGCTACGTTAGAACCTTTGGGCCGCTTCGCTGAGGCGCCACTTGCGAGCAAGTACCCTCCTGTGTATGCAGGGGAGTATGTGGAACAAGAGCTTGCAGCAATCAATCTGAAGGGAAAGAAAGTGTAGCCGTACATAAATGCTGGAGGTTAATAATTCTTCTGGATTGGATTAACCAAGGGGGAAAGGAAGACCTTGGCTTGTCTATTTATTCTAACAGCTTTTGGTTTTTTTTTTTTGTTTTTGTTTTGAATAAAAACTTATTCATGGCTCTGCGCTCCCATTTGTATCGCTCGTTCAGTTCCAACATATGTGCTGTATCGTTGCAATGGACACATCTGCAAATCTGTGCTGAGTGCGTACCATGGAGTACTTGTTACTAGAAAAGCAAGGCAACGTTTTTCTCATTTGGTGTTATAATTATTACGAGGTTGCTCTCACAAATTTCGTGGAGGCTCTAGTTGCTAGTTTCTGAACTCAATATGGATCGGACAAGGCGACCGCCACCCATTGGAACTCGGAAAAGGCCCCCATCACTTTGGCCCATATATACAAAATTTCTCCTAAGCTTTCCCCTTGGAAATTTATAGAACATCCAGTGTGTAAAACTCCAACTGAACACCAACATCTGTGACCATCTCATAATCTCATCAAACTCGACTAAATGTAATGAATTGTAGTTATGGGCCATTCGGGTTTTGTATGTATGGATTTAGGGGTGAGCATTATTCGATTTGGACTGAAAACTGAACCGAATAAGAGATTCGGTTCGGTTTAAAAAAAAATTGGTTCGGTTTTGGTTTTGAAAATATTAAAATTTTTTTTTATTCAGTTTCGGTTTTGGTTTTGGGTTTCGGTTTTGGTCCAAAATCGAAAACCGAATAAGAAAAATTTATACTGGAAATTGCTGAGATACCCAATTTCGGGGTTGGTTTTTATTAAAAATCCACCGGCAGGGTGAGTTTTATGAAATGCCCAGAATTATATATTTCTACGTTAAATATTCCAAGATTCTCTTTAGATACTATGTATATACAAAATTGCCATTTTGATAATACCAAAACTACCCCTTCGCACAAACTCAGATTTGTATTGCGATTTTTGATTTTCGTCTTCTTCTTCTTCTTCTTCACGAGAGATCTGGATTCTATTGCTCTCATCTTCAGCAGATATCGCAAAGATCGTTCGTAGTTCACTGTACTTTTTTTCAGTCGAACTCTGATCATCGCTCATCATCATCATTATCATCATCATCATCATCTTCGTGGAGAGATTTGAAGTTTTCCGACGATTAGGTCAATTGTGGAGAGAAGATCTCCTTCTTCTTTTTCATAAGAGTTGGGATCGTTTTGGAAAAAGAACGAAAACTCTTAAATCTTTATTCCTAACAAATTTTTTTCCAAAAAAAAAAAAAAATTAGGTTTCTGTCAACTGTTCTCTCATTCTCCGTGATTTTAACACGGAGAATGGTCATTCTCCATGTTAAAATGACGGAGAATGGCCATTCTCCGTGCTAAAAGCACGGAGAATGGCCATTCTCCGTGCTAAAACCACGGAGAATGGCCATTCTTCGTGCTAAAACCACGGAGAATGACCATTCTGTGATAAAATGACGGAGAATGCGTGCTAAAACCACGGAGAATGGCCATTCTCTGTGCTAAAATGGCCATTCTCCGTGATAAAATGATGGAGAATACGTACTAAAACCACGGAGAATGGTCATTCTCCGTGTTAAAATGACAGAGAATGACCATTCTTCGTGCTAAAACAACGAAGAATTGCCATTCTTCGTGTTAAAATAACGGAGAATGACTCCGTGTTAAAATGACGGAGAATGACCATTCTCCGTCATTTTAACACGAAGAATTGCCATTCTCCGTGATTTTAACACGGAGAATGACCATTCTTCGTGTTAAAATAACGGAGAATAGCTATTCTCCGTCATTTTAACACGGAGAATGGCAATTCTTCGTCAATTTAACAAGGAGAATTGCCATTCTCCGTGTTAAAATAACGGAGAATGGCTCATTGTTAAAATGACGGAGATGGCCATTCTCCGTCATTTTAACACGGAGAATGGCAATTCTTCGTCAATTTAACAAGAAGAATGGCCATTCTCCGTGATATTAACACGGAGAATTGTTATTCTCCGGGATATTACCACGGAGAATTGCCATTCTCCGTGGTTTTACTTCTCCGGGATATTACCACGGAGAGTGGTTTTACACGGAGAATGGTCATTCTCCGTGATATTACCACGGAGAATGACCATTCTCCTACATTTTATGGCAAGTTGAAACTTTGGAAGGCTATAACTTTTGACTGGGAGGTTGAAATGAGGCCCGGTTTGTCGTAAAATGAGCGTATTTCCGAGGAGCCTGAGATAAACAGGTTTTTTCGTTTGTCGGCCTTTAGAAAATTTAGAATCGCAAAAAAAAATGATGTTTGAACCTCCATTTTAACAGTTTTACCGTTTGTCGACATTTTCGGAATTTTCCGACGAGTTTTTGAAGTAAGGTTTGAAGATTTTGAAGGAGAAAACCTAGATTCGAAAGTGAGCAGCCTATGGAAGAGGAGAAAGTATCGAAACGTTTTTTTTTGAAGAGTAGGATTCGGGGGTGTTTTCAATAAATTAGAAGGGCAAAATGGTCATTTAGAACACCCTTTATATATTTTTTGCTAATTCTGGGCACGCGATAAAATGTTATTTTGCGGTGGATTTTTCATAAAACTTTTACAATTTTTGGGCATTTCATAAATTTTCCCAAATATATATATATATATATATATATATATATATATATATATATATATATATATATATATATATATATATATATATACTAGTCCAAATGTACGTGTTTTGTACGTATTTTAATTAGAATATCATAATGTCAGTTGTTGTCTTTTCGTCCTTTTCAGGTGATTATTTATGTGTGTGCTTTCTTTTTTCAATGCCAAGATATTGGAAGTACAATTTTTTTTTCTTTTTTTTAATTTTCTATTGAGAATAATAATATTTGAAAAATGGTTAGAAAAATTTATTACCATTGGAACATGAAAAGTTGTATGGAAAAAAAACCTACATGCAAACTTTATTATTTTGACTCTTAAACATAAGTGACATGCAAGTTGACATAACAACATTATGTTTATAAAATACTCAAGGTTATTTTAGGAATTCAAAAGTTTCACCACCAACTTTTCCTATTATATTATAAATAAATAAATAAATAAATAAATAAATAAATATATATATATATATATATATATATATATATATATATATATATATATATATATATATATATATATATAGAGAGAGAGAGAGAGAGAGAGAGAGAGAAAAAAAAAATATATATATAGAGAGAGAGAGGTGTATACTAAATATATATAGGTATATACTATCGGTAGATACTAAATATATCTAGGTATATTTAGTTACTATATATATTATATATTAACAAAAAAGGTGCAAATAAACCGAAAAATTAAATAAACTGAATAAACCGAAATCGAACCGGTTTAATTTGGTTCGGTTTAATTCGGTTATGGACAAATTCGGTTCGGTTTCGGTTTTGCTTATTCGGTTTTCGGTCGAATTCGATTTTCGGTTATTTGGTTCGATTGGAACTGAATTAACCAAATGCTCACCCCTATATGGATCCCCCTTGGATAACTTCCTAAAGGTCAAATCCACGTGGATTCCACCTTGAGTTAACTGTTTACCCATGAAGAAAAGTTTTTCTTTTCCATGTAAGAAATTTGAAAAAAAAATTTATAGAGGGATAAATTTTGGCTACTCCAATGAGAATATATTCAACAAGTTTAGCGACACTAAGTGGGGTCCGTGAGTGACGCTCCGAAAAAAGTGGCAAATAATTTGTTAAAAATATCCTAACATAGATAGTTCGACGCTACGGATTCAAACGACGTAGGTCTTGTCACGATCCAAAGTCCATATGAAAAAAATGTGAATCCAGTACGGTCAAATTAAAAATAAACATATATAATATAGAAGACTTATGTGTAAAATTTTTAAAATAAATTTATATTCAAAGAATACGCACAGTCGACCTCCGTGGAAGAGAGGAATTGAACTATTTCTTGCGAGCACTAACGCGACCGTACTCGGCTTCTCCTCAACTCCTACGTCGAAGTAGATTCGACTACAAATCTAGGGTGTCTCGTGATTTCCTGTTGATTTTCGTCCAATGTTAGGTTATTTTTGTTTTTCAATTGAAATTTCCGATTAGGGTTTTCCAAATATGGAATAATTCAAATTTCAATATAGGGATTATTCTAATTCCTGTTGATTTTCTCCAATTTAGTTAATTTAGTGTGCATATTTTTGTGATCATGCATCTTAGACATTATGATATTACCTTTATTTTTTATACTAGCTTCCTGATCATTATATATACCACTACTAAAATAACTCATTTTAGCGACGTTCGGAAACGTCGCTAAATAAGGAAATTACGTCGCTAAAACCAATTAGCGACGTATTTAGCGACGAAAAGGGGACGTCGCTTAAAGGCAAGTCGCAAATGGCACTTTAGTCGCCGAACGTCGCTATTGGCGACGCGTAATTTATTGTCGCTAGCCGTCGCAAAAATTGCGACATATAGCGACGTCGAATTACGTCGCCAAAATGACGACGTAAAGCGACCACTTGCGACGCTCTGTTATTTATATATGATGACATGGCATGATTTAGCGACGTCCCCGCTAGCGACGTCTAGCGACGTAACGTCGCTAGTTAGCGACGTATAGCGACGTCTGTTTGCCGTCGCAGTACGTCGCAGAACGTCGCAGAACGTCGCAGATGATAAAAAAAAATTTAAAAAAATATAATTGATATTTTTGTTATGCTGTGTTTCTGTGTTTACAGTGTGTGTGAAGTGCAGTGTTCGAACCATCGACAGTTTCGCTTACTGTTCTATGTTTTATCTTGGATAGAAAGAGCAACAGTTCAGGGTGCACTTCTCAGAGCTTCCTCTTCACGTCCTTCACCTTCTCGGGAACCTTTACGACGTCCGAGAAAGTGAAGGACGTGAAAATGAAGCTCTCAGAAGTGCACCATGAACTGTTGTTATTTCTATCCAAGATAAAACATGCAACAGTAATCGAAACTGTCGATGGTTTTCGAACACTGCTTTTCACATTCACTGTAAACACAGACACACATCATAACAAAAATACACAATATATTTTTTTAAAATTTCGGCAGCACCTCCTTTGTATATCAGATCATCGCTTATAACCCAGCGTAGGTATATTTGTCATCCCCATCGCAGATATCACAAAGTAAATATCACAAAGTAAATATGACAATAAAAATACCAACAAAGTAAATATCACAAAGTAAATATCCAACAAACATCATGTCCACAATGGAGGGCAAATAAGAATGAAAATCAGTGTACAGAACGGTCAATAGGCCCATAGGGCCAATACATACAAAGATGATAAAAATATCTACTGGATCACTGAGGACTCCTGCCGTGCATCTGGGATAGCATGTACTCATACTGCTCCTGGGTGAGATGCACCGTAGGGGCAGTAGGAGGCAGTAGAATGTCTGGAGTCGGCGCCGTCGATGGACCGGGAGGACGTACCTGCTCCAGCTCTCGCAGTCGCTCACCATGCGCAGCAAGGGTACTCACCACCTTCTCAGTATACTGAGCGAGTGAGGCAGATATGCTCCTCTGCGTTCCTCCAACTTGACCTGTCTACGCTCTGTGCGATGCGTAGACTCGGTGAGCGTCTGCAAGCTGGCAGCTGTAGTCTGATGCAGTCATCAACTCATGTATACTGCGCTCGACCGCATCAAATCGTCCGGTGACGATCGGAGGGTCGGATCGTCGCTCGACCGCATCAGAAATCTGCTGCTGCAACTCGCGACGCAGCTCCTCGATCTGAGGACGAACATCCTCAGCTCGTGACGACGCCTGCGTAGCCGGAGACTGCGTACTGACAGAGGGGGCCCGGGATGACTCCGAAGCCAAATACGCGCCGTAGGATCCTGTACCGTAGTACGTACCCTTCTGAAGACCGCCAACGGCGGTCATCCAGAGCTCGTCCGACAATGGCTCTGCAGGCGGCTGGGAGGAAGTACCAGCCCCTCCCTCTGCTTGCGCACTAGCAGCAGCAGCAGCATCAGCCGCCTCCTTCTGTAGCCGAACAAACTCGGCCTAGAACATGTTTGCTAACGTGTAAGTGTTTACTAAAGTCTATATTGATATCTATTTTCCTGTTTTCTAAATTATAGTCAGTTAATATAAAGAATAGAACGTACATATGCCTGCGTCGCCCTCTCGTCAATGAAGTCCCCAGCCCTCCGATGGGTGACCAGGAAGACGGTCACCATGTTCGGGTCCTCACCCTTCTTTACCTGTTAAAATATATTATCTATTATTAGTATTAAACATTATATCGAACTATATATAAATAAATGTCCGTCATAGGAAACGTACCAGACGACGAAAATGCTCCGTCATCGGAATGGAGCCACCACACCACTTACCGGCGCTCGACCGCGCCACCTTGGCCTTCTCAGACCGCTCCTGGTACTTGGGCTCGCTGAATCTAGCCTTCATCGCAGTCCACTGCTCTGGCGTAATCCAACCCTGGATCGGCTGTCCGGAGCGATCACGACGCTTCTGGTCGTCGATCGTATCACGGATGAGCTTGGCTATGACGGCAAAAAATTGGCCCTCGATCCTCGCCGTCCGGTGTGGTGGATAGAAATAGGTCCCCTACAAGAAGTAAAATACAAAAGTTGTATAATATACACAAATGATTATTAAAATTTAAAAATAAACAAATTTTTTACCTTGAAGTGGGCGAACCAAAAGGCCTTCCTATCTGCGGGAGCATCTGAGTAGTTGAGCCAAGGCCCACCATAGTTCTGCCTCACAAATGTCCCCAGCTGTCTCTGTACTGCAGAAGATCGATATCTATACAATAATAATTTTTCATGAATATATATGTACATATAATCATTTGAGAAATATATAATAATTAATTAACTTACTTCATAGGCCCGTCCGTCCAAATCTCCATACGCGTCTCGCCCGGGGGAGCGCATGGAGGGTCGCTCTCACCTCCTGCCTGGGCAGGATCAGTCTGATCGCCGTCCTCCATATGCTCGGCGTGGGCTCCCTCCATAGAGTCGTCGATAGTAGGAATGCTGGACGGGGGATCAGGGATGCTGGACGCGGGATCAGGAAGGCTGGACGACGAGGGAGGAGTCGCCAACCTGCTAGAACTGCCATGTCCCGGTAATGGACCGGGAACAGAACGGTACACTGGCGTACTCGGAGATGAGGATGAGGGTACGGAACTGCCCTCTCCATCCCCAGCCCGAGGCTGACGGGACTGCCTAATATATAATCTTCCGCGTCGTCCAGATGGTCTAGTCATACCTGACAATAAAACATATGACAATAAAACAAAAAATATATTTATATGATAGACATCACAGATTTTTGAAAAATATCATAGTCATAAAGTGTCACTGAAGTATCATTAAAAGTGTCAATAAAGTGTCACTGAAGTGTCACAGATTTATATGATAGAAGTGTCACTAAAGTGTCAAATATGATGATAAAACAAACGTACAGATTTAATCCTCTTCTGAAAATTCATCTAGTTCGTTTAGCTCATCTACTTCTTCTTCTTCTTCTTCTTCTTCTTCTTCTTCTTCTTCTTCTTCTTCTTCTTCCTCTACATCTTCACTTTCATCTGCATCTTCCTCTTCAGATAATTCTACTTCTTCTACACAATTAGATGTGTAATAGGGAACTTCCGTCGTGTCCACTTCTATAATATTTGTTACAAGAGGTAGTTCATCCTGTTGATAAGCTATATCCTCAACCTCAAAGGTATTTCTAGCTTTGGTCTTGCATACTGCCCACCAGTCCGACCTTGTTGTTCCCCGTTTAGGATAACTTGTGAAGTACACGAGCTGAGCCTGACTTGATAGGACAAATGGTTCATAGGTTTGATATCGACGCCGATAGTTTATATCAACAAGACCGTGCTTGTCTACTTTCCAACCTTGACCTTCAATCGGATCGAACCAATCACACCTGAATAACACAATATTAGCAGGCTCTATTCCATAACTATATGTCAGCTCCACGATCTCCCGTAGCACGCCATAGAAATCGTTGTCCGCATCAACATCTTTGTAGTTCGAAGATCTGATACACAAACAGCTGTTTTTGGTAGAATCGAGATCCACAAAGTTGTCTCTGATCGGGCAAGTTGTTGACTTGAACCTAAACCCATTAACACAGTAGCTTGGCCATATTTTTGCAGCATAAATTGGTCCCTTGGCTAGCGTTCTAATAGACTCATTCTCAAGTCTTGCGTATGGACGATCGACCTAAATACCACGAAAGAAGCAATTAAGCTCATTCTCAATCAAGTGCATATACAAAAAGGTAATTACAGAGTTCTCAAGTCTTACATATGCACTCAACCATGATAGAAAATAACGCCTCATTTCTTGTTCTAGTTCTTCTTCTGTTATGTGTGGCCTACCCGACCTCACATCATCATTAAATATGTGTGTCCGTGTGCGTGTGTGTGTGTCCGTGGGAGAGGAGGAGGAGGAAGGAGAGGAGTTAGGTTAGGGTTTACCTGAGGAAGAGGAGGAGGAGGTCGGATTGGGGGGGGAGGAGCTCGAGGAGGAGGATCTCGAGGAGGAGGAGCTCGCCGGAGGGGGAGGGAGTCGCCGGGGGGGGGGGAGGGGGTCGCCGGGGGGGGCACTGACAGAGGGGGAGGGAGTCGCCGGGGTGGGGGGGAAATGAAATTTTGGGTTTTCGAGTGAGAATGAGGGGGAAAGAAGGCTGCTGCGTGCCCTAAGTAAAATAACTTAGCGACGTCACGTTTTGACGTCGCTAAACGTCGCAAACTTGGCGACATATACATAAAATATGTCGCTGAACGTCGCTATTCGGCGACGTAGTACATGTCACCCCCAGTTTTTAGAAACAACGGTATTTTTATCATTTTGTACTTTTGAATATTTTTAAAATTTATTTATAATTTATGATATTGTTTTGGGGTTATTTGAGTCGGGTTCGAATTTCAGCTCATTCCGACTTGTATCGGGGACCCGGGGTAGCTTAGACTCTGATCGGGACCCAACTGGAACCGACCAACTTGTCATGACCAAACTCAGATATTTATATTTGACTAATCCCATTTGATTTTAGTGGGATTAGGGATTAGAATTAGATTTAGAACTTGAAATTAAGAGTTTTCAAGTTACCATTTTGACCCCAACTCAAACCACTCATTTCTTTGACTTGGAGGGCATTTTGGTAAATTGCCAAATACCCCAACCCTCTAGGATGTGGTCGGCTATGTATGGAGCACCCCCTCTCCTTTGCTTCACTCCAAAGCAACCTCTCTCTCTCTCCATTTCATTTCTATCTACAACTTTCTCTCTCTTGTTCTTCCCCAAATTTCTAGAGAGCAACTCTATTGATTTCATCTCCAAATCCATAATTTCTTCCACCAAATATTCTTTTTTTCTCTTTTACTTCATGAAAGGAAGGAGCTAGCCAAGTTTGGGAGATTCGGAGCTCGTTCGTGTCCTTTTGGAATCTCTACGTGTCGGTGTCGAGTCGGAAGGCTTTTTCATTTGAATCTCTCTCCCGGAAGGTATAATCTCTCTTCTAAATCACCCCAACATACATATAGGATTATTTTTGACCCATAGGAATAACCCCCATGGTTGTGTCTCTATTTGTGTCCGTTTCGTATCCTTTTGGAGACTTTTAGAAGTGTTCTATGTGTAGGTTTGTGTCCTAGTAGAAAATTTCTATTGGACTCTTATTTTTAATATATATATTGTGTGATTAATTATTAGATATTTAAATTCCAGATTTTATATTGTTTAGAGAAGGTATTTTCAATGTATCATATTGTATCATATTTGTTATATATATATATATATATTTACATGGTGTCATGAGAATAGTGGTAGTGGTGTTGAGAGTGTGTATTTATATATATATATGTGGTGTATGTATGTATATATATATGTGTGTGTGTGTGTCTGTATATATATATAGATATGTGTGTGTGTATGTAGATATGTATGTAGGAGAATGAGAAGGAGGAGAATGAGGAGGAGAATGAGGAGGAGAATAGAGAGGAGAATGAGAAGGAGGAGAATAGAGAGGAGGATGAGGAGGAGAATAGAGAGGAGAATGAGAAGGAGGAGAATAGAGAGGAGAATGAGGAGGAGAATGGGACAGAGAATGGGACGAAGAATGAGGAGGAGAATGGGACGGAGAATGGGATGGAGAATGAGAAGGAGAATGGGACGGAGAATGGGACGGAGAATGACGAGGAGAATGAGGAGGAGAATAGAGAGGAGAATGAGAAGGAGGAGAATAGAGAGGAGAATGAGAAGGAGGAGAATAGAGAGGAGAATGAGGAGGAGAATGAGGAGGAGAATAAGGAGGAGAATGAGAAGGAGAATGAGGAGGAGAATAGAGAGGAGAATGAGAAGGAGGAGAATAGAGAGGAGAATGAGAAGGAGAATGAGGAGGAGAATAGAGAGGAGAATGAGAAGGAAAATATGCCACAGGAGCAGCAATAGCACTAGCAGGAGCAGCAGTAGCATGAGGAGGAGAATGAGAAGGAGGAGAATAGAGAGGAGAATAAGGAGGAGAATGAGAAGGAGAATAGAGAGGAGAATAAGGAGGAGAATGAGAAGGAGAATGAGAAGGGTAAATGTAGAAAATAGGGTATTGATGAGATATTGAGTTTAACTTCTAAGATGGGATTAGAAATAAGTTGTTTTGGTAGGTAATGACTATATGAGGGTAGTTTAGGCTAGTCTTGACCTCCGTTGACCAAGAGTGGACTTTTTGACCAAAAGTCAACTTCAAGTCAACACTTGACTTAGAATTGACCAAAACCAAACCAGAGTTGACCAGTTGACTGAAAATTAACTGTTAGTCAACATTTGACTTGTTTGACCTAGGGTTGACTCAGTGTTGACCAGAGTTGACTTTTTGACCAAAAGTCAACTGTAAGTCAACCTTGACCCAAATTGACCTAGTTTGACTTGGATTGACTTCCTGTGACCTTGTTTGACCTTGGTTGTTCTAGTGTGACCTAGTTTAGCTTGGTGTAACTTAGTTTGACCTAGTTTTGACTTAGACTTGCATATCATGATTAGATTAGCTTTTCTTTCATTATTAAACCATGTTTTGACTTGTAGTATCTCATCTTTAGGTCTGTGATTACTCTGAGCGTCTGTTCACCTTATCAGCTCAGGACCACAGGCGAGTACATTCACTGATAGTTTTTATTGTCTTGATATCTGCTATATCCGATTCAGTCGTAGTGTCTTACTTGATTCTTAGTCACGATAGTTCACGGACTAGTATATACCGGATTCCTGTCATGAGATGTCATTCTTGGATTTTCTTGGGATACTGGTACTTGCTCAATCTTATTCTTGTACTTGTATTGACACCGATTCCTGAGAAGGAGTAGCTACCTTCTTAGGAAATCCCGTGCCATGACGTGTTATGTCTGGATCCGTATACTATTCGGGGATGGAGGAATTATTAGAGGTTATGTGATCAAGCCCATCTTGTGCAATCTTGTGATACTAGCGCCACCCTCACCTCACGTAGGGTGTTGCAGATACCTCTTGCCGGGTTATCCAGGTTGGCCGGCATGACCCTTTCTAGAAATTTTCCTGTGATTGTCGGGCCAAGTGGATAACCCTATCTTGACTCCCTAGCCGATCACATATCGCTCTAATAATTCAAATCACATTTTACATTTATTGTTGTATCATATATCCAGTTCAGTTTTACTTTCTGTACTTCTCACCATGCTATGATTTTATTTACTCACATGCTCTACATGCCTTTACATTGTACCCTGATTGGAGACTAAGTTCTGCTCGGGAGAAGAGTTACAACCCCGGTCCTTGTTTGGTTTAAGGGTTGTAACTCGACTTTCGAATGGTTCCCAAGTCGTCTATATCTTTGTCTTGTATTTCATTATACTGTCTCTTATAGTATTTGTCAATTCACATGGAACTGCTGTTGGTGTTTGTACTTGCTCATTTTCCTGACAGGATACCGTTATGAAATTTTACAGATGTTTCTGAGACAGATGGAGACTCAGGCCAGGGCAGTGGCCTGATAGATTGGTCACTAGATTTTATACTCCCTGAGTAGTTAGCACTTGTTAGGCATGACTGGACTGCGATCCAGCTTTGGATTTTAGAATGTAGTATTATATATTATTCTGTGATGTTATGTTTAGTTTTGGACTTGTGTGGATCTCGAACTTATTTCCTGCTTTCATCTATCATATTTCCTTTCCATGCTATCTACCTTAGTTTTACATTTGTGATTGAGACTGTATTGCTATGTCACCTCCATTCGGAGTGTATATACTGTACAGGTACCTTTATCTGTTCAGTTGTAGTATTTCTAGATGACCTAGACAGCGTTCTACCGCCGATGCTGCGGCGTAGGCTGGACGTAACCACGTACTCGTGTCCCTAATCAGGGTGCGGGTCGTGACAGTACACTTCTGTCGCAGAACGTCGCTAGACAGCGACGTTTTGTGACGTGTTTAAAACGACGTCGCTACTTGCGACGTCATTTATTGCCGTCGCTACATTACGTCGCTATTTGATGATATTTTAGTAGTGTACTATTGCTTGAGAGACACTTCACTTGCTTTCGTATATTGTGATAATTATTGTGTATCTTGTTAGATAGAGATAGATTGCTAGTAGGCTATAGAATTGTCTTGCAAATCAGTATAATCCAACAAGATAAACCGTCATGACCATAGTATGAGATATCTGAGTACTTCGTACTGCGTAGTTCTTCATCCTTGGTTGTCCCAACCAAGCGGACAATACGATTCTTCTGATATTCAGACTCATCAGCATTCGTCGATTTGTCTCGACGAACCGAATCAACCGTAACCCTTAAAAAATCTTAAAGACTTCTCATTATGTTCTCGACAACCCGCAAACTTTTGTCGAACATTCCTCAAACCTTCATCCGATGTTTGTGGCTTCCTTGTACACCTTAGCAGCTTGAGCCTATTACATACCACAAGATATATCTCGAGCTAACAGTTGGAAATCCTTCATAAGCTTCCAATCTTTGTCTCCAAATATATCACGACAGTCATCATCTGCCAGCTTTTCTAACGAAATCAAGTTGTAGCGGAAACTTGGAACATGCCAAATCTGTATCTCCTCTTCCCGAATTTTTTTCAAAATTTTTATTTAATTATTTTTTCTATTTTTCGTATTTTGAAATATTTCATCTTTGAAACGTATGAACGTTATTTTACTATTATAGTTTATTTCAAAACTAGTTTAACATTTAGGGTTTGAAAATAACATTTGGTTTAATAAAAATATCTATTTTTGAACTCATTATTTGCATTTCAAAATATTGGTTAGTAATTTAGGGCTTTCAAAATATTGGTTTGAAAAAAAGCTTTACCAAATTATATTTTCTAAAAAGTAGGCTTCGGATTATGAAATTATTTTGAATCAATTGGATGATTAAATACTAAGTTTGAATTATTGTAACAAACAAATATTACACGTATATTCGATTTAGTTTTTATATATTAATTATTGCCTTGATCAATAGGAAAATATTGCTAAATTATTTTAATGGAGATTTGGTATTTATGAAAATCTATTCTTCAAATTAATTGTTACTATTAGTATTTATTTTAAATTGATTATTGTTATGAAACGACATATATAGAGATTAAATCAATTATCTTTTAAATATATTTATTTGAATTGAATGACGGAAAGATTTGATCACTTTATATGTGATGGATTTAAATCTCTCGAGAGATTATATGTGATGGATTTAAATCTCTCGAGAGATAGGGTAGCCCCTATCTAATTAGGAATTCCTTTACCACTATATAAAGGGGGAGTCCCCTTTTGTTCTCAACAATTTTCCAATCATCACAATCCCTAACCCTAATTCCTAAATCAGAAATCCCTAAACCCTAAATCCTAACCCTAATCCCTAATTCTGCTGTCCTCGTGTCGATGTTCCCACACTCATAACCACCACCAGTAGACAAACCCCGACCAGAGCCCTGCCGGCTCCTGTGCCTGTACCGCCACGACCAAAACAACTACCCCTTCCCTGTCATCGACACCACTCTTCCTGCCAGAACTCACCATCCACCATCATCAATAGCAAACGCCATTCACCACCACCCTTTTACCGCACCCCCTTACCACTCCGACAATCCCCTGCAACCACCATTGGCACAACTGCACCCACCGTCCACGCCCAAATCCCCTGACCACCATTGTTTTCCCAACCATCTCTTCCTCCTCCACAGAACCCCACGCCACCAGTCCCCTCCACTCGACCACCGTAGCACCATCACCATGTTACCTGATCGACGTTGCGCACCACCCCGCCAACGCCCCAAACTCCACCGTGACAGAGACCCTCATCCCTGTCTTCGGCTAGGGCAGCCTCGCCAACCCCCTCTCCTCTGCCAGTGAGCCAACGCCACCAACATAGGCACACCGACCACATCACCTCCTCGCCCCGCGCCTCGACCGGCCTCCTATCCCCTCGAATCCTCGCCGCAACCACCATCAACGTCACCGTAATCCAGCTCCTCCGCATGCCGTGCCTCGACCGGCGGCGACAAGCTCAGCGCCGGTGACGAACCGCTGCGCCGACGCCTCTGTCCCAATCTCAGGCGCCACCCTTGTGCGCAGTACTCCGGTGAGAACCCTCTGCCCCAAAGTCGCTCAGATTCAGGACGCCCTTTACCAACCTGATGCTGGTCTTCTCCTTCCGTCCAGCACGAGCAGCCCTCTTTTACGGCAAGCCCCGCCGCTGGCGAGCGAAGAACTCCTCGCGCCTCACCGCCTCTGGATCTAGCCGGAGCTTTTCCCCCCCGCGCCTCTCCAGAATCGAGCGCCGCCTCTAGTGGATGAAAGCTCTCCCCTCTCCCCATGGTGAGCTCTCACGAGAAACCCCTCGAGAAACCCCTTCCTCTATGATGCTATCCTCAAAAATTTTACATCTCCAACCATCAGTCCTCAAATAATAAACAACTATTATTTATTTCTACATAAATTTATTTTTTCACAACCATTTATTTTTTCACAACCATTTTATATAATCAAATACATTAACGTTATGTTATTAATATTATTTACCGAGATAATATTATAATATTTTATAATATTAAATATATTATTTAAATATTTCATATACATTAACGTATAGATAATATTATTTATATTATTTATAATATTTCATATACATTAACGTTTAGCTTTGAATTTCAATGTTGTTGTATTTTTTTAACTTCAATGTTGTTGTAACGTGTAGACTTTTAATTTCAATATTGTTGTTGGTCTCAATATTTTAAAAAGTTTGATGTTATTCTATTAATTTTTGCCAAATTGTTCAAATATTATTTTATTAATCAAATGAATCTAATAAAAAAATACTAATAAATATATTCAATATTAGATTCTATTTGAAGAACTCAAAAATAATATTTTAATAGTTTTATTATTATATTATATATAATTATAACTTAAAAATATGTTAAGTTAATTAAATTTAGTGTTTAACATATGTAGGATATACAGTAATTAGGTACATCATGGAGGGCAAATTTGTCATGAATATCCTCAAATTTGAGGATTTCCATTCTCTCTCCTCACATTTGAGGAGAGAGACTCCTATCCTCAAATTTTTTGAGGATCCATCCTCAATTTGAGGACCGGTTGTGGAGTAAATTTTTGAGGAGAAATCCTCAATTAGGTTTTTGAGGACAAGGGTTGGAGATGTCCTAATACTCTTCCTTTCCCTTGTCTCACTCTCTCTCTTTATTTCCAAATTCTTTCCTTAGAGCTGTCAAAATGGGCTAAGTCCGTTGGGCCGGCCCACCCCGTCCGCCAAAAAGGTGGATTGGGTCGAGCATTTAGGAGCCCGCCAAACAGGCGGGCCTAGGCGGGCTGGCCCGCTAGTAGCCCGCCCCGCTGTGGGTTAGCCCGCGGGCCAAGTGGGTTGGCCCGCCATCTATTTTTTATAAAATTTTTATTTTTTTTATTTAGCACATATATGAGATATGTATTATAAATGATAAAAATTCTCATTTAATGCAAGTAATGACGTATAAAATATTAAATTTGGTCATTTATTTACATGAATGAATGTATTTTAAAGAAATATCTACTATTATAATGTTTCTTGTATTTTACTTGTAATTTGATGCATATGAGAGTGAGTAGAAAATATTATATATATAATTTTTTTTAAGAAACTAAAACAATAATTAAAAAATTAATAAAATTAAGCGGGCCGGTCCGCCTAGCCCGCGGCCTGCCGGTAGGTTGGGCTGGGTTGGAATTTTTTCAGCCTGCCAAAATGGTGGGTCGGCCCACCCCGTCCCGCCACGGTAGGTTACGGGCCGACCCGCCCCGCCGGCCCGTCTTGACAGCTCTATTTCCTCATCCTCTTATGATTGTTGTGCTTTTGTTTTGTTGTGGTTGTTTTCATATATATAAAACCAAGGGGACATCAAAAATGCTGTCAAGTTATTTTAGGTAATTTATAAGGGCACATCAATTTTTGATCGGGACTAGTCCAGATTGGGACTAGCCCAGGTTTGGGGGAAATTTACTCAGGATAACCTATTTTTTTACTCATAGGGCCGTCCCAATCCAACCCCCCCCCCCCCCCCCCCCAACCCCCAAATTTTAGTTTCATTTTCACATTTCACTCTCTCTCTCTTCCAAAATCCTATTTTCTCTCATCTTCTTCCTCTTCTCCTCCACCATTTTCTTCCCCCCTAACATCTTCTTCTTCCTCTTCTCTTCTCTTCTCCTCCACCATTTTCTCCCTCCCTAAGCAACATCTTCTTCTTCCTCTTCTCCTCCACCATTTCCTCCCTCCCTAAGCAACATACTTTCTCTCTTTCTTTCCAAAATCCTAACAATTTATATCGATTACATTACAATGTTTATTTCAATTATTTGTAGTCCATTTGAATTAAAATCCAAGTACATTCGGAGTGAAAAATTACTCATTTGAATTAAACCCAAGTAAACACGATCGAAAAAATCCTGCGTCGGCTAGGACTGCCTAATTTTCTGGCAGTCCTACAAATTGATAGGACTGCCAGAAATAGTTGCAGTCATACTTCACAGCAAGTAAAATCAAGGATTGCCACAATTTCTGGCAGTCCTGACTGTATGTAGAACTGTCAGAATTTGTGGCAGTATTTGGTTTCTCTCATCTTCTTCTTCCTCTTCTCCACCATTTTCTCCCTCCCTAACATCTTCTTCTTCCTCTTCTCTTCTCCTCCACCATTTTTTCCTCCCTAAGCAACATCTTCTTCTTCCTCTTCTCCTCCACCATTTCCTCCCTCCCTAAGCAACATATTTTCTCTCTTTCCTTCCAAAATCCTAACAATTTATATCGATTACATTACAATTGTTTATTTCAATTATTTGTAGTCCATTTGAATTAAACCCCAAGTACATTCGGAGTGGAAAATTACTCATTTGAATTAAACACAAGTAAACACGATCGAAAAAATCCTGCGTCGGCTAGGACTGCCTAATTTTCTGGCAGTCCTACAAATTGATAGGACTGCCAGAAATAGTGGCAGTCCTACTTCATAGCAAGTAAAACTAAGGACTGCCACAATTTCTGGCGGTCCTAACTGTATGTAGAACTGTCAGAATTTGTGGCAGTCTTTGGTTTAACTTGCTGGGAAGTAGGACTACCACTATTTTCGGCAGTCCTATCAGTTGGTAGGACTGCCAGAAAATTAGGCAGTCATAGTTTGCACATGTTGAATAGCAAGTCCATTATTGTTCTTCTTGGTTGCACTTGTTGAACACCAATATTAGAGTTTCCACCAATATTAGGGTTTGTATATTATGAGGAGCCCTTGGGTGCCATCGAAATTGCAAATGAGAAGGAAATTAGGGTTTTGATGGAGATGGTGAGGATGAAAATGGTGGAGAAGAAGAAAATTAGAAGAAAATACATCCCACATTTTTGTTCTTGTTCTTGTTCTTGTTCTTGTTCTTTTTTTTTTCTTGTTCTTCTTCTTCTTGGATGTGTTGAGGAAGAAGAGAGCAAAAATAGAAGAATTGACTTTTATACCTAGAAATGGGATAGCCCTGACTAATTTTTTCAATAGCAAACTTGTAAATAAATCAAACTTAGAAATGGGATAGCCCTGTTCAAAATATGATGTGCCCTTATAAATTACCTTATTTTACTAATAACTTAGGGTTGAGTCAAAGAGGATAGTTATTAGTAATTATTACAATACAATATTTGATTAGTTATACTATATACATATGATGTGTACACACATACTGATAAGAGTTTTTATCATTAATTATTAATCCTGATGAGACCAGCTGTCTCAATTAAATTTCATTCTTATTATTTAGTATTTAATAATAGGATTGATTAGTTTAGGGGACCATAGACCAGTAGCAGTTGTGGGCTATAGATTGTTTTGAATTTTTATTATTGGACTTTTCTTAGTTTATTTGGGTTGGGCTTATATATTTTGGGCTATTAATATGAATTCTGTTTTGGCATATATATATGTACACGTATATGGTATGTATATACATATGTTGTGCCATTAGTAAATAAGTTACTAGTATTATTGTTAGGAATATTATCACTATTATTATACAGTAAGGTTGTTAGTAATTTTTTAATATTATTCCTTATAAATGGTATATACATATATTGTTATCACTATTATTATTATTGGTAATAATATAAATTCTTGATTTCATCATTATTATTTTGGTATTTTAAATTAAAATATAAATTGAATAATTTCTTAAACAAAAGTATATAGTTTTGGGCTTCGTCCTATATTTATATTCCAATTGGGTTCGAAACCCTAAATATACTATTATAGGGTATTTTTATCTGTAGCTTTTTAGTTTAAAATTGTATTTTAACAAAATCTAGGGTTTAGCTCTAAAAAGAGTTTTCTATGATTCTCGGGTCATCTAAAACTATTTTAAAGGGTAAAATATAGTTTCAAATATTACATATATTTCCTAAAAAGCTTTTATTTATTTATTTATTTAAATTCTCTTCGATTCCCATCTTAATCGAGACTAATCATACTCCTTATTTTCTTGCCAATCTTGAATTTCTTCACATCGACCCTAGCCAATCAGGCTAATCTGGACTCAACGGGTTTATTGGTTTCAGCAGCTAAGGACCTCAGGCGAGTACATTTCTTGTGTGTTTTCAATGTTGATATTTACTATATTTGTATGATTAGTGATGCATAATTGATTCTTGACACGTTCGTTATACGGGTTAGTGACATATGAATTTTTAGTCATGGTACCATGTTTTATCGTGTTTATCTTACCGTGTTCGTGATTTATTGTCGTGACTAATCCATGTGTAGTAGTCGGGCGAAAAAGTACGTACTAAGTAGATATATGATCAACCCCATAAACCGTGCTTTATTTCATGCAATGTAGATCATGCATTATTTCATGCAATGTAGACCGTGAGTATGTAAATTCTATGTAGACCGTACGGTGTAATGGACCAGCCTAATCACATATTGAAAGGCGTACTTCAAATCACGTAGATAGTTAAGTTCCTTATTCCATGCTTTAATTCTCTTTATAGTTCATGCCAACTGTCATCCTTTACTTTCCATGCCATATTTTATAGTTATTTCTTTCATCATATATGTCATTCTCTATTTACTGTTTTTATAGTCGTTATCATATATTTGGAATTGTATCCTTGAATTGTACTCGTTCCATTTCTGACGGAAAACCAATATTTTACAGATTAGTCGCGGCTACTATTTAGCATCGAATTCTTGGAGAGATACGGGTGTATATGCTAATGTCAACCCTAGAAGACTAGATAATCGAGTTAGTTGTCTTTTCTATTTTGTGAGATATTGTATATTTTAGTAAATGTAAACTTGTAAAGTTTGTAATCTAAATTAGTTATTATGAATGAGCAAAGAAAGTTATTATTTTATGTGATTTTGAGCATTGTGGCTAGACATTGTTCTACAACTGACATTGCGGCGTAGGCTGGCTTGGACACGCACTCGTATCCCAAAAAGCGGGTGCGGGTCGTGACAAAACCCCCTTAACAATGAGCTTCTCACCAAGCTCCGTTGTCAAGTGCACATCTCCAATGCCCACAACTGTAGCCATCCCCTTATTGTCAATCTTCACACGTCCAAACCAACCGCCTCGATATGGCGTGAAGGTATTCCTATGTGGAAAGGAGTGATACAACGTCCCCTTGTCCAAGGCATGTAAAGTCCCGCTCCGCTCAGTTCAACAGGATAAATCAATGTATGCAACGTCGTTTAGACTTGGCTATGCAGCGACTTGCTCGAACTCTCACTCGGTCGAGGCAACTCTTCGTTCAGGTGGATGGTTTCGATGAACTTGTCGCTGCTTTATTTTCACACCTAGTAAATGGATTTTTCTTATGCACTGTTTAGGAATGCTAATAAAAGAGACAAACCCACATAGCTAAGAAAATAATCCCGTTATGTGTCAGATTTTGTATAGAACATGAAATATTGAATTTAATGTCTAGATAGCACTTTACGTTGTGTTTTCAAATTGACAATCGGTCTTTCGATCCCACGACTTGGGTTAAATTGAAGTTCTTATACTGCCACATACACTATCGACTTATTGTTATAGTTTATACGTTCCCATGGTGTCAATACGGGTTATAGTATACACTTTTATACGGTTTTATTGCACGTTTTTTCGGTTTCAAGGTTTGTCATATAGAGTACGACTCGGTTTGTGATACCGCACGAAACAAGGTTGGTTCAAGTTAGGCAGGAAGGCTATCAAATAATCGCTCCTGAGTTTGAGTCAGAAAGGTATGGAAACATGAAAGGTTCTGGGGATCGTTTGTCGTCGGGGCAGTCCCTGGTTTGGGAGTTGCATTGAGATGAAAACACTGAGATGAGTTAGGGTTTAAGAAGGATGGTAAGTTGAGTCGAGCCTTGTAAAGTCATTGGACAACTTGTGTAGAAGGGCCCGGATCCTCGAATGGTATCTTGGGGCCACATGACCGTTTCGGCCTAGGAGGAGACGCGATAGCTGTGCTACATTTTAGCATGGGTGTTTCGAGGACTTTAGCGGCGCTCGCTACCTGCGCTTCAAGGGTCTCGTCTATGCCAAGCTATAAGTATACAGATAGCTTATTATGCTAGCGAACTTCATATAGATTGAGTCGACGTGCTTGTGGCAATCCGCTGCATGGATTGAGTCAAAAAGTTAATGCATGGCACGCAACGTACCTATCAAGCCTAAGATTTTGCTTCAACAGAGGCACGTGCTTCGACACAATATGTGGTGATATGGTTTAGTAGCTTGACACTGAGTCCTTATATTATAACTGTATTATTGTGTTGAAACATGGAGGCCAAAAAGTAAATATGGAGAAGTATATACTATGTTGCCAGGCACGGTTTGTGACATAAGTAGTCTTGTAGTCTATATGCCATGAAAATGATTATAAGGCAAGATTAGAAAGACAACTAAAATCATAATGCACACTCACTAAAATAATGTATTGATTTTGTATGAGTGGGTGAGAGGTGTCATGACCCGCACCCGCTTTTCGGACGCGAGGTCGTGAGCAAGCCAGCTACGTATCAAGCGGACTCCAGCCCAACTCGAATACGTAAACGCTGTCTGGACTATGGTAATGGGCCTAATCAAGGCAAGGCAAAACTATATTTCAATCCACAATAAGAATAATAAACATGAATGAACAACTATGGGTCGTGGTCTGCAGTCCACTAGCATATGTGTCCGATTAGACTCTAATGAAATAGTATGAGTCTATAAAAGTAGGCTAACAAGCAGAATATATCATGATAAGGAATGTAAAGCACGAAAGGATAACAAAGTAATATTAGTAGCAAATACCTGAGTCCTGTAGACGAAATCAACTACCATCATGCTCAGCTAACTACCTCCGTGCAATCAACTACCTGAAGAGATCATCAGGTCCTCAGGGGACTAGCAAGATACATAAAAACATGCCTATCTAGCAGTTTATCATGCGTAAGAAATGAGCAGGGAAGACAGAATACGACAGGTGACTATGAACACGGATACAAGAAACACTACGCATAAATGAACTGCTGGAAGGAAGCATGAACTCATGATAAGAAACCAATCGGATACTCAAACCCTCGCCCCTAGTGTGGACTCGCAGGTGCGAACAAATGACTACTAACCCTCGCTCCTAGTGTGGATTCGCAGGTTAGCTTCAAGAAATCACCCTCGCCCCTAGTGTGGACTCGCATGTGGGAATTCTAAAACAAGTTACAACAGTTCAATCATGACTTACACATCCTACGACACGATATGACTCAGTCATGATACATGTGATGACACGAATTAGGTATAACTACCGTATCAAGTCATGAACGATGATGATATACGAACAAGGCAAATAAACTAATATACATGGTATAAAGAAAAACATATAAACCAAAATCAACCAGAGAAGCCCGATGATAACATATAAAAAGAAGGACTATAAGCATGTAAATAAACTTTAGAGGGAGGCAAGATATACTTGCCTGGTGGTAGCACGAAGAACCAACCATAAACTGTCAACTGGTAAGCCAATAAGTCCAAATCTCACAACTGTCCCCGAAAGCTGAAATAGACATTACCAATGTTTTCAGAATAGTCAAATTAGCTAGGATTGCTCGTCTTTAAGTTCAATTTTGGACACAGAAGTAAAACGGTAATTTCGGACCAAAACGATGTCCGTCGTTGGACCCGCTTTGCACCGAAAAGCGTACCAGAGTCAATGGTCTCAAAAGTCATCAAACTATATATCTACTGATTCGTTTTGATGGTACGAACCCAACAGTATGTCCAAAGTTGGATTCCGGCAGGCCGTGTACAAAATTGCCCGTTGAATCGGATCATAGGATCCGCAAAACGGCGATCCGATCAACTGTCTCAGAATCGGACCAAACTTGACATACATGACCATAAAAATGATACGATCCTGTTGGTGCAAGTTTTGTCTCGATCTGACAAATGTGCACAAAGTAATTGAGAAATTTGCAAAGAGGTCGATACGGTAAATTTCGACAGATACGTATCAAATTCGTCGTGCACACGCGACCAATTTGAATTCCGTCAAAGACCACATGTCCTCGAAGTCGATACACACCTTTCGATGCTTTCGATTCGTGGCCACGTCGTCCGGTTTGACGTGACGCACGTCGTATCAGAGAGTTTTCCTATCTTTTGGGAGTTTTCGAAAACTGTTTTTCTGAAACTTTGGATATGAAAATATTTGCGTACAGTGCATAACAAATTAAACTATAGGAAGGGATTTAAAGAGCTATAGGTGCTATAAAACTTTGTTCAGGTGGAATTTTGAAATTGTTAATAGGTTGACGAGGACGGGCCTTCAAACAGGGCTCTTTGGACTGTTATAAACTCTATTTTCTGACAGATTTTCCATCAACTTTGAGTCAATTTTCTGAGCGATCTATGGCATCTACTTACAAACCAATTGAACAGAGTTAAAGGGGGTTGGGTTAGGTTTATACCGGAAGAAACGGTTCGTGGAACGATCGAGAGATCGTTGAGAACGTTCGATGCGAAGTCGGCCCTCCTTGCTGCTACTGATGCTGTCGCTGTGCTGTTTTTCTCGCGCGCGTGCGGCCTCCGGCGGCTTTGGCCGTGCGCAGTGGTGACGCCGACGGTTGTTGGGGGTGCGCAGGGTCAGGGGTCGTCACAGGTGAGGTGGAGGAAGAGTTAGGGTTAGGGTTAGCTCGATAAATCCCTTTCCTCCCTCGCATACATATGCGATATACTCGGCTGCTTTGTGCAGTATAGGTTAGTCGGGCCCATGTTGGGCTGGGCTCGGTTGTTGCTCTTCATTTTGTTTCTATTTTTTTAAATTTTTTCTTTTATTCTATTTTCCTTTATACTTTGTATATATATATATATATATATATATATATATATATATATATATATATATATATATATATATATATATATATATATATACAAACCTTTTTTTTGTATATATGTATATATACACACCTATATATATATATATATATATATATATATAATATATATATATATATATATATATATATATATATATATATATATATATATATATATATATATATATATATATATATAGGTGTGTGTATATATATATATATATATATATATATATATATATATATATATAGGTGTGTATATATATATATATATATATATATATATATATATATATATATATATATATATATATATATATATATATATTTTCTTTTATTCTATTTTCCTTTATATTTTGTATCTATTATATATGTATATATTATATATGTATATCTATTATATACAAAGTATAAAGGAAAATAGAATAAAAGAATATATATATATATATATATATATATATATATATATATATATATATATATATATATATATATATACATTAATAAATTCTAAATATATTTATATGCCTATATAATTAAATATATATATATGCCTATACTTTATATCTACTTATGTATATCAATAGATATATATATATATACCTATATGCATATATGCATATAAAAAATATATATATATATACCTAAATGCATAAATGTTCAGTAACACCAATGACTCCTAATAATACATTTTTCATGGACAATGTCTATACATAAAATTTATCTACACGATAATATATGTTTTACTGAGAACACAAGTAATCGATAATAAAGATATTTTATATTAATTATACAATCAATAAATTCCTTCAAAGTATCAACAATACTACTACTACTACTACTACTACTACTACTACTACTACTACTACTAATAATAATAATAATAATAATAATAATAATAATAATAATAATAAAATACAATAATCGATAATAGGTATTGCATCTACTTAAAATATGTCTACATGGGTGTATTTGGTCTCACTACATGCTTACACGGGCTCTGGTTTGATTTGAGTCCAGTTTGGACTAAATTGGTGCAGCCGGATCTCCTACAAGTCAATAATATAATAATAGTTAAATAATTAGATTATTTATAGGGTTATGTCACAACTTAGTCTGGTTTTTCTAGTTAGGGCATCACTATGGCTCAGCCTTCCCTGGCATGGGTAATACACTAGTCAAGGCACGCCACTGCACTATCCGTGCCTCAATTTCTAGTCACCTTGTACTCCAATTCCTAACCATGACTAAAGTCATCTACCATAATAATTAACTAATTAATTATTTATAAAAAAACTTAAAATCACCATTTAAATAAAATAAATAATAAAAAATATTTCAAAATTTTTGGGAAGATGAGTTACAAGAGGCCTCCCCACTAGTGCATTTTTTGTATTGATATCCCCACATATTGTATGCAGGTTTCAGTTAGTAACTCGTTCGGTGCGGAGCTCGCTTGAACGCATCGAGGCATGTAGTTCCTTGGCATTTCGAGGCATGGACCGCGTTGGAGTCTTCACTCATACGTGACATAATGTATGAACATCACCCACTTCAAGTTGCAAGCTTAAGGACATGATCTTTTGTATTCACAGAGAAAGTGAGATTGAGTGATTGTAACTTAGCCTCGATCAGTTTGTAAATTTTGCTGCAATATTCAATAAAGATGAGTTCATTTTGTATACAGTTGTATTGCTTCAATTTTTCCGCTTCAGAACTTCTGTGCGACTCTATCGTTTAGCTGCTCAATAGGTCGTTTTGGTATTTATTTTATGTGGGCACAACCTAGGCTCGCGCGACATCAAGCACATAAGAGGATGATCGGATCCGCTGGGCCATGACAAAACCGATTTATCGTCATGACACATGCTGTAAGGTTCCTCACATCTTGCGGTGATAAGATCTTCCATAGCCGTAAAAATTTTCTGGTTATCATTGCCTTTAGTCTTTTTATTTTTTAGCTTCATGCAATTCTGTTTAATGTGACATTATTTGCCACAGTGATAGCAGCCCTCCTTGCGGTCCACACTCGCGTGATCCCATGAACTCTCCTATATCCTTGCCAATAACTTCAGTCTTCCCTTCCCGTATGAAGCAACCAGAGAGGCTCATGTGATGATTCTATCTGCTTAGGCCGGACCTCCTCGTTCAACAAGCTGCTTTTGATTTCATTCATCAAATGTATAGTTGTTCATCGACACCACCAACGTTTTCAAGCTTTTCGAAAAAGAACTCAAAAACAACAAGGGCTGAAGCTAATCGTCAATCATCATCTTCATAATCGACAACTGATTGATGATATCATGAACCTCGTTCAGATATTGTGCCATCGAGGTACCCTCCGTGTACTTCGAGTTGACGAGTTGGCGAATAAGAAACGCCTTATTTCCAGATGTCTTCGTTCATACAACGAATGCAGCTTCTTTCATAATTCTTTTGCAAAACTTTCCACGGAGACGTGATGAAATACCGAATCATCCAGCCATTGGCAGATGAATCCAACGACCTTCCGATCCATTCGCTTCCAGTCATTAGCAGACTTGTCTGATGGCTTGGCTTTGTCGTCCTCCAATGGACCATGCAAATCCTTGTACTGGAGTAGATCCTTTATCCTCGACTTCCAAATTGCCCATTTTTCCATGTGAGGGTGATAATATGTGTTCATCTGTTCTGTAGACATGGTTGTACATTCCCTCTCGAGAAACTGAGAGCTATGATACCAACTGTTGTTTGTGGAAGCGCGATCGCGGAAGATCAAACACAATATATGGTTCAATGACCATGTCACTTGGAAAAATCACAATCTTTATAACTTTATGAAAGATACTAGATGAATTCAAATATGTGGAACTTTTGCCCACATGTTTGACCCCCTCGTCGAACTCAAGAAGAAATAGAGATTACAACTGAAATCACATATCCAACCCTGTAGCAACATCACTGAACGAAGTAGACGATTCTCCAAACATATCTCCTCTTCCTACTGTCTCGAACGGTGAGCCCTAAGAGCAAAGTACGAACTTTCTCTTAAATCTCATATGGTCAAGCACCATGAATCTCCCGTATCGTGTTTCTTATGCCTCCACCCTCAAGGCGCGCGTGCGCGCGCGCGCACACACACACACACACACACACAAAGAGGTTAAGAAATCCTATTTTAGGTCATAAAAAATTCTAAAATAGTCCACCATCATCTTGGACGTCCAAATTTGATCACAACAATATTTGATGTAGATTTGGGGCACACACTGTGCTGATTTGCTGACATACCGGCCTGAACCGAATTCGGACTAAATTCGGTTGGGTTAAGCTCAACAACTTTTGTTGGACCGAACTCGGCCAATTTTCAATATAAATTGTCTTATGCTTTTCACGATGTCCAGACTGTCATTCAATATCTCGAATCGAGACTGCACTCCAACATCTCCTTCGTCCCTCTTGCTCCCGTTGATTAGCTTCTACCCATCCTCCTCTTGTTGCGGCTGCTCCGAAGGATTGTCACGATCCCGATCCTTCTTGGTCTCCCGATTTCGATCCCAATCCCGAAGCCCGGACCCCTCTCGCATCTCCATCACTCCATCTTCCTTTGCTAAAAAAAATTCAAAAATAAATTCCTTTCTTGGATGCTATGTTGGATCCCAACCTGTCAACGGCTTAATACAGAGTTGGTTTGCCGGTTAGATCCCAACCTGTCACCAACCAGTCACCATATCATCACCATGGTAAAGTCTGAAAGTAGATGGTATAATTTTGTTTTTTTCCCCCTCCAAAAGAAAATACAAATAGGAAGGATCCAATTATCCCTTGACTATTCGAATTGAAATCAGAAGAAAATACAAATAATAAGGATCCAATTCTTGCTTTCCTTTGTTTTGTTTTGTTTTTTTTTTAGATAAATCCAATTCCAGTGTGAGGAAGTATACATACTTAAGATAATGGATTTTGACAATTTCTTTTAAACTCCCATATTTTTTGAATGAGTCAATATTTTTTTATTTATTTATTTTTTATTTTATTTCCAGTATATATATATATATATATATATATATATATATATATATATATATATATATAAAACAGGGTAGACATCAAGCCATCAAGAATATGGATTGTTACACCATGTTCATCCACTGAGGACATATGGGGGTCTTAGAAACTACTCAGTCGATTAGGTGCACAGTAGCGTGGAACTAGCAACAAAACTCATCGGCACGCGGAATCAACAATAACGTTCCATGGTGTACTCAATGACGCGGAAGAAAAGGTTCGTTTGGATTTTTTTTCTTTTCTTTTCGAGGTCCAAGAATCAACCGATATGAGAGCGTCCGACTTGATTAGATTTGTAGTGTTATCACGAGAAGACGGTAAGAGTGTTGATGATGCAATGTCGATCAGAAAATTATTTTATTTTCGTTCACCAACCAAAACTAGTGGAGATGTTCAC
Source organism: Iris pallida (assembly GCA_029216955.1). NCBI lineage: Eukaryota > Viridiplantae > Streptophyta > Magnoliopsida > Asparagales > Iridaceae > Iris > Iris pallida. Next base: position 1,696,802 of record JANAVB010006394.1, read on the forward strand.
CATTCTACTCAAATATACGTTGTCACGTGTTAAACTAGCGGTCAAAATTAGGAGAGCAGATTTGTTGTCACTAAAATTGGTGTCACAATCGTGTTTCCTTTCCTATGCATGCAACTTATTGTATCCATAATTATTTAGATTTTTTATTTTTAAAAATGCATGTATAGAAGAGGGGTACGTGGATCGGGACACTCATTTTGAAAACAACATACGTGTACCTCCTCTGAGTGGAATTGTGAATTTTGATGGGTGAACAAAAATGAACTCAGAAAAATTGGATATATTGGACTCAACCGCAGGGAAACAAAATAATATTTTATTTGCCGAACTCACCGTATATCATTTAATGTCATCTATTGACTTGCATGGAAATTTTAATGCCATTCATTAGATGATATTTGAATGAGTACATGCAGAAATTTTTATACAATTTAATGAATGACATGAACGGTGAGTCCGACACACAGAATAATTAAATTAAGGTAAGCTTCCGCGCAAAGTAACGTGAGATGCTAGTGGAGCCTACGCCGGCAGGGACAAACTACGATAAGAGCCGAGGGAGCGACGACACTCTCTAACTTTCCTATCATTGAAATTTTCTTTGCACAATTTTCGAATTTTTTTAAAATTCTAGGGATAGCGATGATGAAGAACCAATACTACCGAAATGTAGGACCAATTGGTAAATTGAGTTGGCACAAGTAAGGACCAAAAACATTTATTTAATTCACAAATATTTGGAACAAGCTAATTCCTTCCTTGCACTTTCTTTGGTTCCTGGGTTCTCAAATTAATGGTAGTAAGTAGTAACTGGCTTCTTTTTCTTTCTCTTGCATTTTATTAGCCCACAAAATGCACAGAAAATATCACAGGCTAAAAAAGAAAGATGAGTTATATGAACCATGAAAACCACTATCCGAGCTCTCTACCCTAGTGGCAGTGGAGCGGACATCCGAAGGGATTAACAAGATTCGAGTCTCCCAATTGTATGTATGCGTGGGATTTCACAAAAAATAAATAAATAAATAAATTAGTCCTAGTCTCTGGGGCCTAGCACCAAAAAAAATTTACAAAAAAGGAAAGAGAACAAATGTTTATTGTAAAATTTGAACGAAAAATAAATAGACCATATTAATCACTTGAACTAACATATCTTATGTGTACAAGATACTAAATAATAGTTCAAATATTGAAATTAATACACACACTTTGAATTTGTCATAATATAAAATTAGGGATCGGCATTGGGCCGGACCGGGTCGCCCATGTCCATTAAGTACGGGCTCGGGTCGGTTTTTTTTGGCACTAAAGAAATTTCGGGTAGGGCTTAATTATTATTTATGAAGCCCAAGTCCGCCTACAAGAGTCAGACTTTTCGGGCAAAGTCGGATCGGGCCGGACTAGCTCTATAAAAATTGATAATTTAAATGTTTTACTCTTTCAAAATACAAAAAAAAAAAAATCTGTTGGGCCTGAGAAGCTAATATTTTGGGGAGCATGTTAATGCATGAACAAGCTTAGAAAATTTGATATGAAAGCAATAGAAGAGTCAGATCATTGATTAAGCATAAATAATAGTTGTGCAGAATGAATGAGTGTACATGCCACACGTATTGAAAAGATCAGTGCCTTAATTAATGATAGAAGGAAATAATAGGGTCAACTGTCATATCATTTTAATGGTCGAAGCATAATTCTATTGCAGTATCACTAAAAAGTAAGTGGGAAAAAAAATCAACATATAATACATCTTACCGATATGTGATGGCCATCGTAGGGATCATCACTTGGCCTTGGGCCGGACTCGAGCGGACAAATAGTCCAAGCTTGTATCGAGTGGGTTTCGGGTCGGACTCGGGCGGACGGATGCATAGTCCAAACTCGACCCTATATTGATATGGATCGGGTCGGGCTACCCTAATGACTGGGCTCTATCGGACTTTGGCACATCGGACCGGACGGACTTTTCTGACGCCCATGGACTTCGGACCAAATGATGATCCCTACATAAAATGGTGGGACTCTAATAACCAAATTCAATAAATATCAACAAAAATATCATATATTAATTGTTTATTTATCCCTATCATTTCTTAACTTTTTTCTTTTGAAACCATATCAAAATGAATAAAAACCACACTTTTGAAATGATAGTCATTCCTACGTGGCAACTATTTTTTTTTTCAAACTAAAAATAGGGTTGGAGATGCTCTTACATTCCTACATGAGCTAAGGCACATGTGGACCAATAGAAATGGCGTATACTAGTGCACATGGGTACACATGGGATGTAAGAGTCTATTCCTATTGGTCCACATGTGCATGACTCATGTAGGAATATGAGCCTATGACTCTTATTTCGTTTATATAAAAACATGGCCTATGGACTGGGTTGTAGCCTTTGGGCTGAGTTGAATGAGTTGTACGTCCTACTGGGCTGAGTTGAGTGAGTTGTAAGCCCTTCAGAGTCAAATTAAAGGTTATATATATAATCAAATACCTCCAGCTCAAGTGGTTGAGTTGAAGGTCACATATATAGCCAAATACTAGTATTCTTCCTGGTTGGGTGGGTTCGGTCCTACGAAGGAGCACTAACCACTAATTATTGAGATTTAATATTCCGGTGCTCAAGTGGCTGAGGTTCTCTAGCTCATTGCCTGAGGTGGACAACAAATCCTCAGTGCATGCACACGTAGATTCCTAAGGGTCAATCCCATGAAGGAGCACTAACCAGTGATTATTAAAATTTAATATTGGACAACATATCCGCAGTGCAGACACACATAGATTCTTGAGGATCGATCCCACAGTCGATTCCACGGATGAGCACTAACCACTAATTACTGAAGTTTAATATTTTCAATACAAAAAGGAACTAACCCATTAACATAGCGTAGAATTATCTCTTAGAAAAAAGATATAATAACTAATTATTGAGATTTAATATCCCAGTGCAGGCACTCAAACACTTCCAGCTCAAGTGGCTGAGCGGACAACATATTCAAACACCTTCAACTCAAGTGGCTGAGGTGGATGACATATCCCCAGTGAAGGCACACGTAGAGGATCGATCCCATGGAGTTAATATCATGGAGGAACACTAAACACTAATTATTTAAATTTAATATTTGATGACATATCTGCAATGCAGGCACACGTAGATTCCTAGGGATCGATCCTACGGAGTCGATTCTACGGAGGAACACTAACCACAAATTACTAAAATTTAATATTCCCAATAAAAAAGAGCTAACTCATTAGTATAGTGTAGAATTATGTCTCATATATATATATATATATATAATATATATATATATATATATATATATATATATATATATATATATATATAAAATTTATTTATTTGTGTGTGTGCGTGTGTCACGAATCAAAAGTTCCGTCCGCGGAGTTCTACCAAAGTCCCGCCTCCCCTACACCATCGGATCAGAGGGTCCACGTGGGGCCGCATGCGTGTCCGTTCGATCCAACAGTCAAGGCCAATGGAGCTCCCGTGGGCTCCGCATGCGGGGATCTGGAATCGAACCCATATAAATTTATGAAGAGAATATTTGAGTCGCATCACACTTTATTGATCATATTTTAAGGTGCAACCCAGTGCTTTACCATAACGTATGAACCCATCCCCCCTCCCCCACATTTTATGATTTTCGTCACTGACCGACGGTCAATACTTTTGACTAAATTTTTATGACAAAAATACCCATGGCCCCTTCTCTCTCCTTCCCCCTCTCTCTCCTCCCCCTCCCCTCTTTCTCCGGCCGCTGGCTCCTCCCCGTGCTCTCTCTCTCTCCTCCTCCTCCCCCCTCTTTCTTCGGTCAACCAAGGACAACGACGGAGCGCGCGGGGGGAGCTAGGGGGAGTGCGTCCGGCGTGGGGGAGGGGAGAGGCGGGGGAGCGCTGTGGGGGAGCGAGGACGGCGCCATGGGGGAGCGGGGGAGGGGACGGCACCGTGGGCGAGAGGGGGACACGCTGAGGGTGGGGTTGGTAGTTGTGGGGATGGTGGTGTTGGTGGTGGGGATGGTAAATGTGACGATCCGATCCCAATATAATGGGTCCAGTCGGATCATGCCCAGCTTGCGCCGTTGTGAGACGGCGGCAGTAAGCTGTATAAAGCAGTGAACACAAGCAGACAAAACTAAAGCGGAAAGCAATATCATTTTATTAATATGGAAACTGGTTTGAAATGAGAAATACAAACAAAACAAGCATTCAATTATTACATGGTCTTTATTACAGCAAAAGGGAAATAAAGTAAACCAAGGTACAACTAAAACTCTGGCGCTCCCTGGTCAGGTTCAGCTACCTCGTCAGACTTCGAACCAGGTCCGTAGAAAGAGCTAAATGCGTGATCTTCGTCGTCGCAGGCACATAAAATTGTTGGTCTCCAGTCAGAAGGGAGCAAAAACATATTTCCACATCTAACATTCTAAAATATTAATAAATGAATGCAAGACAGTTTGAAAGCATTATATTTTTTTGCTAGATAATAATAAAAAGACGGTAGGCAATATTCTCAGGAGCTACAATGATGCAATTCTACAATAGTATTTTGAGTATTTAACAGAATCTGTGACCGGTTGGATAGAGACAATATGTATACTAGCATTCTGGCCAAAACGATAGTGTACGGTACGGCTCAACCTCCTGTGCGGTAGGTATTAGCGCGAGAGAGGCAATCAGTAAATGTCACTTCCCGTTCCCAGAATACGTATTTGAATACGTGTACTGCTTGAATGTATTTATTTAATATTTATCATGTATTATTCTGTATTTAAATTCCTTTAATTTCACGCTAATTATTTTTTTCTGCATTTTATTCTCTGCTTTAGCTTTGCATTGGGTTCCGCCCGGGTTGGTTTATTTTTGATTTTAGGTGGTTCATCATGAACCGACCAACCTACCACCACCCCCATTTAAACCCCAAACCCCTTTCTCTCTCTTCATTACTCCTTCTCCTTTACTCTTCTTCTTCCTCATAACCCCCCCACCAAACAAGGAGAGCTAGGCAAGTACAACTTGCTTCGTGATGGATTCCAATTTTTGTTGTTCCATTGTCTTCCTCACGAGATTTTTAGATACTTTAGCACTTAGCACTTTCAATTTCCATGGCTCATTTCTTGTAGATCTAAGTTTGTTCTATTTTCGGATTCTTGGATTTTGATCTATCTAACCTTGTTATTTTCAAGTTTTGATGGTTCCATGTTATAGAGAATTTTGTTCTACCCTATTTTGACCTATGGAAGTCCGGATTTTGACCTTAGATGAAAGATTTCTGGAGGTTGGAAGCCATGGCAACCATAGTCCTTCTTCTCGAAAAAGTGGAGAAGAAGAACAGTACTTGACCGCATGGACTTTCATGCGACAAGTTTCCCCGGCCGTATGGCCTCAGCCGCTTGGCTCTTGGCAGACAGGGCCGCATAAGTCTTGGCTCCCTGGCCGCATGACTTGTTAGCTCTTGGCCGCATAGGCCATGGTTCCAGATTCAGCCGCATAAGACTTTATCTCCAGCCGCATGAGACCCTACTTTTCTGGCCGCATGAACTTTTCTGGCCGCATGGCTTCAGCAGCCGAGCCGCATGAACTTAGTTTTCTTCAGCTGCATAAGCTGTTTTCCTTTGGCCGTATGGGCTTCTGGCCGCATAACCTTGGCAGCCCTGAGCCGCATGAGACTCAGTCCCCTGAGCCGCATGAGACTCAGCCCCCCTGGCCGCATAAGCATAGCACTTGGTTCATTTTCCGCATGAATCTTTCTCAGTCGCATATGCATGTTCTCTCTGGCCGCATGGCTTGGGTAGTTTCGAGCCGCATGAGACCATATTTTCCCCAGCCGCATGAGTTGAGTTTTTCTAGCCGCATGAGTTGAGTTTCCCCAGCCGTATGCGTTGAGTTTCTCCAGCCGCATGAGTCGAGTTTCCATAGCCGCATGAATTGCTTCCACATGGCCGCATAATTTTGTTTGCCCTTGGCCGCATGGCACCTAGCAGCTCCCGGCCGCATGAGACCCCGTTTTGCTTGCCGCATAGGCCTTTAGCCGCATGGACTTGGACGGCTGCTTGGTTCCCGGGCCGCATAGGATTTTTGACCCGATTTTGGCCGCATAGAAGGATCCTGACTTACCCGGCCGCATAAATGGGCATCCATCTATTGCCATAATGCCTTTTGGCTGTTTCTTGTCCCGAATTGACCTTGATTGACATTGACTGTGACCTTGACTAATAATTGATCATGCGTTCCTAGTTGAAACTAAGAGACTGGCTAGTCGTCTTATCGGATCGAATGAGACACGTTCATATTAACTATGAACTATTGCAATCGACTGGCTGATCCCGAACATTGGTATATGGGCACGTGCAGACTTTAATTTATTTCCTACAAGCAGCATGTGTTCCTTATAGTCAAGGCATAATTTTTCTGTGGCTAAGTTTGATTGTTTAATTACGCTATATAAGACCTACAACCTAACCGCACGGACATCGTTGTAGAGTTGTGTATATCGTACTTGTACGAAAGTACTCATTCTGAATAACTATGATCCACGAAATGGGAATTCACTCAACATAAGGACTACTAAGTTAAATAAAATAATGATTACATGGAGAGAGAATGGATTCCCGGGTTCTTACATGACAGCCATCTTTGGGACTATTAGTGCCCGACATGCCGGCTGGTTCCCACAAATACTGCAAATCTGCCACAAGGGCAGGGAGAGGTATTTGCTTATATTATTTATTGTATATTGATGACGGGCGTCCCGCTGGGACTCGTCTAAATTCATGATTGTCGTAATTGATTGATTGGGTAGACTAGTCTTGCTTGTACATAGTAAGAACTGAGAAATCCTTATTACATATTTCCAGGGTAACTTGGAACTCACAGTAGCAAGCCGTAGTAGTTGCATGGCCGTTTAAGTTGACTTGTTTGTGTACTGTACCTACTCTGTTAACTACCGAGATGATCAGAATATCAGGACATGACGGGTCAACTTCTGTCCTTGTTTGGTTGGGAAGTTGGTTTGAAGTGTCATGATGTTATGTGAATTCCAGTAGCAAGTGGAGACTACTTATTATATTCTTAATGTTATTACTGGTTCTAATTCCTCATATCGTGCTTCCTTGCGGTACTTGCTATTAGAGGTCTAACCTCTCTGGTTTTGCATGGCCAGATTTAGAGCCGATTTCCGAGGACTCAGCTTACTTCCACCTCCAAGATGGTCAATACTAGAGGAATGATCGCAGGAGGACACGAGTGGGTTCCTTACTTCCCCACTCGTTTTGTTACTTACTTTATACTTTTCCGTTTGGCACCGACATATTAGTCGGATCGTCTTGTACTTACTTTTACATAATTGAAACTAAGTCAGGCTGCAGCTGATAACAATTGTGTATACTTTGATACTTCATCTGACTATGTTTTGTAAAGCCAGATGTCAAGAACATTTTGACTGAGCGTTTGGGACGCCTTACTGCTTTATCTTACATGTTCTCTATTACTGTTTCTTGTTTGAATGATTACTGCTTTATCTTACATCTTTGGGACTATTAGTGTCCGACATGTCGGCTGGTTCCCACAAATACTGCAAATCTGCCACAAGGGCAGGGAGAGGTATCTGCTTATATTATTTATTGTATATTGATGACGGACGTCCCGCTGGGACTCGTCTAAATTCATGATTGGCGCAATTGATTGATTGGGTAGACTAGCCTTGCTTGTACATAGTAAGAACTGAGAAATCCTTATTACATATTTCCAGGGTAACTTGGAACTCACAGTAGCAAGCCGTAGTAGTTGTATGGCCGTTTAAGTTGACTTGTTTGTGTACTGTACCTACTCTGTTAACTACCGAGATGGTCAGAATATCAGGACATGACGGATCAACTTCTGTCCTTGTTTGGTTGGGAAGTTGGTTTGAAGTGTCATAATGTTATGTGAATTCCAGTAGCAAGTGGAGACTACTTATTATATTCTTAATGTTATTACTGGTTCTAATTCCTCATATCGTGCTTCCTTGCGGTACTTGCTATTAGAGGTCTAACCTCTCTGGTTTTGCATGGCCAGATTTAGAGCCGATTTCCGAGGACTCAGCTTACTTCCACCTCCAAGATGGTCAATACTAGAGGAATGATCGCAGGAGGACACGAGTGGGTTCCTTACTTCTCCACTCGTTTTGTTACTTACTTTATACTTTTCCGTTTGGCACCGACATATTAGTCGGATCGTCTTGTACTTACTTTTATATAATTGAAACTAAGTCAGACTGCAGCTGATAACAACTGTGTATACTTTGATACTTCATCTGACTATGTTTTGTAAAGCCAGATGTCAAGAACATTTTGACTGAGCGTTTGGGACGCCTTACTGCTTTATCTTACATGTTCTCTATTACTGTTTCTTGTTTGAATGATTGAGACAATAGATGTTGAGTGACCCTAGTAAGACTCTCATGTAGTATGCACCCCCTCGTCTTTTTAGACAGCATTGATCGTATTATACGGTATTTATCTACCCGTAATACGTAGCTGGCTGAGTCATTCCCCCGCTCTCCAGTATTCTGGTTCTGGAAAGTGACAAGGTTTTAGTGGTGGCCCATGCAGGTCTAGTTTCAGACTTGTGGGGTGTTTTGATTTATAGGATGTCTCAATCACACATGTTTCCCTTTGATCTCATGATTCGTTACTCTCGACTCTAGCTTGACATTCCAGTATCCTTTGACTTCATTGACCCTTCATGTCCGGTCGTTTGATTGCTCTCTTATCCCTTTTCTTAGGGGCACCTTGTCCGCATCTGTCAGAGCCGGACAGCAACAACAAGGGCAACATGAACAGCGAGGCCCTATCGATCAGCACCAAGGGCCAGTACTACCTCAAGAGGCTATCCAAGAAGAAGTGATAGTGGAACCAGCAGCTGGACCGCAGTATCCGGAGGTTCCAACACCACCAATAGTTCCACCTACCCCTGTGGAAGTGGACACACCGGCCCTTCTGGAGATCATGAGAGGTATGATAGCTACTCAGCAACATCAGATGTTGGCCCAGCAGCGCAAGGACACTCAGTTGTAAGAGCAGAATGTATTACTTAACCAAGGATTGCAGACGGCTTTGGAAAGAGGGGCAAGGACAGATTCAGGAGCATCAACCAGATTTTGCAAGTACAACCCCTGCCGTTTCGAAGGCACGAAAGATGCCATTTCAGCAGATGTATGGCTTAAGGACATCGAGGCTATTTTGACAGCGGTTAAGGTACCGATGGAAGAACGTGTGGATCAAGTGAAGTTGTTACTTCAGGATCTCGCACGTGATTGGTGGGAATCAGAGGAAGTGGGCATCAGACGTCTTGTTACTTGGAACGATTTTATCGCAAGATTCAAGACAAAGTACTATAGAGTTGTGTAGCTCCCCTTCCCGAAAATTCTTGGAATAATTTTTTATTTTTTTATTTTTATTTGATTTAAATAGTGATTTTAGAATTTTATAAATGATTATTTAGTTAATTATTACGGTAGATGATTTTAATTATGGTCGAGTTTTGAAGTACAAGACGGCTAGGAATCGTGGCACGGATAGTGTAATGGCGTGCTTTGACTTGTATATTAGCCCTGGTAGGGAAGACCGAGTCATAGTGACGTCCTAACTAGGAAAACCAAGCCAAGTTACGACGTAACCCTTACCGAAGGTTTTATTTATTATTTAATTATATTATTGAGTTTTAGGAGACCCGGTTGTACCAAACCAGCCCGGACTGGACCCGAGCTGAGCTCAAGCCCATGTAGTCAGGCGAGACGTCCAATGACATATGTGTTGACGTATTTTGTAAGATGGTGTTGTGTTCCATTTTAATAACTGAGGAATATTTCTAAGTATTCGTATTTAAATATTATAAATAATATTATTAGTGATATTCAATAATAATTGTATATAAATAGGTCTTTGTACATTTTTGGGATAATTAGACTGTGTATGATGGTATATACACCAATATTAGTTTATTGAATTTTGTTGTTTTTTTTATTATTATTATTATTATTATTTTATTGAAGTTATATAATATTAATATTATTACGGTTATTTTATACATATAAAAGTATTTAATGTTCATAAGGTATCTAAAAGTATTTTAAATGATTTTCTTATTTATCCTGGTGTACTTTTGGAATATTTAGACTACATATTTTGTCTGTACACTTAGTATAGATTTTCTTATTAGTATCATTATTATTGTTATTAGATTTATTATAATAAAAATATATTATTTAGTATTCTAAATTATTTGTGAAATAAATATTATATGTGGATATATATATGAATATATATAAATACATATGTACTTGTGTGTGTGTATTAGATATATGTATATGCGTGTATATATAAATATATTTGTATACGCGTATATGTATATGTATATATATAGATATATGTGTACGTATATAGATATTAATTTGTTATAAGGGTGTGTATATATATACATGTAAATATATATATGTAGATATATGTATATATATATATATATATATATATATATATATATATATATATATATATATATGGGTGTACATAGATATATCTAGATATAAATAAATATATATGCGTATATGTGTGTATATATATATATATATATATATATATATATATATATATATATATATATATATATATATATATATATATATATATATATATATATATATATATGTATATTAGACAAAAAGGAAATAGAAGAAAAACAGTAGCAGCCCAAAAGCCTACAGTCCGGGCCCAACCACCCCGAGTTGGCCCAACCCGAACTCTCCATGAGCCCGAGCTCAGCTTCCAGGCCCAGGATTTCCTCAGCTGTGCAACAGGCCCGACCATTCTGTATACTGAACGTATACATAGAGAAGGAATCGAGAGTTTTCCTCTCGTAAACAAACAACACCCAAACCCTAACTCTCAAACAGAGCGCCACCCTAGGCGACCCCAACACCTGTGCGCGCCGCCTGGGCCGCCGTCGGCCGTCGGCGCCGCCGCCGTGCACGGCCACAGCCGCGCGAATGCAGCGCTGAGAGGGAACACAGAGTGGCAGCAGCAGGGGCTGCGGGAAGCCGACTTCAAGATCGAAGTCCACGATCGTTGCTCCATCGTTTACCGAGATGATTCTTCAGGTATGATCCTGATATAACCACCTTCATTTGCCTTCATTTAGATTTAATTTAGACGAACTGGATTGCCCGAGAAATTGACCCAAAGTCGATGAAAAATATGACCAAAAATAGGACAGAACCCGTTCCAAGAACCCGACTTGGGCAGTATTTTATGAACTGTATATTAAGAATTTTAGAAAACTATTTGAAGTCACTCATAGACAACCTATAAGACTTCAAACCCCTTTTCGTAGTTTCTGATTTTGTCCACTGTACACCTAGAAAACGGATTTAGAAAATTGAGAAAAACCTGTTTTTGAAAACATAGAAATTCATCCACGCGACGTGCGTCCCGCCAAACCGGGCGACGTGGTCGCGCACAGTAGGCATCGAAAGCTGCGTAACGACTTCGTGGTCATGTGGACTTTGACGGAATTCAAATTGGTCGCGTGTGCGCGACGAATTTGATGCGTATCCGTCAAAATTTTCCGTATCGTGCACTTTGCAAATTCTCTAATTACTTTGTGCACGCTCGTCAGATCGAGACGAAACTTGCGCCAACAGGACCGTATTATTTTTCTGGTCCTGTATGCCAAGTTTGGTCCGATTTTGAGACAGTTGATAAAATCACCGTTTTGCGGGCCCCACGGTCCCACTCAACGGACGATTTTGTGCACGGCCCGCCGGAATTCAACTCTGGACATGCGGTTGGGTTCGTATCGAAAAACCAGATCCGTAGACATGTAGTTTGATAACTTTAGAGACCGTTGACTCTGGCACGCTTTTCGGTGCAAAGCGGGTCCAACGGCGGACATCATTTTTGTCCGAAATTACCGTTTTGCCCCTGTGTCCAGAATTGGACTTAAGGACAGGCAATCCTAGCTAATTTGACTATTCTGAGAACGTTGGTAATGTTTATTTCAGCTTTCGGAGACAGTTGTGATGACTTGGACTTTCTGACTTATTGATTGGAGTTACATTGTTGGTTCTTCATGCAACCCCCAGGCAAGTATACCTTGCCTTTCTACACAGCTTTATTTACATGCACTGTCTTTATTTTTTATCCAGTTATCTCATATTATTGATATGTATCTTTCATATCATGTTCATATATTGGTACCATTGATTTGTAGACCGTGTTCATAGTTAGCCTTGTGTCTTATTGGTCGTGCCTTGATTGAGTCGTGCCTTCGTGTCTTGAACCTTGAAGCTAACCTGCGAGTCCAAAATAGGGACGAGGGTTAGTAGTTATTGGTCCACACCTGCGAGTCCACACTAGGGACGAGGGTGATGCTAGCCTGCGAGTCCACACTAGGGACGAGGGTTAGTAGTAGATGCTAGCCTGCGAGTCCACACTAGGGACGAGGGTTAGTAGTATAGGGTTTACGCCTGCGAGTCCACACTAGGAAAGAGGGTTAGTAGTAGATCCTAGCCTGCGAGTCCACACTAGGGACGAGGGTTAGCAGTATAGGGTTTACGCCTGCGAGTCCACACTAGGGACGAGGGTAATGCTAATCTGCGAGTCCACACTAGGGACGAGGATTAGTAGTTGTTCAAACCTGCGAGTCCACACTAGGGACGAGGGTTTGAGTATTCTTTTCGGTTATCCGTTGACATCTTGACATGAGTTCTCTAGTCCTTGTTCAGCAGTTCATTTTTGTGTAGACATTGTATAGATTCGTGCTTATTCATTACTCAGTTTTACTTATTTATCCTATATTTTTCTCCATGCATAATAAACTGTTAGAAAGGCTCGTTTTTATGTATCTTGCTAGTCCTCTGAGGACCTGATGATCTCTTCAGGTTTAGCGACTGCATGGAGTTAGTTAGCAGAGCAGGATGGTAGAGGATTGCGATGTTTGATACAGTATTTGCTTGTGATATTTCTTTATTATCTTTTCGTGCTTTATACTCAGTACCATGATATACTCTACTTATTTATAGACTCATATTATTCTTAGAGTCTAATCGAACAATATGCTAATGGGCTGCAGACCATGACCCATACTTGTTCATTCTTGTTTATATGATTCATGTGGATTGAGATATAGTTTAGATTAGATATGATACCCAAGACCTTGACAGCTTATACGTACTCGAGTCGGGCTGGAGTCCGCTCGATACGTAGCTGGCTTGCTCACGAGCTCGCGTCCGAAAAGCGGGTGCGGGTCGTGACAAGTTGTGGCGCAGTTTGAGCTACAGCAGAAGTTTATCAACCTCAAGCAGGCTGGCAAGACAGTAGACGCTTATGCAGCAGAGTTCTGCAGATTGAGTAGGTTCGCCCCAGAGATGGTAGCAACGGAGAGCCAGAGGGCTATGAGGTTCCAACAAGGGTTTCATCTTGAGCTCTTGCAATTGATAGAGGGGCACAATTACAAGACTTTCGATGAAGTGTTGACGGCAACCCGAAGGCATGAGATCATCATTCAGAGGATTGCAGCTAGGACTGGAGGTCAGAATAGATCTCGCAATCAGATTGAAGGAGGAGGGGGAGTAGCGCCCCGAACAACAGCACCGTCCCCTGACGTTCGCATTCACGATGCGGCAATACGAGGGCCAGCACCACCACCAAGGCAGCAGCAACAACAACAGAGGAAGAACCAGCAACCCCCAACGGGCTGCACTTATTGTGGAAAGGTAGGGCACACTAGAGATGTGTGTCGGATATTGAACGGGCAGAGTTTGATATGTGGAAGTCTAAATCATCGGGTTTCCACCCGTCCCATGAATTCGAGGTCAGGAGGACCAGTACAACAATTACCTGCTCTGCCAGCACCAGGGACAGGCCAGTATCGAGGACCAGCGGTGGCAGTGAGACCGTTGGCACAACGCCCATTTATGTCGCAGGCTCAGATGTTTCGGTAGCAGGGACCGCCGATGCAGCAGCAACAACACAGACCACCCCAGCATCACCAAGGCAGGGGCCAGCAGCAGCACCAGGCTAGGCCGCAGCATGGGAACCAACAAGGAGGTCGAGGGCAGACATTCAATCTGTCCTTAGAAGAGGCATTGGCATTGGAAGATGTTGTGGCCGGTAACATTCTCGTCGCCTCATATCCCGCAGTAGAATTGTTTGATTCGGGAGCATCCCGCTCGTTTATATTTGCACAATTTGTGACACGGCTAGGAATAAAATTCGAGGCATTACCAGGGAGGTTAAATATACTCACTGGTAATGGGCTCGTAGTAGTTAGTAGAATTATTCTAGCGTGTAGCGTTGTAGTTTGCGGGCATTCCTTACCCGCCAGGTTGATAGAATTTTCTGTTGGAAATTTTGACGTTATCTTAGGCATGGACTGGCTGAAAGACAGTCACGCGACAATAGATTATCGTAGAGGAAGTGTATCTTTTGATATTCCAGGTATGAAGTGGTTTACCTTAGTCAGATCAGTGGCAACTCAACAAGAGCAATGAGTAGTAACGGCAATGGAAGAAGTTCAAGTTCCGAAGGTAGTTGAAGAGTTTCTAGATTTATTTCCCGAAGAACTTTCAGGTCTACCACCGGTTAGGGATATTGAGTTCAGTATAGAGTTGGCACACGGGACTAAACCGATATCAGATCGAGTTTACAGAATGGGGGATTCAGAGCAGGCCAAGGTATATCAGCACATAGAGGAACTGAAGGAAAAAAGTTCATTCGAGCTAGCGTATCACCATGGGAAGCACCAGTGGTACTTGTAGGGAAGAAGGATAGATCATCAAGATTGTGCATTGATTATCGGAAGCTCAACGCAGCAACAGTAAAGAACAAGTACCCACTACCCAGGATCGACGACTTGTTTGATCAGTTGAGAAAAGCTAGAGTTTTCTCCAAGATAGATCTTCGGTCAGGGTATCATCAAGTTAGAGTTCGAGAAGAGGATATTCCCAAGACAGCATTCATGTCGAAGTATGGGCATTATGAATTCTTAGTAATGCCGTTTGGTTTGACCAATGCTCCAGCAATATTTATGGATTTGATGAACCGTATATTTATGCCGTACTTAGATAAATTTGTCGTTGTATTTTTTGACGACATTCTCGTATACTCTGCCAGTAAAAAGGAGCATGAAGACCACCTCCGGAAAGTGTTACAGGTTCTGAGAGAGAACCAGTTGCATGCCAAGCTCAGCAAGTGTGAGTTATGGACGGATCACATTTCATTTTTGGGACACATCATATCAGGGCTTGGAGTAGCAGTGGATCCCAAGAAGGTAGAAGCAGTAGAGAGTTGGCCAGTACCTAAGACCGTAGCAGATGTACGAAGTTTCTTAGGATTGACAGGATATTACAGAAGGTTTGTATCAGACTTTGTAATACTTTCAGCACCCATGACCCGTTTGACACGGAAGGATGTGTCATTCGTCTGGTCGGTAGAATGTCAGGCATCATTTGAGAATTTGAAGCAGAAGTTGATATCGGTACCCATTCTTAAATTGCCAGTTGGACCCGAAAGTTTTACCGTTTATTGTGATACGTCAGAAAAAGGACTTGGATGTGTCCTGGTGCAACATAGAAAGGTGATAGCATATGCATCTAGGCAACTTCGAGACCACAAGAAGAATTATCCAACTCGCGACTTGGAGTTGGCGACAGTAGTATTTGCTTTGAAGCTATGGAGGCATTACTTATATGGTGATCGAGTGGACATATACACAGACCACAAAAGTCTGAAGTACATCTTTACTCAGAAGGAACTGAACATGAGGCAGAGAAGATGGTTAGAGTTGATCAAGGATTATGACGTAGAGCTCCAGTATCATCCAGGCAAGGCTAATGTAGTAGCAGACGCTCTTAGCAGGAGAGGCGGCGCATTTATGTTGACAACACAAAAATATATCTTAGAAGACCTTCAGGAGATGGGCATCGAGGTTATACTCCCTAGTGATGTTGGAATTCTGACGAGTCTACAAGTTCAATCCTACTTAGTAGACAGGATCAAGACAGCTCAGGCACAGGATCCAAGGATTCAGAAGCTTAGGACAGAATGTAAGTCAGGACCCAGGAAGGAGATAAAAATTCATGAAGATGGTACACTTAGGTTTGGATCACGCCTATGTGTGCCTAGTGGAGATATTAGACAGGAGATTATGACAGAAGCTCACAGTTCTCAGTATTCTATACACTCTGGAGGGACCAAGATGTATCAAGATATCAAGCAGCACTTCTGGTGGAACGGAATGAAGAGGGAGATATAGCTAGATTCGTCTCCCGTTGCTTGATATGTCAGCAAGTGAAGGCAGAACAACAGAAGCCAGCTGGGTTATTGCAACCGCTTCCTATTCTGGAATAGAAGAGGGAACATATCACAATAGACTTTGTGACCGGTTTACCGAGATCGCTAAGTGGTAAAGATAATATTTGGGTAATAGTGGACCGGCTTACAAAGGTGGCATATTTTTTTCCTTTTAGAGTAGGGCAATTTACAGAAAAGTTGGCAGAGTTGTATATGCAACAGATAGTCAGGCAGCATGGGGTCCCTGTCAGTATTGTGTCAGACAGAGATACCCGCTTTACATCACATTTTTGGAAGAGTTTACATCATAGTCTGGGTTATAGAAGCATGGAATTTCACAAACAGAAAACCCATGCGCCAGACACTACATGCGCCAGAACACAGACGAAGAACTTCATAGCAAAGTCAATAAGTATAGACATTCGAAGAAGGACTTTTTATTTATATATAAAAGTCTATTACATGTCTAGAAAAGGTTGTACAAAGGAGAATTTCTACAAAGGAAAGATCCTAAGTCTACAGCCAACGGCCACCATGCGCCTCCAGTTAGGCGCAGCAGTCATCATGCGCCGCCAGTCACCATGCGCTGTCATCAGGCGCAGCAGACATCATGCGCCTCCAACCAGGCGCATCCCACCATATCTTCAGCAGCTCAGTCATGTGCATCCAGCTCAGTTATGTGCATCCCTTCAGCCAAATTCTTCCAGCCAGGCTCACCTGGCCGAGCAGAGCCCAGTTATGTGCCGCTCTTCCAACCAGGCTCGCCCGATAAATGCTTCGATACACAAAGCATTTAACCCTCTGGCTGGAACCAAGGAAGAGAAGAGCACCGCAAATGCTGTGGCCAGGGGAGGCTTCGAAAGAGCCTCCAAAGCCGAAGGAAGACCGTGATCGAAACCGCGGCTAAAGAAGCAGCTTTCGACACGATCAAAGTGGGGAAACCCCACTTTGCAGGAAGAGAGAGCCTTGCACCGCCATTCCGATCTACGGCTCTTCCGGAATAACGGAGACGAGGCTCGAGCATCCCTATCTTTGGATGCAACAGGCACCTTCCGCCTGCCTCAGAAGCCCTCGACTCCGTCTTTTGGATGTAACAGTCACCTTCAAGTGCATCAAAGGCAACACAGCGTCTCATTTTCATCCTCGGGAGCACTTCGTCAACAGAATGCACCCGCATGTTCAAGTTCATGTTGGAAGTACGTGAGGGAATGAGAAGCAAACCTTCTCTCCATGCCACTATTTATAGGCCGGGCAGATCAAACCCACGCGCCAAGTGGATGGCCCTCCGAATTCCGTGCAATAAATTTACATTAAATGGATGAACCGGACGCCTCGAATTCAAAACGGCTATTTATAGCACTCGAAG
This sequence comes from Iris pallida, assembly GCA_029216955.1. Classification (NCBI taxonomy): domain Eukaryota; kingdom Viridiplantae; phylum Streptophyta; class Magnoliopsida; order Asparagales; family Iridaceae; genus Iris; species Iris pallida. The sequence continues at coordinate 1,714,517 of JANAVB010006394.1, forward strand.
AGCGAGACAGCCGCATCATTAAAAGACATGTCCGATGCGCCAGCCAGATAGCGCATCACACGGACGCGCCCTTCGGCATCAGGCGCATCACACAGACGCGCCCTACAGTACTCGGCGCATTACAGAAGGTGCGCCCCCACACATCTCCATACCGAGTGGAACGCCAACCGACGCGCCCACTCAGCTGTCCATCGAACGTCACCAACATTAAATGCTGAACTGACAGAGTTGGCAGCACGCCTCCCAAAGACTGAACAGTTGACAGCTTTTCAGAAAACGAAGCGTCGGCAACGTCAGCATCATCATGACTTTGTTTCGACGGCTACTGCTACGTGGCCACTTCACCATCAGCATGCGCCTCTACGGCCATACGTCCAAATCAGCATGCGCCTCTACGGCCATGCGTCCAAATCAGCATGCGCCTCTACGGCCATGCGTCCAAATCAGCATGCGCCTCAAAAGCCATGCGCCTCAGACTGCTCTCTGATCCCGAAAGACAGAAGGAAAGTCGCCTGCATGCGCCTCAAAAGCCATGCGCCCCAAATGGTTTGTAACTCCTAAAGGTTATGAGCCGCAGCCTCCTCCTGCGCCCAATCCAAGGCGCAGCCCACCAGATCACTCCTCTCCACCAAATCCGAGATCTTCGAACCATGGGTCGATGACACGTGTCCTTTGACTCAACTCGTCCAAGATTTCAGCAACGAAAAGATCTTCTCTTCTGCTACGTGCCGGCTCACAACAGCAGTATGAAGAGTTCTTCCCCTCGATCAGGGCGCAGCATCCGTGCGCCTCCATCAGCAACCTCCACGTGGCATCCCCACACCGGCGCATCCTGCATGCGCGCATGAGCAGCCAGCCTGCAAAACTATAAATAGAAGGGTCATCTCCTTCACACACAGGCAGAGACACGGAGACTCAGAACACAAGACTCACAGAGAATCACCGGAGAGGCAGTTCTAGACACTCAACGTCTTCCTCCTCTCAGCAAGCTCCAGCACCCAGAGCATTCAACACCTTCAGAGAACCGATAACCGCCGTCAGCCGGTCAACGGAGTCAACGCATTACCACTCGCTCCATTGGCACTAAGGACCCAGCTTAAACAAAAGTGTACTCCTAGGACTACATCTAAGTCCTATATTGTATCACTGTTCTGTTTGTATTAAGATTTCAATCAAAACAATTTTAATGGCAAACAAGCTGGCGACTCTGCTGGGGACTTCTTTCTCCTCTACCAAGAAGGTCGTGTCACAGGCCGACGACGTGAAGGTGGGCTCCTCCCACAAGACGCTGGTAGTGCGCCTCAATCAACAGGCGTACGAGAAGTTCATTTCTGAAGGAGGTGCGAGTCCTTCGAAGCGGCTGTCGAAGCCGAAGAAGACCCGCGCAGTCTGGGTGCGCAAAGTCGACGCCTCGGGCACCACCGTTGAAGGGGATGCGCCCGTCCAGCCTTCCCTTCCTGCTGACGTCCTCAGCAGTCAAGGTGCGCCCGCTGATGCAGCGCATCTCTCGGGGAAGCGTGTGGCTGACCACGTTCCCCAGCCATCTTCCTCTCAGGCGAGAAAGATACGTCGACGGAGCAGGGGCGCAGCCAATGCCCCGCGCATTACTTCTGATGCGCCACAAAGAGCCTCTGTCTTTGACAGACTCACTCGCTGTAACGGCGAGGAGAATTTGGATGCTGAGTACTATGCGCCCCAGCGGGCTGGTACGAAGAAATCCAAGGCGGCACGGGCCATGCGCCACAAACGTGCTATGCCAGCAGCCGGCCAGAGGCACGCGCTTACAATCACGCGCGCTGCCGATGGCAAGCTGTACAAGGTTGGCTCAAGTGCTTCTGCACTGACAACGAGTCGACCTTCAAAGTCCTCATCTCGCTTGGGCGCATTCACTGCGTGCACAACCAAGCCGAGAGAGGCAAACTCTGTGGTCTTGAACTCCCGCGCCTCCTCTGGTTGTGCGTTCGAGGTCCGTTCAAGTCACTTCAAATGTTGTGGTTCCCCCACTACTGATCGTGATGCCTGCTTGGTATTAGATCAGGGGGCGCAGCACTCACCCGACCACCCCGGCGCTTGGCCCTGCCATGCGCCTGAGAGGGGTGTGAGGGTAGCACTCTCCTCCAACGACTTGCGCAACGTGATCACTCACAAGCGCCGGTCAGGAGAGTTAACCAACAAGCACGATGCGCCTCTCGCGGGGCACACTTGTGCAGTGGTCACCATCAACTGCTGTTGCAAGACGGCAGTACCGCCAAAGCAGTCGGTCTTCCAACGGCTACAATCATCGACACCCCTCCGACATCGCCTTGGGACGAAGGTGTCAGCAGAAGAGGAACTAAAGATTGCGTCATGCAACGTGATCTCCAATTCCTCATCTGTCCGGAAGACGACTGCCAATTCCTCGTCTTCATCCAAAAGCCAGCCGAGGAAAACCAAGGCAGCTGTCACGACCTCTGGAGTGTTCGAAGGCACTCGGTCGAGGAAGAAGTCCTTGGAGGAAGCTGGGGGTAGCCAGACCCTTGTCGAGCCTCCTTCCGAAGACGAAGATGTCCAAAGCACAGCTGCGACGGATCTTCATCAAGGCGAAGATGGCCTTCCTGAAGCCCCTCAAAAGGACGATGTCCTCCAGGACACCGCCGGGGGTAGTGCTGAAAACGAAGAGGCCCTTCAAGACAGAGCTGAGGGCAGTCAGGCCCTTGCAGATGTGCCTGTCGAAGACGAACTCCAGAATGTGGCTGGGGTGGCCAAACACCAGGAGAAGTGACTCCCCCACATGAGAGCGAGGCTGAGAGCGAAGCCTCAACTAATCCATCCACTTCCGGCCGTGTCATGACAGTATACATGACCGGGGGTGATCTTGAGACTGATGCGCCGCCACAGGACATTGTCCAGCGCATAGACTCGCTAGAGGGAGGACTCAAAACCCTCTCTGCCTCAATGCAAGCACTGACTCAAGCAGTGTTTGAGATGCGGTCGGCCTTGATCAGGACACCTTCAAATGGTCCCGACCCAGGAGCCAATGGAGAGTCGAGTGTGCCCCTCCAACGGACACCCTCAGACACAGAAGCACCCCGGACGTCGGAGCCCTCAAATGCTCCACTCCAGGTGGTACCTCCTTCCCCGACTCCTAGCTCCACGGAGGACGTGGTCGAAATGATCAAAGATCTGCGGGAGCGCTTCGAGTCCAAGAACAGGCAGGAGGAGCGCCAGAAGATGGGCATTCCCCAGCCTTATCCCCTTGAGTGGAACAAGGTGGTTTATCCCCCAAAGTATAAACCACAAACACTCACGCCGTATGACGGGAAGGACTCTCCACGACGGTACCTGACGTACTTCCAGTCGCAGACAGGGCATCTTCCAAAGGAGGACGTGCTCCTCACCAGCATCTTTGTTGGGGCCCTGAAAAGGGTGGCGTATGACTGGTACTGCAGCCTCCCCGATTATTCCATATCGTCCTTCGACGACCTGACACGCCTCTTCCTCGACCGCTTCTACGACGGTGGGAAGGACATGACGATGGCGTCTCTCATTGAGATACGCCAGAAGGACAAGGAAACGGTTCGGGCATTCATCGAACGCTTCCGTCAGGCCTGCTTCAGGCTACCTCCAGGCATGCCAGAACATGCGCTTCTCTCCGCTTGCAGTATGAACATGCTGCCTGCAGTAAAGCTCTGGCTTAACTCTACTCCCCCTCCCGACTGGAGCTCCCTAATCATTGAAGCTGAAGCTGCAGAGAAGAAGGCGGCCAATGCACGTCTTCTGGGTGTTAGCTTCCCCGCCTTTGACGATAAGGGGAAAAAGTCCGCAACCAACAACTCCGGACGAGAAACAAAGGGGAAACAGGCATTGACTGTTAATGCCTCGAAGGGCGCATCTGCGCCTACTCAAAAGCCTCCACTGGCACCAAGACCCAAGGAGGTGTATTCATTCAATGATGACGACACCCTGCAACTCTTTGAGATACTGAAGCAGGGTGACAAGATCAAGCTTCCGGACCCGAAGCGGCCCGATGAAGTCGGGAAAGTGGACAACCCGAGGTACTGTCACTACCATCGGTTTGTCGGACACCCGACTAAGGACTGCTACGTCCTCAAAAATTACATCCAGCGCATGATCAATGCGGATGTAATCTCTGTCGACTACAAAGAGAAGACGGTGTCAGCTAATGTGGTGTCACTTCAGTTCGGCACCTTGCCGCCGACTACCACACAAGATGGCGTCGTCCCCATCCCTAAGGCGACAATGGAGGTGGTGAATTTGCCACCCACCCGTGACAATGTGAGTGGACTTGTCCCACTCACCACATCTCGAGGAGAGGTCCTCTGGGTTCACCCTGACCTCGTCTCCGAGGTAACTCAACCGGAGGTACGCCCTACCTCCAAAGCAAAAGGCAGGAAGATCAAGTCTTGCCGCACGGTCTCTTCTTCAACGGAAGAGGCGCTTCCTGTGCAGACGCGTGCACAACAGAACTCCCAGCCCGGTGAAGCTGCCGCCGAAGTGGTGCCTCCTGGCACCATCCCTGAGGAGGGTCCATCCAAGCCCTCAGCAGCCAATAAACAAAAGCAAGTGGAGGCCCGTTTCGACAGACCTCTGCGGAAAGAAAATGCTTCGGGGCTAGCCAAGCCCCACAATTTTGACATTCTGGCACAACTGGCCAGTACTCCTGCACGCCTGTCTTTGTTCGAGCTCCTGCGTCTCTCCAAGGACTCCCGAGAAGCTCTCTGCGAAGCTCTGAAGGATGCCAAATCCTTTCTCAGTCAGGTCAAGCAGCCTGAAGACCTCCCCACTACTTGTGCACACTGTCATTGTGCGGATGAGGTTATCCCAAACATAACCTTCACCCAACAAGACATGCTGCTCAAGCATCACCGACATAACCGACCGTTGTATTACACAGGGTACATCGGTTCGGTAAAGGTGAGCAGGATTCAGATCGATCCGGGGTCCTCCCTAAGCATCATTCCAAAGGCGCTGCTATCAAAGCTGGGGATCCAAATGTACCGGCTGGCGCCCTCCAATACGACCATCAGCGGCTTCAACGCCAGCAAGAGCGAGCCACTGGGCAAGATCCGGCTGAAGTGTCACATCGGCAGCCTCAAAACTGAGGTGACTTGTTATGTAGTGGATGCCGAGGTCAACTACAACATCTTACTCGGACGACCATGGTTACATGAGTACATGGTGGTGCCCTCCACGCTCCACCAATGCATGAAATATGTATCCACCAACGACGTCATCCGGACGGAGTTTGCAGATATCGATCCCTTCAAAGGGATTGAGGCCTACTTCACCGATTCCGACTTGTACAAGCCACTTGACGAGGAGGAAGCCAACGACGCCGATGATGAAGCAGAGACGGCAACAGAGCCGGACTTGGAGCCCGAAGTGACTCCTGACGCTCCCTTGAAAATCCGTCTGAAAGGGAGACCACCCCAGAAGGCGCCTCCAATGAGCATCAAGCTATCAGGAAAAGCGCCAGCTCGCGAAGCTCCCCTGAAGATACGCCTCAAGGGAAAGCCACCACAAACAGCGGCTTCCCTGGTGGTAAAATTACAAGGGAAGGCGCCACTCATCGAAGGCACAACTGAGGCACCCCTCAAGGTGCGTCTTAAAGGCAAGTCGCCGCAGTCATCCAAGATGTCGGAGAGGGCTCACATAACCCTCTCAGACCCCAAAGTCAGAGCGGTGGAGGACTCTCCTGATCCGGCCCCAGTGCTTACAGATGAGGAGCTTGGCGAATATATCTCTGCTGATGTAGACGCACCCTCCTTCGACAATGTAATCCCACGGGATAAAATCTCGTACTTTATCAATAATAGAGTGTCTTTCAATTATTCTTGTCTTCCACACTGGAATGCCATGTATACATTAGACAACGCTCTACGGTCGTTGCAAACACAAGTAACGACCGTCTACCACAATCAAATAGTCCCGTCTCAAGGAGTCTTCATAGTCCCTCCACGAAGCCAAGACGAAGGCACCATCATCTCGGGCAAAATCGAGCGTCGTCGGAAACTCCCGTCAATCGAGCCCGAACCTGATACCGGCAGAGTACAAGTCTATCGATACACGGATGCGGCTAAGCACATCATCCAAAAGATGGGCTACGACCTGAAAAGCAATAAAGGCCTAAACTACGGCAAGGGTCGGCATCTCCCTGTCCGGCTTTCGATGCCCAATGGAAAGCCACAGGATTACTATAATCGGACTTGACGGGGGTTAGGCTATGTCACGCCGCCATCAACTCTAGAGAGTTCAGACGCAGAAGACATAGAACATTCCCACTCGTCTGAAGCATCGACGTGGGATTCCGATACCAGTATCGGATCAGTCTTCAGAAAAGTGCTGTCAGCTAACATGACATCGGTGCAACCTCAGAAGGATGAAGGCGAGGACCAACCGCCGGAACCCTTCGAAGAAGAACCCTGGGCTCAACGCCTAGGAGAACAATGGGAGTCTCGTTTTGAGTTACGAGAACCTCCCACCGAAGATGAAGTCGAGCAGATCGACCTCGGGGATGGGTCTTCTTCTAAACCCATCTTTATCAGCAAAAGCTTGGAAGGAGAAGACCGAGAATCTTTAGTCCAACTGGCTAAGGAGTATATCGACGTCTTCGCCTGGAGCTACGAAGACATGCCGGGTCTCGATCCACAGATCGCGATGCATAGGTTGAACATCTTACCAGATGTCAAACCTATCAAACAACAACAGCGACGCTTCCGCCCGGACATCATGAACGCCATCGACCAGGAGGTGGACAAGCTCTTGACCAGTGGCTTCATCCGTGAGGAACAACACCCGGACTGGGTAACCAATGTCGTCCCTGTCACCAAGAAGAACGGGAAGATACGAGTCTGTATCGACTTCAGGGATCTCAACTCTGCTTGCCCAAAGGATGAATTCCCGCTCCCAATCACCGATGTAATAATCGACAACACATGTGGCTTTGAACGCATGTCCTTTATGGACGGGTATTCAGGCTACAATCAAATCAAGATGTTCCCCGATGATGCAAAACACACGTCATTCAGGACTCCGAAAGGTGTTTTCTGCTACACAGTAATGCCCTTCGGCTTGAAGAACGCCGGTGCAACGTACCAGCGAGCTATGAGCACCATCTTCCGTCAACATCTTCGCAAGACAGTTGAGTGCTATGTTGACGACATCGCAGTCAAGATCCGCCTCAAAAGAGATCACCTACAAGACCTGAAGACGGTCTTCGATCTCATGCGGGCACATCAACTCAAAATGAACCCCGCTAAATCCTTCCTGGGGGTTTCTAGCGGCAAATTCTTGGGCTTTGTCATCACGGCAAAAGGCATTCATGTCGATCCCGAGAAGACTAAAGCCATCCTCAACATGGACCCTCCGAAGAACCTTCGAGAACTTCGGGGCTTACAGGGACGTCTGGCATACATCCGGAGGTTCATAGCAAACCTCTCCGGTAAATGTCAACCCTTTACTCAGCTCATGAAGAAGGGAGTCTCTTATGTCTGGACAGAGGAGTGCCAAAAGGCTTTCGACGACATCAAGGCTTACTTGACAAGCCCGCCAGTCCTAGTGGCACCTGTCGCCGGCAAACCATTCCTCCTCTACGTCCGTGCCATGGATCATTCCCTCGGCGCTTTACTGGCTCAAAACAGCGATACAGGCTACGAGCAAGCAATCTACTACCTCAGTCGAACACTCATCGGGGCCGAACACCGGTACAACCCCGTTGAAAAGGAGTGCTTGGCTTTGGTGTTTGCCATTCAGAAGACTCGTCATTACGTCTCGGGCCAGACAATTCACGTCATCTCCCGAGTCAATCTGCTCAGAGTTCTCATGACGAAGCCAGGGTCATTAAACTCCCGGCTGGCTACATGGGCGATCCTACTAACGCCATACAACATGGTGTTTGTCCCGCAGAAGGCGGTCAAGGGTCAGGCTCTGGCTGACTTTTTAGCTGCACACCCTATCCCAGAATCTTCAAAACTCTATGAAGATATCCCGGATGAAGTCCAAGAATCAAACGTCACTGAAGGAAGCCCCGTTTGGTGGATGTTCTTCGATGGCGCTTCAAGAACGGGCCCCAACGGCCAAATCATAGCAGGAGTGGGGGTAGTCTTAGTCTCCCCCGATCAGCTGGTCATCCAGCACGCATACTCCCTTTCGAAGCCGTGCTCCAACAATGTTGCTGAGTACAATGCACTCGTCATGGGACTCCAGCTAGCACAACAGCTGGGGGTGGATCATCTGGAAGCCTACGGCGACTCGAAACTCGTCGTAAACCAGATTCGGGGGCAATACGAGGTTCGCCATGAAGATTTGATCCCTTACCATGAAGTTGCATTGAACATCATTTCAACCTTCACTGGGTTCTTCATCGAACATGTACCCCACCTACAAAACTTGGAGGCTGACGCTCTGGCTGGCCTCGCAGCCTCATTGGCCGCGCCCCTTGGGACTCAACATTATGTTACGGTGACTGGCCGAGACCTGATTTGTCCCAGAAACAACCTATGTTTGCAAATGGCTCACGCCATGCCGACAAACACTGGGGTTAATGTCCGAGACTGGAGGTTCCCGTTCATCGACTTCGCTGTCTACGGAATCCTTCCAGAGGACCCGAAGGAAGCCGTCTCAGTCAGGAGATGCTCTCTTCGATTCTACTACGATACAGCCACTAAAACGCTTGTACCGACGCTCCTTCGATGGGCTTCTCCTTCGATGCCTGTCTAACGAAGAAGCAACCGAGGCTCTTCAAGAAGCTCACGACGGAACTTGTGGAGCTCATCAACCCGGTCCTAAGTTGCAAGATCGACTGCGACGTATGGGCTACTACTGGCCAACCATGGCCGCCGACGCAGTGGAATATGCTAAGAAGTGCCATGCATGCCAACTTCATGCAGACTTCATACATACACCGTCTGAACCTCTACATCCTACAGTCGCCTCCTGGCCATTCGAAGCCTGGGGCATGGACATTGTAGGACCAATCACCCCTCCTTCATCAAGAGGACATCGTTTCATCCTGGCCATCACTGATTACTTCTCCAAATGGGCGGAAGCAGTCCCACTAGCGGAAGTAAAAAGCTCCAGGGTGGTCAGCTTTATCAAACACCATATCATTTACCGTTTCGGAGTACCCCGGCGGATCATCCATGACAATGGTCCTCAGTTTATCAGCCACATTTTCAGCAGGTTCTGTGACAAGAATCGCATTCAGAATGTGGCCTCAACCGTCTACAATCCGGCAGCAAACGGATTGGCCGAGGCGTTCAACAAAACTATCGTAAGGCTACTCAAAAAGGTCGTGTCATCCAACAAACGCGACTGGGACGAAAAGCTTGGCGAATGTCTTTGGGCCTACCGCACAACGGTACGGACCCCAACAGGCAACACTCCATTCTCTCTGGTCTACGGGAGCGAAGCAGTACTGCCTCTCGAGATACAGATACCTTCGCTCCGCGTGGCAATCACAAACGATCTCACAGAAGAAGACAATCAACGTCGTCGTCTGCGGAAACTGGAGGCACTTGACGAAAAGCGTCTCCTAGCTCAACAACGCATCGAACTTTACCAAGCCCGTATATCACAGGCTTTCAACAAGAAGGTCAAGCAAAGAACTTTCCAAGTTGGCGACCTGGTTTTAGCAGTCAGAAGGCCAATGGTGTTAACTCACAAGACACCAGGAAAGTTCGAGCCCAAATGGGAAGGACCCTTCATCATTGAGACGGTATACTCAAACGGTGCTTACCGGCTCGCCAAACCCAATGGGGACTTGTTCATGATGCCCATCAACGGCAAGTTCCTAAAGAAGTACTATTCTTGACATCCTCCAAGACATGTATTTCCCCAAACAACCTCTTTTCACAAAAATCAAACGCTTCCGGAACCCAGCTGTTCCGTGGCATCCTTCCGTAGAAAGATAACCACGTCCACATTACCTCTGAGTTGTCTCTCTACATCCTACAAAGCAGAACCTTACATTTCGTGAGCTTACGCCATTCTTCATGTTTACCACGTCCACATTACCTCTGAGTAAACATCCCGTACAAACAACTCCTGTGTTGTCGTACATTGATCGCAGAACTTCCATGTCCACATTACCTCTGAGTTGTTCAGCGTATCCCCCAGGATCATTCCTACCATGTCCATAAATACCTCTGAGTAGGAAGATTCTATCATTTGAACCTAATGATTGCCATGTCCACATTACCTCTGAGCAAACATGTTGGTTTCTTCAAACTTATTATCTGTACCTAAAAAACCAAGGTGCGCAAAAGATAATAGGTACACATAAATCATCAAGTTTATGAGATCAAAAATGAATACATCACAAAAAAAAAAGATAGTGTATTTCTTTATTTTTCAAAGAAGGGAGTACAGAAATACGCTATTTCCCCAGCAAGAGTTGCAAAAACACATAAAAAGAAGAGAAGCTACAGTCCCCGATTCCAGGGTGGGATGAAAGCTCTCTGACTCGACGTCTCAGGTCAGCAATGCGAGTTTCCACAGTCGCCTGGACTCGCAGCTCGGCTTCTTGACGCATTAATCCGACAGCCTCAGCAGAAGTTTTACTCTCATACTTCTCATCAAGCTGTCGTCGCTGCTGAGCCAAAGCAAGGGTCCGCTGAGTAAGAGTCACTTCCTCCTGCTTGAATGCCACGTGTTCAGCCAGGACACGATCAGCTTCTAGTTGAAGTTGGGCCCGCTGGTCTTCAAGACGGCGCATCTGAGCATCAACCTCTGCGATGTTAGCGTCCACAGCAGCCCGCTTCTCCGTCGTCCTCTCTATAGATTGAGACAACTGCTCCGCCGCAGCCTCAGTCCCAGCCACTTCACGCTCCCAATTGCTCACATCGGCCCGATGGGAAGCATCGATTTCAGCAATCAACTTTCCTATCTCTGCATCTATCAAGACAGAGAGGTCATTTTGTTGGATGCGCTGCAGTTCCGCGAGTCGCTCGTCCAGCTCAATCACCGAAACCTCCAGAATTTCGGCCATATGGTCATGGCCTTGGTGAATGCGGATCAGCTCGATACAAGGCATTGCCAAAGCTTTTGCTGTCGCAAAGCTCTCCTTGCCATCCATCACTGCAGATACTCCTTTCTCCAGCATTTTGTACACTCCCTCGACGAGGAACTTCACATACTCGTCGGCATCCGCCAGCACCTGCGGCGTCATAGCAGGAGTTGGAGGAGCTACTACAGTTTGCGGACCGGAGAAAGATCCGCCAACCTCGATCTGAGAGGTTTGAACCTCGGCAGCAATAGGCTCTTCATCAACAGGGGCCAGACTGCTAGCCCGAGGTGCCGAAGGAACAGAAGGAGCCGGCACATGCGTCGTGATAGTACCCCAAGTGGAAGGAGCAGCAGAGGGTTCCACACCCTTACCCTTCTCAAGCCCGGAGACATCACCGACGTCAACGGCCACCTCTTCTACCCCCGACATTCTATCAGCATCAGCTACCTCCCCCGGCAAAACGGGGAGATCAACATTTATCTCCTGGCCAGCCCCAGGAGACAAGACCGGCAGAAGGGTCTCATTCTTCTCAAGTCCCTCTACAGGGACAGAATCTGTCGCTACCGCCTGATCGGTAGCCATCTCTATGTCCATGGTTGAAGCCAAGGAAGGATTTGGCAATGATTCAGCCGACATCCCCTCATCATGACAAGGAGGGGAATCAACCCTCTCCTCTATCCTCACTGCTTCTGCTGCCCCCGCAACAGACTCCTGCAGCTCCGGAGCGATGTCATCGGAAGATGATGAACTCCATTCCTCTTCATCACCTGGAAGCTGCACACTTGCTAAACCTTCGATATGTGAAGCCTCCGCTGTGGCCTTCGTCACCTCGGAAGCTGCTGCACCCTCAGGGTCCCTCCTGACATAACCCGGGGATACTGGAACCTCCACGATGACAGTATCCTCCGGATCTTCCTCTATGAGAGACATCATTGTCGGCGGGATACGCACTCCAGGCGAGCTCGCCATCTCTTCTCGCCTACTCCCACCCGACTTTGGGGTACGAGGTTTTCTTTTTAGCGGCTCCTACAAAAGGAGATCAGGCCTCGTCAGTGGCGGAACCAAAATCAGATTTAGTAGGATGTCCTTACCTCTTCGGACGTCGAATCCGATGACACCGTCGGTAACGATGCCTTCTTCTGCTTCTTCGACACAAGAGATTCAGCCCCTGTATCTGCACATCATTTCGATCGATCGCCAGAAGGTTCTGCTTGTGAGGCGGAGGGGGCACTCCGTTGACCCACCCCTGACGGACGATGCGGCCGGGCCTTCACTGGCGTATCCCCAGTCACTGCTAACTGGGTGCCTGCGATAAGGCTGGTCTCCCTGTCATATCCGGAGGGCGGGGCAGCCATAACACAGTAAAATTTGGCGGCCGAGTAAAGAATGGGCGGCCGCGGATCGGGGACGGGCAACGTAAAACGAGCTCCGGTACATCCGGCATTATAGTAATGCCAAGCTCGTGCACCATCCAACAAACTTCCAACATACCCCAGGGTATTACTGGGGTTATCCAACATCATCTGAGCATAACCCCAGGACTTGAAATTCCTCATTGGTTGGAAAGTACTCTTCATAGGGTTCCGACCCCCAAGGGAGTTTAGACACCTCATACATCTCATGAAGTGCGAGCCCTAATTCTCCTACCGGAGTAAAGAAGGTCCCGGTATGGATATCAAACATCTCCAGGAGTGCGAGGAACATGTGCCTATTTAGGTCAACACCCGCCTGGGTAGCACGGATCGCGGCAGTCAACCCGATCTCTCGGAGCTCACTCCGAAACCGCGACAAGATCCAGAGCGTCAGTTTATCCCATTTGGAGACGTAATGGCACCAACCCTCCACCCGAAACTCTCATGTCGGGTAGGAACGTTCCATCAAAAACATACGATGTGTAAAAGTCGAAGCACTATAAGCAAACGTATCAATGGGTACATCACTGTAGAGGCTCCCAGGACGTAAAGTCCGCCAAGTGTAAGAAGACCCAGACCGTACAACGGTCAAAACATCCCTTTGGTCGAAAGTAGAATCAATTTGGATGACACCAGTCACCGCTCCCCCCTGAGAAGGGGTAAGCTCCCAAGACATTCTCCTCTGGGAAACAAGGCGACAGAAGGACGTCAAAGGCCACTGACGTTCAAGTTGCTTAACAGTCATATGCACTCCATTCGCAGTAAAGAACCAGTCCTCCTTGACCTTCAGTACTGACGAGTCAGTAGAAGTGAGACGGTCTCCAAACAGGAACTCAGGCTTCAGGAAGGTCACTTTATCAGATGTGGAGGGTTTAATAACTCCACGCTCCATCATCCGTTTGAGGAACCAATACTGCTGTTCACGGATTAGGGTCATTCTCTCAGGAGGCTGATCCAGCATAAGAGCATCTTGAGCAGGGTTTATCACTTCCTCGTTATGCTCTACTCCCATTTGGTTGAAGGCAGCCTCCAAGAAAACTTTACTCAAAAGCGGGATTGCCATCGACACTAGTAAAAGATCAGAAAAAGTCAGAAGAGAACACACAAATGTGTCTAAAGGAGAAAACTGCGGCGCATCATCAGGGTTTGAACCCATGCGTGTCAGCAGTATAGCCTCGGCGCATCTTCAGGGTTTAAACCCATGCCCGTCAGCAGTATAGCCTCGGCGCATCACCAGGGTTTAAACCCATGCGCGTCGGCAGGCAAAGACCGCGGCACATCATTAAAGACTCAAGGCCTATGTGCGTTGGCGTACGGACAATGAGACTTACCAACCACCTCCGGCCGAACTTCGACAGGCCGACGAGGAACGACAGCCGCCGCAACTTCCGCGGACTCCTTCGCTTTCTCCTTTCCCTTGCCGGCAGCACCGCGAGGAGTCTTGGGAGCCATTCTCTCGAGGAAGGAGAAGTTAGGGTTTTTGAAGAAGAAACTCTAAAGAAGCAGAGGCACAGAGAAGAAGAACCCTTTCTCTCTCCAACTCTTACCTATTTATAGGGCTTGGTCGCACGCGTGAACAGATGACGTATGATCTCAGCCGTCGCCTCGGGTTCTGTGCAAGGATAGCAGCAAATAAAACCAAAAGATCATCATTAATCTTTTCGGTTACCGAGGCATCATCATCATCAACTGAGAAGAGCATGCGCCCGAACAGGCATGCGCCCAGAAATCATGCGCCCTGACCTCCATGCTTCTTATTCAAAGTATTCCAAAACTTATTCAAAAGTTTTGAAAACTTTGAAGGGGGTCTTGTAGAAGCATGGAATTTCACAAACAGAAAACCCATGCGCCAGACACTACATGCGCCAGAATACAGACGAAGAACTTCATAGCAAAGTCAATAAGTATAGACATTCGAAGAAGGACTTTTTATTTATATATAAAAGTCTATTACATGTCTAGAAAAGGTTGTACAAAGGAGAATTTCTACAAAGGAAAGATCCTAAGTCTACAGCCAACGGCCACCATGCGCCTCCAGTTAGGCGCAGCAGTCATCATGCGCCGCCAGTCACCATGCGCTATCATCAGGCGCAGCAGACATCATGCGCCTCCAACCAGGCGCATCCCACCATATCTTCAGCAGCTCAGTCATGTGCATCCAGCTCAGTTATGTGCATCCCCTCAGCCAAATTCTTCCAGCCAGGCTCACCTGGCCGAGCAGAGCCCAGTTATGTGCCGCTCTTCCAACCAGGCTCGCCCGATAAATGCTTCGATACACAAAGCATTTAACCCTCTGGCTGGAACCAAGGAAGAGAAGAGCACCGCAAATGCTGTGGCCAGGGGAGGCTTCGAAAGAGCCTCCAAAGCCGAAGGAAGACCGTGATCGAAACCGCGGCTAAAGAAGCAGCTTTCGACACGATCAAAGTGGAGAAACCCCACTTTGCAGGAAGAGAGAGCCTTGCACCGCCATTCTGATCTACGGCTCTTCCGGAATAACGGAGACGAGGCTCGAGCATCCCTATCTTTGGATGCAACAGGCACCTTCCGCCTGCCTCAGAAGCCCTCGACTCCGTCTTTTGGATGTAACAGTCACCTTCAAGTGCATCAAAGACAACACAGCGTCTCATTTTCACCCTCGGGAGCACTTCGTCAACAGAATGCACCCGCATGTTCAAGTTCATGTTGGAAGTACGTGAGGGAATGAGAAGCAAACCTTCTCTCCATGCCACTATTTATAGGCCGGGCAGATCAAACCCACGCGCCAAGTGGATGGCCCTCCGAATTCCGTGCAATGAATTTACATTAAATGGATGAACCGGACGCCTCGAATTCAAAACGGCTATTTATAGCACTCGAAGAGCGAGACAGCCGCATCATTAAAAGACATGTCCGATGCGCCAGCCAGATAGCGTATCACACGGACGCGCCCTTCGGCATCAGGCGCATCACACAGACGCGCCCTACAGTACTCGGCGCATTACAGAAGGTGCGCCCCCACACATCTCCATACCGAGTGGAACGCCAACCGACGCGCCCACTCAGCTGTCCATCGAACGTCACCAACATTAAATGCTGAACTGACAGAGTTGGCAGCATGCCTCCCAAAGACTGAACAGTTGACAGCTTTTCAGAAAACGAAGCGTCGGCAACGTCAGCATCATCATGACTTTGTTTCGACGGCTACTGCCACGTGGCCACTTCACCATCAGCATGCGCCTCTACGGCCATGCGTCCAAATCAGCATGCGCCTCAAAAGCCATGCGCCTCAGACTGCTCTCTGATCCCGAAAGACAGAAGAAAAGTCGCCTGCATGCGCCTCAAAAGCCATGCGCCCCAAATGGTTTGTAACTCCTAAAGGTTATGAGCCGCAGCCTCCTCCTGCGCCCAATCCAAGGCGCAGCCCACCAGATCACTCCTCTCCACCAAATCCGAGATCTTCGAACCATGGGTCGATGACACGTGTCCTTTGACTCAACTCGTCCAAGATTTCAGCAACGGAAAGATCTTCTCTTCTGCTACGTGTCGGCTCACAACAGCAGTATGAAGAGTTCTCTCCCTCGATTAGGGCGCAGCATCCGTGCGCCTCCATCAGCAACCTCCACGTGGCATCCCCACACCGGCGCATCCTGCATGCGCACATGAGCAGCCAGCCTGCAAAACTATAAATAGAAGGGTCATCTCCTTCACACACAGGCAGAGACACGGAGACTCAGAACACAAGACTCACAGAGAATCACCGGAGAGGCAGTTCTAGACACTCAACGTCTTCCTCCTCTCAGCAAGCTCCAGCACCCAGAGCAATCAACACCTTCAGAGAACCGATAACCGCCGTCAGCCGGTCAACGGAGTCAACGCATTATCACTCGCTCCATTGGCACTAAGGACCCAGCTTAAACAAAAGTGTACTCCTAGGACTACATCTAAGTCCTATATTGTATCACTGTTCTGTTTGTATTAAGATTTCAATCAAAACAATTTTAATGGCAAACATGGGTACCAAGTTAAGATTTAGCACGGCTTACCATCCACAGACGGACGGGCAATCAGAAAGAACAATTCAGACTTTGGAAGATATGTTACGAGCTTGCACCCTAGATTTTAGAGGATCTTGGGAGAGTCGCCTGCACTTAGTCGAGTTCTCGTACAACAACAGTTATCAAGCCAGTATCCAGATGGCTCCATTTGAAGTACTATATGGTAAGAAGTCTAGGTCGCCACTAGCATAGGATGATATCGGGAAGAGGAAGATGCTAGGCCCAGAAATAATTATTCAGACAGTTGAAGTGGTTAAGGAAATTAGAGAGTGACTTCGAGTTGCGCAAGATCGACATCGACATTGGGCGGACCGGCATCGTAGGCCGCTAGAATTTTCTGTTAGGGACCACATGTTCTTGCGGATCTCACCTACCCGTGGGGTCATTAGATTTGGCGTTCGCGAAAAGTTGAGTCCGCGATACGTGGGCTCATTTGCTATCCTTAATAGGGTAGGCGATATTGCTTATCGTTTATCCCTTCTACCTTCGTTAGGAGAGGTGCATGATGTTCCATGTATCTCAGTTGCGTAGGTATGTATCGGACCCAAGCCATATCCTTGATCATTCTGAGCTGGTTGTTGGTACCAACCTGTCTTACGAGGAACAGCCAGTGTCCATTTTGGACCGAAGAGAGAAGATACTCAAGAACAGAACAATTAACCTTGTCCGGATTGCTTGGGGCCATCGCTCCTTAGGGGAGTCAACGTGGGAACTTGAGGATGATATCCGATCACGGTATCCGTACCTGTTTGACTCACGAGATATATATTTTTTCGTGTTCCTTGATTGTCTTAACTCCGCATGCTTGTCACCTTATGAGTAAAAATTACTTGATATCGTAGATTGTTAAATATAGATATGTTACTTGCTATTGACATTGTAAAATGATTGCTTGCTCAAATTGCTTGTACTTAGATTAGTTTAGCTCTGATGTTTCTATCCTGCTTGGATTTGAAATTTCGAGGACAAAATTTTACTAAGGAGGGTAGAGATGTCACTTTTCGTTTCCAAAATACGTATTTTAATACGTGTACTGCTTGAATATATTTATTTAATATTTATCATGTATTTTTCTGTATTTAAATTTCTTTAATTTCACGATAATTATTTTTTCTGTATTTTTTTCTCTGCTTTAGCTTTGCTTTGGGTTCGGCCCGGGTTGGTTTATTTTTGATTTTAGGTGGTTCACCACCACCCCCATTTAAACCCCAAACCCCTTTCTCTCTCTTCATTACTCCTTCTCTTTTACTATTCTTCTTTCTCATAACTCTCCCACCAAATAAGGAGAGCTAGGCAAGTACAACTTGCTTCGTGATGGATTCCAATTTTTATTGTTCTATTGTCTTCCTCACGAGATTCTTAGATACTTTAGCACTTAGCACTTTCAATTTCCATGGCTACTTTCTTGTAGATTTAAGTTTGTTGTATTTTTGGATTCTTGGGTTTTGATCTAGCTAACCTTGTTATTTTCAAGTTTTGATGGTTCCATGTTGTAGAGAATTTCGTTCTACCCTATTTTGACCTATGGAAGAACGGAATCTGACCTTAGATGAAGGATTTCTGGAGCATGGAAGCCATGGCTACCATAGTCCTTCTCGGAAAAGTGGAGAAGAAGAACAGTACTTGACCGTATAGAATTTCATGCGGCAAGTTTTTCCGGCCGCATGGCCTTAGCCGCTTGGCTCTTGGCAGATAGGGCCGCATAAGCATTGGCTCCCTGGCCGCATAACTTGTTAGCTCTTGGCCGCATATGCCATGGTTCCAGATTCAGCTGCATAAGACTTTATCTCCAGCCGCATGAGACACTGCTTTTCTGGCCGCATGAACTTTCCTAGCCGCATGGCTTCAGCAGCCGAGCCGCATGAACTTAGTTTCCTTCAGCCGCATAAACTGTTTACCTTTGGCCACATGGCCCATTGCCGCATGGGCTTCTGGCCGCATAACCTTGGCAGTCCTGAGCCGCATGAGACTCAGTCCCCTGAGTCGCATGAGACTCAGCCCCCCCTTGGCTGCATAAGCATAGCACTTGGTTGATTTGTCGCATGAATCTTTCTCAGCCGCATATGTATGTTCTCTCTGGCCGCATGGCTTGGGTAGTTTTGAGCCGCACGAAACCATATTTTCTCCAGCCGCATGAGTTGAGTTTTCCCAGTCGCATGAGTTGATTTTCCCCAGCCACATGAGTTGAGTTTCCCCAGCCGCATGAGTCGAGTTTCCATAGCCGCATGAATTGCTTCCACATGGCCGAATGATTTTGTTTGCCCTTGGCCGCATGGCACCTAGCAGCTCCCGGCCACATGAGACCCCGCTTTGCTTGCCGCATAGGCCTTTAGCCGCATGGACTTGGACGACTGCTTGGTTCCCGGGCCGCATGGGATTTCTGACCCGATTTTGGCCGCATAAAGGATCCTGACTTATCCGGCCGCATAGATTGGCACCCATCTATTGCCATAATGCCTTTTGGCTGTTTCTTGTCCCGAATTGACCTTGATTGACATTGACTGTGACCTTGACTAATAATTGATCATGCGTTTCTAGTTGGAACTAAGAGACTGGCTAGTCGTCTTATCGAATCGAATGAGACACGTTCATATTAACTATAAACTATTGCAATCGACTGGCTGATCCCGAACATTGGTATATGGACAAATGCAGACTTCAATTTATTTCCTACAAGCAGTATGTGTACCGTATAGTCAAGGCATGATTTTTTCGTGGCTAGATTTGATTGTTGCATTACGCTATGTAAGACCTACAACCTAACCGCACGGGCATCGTTGTAGAGTTGTGCATATCGTACTTGTACGAATGTATTCATTCTGAATAACCATGATCCACGGCATGAGAATTCACTCAACATAAGGACTACAAAGTTAAATAAAATAATGATTGCAAGGAGAGAGAATGGATTCTCGAGTTCTTACATGGCAGCCATCTTTGGGACTATTAGTGCCCGACATGCCGGCTGGTACCCACAGATACTGTAAATCTGCCACACGGGCAGAGAGCGGTATCTGCTTATATTATTTATTGTATATTGATGACGGGCGTCCCGCTGGAACTCGTCTAAATTCATGATTGGCGCAATTGGTTGATTGGGTAGACTAGCCTTGCTTGTACATAGTAAGAACTGAGAAATCCTTATTACATATTTCCAGGGTAACTTGGAACTCACAGTAGCAAGCCATAATAGTTGCATGGCCGTTTAAGTTGACTTGTTTGTGTACTGTACCTACTCTGTTAACTACCGAGATGATCAGAATATCAGGACATGACGGGTCAACTTCTGTCCTTGTTTGGTTGGGAAATTGGTTTGAAGTATCGTGATGTTATGTGAATCCCAGTAGCAAGTGGAGACTACTTATTATATTCTTAATATTATTACTGGTTTTAATTCCTCATATCGTGCTTCCTTGCGGTACATGCTATTAGAGGTCTAACATCTCTGGTTTTGCATGGCCAGATTTAGAGCCGGTTCTCGAGGACTCAGCTTACTTCTACCTCCAAGATGGTCAATACTAGAGGAATGATCGCAGGAGGACACGAGTGGGTTCCTTACTTCCCCGTTCGTTTTGTTACTTACTTTATACTTTGCCGTTTGGCACCGACATGTTAATCGGATCGTCTAGTACTTATTTTTACATAATTGAAACTAAGTCAGGCTGTAGCTGATAACAATTGTTTATACTTTGCTACTTCATCTGGCTATGTTTTGTAAAGCCAGATGTCAAGAACATTTTGACTGAGCGTTTGGAACGCCTTACTGCTTTATCTTACATGTTCTCTATTACTGTTTCTTGTTTGAATGATTGAGACAATAGATGTTGAGTGACCCTAGTAAGACTCTCATGTAGTATGCACCCCCTCGTCTTTTTAGACAGCATTGATATTATACGGTATTCATCTACCCGTAATACGTAGCTGGCTGAGTCATTCCCACGCTCTCCAGTATTCTGGTTCTGGGACGTGACAGTAAACAATAGCTTTGGTCACAGATGTTATACTACTTCTCCAATCAATTCCCGAGTTAATGAGGTAAAGAGGCAATCAATCAATCCATCCATCGATGTGAAGTCCGAGAGGGATCCATTGTGAATCAGTGTCACTACAATACATGATTCTAATAATGTAGTACATTTAATTATAATAGAACGCAGACATGAAAGATATGAAACTTGCCTTGATTGCTAGAAGGGTAACGGCTAGAGTTCAGGGATCCGAACCTACATTAACAATAATTTGTCCTTAAAACTTAAACCAAGATTGGCTAACAAACCATTGACGTAAAACTGCGCTAATTATAGACATTTATCGTTCTTATTAGAGAAACTAATAATTTAAATATGTAATATTTGGTAAAAACTATTTTATTAGTATTTTGTAAATAGGGCAAAAAAATAATATATTTTGGAATATTATCATAAATAATAGCAATTTTTATCGAACATTATTTTAATAGTAAAAATTGCTTAAACTCGAAATATTTGAAAACTTATTTATTTATTTTCTAAGTAAACTTTTGCGAAATGTTTAACTAATACTTTTTTGTAAAGAATAATCACTTTTAATTATAAATAGACGTAAAACCTTATTTTAGTAAAATTACGATTTTATTAGAAAATACGTTATCATTTCTAGTTTTCATTCCCATAAACTTTATTAGCAGAAAATGGCTAAATTACGAAAATAAACATTTTTTTAACCTAAAAACATAAATATACAATTTTTGGCCTATAAATACCATACCCTATATTAAAATATACTTTGCCACATAATTAATTATTTTTTATACTAAAATTTATCATTTTATAGTAATAATAAAATTATGGCAAAAATACTATATTTTTTTAAATTAACGCTGGTATAACATTATTCATAAAATAACGGTTAATAATACCAAAATACGCATTTTTACTTAAAATAAAATTATATAAGATTTTTGTCTATAATATAAAAGTACGTTTTTGTTATATAATTACTATTTTGAAGCTAAATTATCAATTAATGGATAATAATGAAATTATGGTTAAAGTAACCTACTACGGCATAATCATAATTTTACGTAGTCGAAATCTAACAATCTAATCTGCCAATTAACGATAGCATCTAATTAATACTAGCAATTATTACCGAACTAATTAGGAAACTAATTTAAACTAATTAAACTAGCTATTCCAGGAACAGAAAGGGTTCTGTGAAACCAATAGAGGGTTGCGGAATTTACCGAAGGCTGTGACGGAGCACCGAGGGGATGCCTCGGACTCCGAACGCACGCGGGCATGGCATGAACACGAGCATGTGGATGGCACGGAGCGGGTCGACGCACGTACACGGAAACAAACTGGACACACGTGCGAGGGCCGGGGAGGTGGCCGGCGGGGCTAGCGGTGCCGGGAACGGCTGCCGGGTCGCTGTCAGCACGGGGACAACGCTGCTGGGGGCCGCGCGTGTGTTGCGGCGGGGCAGCAGCGGCCTGGGGGCCGTACGGGTGCTGTGGGAGCAGCGGCGCAGGGGGCGGCTGCCGAGTGCTGCGGGAAGCAGCGGCTGTCGGGTCGCCGGTCGCCGGTCGAGGATCGGTACGAAAAGGAGGCGAGTGCGGTGTCTGTTAGCCCAATGATTACATCATGTATTTTAATATGGCTAATCAATTAAGTTTACCATAATGACATCACTAATATTCATGTAATCACTATCATGTTGCTACTTAAACTTAGCATTGTCCTAATGTTAGCATTGTCCTAAATGTTCTCTATATCATATTACTATGCTTGTATCATATTATTTTGTTCGTCTAACATTTTCTTAGACATGCAGTAAGCATGATCAAGCTTTTTCAAACCAGGACATATACAATAGAGTATTATTGATGGACCAAAGACGGCGTTATACAAGAAGCTTTCTCTGAACCGCCTAACGACCTATACGGGACCTATCCGAAAGGTATTCAGATTTCCAGATCTGTTTATCTTTGGACGACCGCCGTCAAGTGAAAAAGGCGTCTTCAAGTCTGCTCAAATATTTGAAGAAAGGCGTCATCAAAGGGCTCTTGGTTTTCCTATTTTATCAATATAATTTTTCATATTTATTGAGTCTAGGAATACGATGTACACTGTATCGTACTGGCAAATAGGCTATCCAAGAAACGTTTTCAAAATACCCTTTCATTTTGAAAACAAGCCCACTTACAAAAGTCCAAACTACTTCCTAACTGTTTGACTTTTCAAAAAGCCCAAAAACTAATTTGTAAAAACCCTAACAGAACCCTAGCAGAACTCGGCCAGAATTCGACCAGAGTTCGGCCAGAGTTCGGTTAGTGAACGTTGCTTTTTGAACTTGGTCTTCCTGCAGTTACGGATCCCAACGAGATTTTCTCATCGAGTTCTGTCCGAATTCTGACCGAATTCTGTCAGAATTCTGCCTTTGAAAAAACTATAAATAGAGAAAGATTTCGATCATTTCAATTCACTCAACACCAATTCACTTTCATATCTCTTCTCTATAAGCCTACTACTTCTTCCAAAGTATTCTGAGCTTTCATTTTCAAATCCCAAGCCAGTTACAATCTTCTAATCGATTTGCCAGTGCGTTACGGTCTAGAAGTTTCAGAGTGATTGTAATCAGAGGCTTGATTGAAGAAAGACTCTTCACAATTGAAGTTGGTCGAGTACTTCGGATCAAAGCTCGCGTTGTAGAATTTGCAAGAACTTCGGATGAAAACTTGTGATGATTTTTCATTGTGGATTCAACTGGAAGCTAGAGTTCTTCCGACTGGACTAGTCCTCACAAGAGGAAAACCAGTATACATCCTTGTGTTTGCATTTGCTCTCTACTCTCTACTTTTTATTTACATATCTGTGATATATATATTATGTGATCTTGTTGCTAATATTTTTAAATAGTTAATTTATGCTGCCTACTCTATTCATCCTCCCTCTAGAGTATTGCACTTTACAACTCGTTTCTACAATCGGTCCTACAGTGTTGATGCGACCGGGGCGTTGCGAGGAGTGTGGGGATGGCTTCGGTTTCGGTAACGGAGGAGCGGGGAAGGAGTTAAGGGAAGTTTGGGAAGGTGGAGGAGTTTGGATGGTTCTATGAAGGAGGGTTTTTGAATGTTAAACTCCGTGAGAGTTTTCAGATCCGGTTGGGGGGTGGGGTTCACGCGCGGGACCAGGGGAGAAAGGAAAACATGGATTGAATGGGTTTGGGTATGGGCTTAAGTTATCTACAAAACAATGAGCTCACAAATACTATTAATAACATGAATAATAATAATAGAAAAATCATGGGCTTCACAACCTTCCCTCCTTAGAAAATTTTGTCCTCGAAATTTCAAGGATAAGGGCCGGGGTACAATCATGCCTCAAACCAGTCAGAGTATTCTTCCTCAACAGCCTTATGCCTAACTAGGCTAACTGGTCCCATATATAGCAAATCTATGTAGTGCAATATCTTCATCAATCTTATCCCCTATTCTCAAATAATACTCTTTCCTCCTTAGAAACACAGTCACTATCCCCAATTATGGATTTCTGCTTTCATCTCTGAATTGTCAATCACCGTCATAATTGTCACGCCCCAGAACCAGAATACTGGAGAGCGGGGGAATGACTCAGCCAGCTACGTATTACGGGTAGATGAATACCGTATAATACGATCAATGCTGTCTAAAAGATGAGGGGGTGCATACTACATAAAAGTCTCACTATGGTCACTTCACATCTATTGTCTCAATCATTCAAACAAGAAACAGTAATAGAGAACATGTAAGATAAAGCAGTAAGGCGTCCCAAACGCTCTGTCAAAATGTTCTTGATATCTGGCTTTACAAAATATAGCCAGATTGATGTAGCAAAAGTATACACAATTGTTATCAGCTGCAGTCTGACTTTAATTACAATTATGTAAAAGTAAGTACAAGACAATCCGACTAACATGTCGGTACCAAACGGCTAAGTATAAAGTAAGTGACAAAATGAGCGGTGAAGTAAGGAACCCACTCGAGTCCTCCTGCGATCATCCCTCTAGTGTTGACCATCTTGGAGGTAGAAGTAAGCTGGATCCTCGGGGACCGGCTCTAAATCTGGCCATACAAAACCAGAGAGGTTAGACCTCTAATAGCAAGTACCACAAGGAAGCACGACATGAGAACTAAAACCAGTAAGTAAGAGAATATAATAATAGATCTCTGCTTTCCACTAGGATTCACATCACATCACGACACTTCGAACCAACCTCCCAACCAAACAAGGACAGAAGTTGGCCCGTCATGTCCTGACATTCTGATCATCCCAGTTAGGTAACAGAGTAGTACAGTACACAAACAAATCATCTTGAACGGCCAATCAACTCCTACGGCTTGCTATTGTGAGTCCCAAGTTATCCTGGAATTATGCAATTAGGGATTCCTCAGTTCTTACTATGTGCAAGCAAGGCTAGTCTATCCAGTAAATCATGTGCGCCATGCATGAATTAGACGAGTCCTAGCAGGACGCCCGTCATCAATATACAATATACAATAATAATATAAGCAGATACTGTTCCCTGCCCGTGTGGCAGTTTTACAGTATCTGTGGGAACCAGCCGGCCCGTCGGGTACTACTTGTCCCAAGGGGGCTGCCATGTAAGAACTCGGGAATCCATTCTCTCCATGCCATCATTATTTTATTTAACTTAATAGTCCCTACGTTGAGTGAAATCCCATGCCGTGGATCATGGTCATTCAAATGAGTAATTTCGTACGGGGTACGATATGCACAACTCTACAACGATACCAGTGCGGTTAGGTTGCAGGTCTTACATAGCGTAATACAACAATCAAATCTAACCACGGCAATCATGCCTTGACCATAAAGTACACATGCTTCTTTTGTAGAAAATAAATAAGTAAATAAATAAATAAATAGATTGAAGCCTGCATGTGCATGTATGTCAATATTCGGGATCAGCCAGTCGATTACAATAGTTCATAACATGAACGTGTCTCATTCATTCAATTCAATAAGACGACTAGCCAGTCTCTTAGTTCCAACTAGGAACGCATGATCAATTTAGTCAAGATAACCATTATTATCAATGGTGACAAGGCATGAAAGTCAATTAGTATTAAATGGGGTCGAGTCTATAACTCTCAAGGTCAAGTTCCAGTCAATCGGGGTATCTATAACTCAATTCACGACACATGGTACATCTCACGTAACAATCTATTTTTAACAGAAATATTAACATATCATGATTTTATCAAGTTTATGCCAAAAGGCGTAAGGATATAAAATGGACGTTAAATATCTAATAAAATATCAATATACAGGGCTATAGAAGATCCAGGGTAAGTAAGGTCAGCGTACGCTCAAGTCAGGCTACGCTCAAGTCAGCGTACGCTCAGGTCAAAGAGGCAGCGTATGGGCTCCATACGACTCCTCACTATCCAAGTGAGCGTATGCAAGTCATACGCTCCCAAAAGGTAGCGTATGAACTCCATACGACTCCTCACCATCCAAGTCAGCGTATGCAAGTCATACGCTCCCAAAAGGCAGCGTATGGACTCCATACGACTCCTGACCATCCAAGTCAGCGTATGCAAGTCATACGCTCCCAAAAGGTAGCGTATGGACTCCATACGACATACGTTTCCAAAAGGTAGCGTATGCAAGACACACGCTTCCTAAAAAGACAGCGTATGGACTCCATACTGTGCTGCGCTAAAGAGCGCGCACAGCTCAGTGACGCAAGCTAAAAAGCTAGCGTACACTGCTCACTGTCTTCTCCAAACAGCAAGAACTCCATGGTTGCACCCCAAAGCTTCAAAGGTCCATAACTTGGTCAAAACAAGTCCAAATCTAACTTTCCAAAGGTCAAAATTGGGTAGAATAAAATTCTCTAGAACATAGAACCATCAAAACTTGAAAACAAAGAAGTTTGATAGATCAAAACCACTAAACTCCAAAAATAACTTATTTCTAGATCTACAAAAATTAAGACTTCGAAATGAGAAATGCCAAGTTCTAAACTCTCTTAGGATCACGAGAGGAAGGCAAATGAACTATAAAAACATGGGTTCTCATGGAAAGCAAGTTGTACTTGCCTACGGTTTGGTAGGTGGAGAGAGTAATAAAGAAGAAGAAGAGGAGTAATGGTGAGAATGTGAGTTTATGAGGAGAGAGAAAGAGATGTAAGCTTTAAATGGAAGGGGTGGTGGTAGGTGGGGGTTGGGCCGGGTCCAATGGGTCGGGTTGTAGGGGATCCAACCAAAGCCAACCCGAACCTAAATAAGCAAGACTAAGGCAGGGAATAAGAGCAGAAAATAAAGTGCAGAAGTAAAATTGCAGAAATATAATTGCAGAAAATAAATTAACATAAAAATTTAAAGAGCAGATTAATCGATTAACATAAAATTAAAGGAATTTAAATACAGGATAATATATGATAAATATTAAATAAATATATGATAAATACTAAATAAATACACATGAGTTGTACATGTATAAAAATACGCATTCTGGGAACGGGGAGTGACAATAATCTTGAAAAATTTTATTTTCCCACATTTTCTTACTAAATACATATAATATTTTCGCTATATATTATGTACTTCCTTCAGCTTGTTAATATATATCCAAAATTTAATTCTATGATATACCACTACATGTGTTCCAATCACGTTCTTATACATCTTATTCATTCTTGACCAAAATATTATAATTTGGTACACTCCGTCTTGCCGTAATACTCTAGTATCAAGCCTCAGTAACCCAATATCACATTTAAAATCCAACATCACGTTTCAATACTCTAATTTGTCATGATCCATAAAATTTTATCATTTCTTATTTATCTATTTTACTTATATGTGACCACTCTGTAATTTATTTAGACGCCTATTTTTACCAACATGTATATATCTTGATTCCAAATCCTCATTTACCTATTCGATCCCGAATTCTCAATAAAATTTAATTATCATGTTTAAGCTCGAATCCTTCTTCTTGATTTTACTGTATCATTTTGACCAAACTTTTTTCTGTTAATAATATATCTTATTACATCTCCCAACCTTGCATTATTTACAATCCTTCTATCTCTGGTTTCTGATTTAAAATCTTTTGCACTCTTCAATTCATACGATTGCCATCGTTAATTAGTTACACCTTAAGTCCAAAATTTCTTGTTTCGGTCGTCCTTTATATATCTTCTGATTCATCATGCACCTTCCTAAAGTGCTTCTCCATGCTTATCATTTAACCACCTCTAATCTACAATGTCAATTTGCTTGGTATTCACATCATTAATTATCCATTTCTTGATTCAAATCACATCTGTTCATATTTATCTCATCTTTACCCCATAACTCATGTACTCTATAAATTTCTGCTATAGATCGTTCCAGATTTAAATCATCAGGCATAATCGGATTCGAGGCATGATCACTAGGTACAATGATAAAATATAGGCACGGTCAGAATTATCTAGATATGATCTGAGATAGAGTTGGAATATTGTTGTGATCAAAATCATTTTAGGTACGAGTAAAATCTAGGTACAATTAAAATATAATAAAATGGTCATAAGATAGGAAAAATTAAATAAGATCTCGTGAAACAGAAAAGACAGGAAAGAAAGGAATGTCATCATTTTATTGAGAAGACAAAAAGTAATGGAATCTTCTGAGATGAGGGACTAAAAATTCTAAATCAAATTGGAATGGGGTATAAGGGTTTATGACTTGGAAAAAAATCAACAAGTTGTATGTTAGTAGGATAGCGAGGGTGATTAGAATAATATAGCTATGATAGGAATGTAATTAGATAAGATATTTCTGAAAATTGAGACAACCACTAGAAATGCAAATCCTCTAATCGGACAAAAGTCAGAATAATTTGATGGTGCTAAAAAGACAACCATGGTATGGATATAGTCTTAATAATATTCGGAAACCAAATATATCTGAAGTCACTTTGCCTCAAATTCATGCATCGCCAGAGTGCACCTGACTGCAGTAAATTTTTGGCTCCATAACTTGAATAATGATAGGTTACCGAGTAGTCTATCAACTTTATCCATTTCATGGCTGAACAACATAGGAGACAAATATGATGCATTTAGGACATAGTCTCAATAATATTTGAAAACCTATGAACACCTGAAATTACTTCAACTTAGAGTGTATGCCTCGCCAGTGCGCAACTAGCTGCACTAAACTCGCAGTTTCCATAATTCAGGTAAATGGCTGCAACGCATATATACGAAGCCATATTTGGTCACTGAATATTTTCTCAACTTTGTCCATAGGAATTTCAAAGGGATAGCTCAACAATTCAAAAGTTTTACAATGACTAAAAGAAGCTCAATAATATAATGGAATCAATTCTCTGATCGTTCCTACTTCATGATACTCAAGTATTGAGTTTAGAAGCTTTCTAGGCCTTGAATTGATCAAGAAGTTACCTAGAGATAATAAGGTTTCAAGTTGAGTGGAGGAAGTCAAGAAATGAAAATATTTTCAGCAGAACACTTCGAGCATACTGACCTTTACCAAAATTATTTTGAAAAATAGAATTCCTTAAGATCGATGAAAGTTCGAGAATTTGCTAAGTGAGTTGAGCTAAATAGTTAGCCTATTGGTTCTAAGAAACTCAAGTTGAAATGGATTAACAAAACCAACAAAGGAATAGCTTTGGAATATTAGTCATTATCTGAAAGGTTTAGGTACAAACATAAGCAAGGTGGCCTACGGAACTGTAAGCAAGCAAAAATATATATTATAAATAGATAAAAGTCGATCCTATGTTGTGACATGGTGAATATAATCTAGGTGTTCTAGTCGTTTCTAGAGTCTGTTTTTCTAGAGTCATTCTTAGGCCTAGGTAAAATTGTAGGACTGCATACTGGTCTAGACTAAGTTGACTAGACCAATTTAGAGAACTGACATGCATGGGCCAGCACTAAAAACATGTCACAATCCGATCCCAATGTAATGGGTCCAGTCGGATCATGCCCAGCCTTTGTGAGACGGCAACAGTAAGTTGTATCAAGCAGTGAACACAAGCAGACAAAACTAAAGCGAAAAGCAATAACATTTTATTAATCTGGAGACTGGTCTGAAATGAAAAATACAAACAAAACAAGCATTCAATTATTACATGGTCTTTATTGCAGCAAAAGGAAAATAAACTAAACCAAGGTACAACTAAAACTCTGGGGCTCCCTGGTCAGGTTCAGCTACCTCGTCAGGGTTCGGACCAGGTCCGTAGAAAGAGCTAAAAGCGTGACTTTCGTCGTCGCAGTCACCTAAAATGTTGGTCTCCAGTCAGGAGGGAGCAAGAACATATTTCCACATCTAACATTCTAAAATAATAATAAATGAATGCAAGACAGTTTGAAAGCATTATATTTTTTTTGCTAGATAATAATAAAAAGACAGCAGGCAATATTCTCAGGAGCTACAATGATGCAATTCTACAATAGTGTTTGAGTATAAAACAAAACCTGTGACCGGCTGGATAGAGACAATATGTATACTAGCATTCTGGCCAAAATGATAGTATACGGTACGGCTCAACCCTCTGTGCGGTAGGGGTTAGCGTGAGAGTGTCAATCGGTAAACAATGGCTTGGTCACAGATACGGGACCAGGGGAGAGAGAGGAACGTGGGTTGAATGGGTTTGGGTATGTGCTTAAGTTATCTACAAAACAATGGGCTCACAAATACTATTAATAACATGAATAATAATAATACAAAAATTATAGACTTCACAGTAAAGGTGGTGGTGGTGATGGTGATAGTGGTGGCAGAGGGCTGAGCGAGACATGAGAGGGGGGGAGGGGCGAGCACGGCGGGAGATGCAGGAGGGTCGCTGGGAGGAAGATGGAAATAATTTTGTTCCAAAAATTGGATCAACCCAATTGACCGTTAATATTAAAGAATAACTTACATTATGGTAAAATACTGAAGTATATTTTAAAATAGGGATATTTTAGCAAATGCCCCCATTCCAAATGATAAAACTAGCATATGCCCCCACTATTTTTTTTAATTAGCAAATACCCCCACCCTCGTGTAAAACAGCAAAAAAAATTCAAAAAAAATGGGGGTATATCTTAAATATTTTATTATTCCGTACAAAAAATGGGGGTATTTGGTAGTTAAAAAAAATAGTGGGGGTATATGCTAGTATCAACATTTATAATGGGGGCATATGCTAAAATATCCCTTTAAAATATGACCAATAAAATAAGTTGTTACTCATATTTTCTCATATATAAACTGCCTGACAGTCCCATCACCAACCAGGTACAGCCAAACGAACTGTAAGAGCATCTCCAACCCTATTGTCTTGTTTTGTGTTGTGAATCCTATGTGGCATGAGGCACAAGACAATGTCTTGTATAGGTGGCAAGATTATATTCACAAATGACAATGGGTTTAAAAAGTCATCTCCAATGCAAAAGTATTGAGAAGACAATACAAATAATTTTTTACAACTTCCAAGACAACTTTTACTCTTCTACTTCTTTTTATAAATATTTTTATTCACAAATGATGATGTGGACATAAAGACATTGTGAAGTGCATTGTCTAGATCTAGACAACCAACTTCACATTGTCTTTGCCATGTCATTGCCATGTCAACTCCACACTTTATTTCACATTTGCATTGGAGAAATACTTTTGGAAAAAATGGTTGTCATTCCTATGTGGCAATCATTTTTTTCAAACTCACAATAGGGTTGGAGATGCTCTAAAGAGGGCCATTATTTCTGACTCCATAGATACCAACTGTGTCTGTCCTTGGAGCATCAAGTCTTAATTGCATTTTCTTTCGCTACCTGCCAGTGGACATGGACACTGAGTCTTATTCTGTTGGGGCCGGACATGGACACTGAGTCTTATTCTGTTGGGGCCCTGACTTGTCGAAACTATCCTGCGTGTCCAAACGGTATATATATATATATATATTACTTTGTGTCAGAATATTAAAGTGTTCAGTTGGAATTAACCCTTGTTGCCAGCCATTACGTTGAACAATTGGCAATGTTTTAAAAATCGAACCTATGATTGAATCGATATTTTTTAATAGGTCGGATCGGAGTTCAACCGGTTTCAATTGGGTTCAACCGGAGTTTAAATAGACTTGATTTGGTTTGGTTCAAATAGATAACATATCCACATTTACTTCTTGGGTTGGTTCTTAGCATGTTTGATTTGGTTTAATTTACAATTATAAGGCCTTTCAAAACCAAATCAAGAACCAAATGGTCCAAATCTCACACAATAAAATTTTTTGAATTTTTTTTTAAAAAAAACCAAAATTTCTGGTTCAATTGCGAACCGGTTCGGCTGGTTCACCGGTTAAACTCGGTTCTGTGAAAAAAATCGACGGTTCTTCAAAAAACCTCGGTTCACATCAGACCGGACCAAAATTGTTGTCAAGACCGGTCGGACCACCGGTCCGGTCCGGTTATGACAACACTGACAATTGGTGTTTGTCTCTTACACAGTACTTCAGCCTACTAGTGGCAACGAACTTCAGTAGACTGTACGTGATGATGTATGTACCTACATAATGAGTCTATTTTTGTTCACCCACTAATATTATTGTGTTTGTTCAACCCCCAATCATATAGAGACATGTGACAAATAAAACCACTTTAAGGGGACGTTTGGTATGCGGAATACTATATAGCCGGGAAATCTATATTTCCGGGAATCAAATTCCAAGGAATTAAATTTCCTGAAAAATTACATTCCCATGTTTGGTGACAATATAATATTCCCGGGAAAAAAATTATAATAACGGAAAAAAAATCGGTAAAAAACGACAAAAAATAGGTAAAAACGAAAAAAATGGTAAAAACGGCAAAATAACAAAAAACGACAAAAACGATGAAAAACGACAAAAATCGGTTAAAACGACAAAAATGACCAAAAAACGACAAAAATTGTATAAACGACAAAAAATAATAAAAAGGGGTAAAAACGACAAAAATAACCAAAACATGACAAAAACGACATAAAATCGGTAAAAACGACAAAAAAAACCAAAATGCGACAAAAACGACAAAGAACAACAAAAAATCGGTTAAAATGACAAAAAATGACAAAAAATCGGTTAAAAACGAAAAAAAATCGGTTAAAAACAATAAAAAATCGGTTAAAACGACAAAAATAACCAAAAAGCGACAAAAATGAAAAATAATCGATAAAAATGACAAAAAGGACAAAAAAATCGGTTAAAACGGCAAAAAATCGGTTAAAACGACAAAAAATGATAAAAAATCGGTTAAAAACGACAAAAAAAAAGGTTAAAAACAACAAAAAATCGGTTAAAACGACAAAAAATAACCAAAAAGCGACAAAAAACGAAAAATAATCGATAAAAACGACAAAAAGGACAAAAAATCGGTTAAAACGACAAAAAATAACCAAAAAGCGACAAAAACGACAAAAAATCGGTAAAAGCGACAAAAATGACAAAAAAACGCCATAAAATCAGTAAAAATGACCAAAAAGCGACAAAAACGACTAAAAACGACTAAAAATCGGTAAAAATAACAAAAAAGTTACAAAAACGACAAAAATCACTTAAAAACGACAAAAAATTGACAAAAAAAAGACAAAAAGGACAAAAATTGGGTAAAACGACAACAAATAATCAAAAAGTGACAAAAAAAAGACAAAAAATGGGTAAAAACGATAAAAAAAATCTGTTAAAAACGACAAAAAATCGGTAAAAACGACAAAAAAAGCGATAAAAACGACAAAAAATAATCAAAAGTGACAAAAAAATAAAAAATGGGTAAAAACGACAAATAAATCGCTTAAAATGACAAAAAATTGGTAAAAACGACGAAAAAAGCGATAAAAATGACAAAAAAAAAGAAAAAAATGTTCAAAACTAATCAAAATTGATCAAAAAAGAAGAAAAAAAATTTATGCAATTTTTTTTTCCGGGCAAAAAAAAAAATACCCACCTATTCTCCAGGGATAGAATTTCCATGTTTTGTGGGTAAACTATTTACTCCGGTATTTATAATTTTCGAGAATAAATTTTTTATAAGCCAAACAAACGTAGTAATAGATTCCCATCTTAAATTTTTCTGGGAATAAAAAAAAATACCGCGTACCAAACGCCCTCTAAGAGTGATTTTGTACACTCTCTAAAATAGATTTGTTGTTTTATTTGCCACATGTCTCCATGTGATTGGGGGTGAACCAACATCAGTGTATTGGTGGGTGAACAAAAATGGACTCCCTACATAATAGTTTGGCTATTGACGTAGCCGCATCAAGAATGTGTGCGCCAAAACAAATTGGATATTTCTTTTTTGGTCGGAGGTGGGTTGGACTACCATAAATTTGATGGACTAGAAGTAGACTAACTCATATAAAAAGTCAAAAAATTATATGAAAAAAAAAAGTATTTTTTTTTTGGGTGGGCTAAAGCCTATCCCGACCAAAGCTTGAATCCACCCATGTTTTTCATAGACTCGGAAGTTATTTAGCATTTTTAAAAGGGTTATATCTTCTACTATATAATGCGGCTTGAAAACCATTCTAAAATGAGCCGTCCGAGCAGTATGTATATAATCAATCATTTAAATAAAAAAAAAACTTTTTTACCAAAGATTATAATTTTAAGCTTTCTATGTTTTTGTTTCGCATAACCGAATATCCATTTTATTCACATATATCCGAATTTCTTACAACTATTTAAACATATATTCAAAATCCTATAAATATAACAAATTCAAATTCAAATATATTCAATATTTAAACTATATTTAAACTAACTACATGTTATTATTAAAACATATATCCAAAGTTCTATAAACTAAAGTACAACTTTTAACTAAAATATATTTAATATTTTAACTATATTTTAACTAACTACATGGTATTATCTAAACATAAATTAAAAATCTACCAATAATAAATTTTAATTAAAATATATTAAATAATTAAACTATATTTAGACTAACTATATAATATTATCTAAATATATATTCAAAATTTTATTTTATTTTTTATTATGTTTTTATGCATGTGCATTACAGGTGCACATTACTAGTAATTTTAAGGCTAGTATAATATTAAAATTTTGTATTTAGGTTTTTATATTGTCATAATAGAATTTTGATTCCGTACTAAAGGTTGGCTTAGGTAGACCATCCAATTGAAGATTTAAACCTAAATTTTGAATATTATACGAGAACCTAAAATTAAACAAAATATGTGAGAGTTGTGTGATTTGGATTATTTAGTTTTGTATGTTAAAAATTTTGTGATTTGGATCATTTAATTTTCAAATGACCAATTAAGAATGCGACTTGTGACATTAATTTTTTTTCTTCCATCACGATCTCAGCATCCACACAATCCTCTTGACGACACTTTCGACGGAGACAACTTGATGGACATTGTGGGACGATTTGATGGGCACCATGTACCGTTAGATGTCAATCGAGTTAATTAAATTTTTGATTGCTTGCAACTCAAAAATCTCGAACGGTTGTACGACTGCTGAGATCAGGATAGAAGCAAATAACAATGCCACAAATTTATTCTCGTTTGATCATTAAAAAAACTAAATAAATCAACTCACACAATCCTTACATAATTCCGTTCAATTTTACGGTCTTTTATAATCTTTAGATTTTACGTTTAATAAGGCTCCATTTAGACATTATATAAACCTCTTATGGACAATATGAAAATTTTCTAATGTTATATAGATCCTAAAACTAAATACTATTTGAAAAAAAATCTAAGTTACAAAAGAAACATAGCAACACATACAAATATATTTAAACTAATCACTTTCATGTGATTAAAAATTTAAAATATTTTTAATATAATTTAAATATATTTTAATTAGAATTTATTATATATATTTCTTACAATTTTGGATGTGTGTTTAGTAGATAAAAGCATGTACTTAGCTTTAATATAATTTAAATATTGAATATATTTTAGCATTTATTATATGTTCAGCTAGTTGGAAAGAATTTTTAAAAAAAATTTATTAACTATGTGAGAGCACATACGTACACTACTACCATAGTTAGAAAGACTTTTAATTTTTTTTTAATTGTAGAAATACATACGACTCAAAAATACATCATTATAATATAATAGTAGAAATAGAGATAATTTTATTTAAAAACTAAGATACCCAAAAAGGCAAAAGAATACAAACAAATCAATTTGGAAAGGGCTCGTAAGGATTTGTGCAATAGAGACATAAGCCAAATTTATTTTGTTGTTAGATATCCGACTAAGCGTAGAACCAGAAATTTGAATTAGAATATGCTAAAATAAATTATGATAGACTAGGTATAGACAAATTCACAAAAAAATACTAAAAAAAAAATTTATATGACAAAAACGGGCAAATATGTTTTTATTGTGGTGCCTTCGATCCGCATGTGTATCCTACGTTACGTACGAAATTTTGTACACATTTTTATTCTATGAACCATAATCCAAATTGTAACAAGTAGATTAGTACAACTCCCATTTTTTGCGTTCTTCAGGGGGAGAGAAGAGACGGAATAAACCAAATCGGCGCCATCAACTGCCGCCGGTCGTTAGCTCCGGAGCCGCCGGGAAGCCGGAAGGGTTCAAAAGTAGATTTTCCGACGTCGAACGTCCTCAAGTCCCCAACTTTGATCTTACCGGAGTGAGGCACCTCGTCCGCGAAGTAAATGCAGTTCTTCCGCACAGGCGCCGCGGCGGCGGCGGAGGAGTCGTCGGCGCGGAGCGACACGGAGTGCTTGTCGTCCAAGAACAGCGACCGATCGCCCAAGTCCTTGATTTCGACCCAGCCGGAGTCCGAGTCCGGCGCGAACTTCATAACCTGGAGTCTGGTAGTCCTTCCCGTCAGCACTTCCTTCTCCCTCCTCACTTGCAGCAGGTCGTTGTTGCACGAGGACAAGACGAGGTGCACTTGGCACGATGCGTCGAGCGCGCAGGTGCCGTACAGCCTCGACGCCGCCGGAGAGGCGCCGGCGAGGTCGAAGGTCTGGACGCGGCCGCGGGTGAAGACGACGAAGAACTTGCCGTCGTGGTAGGCGACGTCCTCGATCCTCTGCGGCGGAGGGGGAGGGAGGAAGTCCAGCGGGGTCCACTCCTCGTCGCCGGCCCTGGCGAACGCCAGGTGGCAGGAGGAGAGCGAGTACACGACGGAGAGAGCGACGAACCCCTCCCCCCCGTCCCCGCCGGCGGCGGCGGAGGACAGCGCGACCTTCCTGACGTCGAAGAAGGCCTTGCTCCAGGGGAGGGTGCGGAAGGACGGGAGGCTCGCCCGCGCTCCGGTGACGGGGTTGACGAGCGACGCGTCGGAAGTGGAGCTGTCGAGGAGCACGAGGCGCCCGTCGCGCGAGCCCACGCACGCGCGCGCTCGCGCGCCGGGGAGGCGGTAGGAGCGGCCGTCGCCGACGCTGGCGAACGAGAGCTGCGGCGGCCCGAACGCGCGCCGGTCGTCGAGCATCAGCCAGGGGGGATGCCGCGAAGGCGAAGGGGGGTGGTCCGCCGCGGCCGCGGCCGACGCCCACGACGTGCAGACTGCGCGGAAGCGGATGCGGTCCGGGATCGACAGGCGCTCGGCTATCGCGCCGACGAGCTCGTCGGGGAGCCCGGCCCAGTCCTTCCTGCCGCCGGCGGCGGCAGCAGCTCTCCACAGCTTGCACGGCCGGCTCGACAAGTTGCCCATTGTGCGGGGTTGCTAAAGAGTTGTTTGAGCAACGAGCTTCTTGTTCTCAAATGCAAAGGTTGCGTTCCTTTTTCTAGTGCACACACACACAAAATAATAATAATAATAATAATAATAATAATAATAATAATGTTATTTTGATCGTCCGCGGGACTGGACCCACCCCGAATCCAAGGCCAGTGATAATGTTCAGTGTGGCTGCGGGCCAGTTATGTGGCGGTCGAAATAGCATCTCCGAAAAAATAAATAGAATAAAATAAAAGCACCACCAGACCAATGAGAGAGGAGACTGAGGATTTTTTTTTTAGGGAGACAACATTAGCAATTAATTTTGAACGTGTATCACGTTTCCAGTATAATAAAAACAAAACCCACTGGCCAATCATAAGAAAACAATTTCATCCACTGTAAGAGCATATCCAACCCTATTGTGAGTTTAAAAAAAATGGTTGCCACGTAAGGATGACAAACTTTTATTCAAAAAATTCTTCTTCAATGCAAATGTAGAATAAAACATGAAGTTGACATGACAATGACATGACAAGGAGAATGTGAAGTTGGTTGTCTAGATCTAGACAATACACTTCACAATGACTTTGCCTCCACATCATCAATTATGAATAGAAATATTTATAAAAAAGTTGAAAAAGTGGAGGAGTTGCCTTGGAAGTTGAAAAAAAAATATTTTTGTATTGTCTCCTCAATACTTTTCTATTGGAGAGAGTTTTTATATCTCATTGTCTTTTGAGATATAATTTTGCCACATAAACAAGATATTGTCTTGTGGCTCATGTCACATAGGAGCCACCTAAGACTCACAACACTTAAACAAGACAATAGGGTTGGAGACGCTCTAAGAATATAAGAATATGGGTTCCATCAGATTTCTATATTAGTCATTGAGATCCACTTTTTTTTTTGTAAATGAGACTACTTTGGTACACCAAAAATGGAAAGAAGAGAGATGCTCTCATCATTTACATTCATAAACACTAATAAATATGCTGTAAAAAAATTGCTAGGTTTATTAAATTTGATATTTAGTGATGCGGTCCAACCATTTTATATTGAGCCAAATCTCATGTGTGTCTCAATATTTATACTAGTATTTATTGTTTTATGCACAGGAGCTGTGCTAGTTCTAGTGTTCGGTGTGGTAAAAAAGAATTTAACAGTTTGATAAATGAATTTACTGCTTTTATGGCTATCATGTAAACTCTCTGGGCTAAGGTTCACTTCCTCCTGGAGTATAATCTTATTGTAGTTCTACAGAATTAACTAGGACTGGGCATACGGGTCCAGGATCCGCGGTTCCAACCCGAACCGATCCGTAAAACATCCAAACAAGCCGGGTCTAAAATTTTAAAACTGAAACGGGGCGGGGCGGGGCGGGTCCTGTGATATTCGCGGTTCGGGGCGGATCACAATTTGAAAATCCGCGGGGCTCCGGCCCGGCCCGTTTGGAGGGGTATTATTGTAATTTTAATCAAACATAACAACATAACTTATAGAATTTTAGGGCTCAGCCGCTCAGGCTTCACAGCCAGGCTCACAGCAATTAACTTCCCCCCCCCCCCCTCTTTAGTCTTTAGACTCTTCACAGCAATTTTAGGGTTCAACCTCTCTATTCTCTATCCCTAATTCCCGCCGGCCCTAAGAAAAACGAAGGAGACTTCGTCTTCCTGGACGGCGGCAGCGGACGGCGGTCCAGCCTATCTCTCCTGTCTTCCTCGACGCACGGCACCGACTCTCCTCTCGACTCTCGTGACCTCGTTTTCCTCCCGGCTCATTTATTTCCTCCCAAATTAGGTCTCTGCCTCTCTCTCTCTCTCTCTCAAACTCACAACTCAGCGAAGAGTCCGAGTTCCGACGACGCTCCCGACGCCAAGGCGAAGATAAGGTTTGATTTTGATTTGGCATATTTTGTATTTCAACTCTATACTCTATAGTCTATAATAGTTAGGAAATCTAATCTGTTGCTTTGATTTTGACCTAGGTTAAGAAACCGGGAGCAAAGCATAGGCGGCATCTGCTTCACTCTAAAGCCGATTGCTTCACCAAAGTACCAACCAAGGTGATTCTTTCCTTCTCTCTAAAAGGGTTGTTTAATTTTCACATCCATATATAAATGTTGGTTTTCTCCGTAACTATTAAACTGAGTAGAAATTTGTAATTCAATTGTTGCTGGCTTCTTGTTCGATGATTTGTATAAGACAATATTTCTTCTTCTGCTGCTTTGTTCTAATGGGCACGCTTTGTTCTAATGGGCCCATGTTTTGTTCTTATGATATTAGAGCATTTGATGTGGAGATCTTGCCAGCAGAATCCTGTTAGCTAGGTGAACTGAGTGAACTCTGTTTACTGCATTTACTAACATTTGCAAGCTTATGATAGTATTACTGCATGGGTAGAAGACCTTCAATGTTGAAAGCTTATCATAGTATTACTGTATTTTTTTTTTCTTGTGAACATTTGCATAGAAATTTTGTTTGTTCCTCTTGTTTATTCAATGTTCATTCTGATGTTCTCCAACATTATACATTTTACTGTTAGACTCTGTTGTAAAATTACAACAAAAGGAAATTCAAATTCAAATGTTAGACTCTGTTTATGAAATTTTCAACTGTTTTTTGGGATCCGTTTGGACCCGCGGGTCGTCACGGTTCGGACCCGTTTAGAACGGGTCGAATCCGTTACGGTTCCAATATTTTTTGGCCCCGTCCCGCCCCGCCCCGCCAATAGACGGGTCCGGTTCGGGTCCTTCAAATTTGGGCCCGGCCCGACCCGTGCCCACCCCTAGAATTAACCCAAGATTTATAGGATCATCTTAAAGCTTCCTTTGTAGAATGGCTAGCCCTTGTCTAGAGCTATTGACCGGTCACATAAAGAGTGTTTACTACAAATCGTATAGTACTCGCACGAGCCACCGTCTGCCGCCACCTCTCTCCTCCCACCCCCTCCTGCTCTGTCATAACCCAAAATTTTATACATATAATTATAAATATTATATTTAAAATATTCAAGTTTTCTTTTTTTTTTTCAAAATCATTTATAATAATTACATGAAGTATTATTTTATATTTGCATTTGAAACCTTTTACAATTTATGTAATTTCAAATAGCATGGACACCTAGCCATGCTAGGTGTCTCCATGCATGTACTCAAAGGGTACATGTGTCTCCATATTGCTTTTATTTATTTTGTTAAAAAAAAAAAAAAAAAAAGAAAAAAAAGAAAAAGGAAAAGAAGAATATAATAGAGAGAGAGAGAGGGAGCACCCCTCAACCGAGCCACTCCCCCTCTCCCTCTCGGCACTCCCTCTCTCCCTCTCGGTCTCCTCCTCCCATCTTCATCTCTCTCTCTCCCTCTTCATCTCTCTCTCTCTCTCCATCTCTCCTCCTCTCCATCTCTCTCCAGCCGGCTGAGCCGCGCCCGCCACCACCGGAGGCCACCACCGCCACTCCACTGCAGCCGACCGGCCGGCCACCCCGCTGGCCACCCGCGCCCGTCGCCGGCGTCACCCCCCGGCCGTCCACGTCGCCGACCACCCCCCTCTCATCTCCAACTCCATCACCACCATCTCTATCATCATCTTCATTTCCATTATCAAAATCAAACCCTAACCCCCTTTTTCTTCAAAAAGGAAATGGAGAAGAAGAAGAAGAAGAAGAAGAAGGAGATGTTTGAAGAAGAAGGACATCCAAGTCCCAAAGCCCTAATCCCCCAAATCAATTTCCTCAAGGCAAGTCCTCATTCCTTCTCATATTTGGTTCAATTCAATAATGATTTCTTGTTTGACACTAGGAATTTATATTCTGATTTTGGTTATTAAAATTAAAAAGTAATTGACATGGAACATAGAATATATGGACATGAATCTAGGAGTCGATTCATATAGAAATATATGGGTGTCAGTATTAATTTCTAATGAATTTATATTCTGAATTTTGTATATGTTAATAATCTTTCTATCAAATTGTATGTTTACATTTTTAGCTCATCAAACTCCTAATTTATATGTAAATTAAGGTTGTTGATATCACCTATACATAAACTTGAAATACTTGGTCTAGTTTAAAAGAAGTTATATAGGTATTTATGTTTTATATGTGTTTTCTCGACACGTACGATTCTGTCCATAATTATTTTATACCAATGTTTGAGGCATTTTACCGCTACCTAGTCAAAACTAGTATATTTTGGACACCGGACATATAGGAGGCATAGGTATCAAGTTTTAGGCTTGTCATAGACTTTAAATCTCTTGGGTAACCTTGATTAAGGCCGAATACATGTTCACGTATCATGTTAATTTGGGAATTGATCAAACACGTATGGGTTTTCATTTCCTTGTTCTAATTAGTATGTGTTGCACATTCTATAAATGTCAGCATCACAAGTGCACCTTACACTTACACGCATGATTATGAAGAACTTTTAAGTCACAAAATTGTTTAATTTTAACTATAGGCTTATGTATAAGATCCTTGGGTATTTTGACTCTCTATATATTAGGTTATGTTGCTTACAATTAGAACTGCAAGCCCTCTCCTTCCTCTTGAATTTGTTCATGTTGACCATTTAATTTTCTTGTAATATTATGATTTATGTTCTGAAATTCTTTGAAATTCGTGATAAATCCAACATCATGAAAAATGTAATACAATTTAGGCTTAAAATTTGGTATGGACACAACCATGTACATATTGGACACAAGGTTTAGGACACAACAAGAACGTACTCTTCGAATTCGGAAAATTTTTGTGAATAACATAGGCAAGCTCTCCACAACCTTTCTTGTTATTTTCATGCCATTTTAATTAATTAAAATTCTGGAATTATTATCATTTTGAATAATGTGAGGGACCTTTGAGTCTAATATTTAATAGAAGGTTATTCACGAACACTCTACATCAATTTTGGGGTTTGCAATAATCACATGTATATGGTTTCCACATTTTTTGCATGGATTGTAGTTGCATATGTTAA
Organism: Iris pallida; assembly: GCA_029216955.1. Taxonomy (NCBI): domain Eukaryota; kingdom Viridiplantae; phylum Streptophyta; class Magnoliopsida; order Asparagales; family Iridaceae; genus Iris; species Iris pallida. Next base: position 1,756,669 of record JANAVB010006394.1, read on the forward strand.
CTTGGAATGAGAAAATCATAATTTGAACATGCATTTCAACTATGTCCATATTCATATTATATGCAATCATTGCACTTTAACAAGATTAATTTGTTAGGATACATCTTTAGAGTGGCTTTCCATGCAAGTTCACATATAGATACATGCATACTAATTTCAAAAGTACTTGGTCCAATATGTGGTTGTCTTTCATGAAAGTACATATAAGTATCTTCAAAACAAGGTTTATGAATTTATTATAAATCTGTCCAGAAATTAATTTGTGCTTAATTGACCCTCTTTATCACAAAATCATGGTTAGAATGGATATTTTTGAATACCGGTTTACTAGGTTAACTACGTGTTAACTTTCCAAGTTTTAAAATTGCTTTTCTTATATCCTTAATAAGCTAAATGTAGCATATAGTAAATATTGAGTTTCTTAGCACCGTTTTAATTCTAATGATCCATATCGTCTTTGACTTATTTAGTGTTTAGATAAAGCTTATGAAAATCAAGTATAAATTGCACGCCTCCTTGCTCGCTAAGGTAAGGAAGCTTTATCTTGCATCTCTCTCTATTATATTGCGTGGTCCGGTGTTGAGTTGTTCCACCGAAGGGGTCGGCGTACCCAGTTATTATATATTGCGTGGTTCCGGTGTTGAGGGTTGCTCCACCGAAGGGGTCGGCGTGCCCAATATTTTATTCTGTGTTTATTGTTCTGGAAATGTTTCCGGATCAGTAAATACAAAGGAGACTCTGCCGAAATTTTTGAGAAATTCCGGAGATAGTCTTTTCCGAGCTTTCGGACTTTTAGGAATTTTTTGACTAAAGTTCTAGATCATTGGAACCATCATTCTCCGGTACTATGACATCGGAGGGATTCTTGGAAATCATTGTCCAATAAGACACCTTGGAATTGCCTTGGCTCCAAATATTTCTTGGACTATATTAGTTTCGGCAAGTACGAAACTATTACTTGAATTTGACTTGACTTTTAAGACTCCCGTTTAAAGGATGGTTCCTAAGGAATACGAATGTCTAGAATAGGTTGCATTGGGATGGGAGAGAAACCTGGATCACACCCGGCTGACTTCTTTGCAATATGATTTTACATTTTTCGTACTGATCAGTCCCTGATACGGTGTTCGTGCGGCCGCGCGAATAACCGGGGTGAGGCTTAGCTCACCTTCTTGATCGCAATTGGATATCCAGGCCCTGAGTCCTAGCTCAGCCATCTATTTGCACATTACCCTGAGTTTTGGCTCAGAACATATGTTAATTCATTAGATATCCAGGCCCTGGGTTCAGCCCAGCTCTCTAATGAATGGGTTCGATATTCTTGAAAAAGTTCAAGTCATACGAACTTCTTGTTATAGCACATGATGCGATGATTCGACCCAGATAATTCGGAAACCACTCATGATGCTATCTTGCTTGTAATCACATCAATATGTGATAGTACAGACGGCTGGAGAATCTAAGCACCACCCGTTTTGTACGAGCCTGATCCCGGGCCAATGGGGTTATTGTTGAGATGCTAGGCGTATGTGTGTGATCCAGAAAGTTCCTCTAAATTGCATTTAGGTCTAGAAAGAGCTTGCTTGTGTCCTTTGTGACATTATTTCAAGAGCTATTTTCCTTTTGACTAATATCTCAAGGTATGAGTTTAATTGTTCAAAATTACCCCTATTATGAATTTCGTATATCTTATCATTCCATGTTCATAACTTCCTCCTTTGACCGAGGACTTGCTTGTCGTTTCTAAACGACCTAGTATTTGTTCACTAGGAAAGATGACGCTCCTGCAGAAATGCTACATCTGCCTAATGGTAACAAGGACGAGGCGTAGACTATCTGGAGAATCTCAAGAAACGGCCAACAACACTTGGAGGACAGTTAGATGTAATTTATCTCTTTGATGTAAATAACTTGTATATAATGTACTCTGAGGAACAATTGATGTATAATAATTATAGTTTATATCAATGAAATGTACTTAGTAATTCCTTGTATTTTCCATTCTGATAATCTACGGGCGACAATCGCGAATATGGATACTGGAGTATTCGTATGTCGCGTAGCCTGGGGATGTTGTTACATACTCGGCTCGCCGTATTCTGGGAGCGGGGCGTGACACGTCTTTTTGTTGGTGGCCCATGCAGGTCTGCAAAGAATGGAAAGTACAGGGTAAAGGGGTAGGTTAAGGTTAAAAGTATTAGAAATTTATATAGGTTAAAACCTAGATTTCAATCACACCCTAGAGATTCTCTTAAGAATAATTACCTGAGGATAGGCACTATCGGAAATAGTAGGAAGAATTAATGATACTGCATAGATTAGTATCATTTGCTATGCTATTTGACCTACCTATTATGCTTTTATTTGGGATACTTGTGGAAGGTACTAACTTGGAGTTTTATTTGGAAAATCTAGGATATGATGCAGGCCAAGTTTTAAGGAGACCTATATAAGTAAGCTATAAACCTAAGACATTCTTAGGAAAAGTCTACAAAGAACCGTAGGTTAGGGAATATTGCACAAGTTTCATCCCTATATTGTGTTTCATTCCGTTGTCCTATAGGTCCTTACTTAATGGATGTTCTATAGTGATTTCATATAATTAGGAATCCTAAATTGAGATTGCCATTACAGGAATATATGATATTCAGGAAGCCATGGGTAGTATAAGGATAGATATGTCTCAAAATTTTGGTTAAAATGAATTATAGAGAATTAGACGAGTATTCTTATTAAGAGTACATTGGTAAAAGAGCTAAAAAAAATTTCTTAAGGATCTTGTACTAGGTATCCTTAGTAAATCTTAAGACTTGATTTATCTAGAACTATGTATAATTAGTAGTAGTAAAGGAAATAAGGACTGTCAATCCAATAGGCCAATGAGGACTACGGACTTCTATTTAGAGTGGATATATTATGTCCTGTAGGATTGAAATATATACAAATATAGCTTAGAAGGGATATTGGTACTTTAGTACTAGTAGTATCTTGTTTGAGGTATAGACATGATATACATATTATATATTATATATATATATATATATATATATATATATATATATATATATATATATATATATAACTTCTAAAGTATAGCTCGACTCCTCAGTTTTAATTTTTATCCATCCCTAAATCTTGACTCGTCCCCATCCTTATCAAATTTCATATATCTATCTTTAAAATTCTCAGCTTTCTCTCTAAATTTCTCAATTATCTTGTTTTATCCAAGGTTTGCCAATTTGAATCTAGAATTGTATCTTCTCTTTTAATCCAATTCCATTCCAGCAGTATCCCCGAGTTTTGGGGAATCGTCTTCCATCTAAATATCTAGATATATATTTCCACTACCAAAATAAGTCATATTACCGACGTAATTAGCGACGTTTTAAGAAAACGTCGCAGGAAAATAATAATTTAGCGACGTTTCTTTATAACGTCGCAAGACGTCACTATTAGCGACTGACAGCGACGTTCTGCGACGTATTTAAACTACGTTTGCGTTTTAAAGAGCTCACGTCGCGTATAAGTCGGTAAACGTCGCTAATGTTAGTGATATTAGCGACGTTTTTCGACGTATTTATTACTTCATCGCTAATATCAATGATATTAGCGACGTGTACCGACGTTCTTATATGACGTCGCTAAAGTGTGAATATAGGTCAGGTTCGAGTTTTCATTCCCCCCATTATTTCCCCCCAATATTTTCCTTCCCCCCCGACCCCGAGCCGGCTTCCCCCACCCCGTCGACCCCCGTCCGACCGCGCCCTCGGCGACCCCCACCGACCTCGGCGACCCCTCTCCTCTCCCCAACCCTCCCCCTCCCCCCCCATCAGCTCCCCGGCCGACCGTCGGTGGCCGCCGCGAGCACCGACCCCCTCTCCTCTCCCCGACCTTCGTGACCGCCGCGAGCACCGACCCCGTCCTCCGGAGACCGTCGACCCCCTCTTCCCCTCGTCAATTTGGTAAACCCTAACCCTAACGCCATTTTTATTACTTTTTTTTCTTTTTTGCATATTATTCTGATCAATGTAAACCCCCATTGGAGATGGCGTAGTCCTTTAAAATTGGGAAAGAAGATGTAAACTAGGTTTGGGGTTTCGGATGGGGCATGTGGGACTGATGGTTTGGGGTTTCCCTACATAACTATGATACCTACACTGTTCTGGGAATTTTCAGAGATTAATAGGATAATAAATTGGTTAATTAATGTAATGTATGGTTCACTAAATGATGTGGTTATATGATTACATGGGTTATGCTACTCAACTTGGGTTTGCATTACATGGGTTTGTATTTTGGGGTTCAATTTGGGTTTGCATTACATGGGTTATGCTACTCAATTGAACTGTAAGTTTTATATTAATATTGAAATTAAATGATAAATATAGACTGTGATGTAATGTTAATACTGGGATTGATTTGTGGATTTTAGTTTGTTTAGATATTGTTCACAGTTATGTAGATGTTAAGTTTATTTCATATCTTACATGTTCAAAACTGTCATGATATGAATATATGCAATAACTGAGAAATGAGATGAACTTGAGATGTAATGTATAACTAAGATTGTTTTTGAACATTAACCTGAGATTAACTGAACATGAAACCTGAGAATGCATACATGACTGAACTTGATTTTCCTTTCCTTCATGCATATAACTTGAGATTTATATGAACTGTTAAACTTGGAAATGAATGTATGAACTCTTCTTCTTTTACCTTTTTCCTCTCGTAAATCTGAAAACACTTGTTAAATCTGAGATTGAATCTCATTAGACTGACTTGGGTTAGATGTCTAAACCTGGGGTTAACACTCTCCTCACCTGCTGTACATTTTTGAGTCCACCAGAGATGGACTGAACTTTGACATGGTGAACACCCACACACCCTATTAAACCTAGATTTTGACTTAGTTTGACCAGAAAGTTAACCCATATTCAGTCAAACCCTAGATTTTGACTTAGTATATGGTTACTAGATCCTAGTGTAGAGTAGTATGTAGAGGAGTATGGCTACTAGTGATATATATATATGTAGGTCCATGTGTATCTGTATCGGACTATCGCTATCGGTATCGAACTATCGCTATCGGTATCGGACTATCGCTATCGGTATCGAACTATCGGTATCGATCGAACTATCGGTATCGGACTATCGCTATCGGTATCGGACTATCGCTATCAGTATCGACCGTATATACTTAGTATCGGGCGTAGCAGATTAGTATCGATCAGTATATAGGTTTGTGTTAAGATCAAGGTTCAAAGTATCGGTATCGGAATAGTAGGCCGAATAGGAGGCCGAGATAGTCGAATGAGAAGAAGGGAAGAAGGGAGGAGCAGATGGGTCCAGAGCCATGGTGGAGGAGGAGAAGTAACATGAGAGCAGTTTCTGTCGTAACATCTCCTGTGGCTCTGCTGGCAACTGAAGTCCAGATGCTACAAAGGACGATCCTTCGCTGAAATCGACTACAACACCCATCAGTTCAAGTTCATTCCTATATGAGTAGATTCCAATGCCATAGAAGCCATCAGTTTGTTGACCTTCCTCTATGGCATTGGAATATACTCATCTAGGAATGAACTTGAACTGATGGGTGTTGTAGTTAATTTCAGCGAAGGATCGTCCTTTGTAGCATCTGGACTTCAGTTGCCAGCAGAGCCAGGAGATGTTACAGCGGAAACTGCTCTCATGTTACTTCTCCTTCTCCACCATGGCTCTGGACCCATCTGCTCCTCCCTTCTTCTGATACTAATCTGATACTCTCTGATACGGTCTACCTAACCTATATACTAATACTAATCTGATACTCTCTGATATTAAGTACATCCGGCTTACTAGCTAGCGGATCCACCAGTTACATGATTATATACTAATTATGTTTAGTTTGTCTTACGATACAGATTTTCACTACCTTGATGTATCTATCTTACAGAATTATGGAGCTGAATTACTATCTGCGGAATCGTACTTGGATGTACAACCGTCATCCTGATGACATGTGCGGTGTGCGGGATGAATTCATAGAGGGTGTACACCAGTTCCTGCAGTTTGCCAAGGCGTTCCCTCAGTACATGGACGGTACCAAAATTAAGTGTCCGTGTGTGAGATGTCGCAACTTGAAATATCATCCAGAAGTGGATGTCACGTATCATTTGTACTCGAAGGGTTTCACGCCGAATTACTATCAGTGGAGCGAGCACGGAGAACTTGTGTCTTTAGCATCGGAGTACGAGCCTTATGTGGATGTCCACAACAACGCTCCTTACGACGATGGGTTGGTGAACATGGTTTTTGACGCGGCCGGGCCTAGTTTCGATCCGGATGATCATGATGCACCTGAGGAGGCACCGAACCCCGATGCTGCACAGTTCATGGAGTTGCTGGAGAATGCAAGGACTCCATTATATCCTGGTTGTGAGGATCATTCACCGTTGGAGGTGGTTACAAGATTGTTGAGCATCAAGTCCGATTTTAACATGTCGCAAGATTGCTACAACCGTATTATGGAGTTGCTTATAGAAATATTGCCTGAGGGTGCGAAGTTGCCTAAAGACTTCTACCGGTCTAAGAGGATGGTTAGATCGCTCTGGATGGGATATGAAAAAATCGATATCTGTCGCAACGGGTGCATGTTGTACTACAAAGACGACAAGGATGAAGACGCCTGCAGATTTTGTGGTGTCGATCGCTACAAGGCCTGTGGTAGAGGAAAGTCATGCATATTGAGAAGAATGTGTTTGACAACATAATTAATACTGTAATGGACGTAAAGGGGAAGACGAAAGACAATCCTAAGGCTAGATTGGACTTGAAAGAAATATGTAGACGTCCTGCATTGCATTTGATAGAGGACGGGAATGGGAAGTTGAAGCAGCCTAAGGCAATTTTCTCACTGGAGAAGGAGGATAAAGTGAGGCTTTGTAGGTGGATTCAAGGTCTGAAATTTCCAGATGGGTATGTTTCAAACTTGAGAAGATGCGTCGACCTCAAGGAGAACAAACTGACAGGTATGAAGAGCCATGATTGTCACGTATTCATGGAGCGGTTAATTCCGATTGCATTTCGGGAATTCTTACCGCAGGCAGTTTGGGATCCATTGACGGAGCTTAGCATATTCTTCAGGGACCTTTGTTCTAAGAAATTGCTCGTTGATCGTCCTCCAGGGGTACAGAGACGCCTAGGCGATATGCTGAGGCATAATTATGGTGGTCCCTGGATTAACTACTCTGATGCTCCAGACGAAAGGAAGAACTTCTGGTTTACGCGCTTCAAGGTTAAAATAGATTTGTTTTTAACATAAATCATTTAATTTATGCATATTATATATAACTGATAAATATTTGGTTTCGTACTGTTCTAGGATATGTTTTACTATCCGCCGCACCGGGCCGAGCAGATCGAGGGAATGTTTCCTTCCGTCGCTGCTAAGCTGATCCGCGACTCTATTAATGATCAGAAGGAACGTGATCGTGCCGGAAAGCCGATCAAAGGTTGGATCACCCCTGATCAGTGGAATGAGATGAAGGCTCGATTCAACGAGCCAAGGTACAAGGAGAAGTCGGAGAAGGCTAAGGCGGCTAGGCAACATGCCTCGAAGTGGTGCGGTGGGTCGATTCCGATGACGGAACATTTCCGTCGTCTGGTATGTCTTTCTCTTTTAGAAATATTATTTTAATGCAAATCCGATAAATTATTACTAAGATAATATATTTAATTACAGGTAAGGAAGGTCGGTAACGCCGACATGGTGACCGTCTTCCTGGCCACCCATCGGAAGGGCGGAGTCCTTATTGACGAGAGGGCCGAGCAGACCTATGTAAGTATTACAATACGTTATCTTAATGTAATACTTCGTGTCCATTTTAATATAACTTAGTAAATATGATGCAAATAAATATTCATGAATTTAGTAAAAATAAGTACATTAATTAGAAATTAGAAATCATAGAGTACTATCCATACTTTCTAGGCCGAGTATACGAGGCTGCGGGAACGGGCGGCTGCTAGTGCACCTGATGCAGGAGAGGCCGGTACTTCTTCGCAGCCCACTCAAGCTCCGTCGGCGGACGAGCTGTGGATGACCGCCGCTGGTGGCCTCCGTAGGGGTACGTACTACGGTACGGGATCCTATGGCGCCCTAGTTGCGACCCAGTCCTCTAGGACATCTCCTGCTAGTGTGCATGGTCCACAGCCGTCCCAGGAGTCTGCCCGAGTCCACCAGATGATGGAGTCTCTCCGTGACGACCTGCTACGACGGATCGAGCAGCAGTCTCAGCATCCTACGGACGATCCTGCACTGCTAGCACGATTGGATGCGCTCGACCGCGGCATTATAGACCTCAGGGAGACGACTGAGAGGACAGAGCGCGCCGTTGGAGGGTTAGAGCGCACGGTGACGGAGTTGCAGACAGGACAGGTGACCATGGCCGAGACGGTGAGATTGGCGCAGGATTCGATGGTCCAGAGCAGTGGTAGAATGTTATCTATCATGGATTCATACAACCAGCGACTTACAGCGTTGGAGCATGCTGGTACTCTGGGTGCGCCTTCATCGTCGTCGACTCCGCCGCCTCCACCGCCTTCTTCTTCGACACCGACTCCACCGACGTCACAGCCTGGCGCTCCATCTGTATCGATTTTACTTGCGGAGTATGAGGAGTTTTTACGCCTTCGTCGCGGCGGTGCCCCTCCTGCACCAGATCACTAGTAGTCCTAGTTAGGACTTTTGTTTGTGTTTGTATCATCTTATGTTTGTGACCTATGATTGGATGTTTGTATTGGATGTTAGTTGTGTTTGTATCGAATTGACTTGTGACTTGTTTGGATTGGATGTTAATTCCTTCGTCGATAAATGTTAATTGTGTTTGGATTGGATGTTAATTAACTTAGATTAAAGCTATCTGTGATTTGGAATTGTGAGTGGGGGTTTGAATGCGCTGTAATTTGGAATTGTGAGTGGGGATTTGAATGTGTACCTATATGTGTTTTATAGAATTGTGAGTGGTAATATAGAATCTGTGTTTTATTTTTTTTATTTTTTTTACAACTTTAGCGACGTTTAGCGACGCTTACTGACGTTTAGCGACGTCTTTTTTTCGACGTTTACCGACGACAAGCTGCAAATAATATATTTTTCCGACGTTTTACCGACATTTACCGACGACTAACTGCAAAAAAGTACAGCTCTCCGACGTATTTACCGACGTTTACCGACACTAGCTGCAAAAATGTACAGGACCTTTACCGACGTCTAGCGACAACATTCACGTCGCTATATTACCGACGAAACGACGGTAGACGTCGGTAACTATTCCAGGTCTTTACCGACGTGTAGCGACTACATATACGTCGCTAATATACCGACGGAACGACGATAAACGTCGATAACTCACCGACGTACTGTTACGTCGCTGAATGTCGGTAATTGCGACGTTCAGCGACGTTTTTGTAATCAGCGACTAAGGAAACGGCGACAAAACCTAAACGTCGGTAAATACGTCGGTGATACATATTAGCGACGGATTTTGTTATTTTTCCGACGTTTTTGGGCGTCGCTAAAACCACTTATTTTGGTAGTGTTCCCACTTAGTATTTTATTGAATTTCTTGTGAAACAATATTTTATTGGACTTTCTGAAATTGAATTTCATATGAATGAAAATTTGTTTATTGTGTCCAGAATACAAAATCTTTCAATTGAATTGTGAAACGAGAAGTTGTTGCAGCCATTCGGACTGGCCATCCAAATTGGCGAGGCACATATTCTCTAAACATGATTCAAGAAGTTAATAAAATTTCGGGGATCATGACATGATTACTTTCCGTGATGGATTTCAAAATTTGATACTTAGATTTTGACTTTGTTTTACTACCGTTTGGATTTGAAATTCATTGACCTGAATAATTTAAAGTAACATGTGGTCTTTTGATAATATTAGATATATGAGTTTATTTATGTATATTACATATTTCTTTTGATACTATGATAAAGTAATCAAGATGTTGAAAATTAAGTATTGCTTTTGAATATATATTGGATTACTAAGAATATCATGACCTGTAAAGCTACTTCACAATCATAATTCCTACTCATTCAATGGCGTGGTAGCAAGAAAGTGCAGCCATGAATCCTGATAGTGAAGCGGTATCTTGATTGCAGCCATACGCGCAATGGCGAGGCACAAGATTACTTATCACGTCAGGAAAACGAGAGATGAGGGATATGGTTTTGATTCTGTAGAACATACCCGGTTGTGGTATCTGACAATTTTATTGATTTTATGGAGTTTCAATAATATTGATGGTTTCAAGTATTTCCATACTTTCCAAATTTTCATAAAACTTTTATTGAATATGATTTTGAAAATATTTCGTTTAAATTATTACTTCATCCTTGTAAAGTGGGTAGAATTCTGTTTTCTCTATAATTATTTTGAGAAGCTTATCTTTGAATTTAAATTTCGAGGACGAAATTTTTGTAAGGTGGGTAGAGTGTCATAACCCAAAATTTTATACATATAATTATAAATATTTTATTTAAAATATTCAAGTTTTCTTTTTTTTTTCAAAATCATTTATAATAATTACATGAAGTATTATTTTATATTTGCATTTGAAACCTTTTACAATTTATGTAATTTCAAATAGCATGGACACCTAGCCATGCTAGGTGTCTCCATGCATGTACTCAAAGGGGACGTGTCTCCATATTGCTTTTATTTATTTTGTTAAAAAAAAAGAAAAGAAAAAGGAAAAGAAGAATATAATAGAGAGAGAGAGGGAGCACCCCTCAACCGAGCCACTCCCCCTCTCCCTCTCGGCACTCCCTCTCTCCCTCTCGGTCTCCTCCTCCCATCTTCATCTCTCTCTCTCCCTCTTCATCTCTCTCTCTCTCTCCATCTCTCCTCCTCTCCATCTCTCTCCAGCCGGCTGAGCCGCGCCCGCCACCATCGGAGGCCACCACCGCCACTCCACTGCAGCCGACCGGCCGGCCACCCCGCTGGCCACCCGCGCCCGTCGTCGGCGTCACCCCCCGGCCGTCCACGTCGCCGACCACCCCCCTCTCATCTCCAACTCCATCACCACCATCTCTATCATCATCTTCATTTCCATTATCAAAATCAAACCCTAACCCCCTTTTTCTTCAAAAAGGAAATGGAGAAGAAGAAGAAGAAGAAGAAGAAGAAGGAGATGTTTGAAGAAGAAGGACATCCAAGTCCCAAAGCCCTAATCTCCCAAATCAATTTCCTCAAGGCAAGTCCTCATTCCTTCTCATATTTGGTTCAATTCAATAATGATTTCTTGTTTGACACTAGGAATTTATATTCTGATTTTGGTTATTAAAATTAAAAAGTAATTGACATGGAACATAGAATATATGGACATGAATCTAGGAGTCGATTCATATAGAAATATATGGGTGTCAGTATTAATTTCTAATGAATTTATATTCTGAATTTTGTATATGTTAATAATCTTTCTATCAAATTATATGTTTACATTTTTTATCTCATCAAACTCCTAATTCATATGTAAATTAAGGTTGTTGATATCACCTATACATAAACTTGAAATACTTGGTCTAGTTTAAATGAAGTTATATAGGTATTTATGTTTTATATGTGTTTTCTCGACACGTACGATTCTGTCCATAATTATTTTATACCAATGTTTGAGGCATTTTGTCAGCCCCTGTTTTTCAAATTTTTGTTAATTAGTGATAATTGGCCATTAATGATTATTTTTAGTATTAAAATATTTTATAGTAAATATTAGGAATTTTTCCTGTATTTTTAAATAATTTTTAAAATGGTTTTAAATACATAAAATACCTTTTTGCAATAAAATGAATTGTTTTATATAGGTTTTGCAATTTTTAGAATTGTTTAAATGCTGTTTGTAATTTTCCTATTTGTTGTTTGCAAATCTAATTTGCATAAACTAACTGCGGGAGGGCTTTTGCAAATTAATATTTGCATAACCCAATGGAAAGGACCTAGACATAATTTTCTAGATCCTAGGGGGTTTCCTGCTAACTACTCATCTCCCCCACCGCCTTCCCCTAACCCTAACCCTAATCCGGCCGTAACCCTAACCCTAATCCGGCCGTAATCCACCGCCCACCGCCTCAACTCCCCCTATAAAAAGACCCCCACTCCTTTCCCGACCAGACCATCACCACCTCGACCCTCCACAGCCCCAGCTCCGCCCCCAATCCCCACTTCCAGATCCAACCACCACCCAACTCCGGCGAGCCCAGTCTAGCCTCCACAGCCACAGTCGTCGTCATCCACCACCACCATCACCTTCGTCTCGACGAGGCGAACTCAGCGCCACCGCTGCGCCACGACGCCAACGCCCCCAGCCGCCGATCGCCCTCTCGACAGCAAGTCGAGCTCGGACACGTACGTATCACTTCGTCCTCGTGTCGAATCTCGACTCGTATACACGGACACAGACTCGCCCAGCCTAGACGAACCTAGTGGTAAGTGTGGACACGCATAGATCGTGTCGTGCGTGTCGTGCAGTGCATGGACACGTCGACACGGTGTCAGATTTCATATTCTCGTGTCCTGGACTGTATGGACACGAGCGAACTGTTATTTAGAGAACGGGTTTGGTTTTGTGCTAACGGGTTAAAGCCCATTAACTAAAAATCTAACTTATAGTTAACTGTAACCCTATTCCTAACAAAGCGGGCCGCTGGCCCACTGGCCAGCGCGCAGTGTTTAAAACCCCCCCCTCTGGCTGACCGAGTTCGAGCCCCCCCTGCTGTGTTTGTTTTTGTTTTTGTTTTTCTTTTTCTTTTTCTTTTTTCTATTTTCTATATATATATTTATATATATATGTGTATATATATATATATATATTAGTGTATATATATTTTATATACTGTATTTTGACAGTATATTATATGTATATATAATTTTATAATTAGTAAACTTTTATATATATATTTATATGTATTTATGTACATATATGTATATAGGTATATATTTTCTTGTATATATTTTTATAGTTAGTAAATTATGTATATATTTTCATATGTATATATACATTATTATACACTTTAAAATTAAATGTTTCCTTATATATATATATATTTATATATATATATATACTTTATAAAATTAAGTGTTTTCCTTACATATATATATGTAACTTTTAATATATGGATATATATATATCCTTGATAAAAATATCTATATATTTATGTATAAATATAAATATTGTAGATGTGCTTTTATATATGTGTTTTACTTTACTTAGTGTAAATTATCTTTATAAAATAAATTGTCATACTTTTATGTATAATTTTGCCTTATTAAAATAATAATATTTACTTTGCACTTTTATCAATTTGTATTTTTGTGTATTTAAATTACTGCAACCATTTGGTGTCCAAGCCTAGCATGGGTATTTGGGCTCAGATGTACTTTCACACATTTTAGACTTGTACAAGTCATATTGGACTTGATACATGGTCTTGAGTCATGTATTTGGACTATGGTTCATATATGTACATTGACAAAATTAAGTAAAGTATTAATTATTTTAATTTCAGAATTGTACACTTATTGATTTTGAATTTCTAAAAATACTTATCTTGCTATAAAAATTCTGGAAAAATACTATTAAAATTCTCTGTTAATTTAGACAATTTAATATAAATTTTGTAGCATTTTGTTGACAGTTTTGCCCCTGTTTTGCCATATGGAACCAGAACTCATTTTCTATATATTTATGAAAACTGATTTTTTATAAAATACTTCTGTTGGGTAATAAATCCCAGAAAAATTATAATAAATTTCTATAATTAACAAGGTTTCTGTCAGTATATTATTTTGCATTTATTGGAGATTTCTAGTATTTTCTAAAACTGTTAGAACACAGTGCACAGAATGTTTATTTTACCAATAATTATGACTAAGTCATGACTTGTGATTTTTGTGTATTTCTAGTATTTGGATTGCTAACCAGCCTTAATATGGGAGACCCATGTGTTAGTTTAGATGCCAAATCACTTCAATTTGAACCCCTAGGCTAAGTTCACCTAGCCAATGTCTAATTTGGCCTTCTCACATCACTAGTGTATTTATATTGTCTTGTAACTTAGAGTCTGAGTATATACATGTTTTCAGTGCCAGGACACTCTACATCTTAGCTTTATTGTCATTGCATTGCTTTGCTCCAGGCAAGTACATCTACAAACTCATTTACTGTCTTTTAATGTTAAGTACATGTGACAACCTTGTAAATTACCATTAATCCAGTTGCAAGTCTTTTGTTAATTGTACATGTTAAAACACTGTTATGTGATAAAAGAATGTTAATCAACCCATGTGAATGCTGATCCTTGGAGTAGCAAGTCAAATCATAACATGTTTCATACTATTGCCAGTTCCCACCATGCTTTACACTATTTCCCGTATCTTTTACATGATAATTACTGGGTTATGAGAGAGTTGATAGTATAGTTACTGGACTCGTGGAATGTACTCACTTACATTGCAGTATGCTAATTGTGTAGTTTCTGGACTTGTGGAATGTACATACGTACATTGCAGTAAACTGAGAATGTAGTTTCTGGACTTGTGGAATGTACTTACGTACATTGCAGTAAACTAACAATGTAGTTTCTGGACTTGTGGAATGTACATACGTACATTGCAGTAAACTAGCATAGCACCTATTGACCGATCTCATACCTGCTCCAGTTTTAATACATAATGTACATATGCCACAATTGACAAGAGTGTCTTAAAATGATAATCAAGATATACCATGATTTCCCGCTTTATATGATTTACCCTGATTCCAGTATGTCTATTTTTCAGTCTTATCATACCATGTTCCTGTTGTACATCTCTTGCATTATACATTCAGTACTTTAGTAGTAGAGGTTGTACTTGCTCCCGTCCTGACAGGATAACGTTGTAGGTATTTTGACCGAGGAAGAAATGCTTTGTGACCCGTACTATGGAGCTCCAGTTGAGAATATTCCAGCAGGGAATCCTGCTTAGCTGCTTAGTTTGACTTAGTGTTGGGTTATTTTCACAGACGCTGTTTTGTACCTTTAAACTGGACCTTGTCTCCAGTCTTACATTTTGGTTTGTATTATTATCAAACTTAGTGGTTTTTCATCTATATAGAAGCTGTGTTGTGATCATTCTTAAACTATCTTAATTATTAGCACATTTATCATTATTACCTGACTGTCTAGAACAGCTTACTGCGCTTTATCTTAAGCATAGGCTGGACATGGCTCGGCCCGGCCCAACAATTTGGGTAACGGGTCGTGACATATTTTTTTTGGTGGCCCATGCAGGTCCTGACTAAAGTTGTTTGGTTATGTTACTGTACCAAGCACGCCTGCAGAAATTAAGGATAACTAGATAACACTAGGAACAACATCTAGAACACCTAGAGGAATTTTAGGATTGCAACATAGGAAAACTCATCACAGCATAGGACCGGTAGTGTAACTAAATTGTTTGCTTATGACTACTTGCTTTATTCTTATAATTCCTTTGTCTTTTATAAATAGATGGACCCTACACACTCTTCCGATTCCGCCACCTCAGGTGACGGTACACTTCCACCACCTCCTACCCCGCAGACCCAGATGCCTCCACCTCCTATCATACCTCCCCAGACTGTTGTTTCCCTCGACGGAACCCAATTACTGGCTTTGATCCAGGGGCTCCTGAATACTCAGCATACCCCCGTCTCGCAACCTATAGAACATCAATTGAGGCTAGGTAGTATCAAGAGTTTTATGAACCTAAAACCGAAGGAGTTTCTTGGAACGGAAGGCATAGTTGTAGCTGATGACTGGTTAGATTCCGTAGAGAGGAAGCTCATAGGGGCTAGATTACCTGACGATCTTTGGGTCGAGGCAGCAGGATTTTTGTTAGCAGACCTGGCAGGGGTCTGGTTCAGAAATGAGACGATGTTCATTGGCGGCAGAGGAAACTGGGAGCAATTCAAGATCCAGTTCAAGAGGAAGTTCTTCTCCACCACCGCTAGAGTTGCCATGGGATTGCAATTCCAGAACCTGCAACAGGGGAGCCGTACAGTCGATGAGTACGCAGGTGAGTTTAGCAGACTCAGTCGTTTTGCCCCGAGCTTAGTAGCCGACCCGGAGGAGATGGCTCGCAGATTCTGCCATGGTCTTGTCCCGGACATTAGCATCTTACTAGTGGCCAACGGGATCACAGACTACTACCAGCTACTGGAGAGAGCCCGAGGTATCGAGGAGCGTCTTTTGTCTTGCAAGAGGCCCTCTACCACACATCATGACGGGCCGTCCAAGCACCAGACTTTCCAGCAGAGGACGACTACCCAGCACCAGCAGGCCTATGCTCCACCAGCTCATCCTCAGCATCAGTTATCATTTGCCCGAGTTCCGGGGCAACAGCAGCAAAAGTGGGTCTCTTGTGCCTTCTGCAAAAAGCCAGGGCACGATGTCTCCATCTGTAGGAAGAAATTGAGCCAGTGTCTTGCGTGCGGGTCTTCCACCCATATGATTCGGGAGTGCCCGAAGGCAAAGCCATTTACCAGAGGACCTTCAGGGAGAGCATACCCTTTAGCCATCCAGGCAGCAGTACCAGTGCAGGGCCCAGAGCCAGAGCCAGAATACTTGACAGACGGTGCCACAGGTTGGATTTATTTGCATATGACTGTTTGATTCTAGTGCCTCATTAAGTAACCTGTCATTAGACCTTTACCAAACCATCATTTAGTAGCTGCACTCATAAGATAAGCCATTGACCAGTAGACCTGTTTCATAGACGTTCCATCATTAGAAGATAGCCTTAGTCATCGCTGTAATTATTTTAAAACGTTAGTTGCCTCGCGTGTCTTCAGTTCTTGTAAATTTTGAGGACGAAATTTTTCAAGGAGGGAAGACTTGTCAGCCCCTGTTTTTCAAATTTTTGTTAATTAGTGATAATTGGCCATTAATGATTATTTTTAGTATTAAAATATTTTATAGTAAATATTAGGAATTTTTCCTGTATTTTTAAATGATTTTTAAAATGGTTTTAAATACATAAAATACCTTTTTGCAATAAAATGAATTGTTTTATATAGGTTTTGCAATTTTTAGAATTGTTTAAATGCTGTTTGTAATTTTTCTATTTGTTGTTTGCAAATCTAATTTGCATAAACTAACTGCGGGAGGGCTTTTGCAAATTAATATTTGCATAACCCAATGGAAAGGACCTAGACATAATTTCCTAGATCCTAGGGGGTTTCCTGCTAACTACTCATCTCCCCCACCGCCTTCCCCTAACCCTAACCCTAATCCGGCCGTAACCCTAACCCTAATCCGGCCGTAATCCACCGCCCACCGCCTCAACTCCCCCTATAAAAAGACCCCCACTCCTTCCCCGACCAGACCATCACCACCTCGACCCTCCACAGCCCCAGCTCCGCCCCCAATCCCCACTTCCAGATCCAACCACCACCCAACTCCGGCGAGCCCCAGTCTAGCCTCCACAGCCACAGTCGTCGTCATCCACCACCACCATCACCTTCGTCTCGACGAGGCGAACTCAGCGCCACCGCTGCGCCACGACGCCAACGCCCCCAGCCGCCGATCGCCCTCTCGACAGCAAGTCGAGCTCGGACACGTACGTATCACTTCGTCCTCGTGTCGAATCTCGACTCGTATACACGGACACAGACTCGCCCAGCCTAGACGAACCTAGTGGTAAGTGTGGACACGCGTAGATCGTGTCGTGCGTGTCGTGCAGTGCATGGACACGTCGACACGGTGTCAGATTTCATATTCTCGTGTCCTGGACTGTATGGACACGAGCGAACTGTTATTTAGAGAACGGGTTTGGTTTTGTGCTAACGGGTTAAAGCCCATTAACTAAAAATCTAACTTATAGTTAACTGTAACCCTATTCCTAACAAAGCGGGCCGCTGGCCCACTGGCCAGCGCGCAGTGTTTAAAACCCCCCCCTCTGGCTGACCGAGTTCGAGCCCCCCCCTGCTGTGTTTGTTTTTGTTTTTCTTTTTCTTTTCCTTTTTCTTTTTTCTATTTTCTATATATATATATATTTATATATATATGTGTATATATATATATATATTAGTGTATATATATTTTATATACTGTATTTTGACAGTATATTATATGTATATATAATTTTATAATTAGTAAACTTTTATATATATATTTATATGTATTTATGTACATATATGTATATAGGTATATATTTTCTTGTATATATTTTTATAGTTAGTAAATTATGTATATATTTTCATATGTATATATACATTATTATACACTTTAAAATTAAATGTTTCCATATATATATATATATATATATTTATATATATATATATATATACTTTATAAAATTAAGTGTTTTCCTTACATATATATATGTAACTTTTAATATATGGATATATATATATCCTTGATAAAAATATCTATATATTTATGTATAAATATAAATATTGTAGATGTGCTTTTATATATGTGTTTTACTTTACTTAGTGTAAATTATCTTTATAAAATAAATTGTCATACTTTTATGTATAATTTTGCCTTATTAAAATAATAATATTTACTTTGCACTTTTATCAATTTGTATTTTTGTGTATTTAAATTACTGCAACCATTTGGTGTCCAAGCCTAGCATGGGTATTTGGGCTCAGATGTGTTTTCACACATTTTAGACTTGTACAAGTCATATTGGACTTGATACATGGTCTTGAGTCATGTATTTGGACTATGGTTCATATATGTACATTGACAAAATTAAGTAAAGTATTAATTATTTTAATTTCAGAATTGTACACTTATTGATTTTGAATTTCTAAAAATACTTATCTTGCTATAAAAATTCTGGAAAAATACTATTAAAATTCTCTGTTAATTTAGACAATTTAATATAAATTTTGTAGCATTTTGTTGACAGTTTTGCCCCTGTTTTGCCATATGGAACCAGAACTCATTTTCTATATATTTATGAAAACTGATTTTTTATAAAATACTTCTGTTGGGTAATAAGTCCCAGAAAAATTATAATAAATTTCTATAATTAACAAGGTTTCTGTCAGTATATTATTTTGCATTTATTGGAGATTTCTAGTATTTTCTAAAACTGTTAGAACACAGTGCACAGAATGTTTATTTTACCAATAATTATGACTAAGTCATGACTTGTGATTTTTGTGTATTTCTAGTATTTGGATTGCTAACCAGCCTTAATATGGGAGACCCATGTGTTAGTTTAGATGCCAAATCACTTCAATTTGAACCCCTAGGCTAAGTTCACCTAGCCAATATCCAATTTGGCCTTCTCACATCACTAGTGTATTTATATTGTCTTGTAACTTAGAGTCTGAGTATATACATGTTTTCAGTGCCAGGACACTCTACATCTTAGCTTTATTGTCATTGTATTGCTTTGCTCCAGGCAAGTACATCTAAAACTCATTTACTGTCTTTTAATGTTAAGTACATGTGACAACCTTGTAAATTACCATTAATCCAGTTGCAAGTCTTTTGTTAATTGTACATGTTAAAACACTGTTATGTGATAAAAGAATGTTAATCAACCCATGTGAATGCTGATCCTTGGAGTAGCAAGTCAAATCATAACATGTTTCATACTATTGCCAGTTCCCACCATGCTTTACACTATTTCCCGTATCTTTTACATGATGATTACTGGGTTATGAGAGAGTTGATAGTATAGTTACTGGACTCGTGGAATGTACTCACTTACATTGCAGTATGCTAATTGTGTAGTTTCTGGACTTGTGGAATGTACATACGTACATTGCAGTAAACTGAGAATGTAGTTTATGGACTTGTGGAATGTACTTACGTACATTGCAGTAAACTAACAATGTAGTTTCTGGACTTGTGAAATGTACATACGTACATTGCAGTAAACTAGCATAGCACCTATTGACCGATCTCATACCTGCTCCAGTTTTAATACATAATGTACATATGCCACAATTGACAAGAGTGTCTTAAAATGATAATCAAGATATACCATGATTTCCCGCTTTATATGATTTACCCTGATTCCAGTATGTCTATTTTTCAGTCTTATCATACCATGTTCCTGTTGTACATCTCTTGCATTATACATTCAGTACTTTAGTAGTAGAGGTTGTACTTGCTCCCGTCCTGACAGGATAACGTTGTAGGTATTTTGACCGAGGAAGAAATGCTTTGTGACCCGTACTATGGAGCTCCAGTTGAGGATATTCCAGCAGGGAATCCTGCTTAGCTGCTTAGTTTGACTTAGTGTTGGGTTATTTTCACAGACGCTGTTTTGTACCTTTAAACTGGACCTTGTCTCCAGTCTTACATTTTGGTTTGTATTATTATCAAACTTAGTGGTTTTTCATCTATATAGAAGCTGTATTGTGATCATTCTTAAACTATCTTAATTATTAGCACATTTATCATTATTACCTGACTGTCTAGAACAGCTTACTGCGCTTTATCTTAAGCGTAGGCTGGACATGGCTCGGCCCGGCCCAACAATTTGGGTAACGGGTCGTGACACATTTTACCGCTACCTAGTCAAAACTAGTATATTTTGGACACCGGACATATAGGAGGCATAGGTATCAAGTTTTAGGCTTGTCATAGACTTTAAATCTCTTGGGTAACCTTGATTACGGCCGAATACATGTTCACGTATCATGTTAATTTGGGAATTGATCAAACACGTATGGGTTTTCATTTCCTTGTTCTAATTAGTATGTGTTGCACATTCTATAAATGTCAGCATCACAAGTGCACCTTACACTTACACGCCTGATTATGAAGAACTTTTAAGTCACAAAATTGTTTAATTTTAACTATAGGCTTATGTATAAGATCCTTGGGTATTTTGACTCTCTATATATTAGGTTATGTTGCTTACAATTAGAACTGCAAGCCCTCTCCTTCCTCTTGAATTTGTTCATGTTGACCATTTAATTTTCTTGTAATATTATGATTTATGTTCTAAAATTCTTTGAAATTCGTGATAACTCCAACATCATGAAAAATGTAATACAATTTAGGCTTAAAATTTGGTTTGGACACAACCATGTACATATTGGACACAAGGTTTAGGACACAACAAGAACGTACTCTTCGAATTCGGAAAATTTTTGTGAATAACATAGGCAAGCTCTCCACAACCTTTCTTGTTATTTTCATGCCATTTTAATTAATTAAAATTCTGGAATTATTATCATTTTGAATAATGTGAGGGACCTTTGAGTCTAATATTTAATAGAAGGTTATTCACGAACACTCTACATCAATTTTGGAGTTTGCAATAATCACATGTATATGGTTTTCATATTTTTTGCATGGATTGTAGTTGCATATGTTAACTTGGAATGAGGAAATCATAATTTGAACATGCATTTCAACTATGTCCATATTCATATTATATGCAATCATTGCACTTTAACAAGATTAATTTGTTAGGATACATCTTTAGAGTGGCTTTCCATGCAAGTTCACATATAGATACATGCATACTAATTTCAAAAGTACTTGGTCCAATATGTGGTTGTCTTTCATGAAAGTACATATAAGTATCTTCAAAACAAGGTTTATGAATTTATTATAAATCTGTCCAGAAATTAATTTGTGCTTAATTGACCCTCTTTATCACAAAATCATGGTTAGAATGGATATTTTTGAATACCGGTTTACTAGGTTAACTACGTGTTAACTTTCCAAGTTTTAAAATTGCTTTTCTTATATCCTTAATAAGCTAAATGTAGCATATAGTAAATATTGAGTTTCTTAGCACCGTTTTAATTCTAATGATCCATATCGTCTTTGACTTATTTAGTGTTTAGATAAAGCTTATGAAAATCAAGTATAAATTGCACGCCTCCTTGCTCGCTAAGGTAAGGAAGCTTTATCTTACATCTCTCTCTATTATATTGCGTGGTCCGGTGTTGAGTTGTTCCACCGAAGGGGTCGGCGTACCCAGTTATTATATATTGCGTGTTTCCGGTGTTGAGGGTTGCTCCACCGAAGGGGTCGGCGTGCCCAATATTTTATTCTGTGTTTATTGTTCTGGAAATGTTTCCGGGTCAGTAAATACAAAGGAGACTCTGCCGAAATTTTTGAGAAATTCCGGAGAGTCTTTTCCGAGCTTTCGGACTTTTAGGAATTTTTTTGACTAAAGTTCTAGATCATTGGAACCATCATTCTCCGGTACTATGACATCGGAGGGATTCTTGGAAATCATTGTCCAATAAGACACCTTGGAATTGCCTTGGCTCCAAATATTTCTTGGACTATATTAGTTTCGGCAAGTACGAAACTATTACTTGAATTTGACTTGACTTTTAAGACTCCCGTTTAAAGGATGGTTCCTAAGGAATACGAATGTCTAGAATAGGTTGCATTGGGATGGGAGAGAAACCTGGATCACACCCGGCTGACTTCTTTGCAATATGATTTTACATTTTTCGTACTGATCAGTCCCTGATACGGTGTTCGTGCGGCCGCGCGAATAACCGGGGTGAGGCTTAGCTCACCTTCTTGATCGCAATTGGATATCCAGGCCCTGAGTCCTAGCTCAGCCATCCATTTGCACATTACCCTGAGTTTTGGCTCAGAACATATGTTAATTCATTAGATATCCAGGCCCTGGGTTCAGCCCAGCTCTCTAATGAATGGGTTCGATATTCTTGGAAAAGTTCAAGTCATACGAACTTCTTGTTATAGCACATGATGCGATGATTCGACCCAGATGATTCGGAAACCACTCATGATGCTATCTTGCTTGTAATCACATCAATATGTGATAGTACAGACGGCTGGAGAATCTAAGCACCACCCGTTTTGTACGAGCCTGATCCCGGGCCAATGGGATTATTGTTGAGATGCTAGGCGTATGTGTGTGATCCAGAAAGTTCCTCTAAATTGTATTTAGGTCTAGAAAGAGCTTGCTTGTGTCCTTTGTGACATTATTTTAAGAGCTATTTTCCTCTTGACTAATATCTCAAGGTATGAGTTTAATTGTTCAAAATTACCCCTATTATGAATTTCGTATATCTTATCATTCCATGTTCATAACTTCCTCCTTTGACCGAGGACTTGCTTGTCGTTTCTAAACGACCTAGTATTTGTTCACTAGGAAAGACGACGCTCCTGCAGAAATGCTACATCTGCCTAATGGTAACAAGGACGAGGCGTTGACTATCTGGAGAATCTCAAGAAACGGCCAACAACACTTGGAGGACAGTTAGATGTAATTTATCTCTTTGATGTAAATAACTTGTATATAATGTACTCTGAGGAACAATTGATGTATAATAATTATAGTTTATATCAATGAAATGTACTTAGTAATTCCTTGTATTTTCCATTCTGATAATCTACGGGCGACAATCGCGAATATGGATACTGGAGTATTCGTATGTCGCGTAGCCTGGGTATGTTGTTACATACTCGGCTCGCCGTATTCTGGGAGCGGGGCGTGACATGCTCCGTCGTCCACTGCCAACCGCCACTTCCAACCCTCCCACCCTCTCCCCTCTCGTGCTCCGTCGTCCTCCATCGCCTCCCTTCTCCCTCTTGTTCCGTCGTGCTCTGCCAGTTCACACGAGTACTGTGCGAGCCAAGAGGTACGGTTGTTTTTACACTACTTTAGTGCCAGTTTGACACTCTTA
The DNA here is from genome assembly GCA_029216955.1 of Iris pallida. NCBI lineage: Eukaryota > Viridiplantae > Streptophyta > Magnoliopsida > Asparagales > Iridaceae > Iris > Iris pallida. The sequence continues at coordinate 1,780,347 of JANAVB010006394.1, forward strand.
AGCTTGGAAGCCAAAATGTACATAGGTGTTGATTCTCTCTCCAACTGTAACCCCCCCTATGTGCAGTCATTGTGTTCTTGCAAAATATCTCATTGGTTCGCATATTCGAAAGGAGGTTAATTTGGCCAGGGACCAGCACCGTTGGGTTACCGATATTTTAATTTTATTTGACTTACATTCCATTTTTTGTCACGAAAAATATTTTTCGTGACAAAACAAATACTTTTCGTGACAAAATAAATATTTTTCGTGACAAAAAGTGGAATATAAGTCTAAAAAATTAAAAAGTGAGATATAAGTACAAATTCATATTAACAAGTGGGATGAAAGTCAAAAAAATCTCAAAACTAAAATGTACCAACATAAACGGGCGGCCTTTAGTTCAAATCTAGATAGTACCAATTTGCAGAGAATGAGAGTGGACCGTTTCCATGTAACAAATAATTTTCAAATTTGAATCAATTGGTTTTGGTAGTTTTGGTGTCGGCTTCGATGTTTGGCCGATAGTGTAAATTGTTAGATCTAGAAGTACTGCTAGATCAAAATTTTGGACTTCCAATAACCACTCTTTGATTAGAGTTTTACATTATCGGTAACCCAACGGATTTGTGGATGTTCCTTTCCCCACACATCATGTTAAGGATAATGAGACGACCCAACAGTCACTATGCATGTCCATTTCTTCACATTTGACATGATAGATGCGACAATCCAACATTTTTTTTTTTTTTAAGAAATTTTTTACTGGCACTTCACTTTTTTTTTATCATATTTACGGTAGATCCCACACAATTACAATAATGTAAGGTATCCCTCACTTTTGACGAAAATTGTCTCCAATTTCCGGTCAATCCCTTTGACCAATTTTTTTACCAAAATATCCCCGTCTTCTTCCCCGTGTCCCCCCATTTTTCATAGCTGCCCTCCTTCCCGCCACCGACGTACCTCCGCCCCCCCCCCCCCCCCCCTCCCCCCTCCCCACCACCACCACCACCACCACCATAATCACCACCATTGCCATCACCACCACTTTCACGCCGCCCTCTACGACCCCCTCCCCCCCTCCGCGACACCAGAGCCCCCTACCCCCCACCGCCGCCCCCGCAGTAGCAACAGCAGCAGCAGCTACGGCAACATCGGGAGGAGGGCGGAGGGGGCTACACGTACAGTGGCGTGTGTGTGTGTGGGGGGGGGGGGGGGGGGGGGGAGGGGGTTGTGCGGACGGTGGCACGGAGGGGGGTGGGGGCGGAGGGGGTCGCAGAGGGCGGCGTGAAGGTGGTGATTATGGTGGTGGTGATGGGGAGGAGAGAGGAGGGGGGAGCGGAGAGAGGAGGGGGGGGGGAGGGGGTTGCGCGGACGATGGCACGGAGGGGGGTGGGGGCGGAGGGGGTCGCAGAGGGCGGCGTGAAGGTGGTGATTATGGTGATGTTGGTGGTGGTGGTGGTGATGGGGAGGAGAGAGGAGGGGGGAGCGGAGAGAGGAGGGGGGGGGGGGGGGGGGGGGGGGGGGGGGGGGGGTGCCGGCGGCGGGGAGGGGGACACGGAAAAGAAGACGGGATATTTTGGTAAAAAAAATTTGGTCAAACGGGTTGACCGTGAGTTGGAAACGATTTCTGTCAAAAGTGGGAGGTACCTTACATTATTGTAATTGTGTGGGGTACACAATAAATATAATAAAAAAAATAGGATGTCGGTCAATTTTTTTTTTTTTTAGTATACAATTATTTGTCTTAATTTTACATTATCGTTGTGCTTTTTGTTTTGTTTAAAAACGTTAGATACTATTTTTGCTGAGAGCTTATGATACTACAAATGAACAGAACTTAGATAATCCTAGATAGAGTATGCAGGATAGGAATGAATTTTGGTACTTGTAATTAGGCACCATCTGTATGAAAAATCAGTAATTGTGTTGTATATGCTCACGAAATTATATATAAACAAAAGGTTATGGACTGTTCTTGATATGGCTTATATTTAGCCTCTTTTTAAGTTTTTTTTTAAGTACTTTTTAGTATGGATCAATCTAATTGATTTTGTATGACTGAATATTGTTGGTGTTTTTGCCTTTGGACTAGAAAAGATAGTTCCACATCGGCTACACCAAATGGTGAGTATCTCAATATAATGCATTGCTTGTGTTGAGGTGTGCACATGAGGTGTAGTGGGGCACAAGTTTGTGCCATGTGGAAGTATTTTCCTAGAAGGAAAAAGGATTAAATCCAACAAGGATGCAAGTTAATTTTTGTTGTGCGTACTCGGACTCGGACACGGACTCCAGGATGTCTCGTGCATGCACGGGAGTGTTCGGGGGGTAGGCGTGGACTGGCACACTTCTATGCTGATTGTGGGATGATCTAAAATATCAAACTCTATTTTTGAGTATTGGTATTTTAGTCCCACATCGGATAGGAGAAGAGGTGAAGTCTCAACTCCACTCTATAAATAGAGCCCCTTGGCCTCCTTTGAGATATGCACCAAGAAGAGAGTTGAGGGAGTCTGTTAAGTCCAGGAAGTCCGTTCAAGTCTCAAATATTGACTTACGAGCGTTCCAGAAGTTCTTCGTGAACTTGCTGGTTCCTGGAAGCTGTTCGTGCTCGTGTGGGACGAATAAAGCTTTGAGCAACGGTGGTTCATTCACCCCAGCAGGAGTTATCTCATCTTCGCCAGTCATCTTCTTTGTTGGTTCTGTCAGGATTCTATTAACGCACCTTCGGTGAAGTATTTGCGTTGATATTATCAGAATTCTGTTTGTGCACCTTCTGTGAAGGGTAGCACTTGTGGAATTTCTCTTACGTACCTTCTGTGAAGTGTTACGTTCTGTGCACCTTCTGTGAATGGTAGCACATGTGGGATTTTACTACGTACCTTCGGTGAAGTGTTACGTAACAACGATTGTTTGTACAATTGTTACGAAATTTCAGTTATCCATCGAAATTGTGCCTCGGCACTAACAATCTCAAAGCTTTATTGAGAAGATGCATAATTCTCGTGCTTTGCTCATCGATACCGGCTTTAACAAGTTGGAGAAATTCGATGACGAACACTTCCAGATATGGAGACGAAAGGTCACTTTAAATCTTCAACTCGTGAATGTTGATCACGTGCTGTCAGAATAAGAACCGATCGTTCCAACCACTGGATCTGCTGTGGCTGTGGCTGTGGCTGCTGCTACGACCAAGCAAGCGAAGTGGAAGAGAGAAAATAGTATATGCAAACTACTGATACTCAATTCCATGGAAGACTCTCTGGCAGAGTCCTACTCCAAGAAGACATCTGCCAAAGAGATATGGGACTCCTTGGAAAAGCTCTATGAAGATGACGAGAACCGGTCCAAGATCTTCATGGTAGAAAAATATCACAAGTGGACCTTCGAAGACGAGAAGGCGATGCTGCCCCAAGTGAAGGAGTTTCTGAAGTTGCGTCAGAAACTAGAAGATGAGAACATGCCCCTCGTCGACAAGTTTGTCGTTGGAGGGATCGTCGCGAAACTTCCTACAGAATGGAGCAACTTCTATGCAAGGATGCATCGAAAGAAGATGGAAATTAGCTTGAAAGATTTCTTGCAAGAGATCCATGTTGAGGACGAGATGCGCTCTCAACAGAAGATGGATACTCTGTCCAAACAACTGGCGAAGGCAAATCTGGTCCAAACCAGAGAGTACCAGGGGAAGCAGGCTGCTTCTCATCGTAAAAAGAAGGATTTTACGAATCTGAAAGCGAAGGGTCCTGCTTTCAAGCAGCAGAAGTCCAAGTCCCATGTGACTTGCTTCAATTGTGGCAAGAAGGGCCACTACAAATCCGAATGCAAGTCCAAGCCCAAAGAACAAGGTGAGCCTAGTAAGGTTTCTATGATTACTAATCTAGTTGCCATGATAGCACAGGTTGCAACTGTGGGGGCTGACTTGGACTGGTGGATAGACACTGGTGCGACCTGCCATGTCTGTTCAGACAAAGACTGGTTCGTCTCTTATGAGCCAACTTCAGAGAAGGTCATAATGGCAAACCAGGCACAAGCTGAAGTACTGGGGATCGGGACGGTGGAGCTGAAACTCAAATCGGGAAACACTCTAATGCTTCAAGGTGTGAAGCATGTTCCAGTAATTTCTAAGAACCTAATCTTTGGAAGTCTGCTCTGCAACGCAGGCTTGAGGATGGACATCAATGATGGCCAGTTGGTGATGTCCAAGAAGGGTACATTCTTCGGAAAAGCTTTCCAAACTGAAGGAATGTACAAGATTCAGCTTGTTGTAACCCAGTATGATAATATAAATGCAATCACTTTTTCTGATTATTCTCTTGAGTTGTGGCATAATAGGCTAGGACATGTTCATTGTAAAAGGATTAACAGAATGTCTAGTCTAGGACTTATCTCCAAGTGTGGGGGTAAGGTAGAGAAATGCGAAGTATGTGCTCAGACGAAGATCACAAGGAAACCCTTTCACAGGGTCCATCGAAGCACAGATCTTCTGGAGTTGGTTCACTCAGATATCTGTGACTTCAAACAATTCTCTACAAAGGCCGGGATGAAGTATTTCATTACTTTCATCGATGACTTCTCAAAGTATGCTTTCGTCTACTTGCTCAAGTCTAAAGACGAAGCATTCGAGAAGTTCAAGGAGTTCAGGGCCGAGGCTGAGCGGCAAACTGGACAACAACTCAAGAGGTTAAGGAGTGATCGAGGTGGGGAGTATCGGTCTCATGAATTCTTATCATTCTAAAAGAACATGGAACCATCAATGAGACAACGGCTCCGTACTCTCCTCAATCCAACGGAGTAGCAGAAAGGAAGAACAGAACGTTGACAGAGATGATGAACTCCATGCTGTTGACTGCGGGTCTTCCAAAGTGTTACTGGGGAGAAGCTGCACTAACGGCAACGTTCATTCTGAACAGAGTGCCATATGCAACTTCCGACATAACTCCTCATGAACTCTGGTTCAAAGTCAGACCTAACTTGAATGTCATTCGAGTGTGGGGTGTCTGGCTTATGTGAAGCTCCCGGATCTGAAGATTCAGAAGCTGGGGACAAAGACTACGAAGGCGATCTTCTTGGGGTATGCCGAAAAGAGTGATGCTCGGAGATTCCTTGATATCGAGTCAAACCATATCATCGAATCTCGCGATGCTGAATACTTTGAAGACAAGTTTGCAAAACACAAGAATATTGTTCTCGCGGATCTTCCGGAGAATGATGAGGGTACAAAGCAGACAGGAGTCTTTAATGAACCAGTAGTCCAAGATGAAGCTGTCGTCAAGGAGACACCAGCGGAACCAGAATTCGCTGAGCCGTCAACTAAGCGAACGAGGAGGCCGAAAGACTTCGGAGATGACTTCGTCACCTATCATGTGGAAGCAGATCCGCTTACCTATGATGAGGCGATGAAGACCAGAGATGCTGTATTCTGGAAGGAGGCGATAGACAACGAGATTGACTCAATCACCTCCAACAACACATGGGTATTGGTTGACCTGCCAAAAGGAGCAAGACCCATCGGATGCAAATGGATCTTCAAGAAGAAGATAAAAGCAGATGGAACCATTGACAAGTTCAAGGCCAGGCTAGTGGCCAAGGGGTTTGCTCAGAAGCAGGGGATCGACTACTTTGACACTTATGCTCCAGTAGCTCGGATGACAACCATCAGATTGTTAATTGCTCTAGCAGCAATACACAAGCTGGTAATACATCAGATGGATGTGAAAACGATATTCCTTAATGGCGAGCTGACCGAAGAGATCTACATGCAACAACCAGAAGGTTTTGTCGTCAGAAGTCTGGAAGACAAAGTCTGCAAGTTGATGAAATCTCTGTATGGTTTGAAACAAGCTCCCAAAATGTGGCATGAGAAGTTTGACAAGGTGATAAGGTCAAATGGCTACAGGGTCAGTGAAACAGACAAGTGTGTCTATACGAAGTTTGCTGACGGAAGAGGAGTAATCGTATGTCTTTACGTGGACGACATGCTAATCCTAGGTACGGATTTAAGCTGCGTCACAGAGACAAAGAAATTCCTCTTGACCAAGTTCAGTATGAAGGACTTGGGGGATGCCGACGTAATCTTGGGGCTCAAGATCATCCGGACAGGCACTGGAATAGCGCTGTCACAATCTCATTATATTGAGAAGATGCTCACTCGCTACGGGTATCAAGATTTTCCTTTTATTGATACACCATACCGGAGTGATTAGAAGCTGAAGCCAAATTCGAGGGAAAGCGTCAGGCAGTTGGAGTACGCTAGCGTCATCGGAAGCTTGATGTACGCTACTACTGCCACAAGGCCTGACATAGCTTTTGCAGTGGGAATGCTGAGTCGGTTCAGTAGCAATCCAGGTGTTGAGCACTGGAAAGCTATGAAGCGTGTTATGAGATATCTCAAGAAAACTCAGACATATGCACTTTTCTACAGCGGAGATCCGTCAGTAGTGGAAGGCTTCAGTGATGCTAGCTGGTGTTCAGATATGGAGAGCGAGTATTCCACAGGTGGATTCGTATTCGCCATGGACGGAGCTGCTATATCATGGAAGTCGAAGAAGCTGACTATGTTATCTCGCTCTTCCATGGAATCTGAATTCTTTGTATTGGATGCTGCTGCAGATGAAGCAGAGTGGCTTCGGGAGCTCATGTATGATCTTCCGGTGGTTGGGGCTCAGATACCGGCAATACCGATATACTGTGACAACCAGACGGCAGCAGCAGTGGCATCAAACGAACTCTTCAACGGGAAGAAGAGAACGGTGTGGTTGACGCACAGATGTCACGCCCTAGAACCAGAATACTGGAGAGCGGGGGCATACATAGCCAGCTACGTATAACGGAATGAGATCCACCTCGCTATACGGTCACGGCTGTCTAGATATGTGAGGGTTTCACTACAATCCATCAGTCTCCTAAGGTCGTAAAATAGCCTATTGTCTCAATCTCAGCCAACTAATAATAATCACAAGATATCAGATCTCCAAATATACAATTGTAAGGCGTCCCAAACATTACATATCCAGATGATCATGAAGCTAGTCATTACAGAATGTGAGGACTAGCAGGAGTTCAGTCATACATGATCAACCCCCGGGGGCTTGTCAATCATGTTACAGCCCGTAGGCAGACAGTAAATAAGTACAATCGAGCTAACACTTGCTCGTCGACTAAATGCCTCAAAAGAATAATTTACAATATTACAGTGGGAGAACAAAAGAAACCCACTCGATGCCCTGGTTACGCCTAGTGACCACCATCGGGCTGGAAAGAAGGGAGATCCTTTGGTGCTGCTCCGGTATCTGGCCATACAAAACCAGCTGGGTCAGACCCCAGAAAGAGCAAGTGCCACAAAGGAGGCTTCACTTAAGAACTAAAACCAACAATTATCAGCATTCAACAGGTAAGAAAACAATAAGTAACACAGAATGAGGTTTGTGCACTACCAATGCACTTATCCCAATCAGAGAACATAATTAAGCGAAGCATCATTGACATAAAAGAACTGGAGAATCATGCTAAATAAAACATAACTGGACAATATATGAAGAGAAAACGAAGGTACTATTCCGGAAGCCAGGTTACAATCCTTAAACCAAACAAGGACCGAGATTGTAACCCTTCACCTGAACAGAACTTAGTCTCTGATCATTTACTGCTAAAGGTGACAATCATTAAGGTAAAAAGGAGAGAGTACAATGATAAAAGTGACAATGAAGAGTACAATACGCTAGAGTGACAATAGAGTACAATCATTATAGTGACAATCTGGAGTGACAATCATTCAATCATTCTGGTACAATCTTGCAATCAATCACTTCTAAACAATACTATACTGGACTAGACTCCATCCAATCAATCACGGCCAATCATTGTCTACGGCTTTCTACATTAACTAACTAGGGTTATCACAATCCTAGTTACTAGCAAGATGCAATGAGATGCTCCAAGTAGTCACAGGCCCTGCAGCTATCCAGGTTATCCAGGCAATCATTATAGTGACAATTTAGAGAGTTCAATCATTTTAAGTGACAATCAAGAGTGCCCCACATGACAGTGGGCTGGAAATGTGTCCTACTCGTCGGCAGGCTACAAGTCCAAACATTTGCGGTCGGGATAACGGGATCGCCTGTAACTGGGGAACATCTCTTCATGTCTAATGAATTATACTAGTCATTTAACCTTAGTCCATTTCAGTAGGTACTCCTGACCGTGGTACTCAGGAGTCCCCTCCTAGACATGATGCGAGACAGGACTGGATTATTTGTACAAGCACAATCGCCCACGGTGTCCAGGTTACTTATACAAGTCATGTCATGTCAGGTAGCCGTCGCAACAGCTATTCGAGATAATCATGTCAGGTTATCATGTCAAGTGTACTAGTCAGGAGTGCGCCACGACGGGCCACTATCAGGTCATGTCAGGTTACTTGTCAGGAGTGCACCACTACGGGTCACTGTCGGGTCGTGCTCCATTATCAATTCCAAACATATCAAATGAATTCATGATTTTCAAGTTCAGGACAAAAGGCGTAAGGATATAAAATGGACGTAAAAATATACAATTAGGAGTTACGAAACATGGGCAATAATGATAAATAATAGTACACAGGGCTATTGGAAAGTCATACAGCTCAGGCATATGCGGCAGGAAAGGAGGGGGCACATGCGGCTCAAATAGGAGCCCATGCGGCACAGGAGAGAGGTGAGCATATGCGGCTAGGTTTAATCGGGGTCATGCGGACCGGACTCAGAAGCCCATGCGGCCAGATCTGGGGGGGGGGGGGGGTTCTCATGCGGCTCGAGGATCAGGGCATATGCGGCTCGGGGATCAGGGCCTATGCGGCTCGGGGATCCAGACAGTCCTGCGGCTGAGAGGACTCGAGTCCTCATGCGGCAGCAAGTGACTGGGGTCTATGCGGCTAGGAGAGCAATGCCTATGCGGCACAACTGAGTTGAGTCCCATGCGGCCAGGGTAGTAGGACTCATGCGGCTGGACGGACGGAGTCCCATACGGCTCGCGGAACTAGCGGGCATTATGCGGCTCGGGAGAGTTCAGAACTTATGCGGCTGGGAATTAAGCGAGTTATGCGGCTAAGTGAGTCCGACTCTCATGCGGCTCAAGAACTTTCAGTCATGCGGCTGGATAGAACACTTGCCGCATGAATATTCATGCGGTCAAGTCAAGCACTGTTTATCTTCTCCAAAATTTCAGAGAAGAAGAACACCATGAGAGCCAAGTCCTCAAGCTCCATAACTCCATCATCCGGAGCCTAAATCCGAACTTCCATAGGTCAAAATGGGGTAGAACAAAATTCTCTACAACATGGAACTATCAAAACTCAGAAATAACAAGATTAATTAGATCAAAATCCAAGAAATTCCGAAAATAAAATAAATTTAGATCTAAAAGAATCTAGCCATGGAAAGTAAAAATGCCCAGTACTAAAGTGCTTTAGAATGTAGTAAGGAAGAGAATGAAGTAATAAAATTGGAGTTCCTTCATGAAGCAAGATGCACTTGCCTAGACCTCTCTCTCCTCTCTCTGGTAGGTAAGGAAGTAAATGAGGAAAAAGAAGATGAGTAATGAAGAGAGAGAAAGAAGAAATGGCAATAAATATCAAAGGTGGTGGTAGGTAGGGGGTTCATCCATGGTTCATGATGAACCAAAATAATCCCAACTGAACCAAGCCAACCCGGGCCAAGAATAAACCAAGCCAAGCCATGAAGAAAATTAAACAAGGAATCATGCAATAAAGAATAAAATACGTACACGTATTCCAGAAATACGTAATACGAACCACATGCATTACAACTCTACCCACCTTAAAAGAATTTCGTCCTCGGAATTTAATCAAGAGGCTAGAGGAGCAATGACAAGCTACATTAATCACATGCAAGCTATAACTAGGCAGACAATCACTCATTCAAGCAAGGAATCGAAGGCATGAGGCATAAGAAGGACAATATACCTCACGAGTCAAACAAGTCAGGATATTGCGATCGGATATCATCCTCATGCTCCCACGTTGACTCCCCCAAAGAGCGATAAACTCAAGCAACACGAACTAAACTGATAGTCTTGCGCTTGAGGTCTCTCTCTTTGGTCAAACAGGGACACGGGCCTATCCTTATACGAAAAGGTTGGTACCAATAACCAGTTTCGAATGACCTAGGATATGGCTCGAGTCCGGGATGTACCGTTGTAATTAGGATACATGAAATACGTCATGCACCCCGCATAATGACGATAGAAAAGCAAGATGAGAGGACACATATACCTCTCGGTCGATTCTGAACCTGAGCCTGGGCTAGGGCAAACTGCCGCGGGTTCTGTTGCTGGAAAGTCTGGGCCTGAGTCGGCAATGGCCTCAGAAACGGAAACTGTTGTTGCTGGTGAACTGGAGCTGGTACTGGTGCTGGTGCTGGTGCTGGTGCTGGTCCCCTAACCGAGGGACTAGATACTGTTGATGCTGAATCAACTCTGAATGGGCAGGACCCCACCCTATGGTCCGGTGCTCCACATAATAAACACAATTCCAACGCCTTGCGACATTCCGCTACCACATGTCCAGGCTTCCCACAATAAGAACAGCCTACGACGGAAGACTGTGCTTGCTTCTGTTTCTGCTGAGGGTACGTCGGGGTCGAGTACTGGACCGACGTAACTGAGGTTGCTTGCCTCGGAGTTCCAATAGTCAAAGCCCTAGCTGCCGGGGCTGGTGCTGAAGACTGATTCATTTGACTATGGGACCGCTTCCGACTTCCGGTCCTATCCACGATCCTCTGGGAGGTGTACTCATGCCTCCTAGCTGCTCGCAACACCGCATCATAGGTCTGATGCTCGAACTGTTCTACTGCCAATAAAATCTCCAGGTGAAGTCCCTGCTGGAACTGTTGGGCCCTATCAAACTCGGTCGCCACCAAGGTGGGAGCAAACCGACTGAATCGGGAAAACTCGGCCGCATAACCGTCGACCGTCCTCCCCATCTGCTTAAGATTACTGAATCTGGTCTGCAAGTCATATCGAGCCACTGCATCATAATACTTGATCTGGAACTTTTCGCTGAACACTGCTCAGGGGACAGGTGTTGCCAATCCCACTGCTTGTGCGGCCCACCAACTGCGGGCTAGATCCAATAACTGTAGGCGCACCACAACGACCTTCTCGTCTTCTGGAGTCTTCGCGGCTTCGAGAATCACCTCTATGTCTTGTAGCCAAGCATCGGCAGCAATGGCATCCTCGCTGCCATCGAAGAATGGAGGGTTCATGCGCTTAAAACTGTTGACCGCACTGTTCCCTCGGGGACCACTTTTATTCAGAGCATCTTGTACTGCTTGGTGCAGGGCATCTCCCTGACGATCTTGGGAAGCTAACAATGATCTGATGAGACCCACCAAAGTGCCATCATCAGGATCTGCAGGCTGGACTGGCTGAACTGGCGGCTCTTCTCCAGTAGGTACGACTCGGGAGGCGACTCCGGAATGCTGGGCTTGATCTCCAGGTTGCTGCTGGCCCACGGGAGGTGCTCCTCCTTGCTGATCGGCAGGGTCAGGTATAGTGCCGCTGAGGAAGACGACATAGGGAAACAATAAGGAAGGATCAGGACAGATCAACGATTACAAGCGTGTGATCAGGACAAGAATTTTCAGGAATCAAGATGATACGAGCAGAGATCAAGGACGAGTACTGATTGAGACATCTATTCGATAAACCTTCACACATCTTGATTTAACAAGACCTACATGGGCCACCACTTAAACCATGTCACGCCCCAGAACCAGAATACTGGAGAGCGGGGGCAGACATAGCCAGCTACGTATAACGGAATGGGATCCACCCCGCTATACGGTCACGGCTGTCTAGATATGTGAGGGTTTCATTACAATCTATCAGTCTCCTAAGGTCGTAAAATAGCCTATTGTCTCAATCTCAGTCAACTAATAATAATCACAAGATATCAGATCTCCAAATATACAATTGTAAGGCGTCCCAAATATTACATATCCAGATGATCATGAAGCTAGTCATTACAGAATGTGAGGACTAGCAGGAGTTCAGTCATACATGATCAACCCCCGGGGGCTTGTCAATCATGTTACAGCCCGTAGGCAGACAGTAAATAAGTACAATCGAGCTAACACTTGCTCGTCGACTAAACGCCTCAAAAGAATAATTTACAATATTACAGTGGGAGAACAAAAGAAACCTACTCGATGCCCTGGTTACGCCTGGTGACCACCATCGGGCTGGAAATCAGAGAGATCCTTTGGTGCTGCTCCGGTATCTGGCCATACAAAACCAGCTGGGTCAGACCCCAGAAAGAGCAAGTGCCACAAAGGAGGCTTCACTTAAGAACTAAAACCAACAATTATCAGCATTCAACAGGTAAGAAAACAATAAGTAACACAGAATGAGGTTTGTGCACTACCAATGCACTTATCCCAATCAGAGAACATAATTAAGCGAAGCATCATTGACATAAAAGAACTGGAGAATCATGCTAAATAAAACATAACTGGACAATATATGAAGAGAAAACGAAGGTACTATTCCGGAAGCCAGGTTACAATCCTTAAACCAAACAAGGACCGAGATTGTAACCCTTCACCTGAACAGAACTTAGTCTCTGATCATTTACTGCTAAAGGTGACAATCATTAAGGTAAAAAGGAGAGAGTACAATGATAAAAGTGACAATGAAGAGTACAATACGCTAGAGTGACAATAGAGTACAATCATTATAGTGACAATCATTCAATCATTCTGGTACAATCTTGCAATCAATCACTTCTAGACAATACTATACTGAACTAGACTCCATCCAATCAATCACGGCCAATCATTGCCTACGACTTTCTACATTAACTAACTAGGGTTATCACAATCCTAGTTACTAGCAAGATGCAATGAGATGCTCCAAGTAGTCACAGGCCCTGCAGCTATCCAGGTTATCCAGGCAATCATTATAGTGACAATTTAGAGAGTTCAATCATTTTAAGTGACAATCAAGAGTGCCCCACATGACAGTGGACTGGAAATGTGCCCTACTCGTCGGCAGGCTACAAGTCCAAACATTTGCGGTCGGGATAACGGGATCGCCTGTAACTGGGAAACATCTCTTCATGTCTAATGAATTATACTAGTCATTTAACCTTAGTCCATTTCAGTAGGTACTCCTGACCGTGGTACTCAGGAGTCCCCTCCTAGACATGATGCGAGACAGGACTGGATTATTTGTACAAGCACAATCGCCCACGGTGTCCAGGTTACTTATACAAGTCATGTCAGGTAGCCGTCGCAACAGCTATTCGAGATAATCATGTCAGGTTATCATGTCAAGTGTACTAGTCAGGAGTGCGCCACGATGGGCCACTATCAGGTCATGTCAGGTTACTTGTCAGGAGTGCACCACTACGGGTCACTGTCGGGTCGTGCTCCATTATCAATTCCAAACATATCAAATGAATTCATGATTTTCAAGTTCAGGACAAAAGGCGTAAGGATATAAAATGGACGTAAAAATATACAATAAGGAGTTACGAAACATGGGCAATAATGATAAATAATAGTACACAGGGCTATTGGAAAGTCGTACAGCTCAGGCATATGCGGCAGGAAAGGAGGGGGCACATGCGGCTCAAATAGGAGCCCATGCGGCACAGGAGAGAGGTGAGCATATGCGGCTAGGTTTAATCGGGGTCATGCGGCCCGGACTCAGAAGCCCATGCGGCCAGATCTGGGGGGGGGGTTCTCATGCGGCTCGAGGATCAGGGCATATGCGGCTCGGGGATCAGGGCCTATGCGGCTCGGGGATCCAGACAGTCCTGCGGCTGAGAGGACTCGAGTCCTCATGCGGCAGCAAGTGACTGGGGTCTATGCGGCTAGGAGAGCAATGCCTATGCGGCACAACTGAGTTGAGTCCCATACGACCAGGGTAGTAGGACTCATGCGGCTGGATGGACGGAGTCCCATGCGGCTCGCAGAACTAGCGGGCATTATGCGGCTCGGGAGAGTTCAGAACTTATGCGGCTGGGAATTAAGCGAGTTATGCGGCTAAGTGAGTCCGACTCTCATGCGGCTCAAGAACTTCCAATCATGCGGCTGGATAGAACACTTGCCGCATGAATATTCATGCGGTCAAGTCAAGCACTGTTTATCTTCTCCAAAATTTCAGAGAAGAAGAACACCATGAGAGCCAAGTCCTCAAGCTCCATAACTCCATCATCCGGAGCCTAAATCCGAACTTCCATAGGTCAAAATAGGGTAGAATAAAATTCTCTACAACATGGAACTATCAAAACTCAGAAATAACAAGATTAAATAGATCAAAACCCAAAAAATTCTGAAAATAAAATAAACTTAGATCTACAAGAATCTAGCCATGGAAAGTAAAAATGTCCAGTACTAAAGAGAGGTGTTATTGCAGTGATTGATGTTCGGAGTCAGGAGAACCTGGCGGATCCGTTCACCAAGGGCCTCAAGCGCCAGCTGGTCGATGACACAGCTTATAAAATAGGCTTGAAGGCATTCTGATATTGTGTTATTACATTCCTACCATAAAGTTTTATGCTATTAGTTCAAAGAGAAATCTACTAGGCATCTGGCTTTTGGTTCAAGGGAGGACTATTAACCAGAAGAATATCAGGAACGGTGGGTACTTGTCCTATGTGACGTGGAGAGGTTACGAACCTATAACCATTGTTGTCTACTGTTGTTTTCTGCGGAAAACGGATCCTGTGGGAAGGTTGGCTTAAATACCTTAATGAGTTCTCAGGCAGAGTGAATGCCTGGAGTGCTTTACAGGAAGCACGGTAGCGCAGCACTACAAGGAGTGTAACTCCATGCTACAGTGGGGTGACTCCACCATGAGGTTCCCAGGTAGGGGTAATGCCTCGACTTTGCAAGCCAAGTCACAGCGGAGTAGCACCGCAAATAGGCAGGTGGCCTAATGCTGTATGATAATCGTAATAAAGAGAGGTAGACAGCACTACAAAGAGGACGATGTCCTCATGTTACAGTGGCATGACACCACGAAGAGGTACCAGGTAGGGTAAAGCCTCGGCTTTGCGAGCCATGTCATAGCGGCGTAACACCGCACGGAAGCGCAAGGCTTCATGCTGGGTAGTTTGGCATTACAAAGAGGCCTGTGACCTCATGCAACAGTAGTATGACACTACGATGAGGTACCCAGGTGGGGTAAAGCCTCGGCTTTAAGCCATGTCATAGCGGCATAGCACCGCAAAGAAGCGCAATGCTTCATGTCATGACTCTTTATAAAGAACTCACCTATAGTGTATGGACAGAGATATCAGGCCGTCTCTTGAGGGTAAACTTGTAGACGCCCAAAAAATTATACACTGAAACCAGGCTGGCACAAGGCCTTCAATGTGCAGCCAGAAGCACAGTTGATGTCATTATGTGAGTAGGAAGAATTGCAGTTATGATTCAGAATTCAAGACGCAGTCCATTCTTGTATCATGCTGTTATTTAACCTATGCGGGAAGATTCAAGTCGTAGCGACATCTCTCCTAATGCATGATGGGCAGTCACTGTGGGGAACGCTCAACCCATATATTGAGATATGTGGGGGATTGTTGGTGTTTTTGCCTTTGGACTAGAAAAGATAGTCCCACTTCGGCTACACCAAATGGTGAGTATCTCAATATAATGCATTGCTTGTGTTGAGGTGTGCACATGAGGTGTAGTGGGGCACAAGTTTGTGCCATATGGAAGTATTTTCCTAGAAGGAAAAATGATTAAATCCAACAAGGATGCAAGTTAATTTTTGTTGTGCGGCCTCGGACTCGAACACGGACTCCAGGATGTCTCGTGCATGCACGGGAGTGTTCGGGGGGTAGGCGTGGACTGGCACACTTCTATGCTGATTGTGGGATGATCTAAAATATCAAACTCTATTTTTGAGTATTGGTATTTTAGTCCCACATCGGATAGGAGAAGAGGTGAAGTCTCAACTCCACTCTATAAATAGAGCCCCTTGGCCTCCTTTGAGATATGCACCAAGAAGAGAGTTGAGGGAGTCTGTTAAGTCCAGGAAGCCCGTTCAAGTCTCAAATATTGACTTACGAGCGTTCCAGAAGTTCTTCATGAACTTGCTGGTTCCTGGAAGCTGTTCGTGCTCGTGTGGGGCGAATAAAGCTTTGAGCAACGATGGTTCATTCACCCCAGCAGGAGTTATCTCATCTTCGCCAGTCATCTTCTTTGTTGGTTCTGTCAGGATTCTATTAACGCACCTTCGGTGAAGTATTTGCGTTGATATTATCAGAATTCTGTTTGTGCACCTTCTGTGAAGGGTAGCACTTGTGGAATTTCTCTTACGTACCTTCTGTGAAGTGTTACGTTCTGTGCACCTTCTGTGAAGGGTAGCACTTGTGGGATTTTACTACGTACCTTCGGTGAAGTGTTACGTAACAACGATTGTTTGTACAATTGTTACGAAATTTCAGTTATCCATCGAAATTGTGCCTCGGCACTAACAAATATTATAATAGATATCGAGGATATCTATTGCCATTTCTGCTTAGTTATGATATTTGGTCATAAAAAACCAGATGGTTAACTCCTAATAGCAAGTAGATGTTATCCTGAGAAATCACGAGTCAAGCAATACAACTACAAATCTACAACGGAAATAAAATTCATCACTTAATAAGCATATATCTACTTTTTATAAGGAGGTTTGAAAATGGATGGTCGTCTACGTCGTATGTACGTACTTACGTATTAAAAAAATTCTAACTAATTATTTAACTACCTAATATTATCTAATTATAGTCAAACATCTATAACTCAAGTGGTTAAGGTAATACACATTTTCCTTGGTAGGTTCAATTCTACGGGATAATGTTATTTATAACAAATTTTAATTTTTTTTCAATTTTTTTTACATGCGTTCGTTCTTATTTTATTTTGTACGTGTATGCATTCTTAATTTTTTCAACAATCTTTTTTACGTCCATGCAATGCATGTGCACCGTCGCTAGTACATATAATAAATACGTAATGGGGGGGGGGGGGGGGGGGGGGGGGGGTATACAAAAGTTTAATACCTAATTAAGCACCACCATGTCACAGACTTAATTATTTTTTCTACACTTCGATCGGTGCGGCACACAAGCCTCCTTCTCGAATTATGTTAGTATTTCCTAAATTCTTAGCTAGATCGCTAAGGTGAAATGAGAACAATGTGGAGCAAAAGAAGAGACATTGGTTGATTTAAAATTTCACTATACTAGAGAGAGTTTACAACTTCTTGGATGGTGAGGAACAAATGAGCCTCCCACTTTCAGAGGACATATATGAACATTCTAGAAGCAGCATATTACAGAAATTATTCTAGGAATATTTTCAGACCTAGATATTTTCCAAAAAAATTTAGAGCATCTAAAAAGATCATAATTTTTCAATAATATCTTCTAGATAATTTCAAAAGTTTTCAGTAAAATATATATATCCATAGAGAGTTATGCATATCCATATAGAGTTATGCATATCGGTCTCAGTACTAAAAATTTTGAACTAAAAAAAACTATGCTACCAGTACGAATAATGAGATAGGAAGCATTCTACGTTCACATGATTTGAAGAATAAATTCTACTGTTGACCTTGTACACTAATATGCTAGAAAGTACGTTCTAATTAGTAGATAATTATTTTTCAGCTGGTCAACGATTCAAGAACCGACAACATGTGAACAATGCGTACAATACTTAAAGGTACACTACTGACTACCTTACAGTTCGGAAATTATTGTTCAGGCCCTCCATGAGCCTACATGAGAACATGTGTACAGTGTGCTTAATTTTATGTGTCCTCTCTTGGAGAAATGTCACGTGACACTCACGAAGGATGAATCATTTTAATGTTATAATAAGAAAAATATTAAGTCTACAACCAAATGTTTACCACCTTCTTACAATTCCTCTCTCCCACTTCTTGTTTATGAGTCCCACCGGATCTCACCTTTCATCTCCCTCCCAGTACTACATGGGCTCCATCGGTGTCACGCCCCAGAACTAAAATACTGACAAGTAAAGACGGACCAGGCCAGCTACGTAATACCAAAGTACTCCAATACTCTGAAATATCGTATAAGCTGTCAAGACATAGGGGTTACTACTACAAGTCAACGGTCAATCCTAGGTCGAACGATCCTAGGTATCACAATCACAGGCAAAAATACAAAGTACAAGAAATATAATCATCAGACATAAAAAGTAAAGCGTCCCAAACTATATATACATGGATGATCATGAAGCTAGTAATACAAAGTGAAGAACTAGCAAGAGTAATAGTAATACATGATAAGCTCTAGCTATAGTCTAGAATACGCAAATCATGTTTAGGCCCGTAGGCTAGATGTCAAGATCCAAAACACGAGCTAAACACGTGCTCGGAGGCTAAATGCCACAAAAGAATAATGTACATATCTAGTGGGAGAATGATGAATGATATAGGAAAATCCACTAAGATACTCTGGTGCTCCGGGTAGTCACCGTCGAGTAGATAGTTCGGAAGATCCTTCGGACCTCTATCAATATGGTCAAACAAAACCAGTGGGTCAGACCCGCAATAGCAAGTACCACAAAGGAAGCCAACTTATGAACTAAAATCAGCAATAGCTAACATAACAATGGATAGAGACATAAATAAGTAAATGTTGATTGAGACTTGTGCACTACCAATGCACTTATCCCGAGAATAGAAAGATAATAAGTAAAGCAACAGGGAGCATAAAGTAATTAACGTGCGACATAATGTAAAGTGTGGATATGTAAAGTAAATGGAAGCATGTGAATACGTAAGACAAATTGGACATGTGAGCATGTGAGATATCTGAACATGTGAGCATGTGAGATAACTGGACATGTGAGCATGGGAGACAACTGGGACATGTGATCATGTAAGGTAACCGGACTATGTAAACATGTAGGGTAACTGGGACATGCGGGCATGTTAGATAACTAGGACATGAGAGCATGTGAGAATTATATAGAACGATAAATGATAAGATGACTTAGGAACTATTCCAGAACCCAACTTACAACCCGTAAACCAAATAAGGACCGGGGTTGTAACCCTTCTTCTGAACAGAACTTAAGTCTCTAATCAATGTACAACATAGGAATCACGTATAGCGTGTGAGAACTAAATAGGACGACAAATGACAAGATGACTAAGAAACTATTCCGGAACCCAAGTTACAACCCGTAAACCAAACAAGGACCGAGGTTGTAACTCTTCCCTTGAACAGAACTTAGTCTCTAATTATTTATCGACAAAGTAAAGCATAAACAATAATGTACTAAAATAAACAATCCGGACACTGCCTAGACAAAACTAGACTAGACTGGACTCCATACAACAATCACGGCCAAGCAATTAGTACGGCTTTATACATTAGCTAACTAGGGTTATCACAATCCTAATTACTAACATATGCACTTTTGAGAAATCCAATCCAGTTACCTGCCCTGCAGACTACCCGACTTATCCAGGCCAAAAGGAAAATAAGGTAGTGATGGATACATCGCCCGTGAGACAAATGTATCCTAAGATCTAATAGTGGGTATATCGTCCAGGAGAAAAATATACCCTATAGACATATAATAGTGGGTACATCGTCCAGGAGACAAATGTACCCTATAGACATATAATAGTGGGTACATCGTCTAGGAGACAAATGTACCCTATAGATATATACAAGGTGTAACACTCGACGGTGCACTGGAAGTGTGCTAATCATGACAGATAGCTCCAAATCCATTCAGGTTGGAACCGGGACAAAGGGCTTGCAGGTAACTTGGAAATTTTTTTCCTCCCAATAATCTAGATAATCAAGCTAGTTGTTTAGTCCTTAACATTTTCTTGTTAGATTGTAGGTGTGGCATTCCGCAGAATCCATCCTAGACATGATATGCAAGACTGGACAATACAAGAAAGTGCATTATAACAAGCCACAACAAGAAAATATAATAAGCTGGAAGCTAGAAGTGCGCTACGACGAGCCACTATAGAGAAAATAGGGAGTGCACCATGACAGGCCACTATCATGTAAGCAAGAAAAGACATGTATAAGAGTGCACCACAACGGATCACTATCTAGTAAGCAAAGAAGACATGTAACATGAGTGTGCCACGACGGACCACTATCTAGTAAGCAAAGAAAACATGTAACATGGGTGCGCCACGACGGGCCACAACAAAGAAATTCTAGACATGTCATAGACTGCAAAGTATAATAAATTCGGAAAGGCATGACAATACATATCATAGCATATAAGAAAGAATCAAAAGGAAAGACATATCATGGCATGTAAAAAGGGATAATTAAAAGTAAGTACATGACATAGAATAATAATTGAACATGTGCTAGTGTTAAGTGTATATAGGATGTACAATCATTATCTAACTATACAAGATCATCAAGATGAGATCATGTTGTCATGTTCAAGTTAAGTTCGATATTAACAAGTTATCAAGTCGGATCGTTGCAAGTTAGGTCAAATATCGAAAACATGCAAAGAAGATCAAAAATTGTAATTGAAACTATCAGTCGCATATGAACTCCAATTAAAGTGAAATAATAAGATTCTTAAAGCCAAGACAAAGATCTACAACTTTTATGTTTTGAGTTTTTCAAGATTTTAGCTACAAAACAGCTTAAACATGCAAAAACAGCCAAAAACAGTAATTCCGACACATGGACAATTCTGGACAAATCCGACGCATGGGAATTCCTGCACATCCGTACTTGGGAAATTCTTGCACATCTGCGCATGAAAAATTTCTGCACATCCGCGCATGGAAATTCCTGCACATCAGCGCATGAGAAATTCCTGTACATCCGCGCATGGGAATTCCTGCACATCAGCGCATGAAAAAACTCACGTTACGTCTTCAGTACATGCGCGTAGGGAACCTACGCACATGACACGCTCGGAGTCAAAGGATGCATTGCCGGGACTTCACGGTGCATGGCCTCCCGGGCGCATGGGGGTTTTGGCGCATGGAAATTTTGGCGCATGGGAATCCCGGTGCATGGGGTTCGTCGTCCCCAAACAGTAAGTTCAGTCATGGAAGTTCCAAAAATTTGACATGACCATAACTTCCTCACCCGAACTCGAAATCAAGCGAAATAAAAGTCAAAACTGCATGAAATTGAATTCTCTACAATATAGAACCATTAGTTTTCTAAAATACCAAGTTTTTAGATATCAAAACCCATAAAAACAAGAAAAGCTTAAAACTTAGATCTACAAAAATATAACCATCACTTCTAAAGATACCTAGAATTATGCAAGGAAGAGAATAGAACAAACAAAATAATATTGTTCAAGATTTGGCAAGATGTACTTGCCTAGGGTTGGAGGAGTAGGTGAAGAAGAAGATGACGGTGGAGAAATAAATCAGAAATAATGAAGAGAGAGAGAAATTGGTTTATATACCAACCCTCTCATCTAAAACCAACCCAAACTAAGCCATGTCAAGTTGAACCAAACCAAATTAAACCAAGTCAAGATTAAACCAATGCAAGGCTAAGGAAGACAAGTCAAAGTACGGATCACCTGACAAATGTCAGAAATCCGTACACGTATATTGAAAATACGTATAACTGAAAAATGGGAGTGACAAGCATGCCGTCGGTATACACTGGTATACTGGCGGTATGCCGGTCAAGGAGAAAATCTATAAGTTGAAAAAAAATTAAAACATTCCGAAAACCAAAAAAATACGAAACACAGTACAAAAATACGTATCCGTATATAAATACCGATACAGTGAGACGAGTCTCACAACCGGACCCCACCGCTAAGCTATATATGAAAATTTTATTATCAAACATGAATGGAGGGTATAATAGAAAAAAAAAAGAAAAAAAAAATAAAAATCCAGGGTCTAAGCTCTCCAATTGGACATGTCAGGAGTTAAACTCTAAACTGATATAAAATCCATGATCTAAACACTAATTAGTCCTATAAACAAACATAACATGGTTTGATATTAGAGAACCAATACCTTGGAGTACAGGAATTGGGCAGATCATTCTTGAACTGGCTTTTCAAATTACTTTTGATAAATTGTTGGTACCAAATAAATTTTGGGACTATTTTCAAAGAAATAAGAGAAGCTGCCATGATAAGAAATCCCACCCAGAGCTTTAATAGTGTTTGTGTTAAGTGTTAGAATAATATAAAAATATAATCCTCAACTCTCATTAGAACACTAGAATTTTGGCCATAGTTGCTAAAATTTTAACATGGTATTACATCAACCCATGTTCGTATGCTCTAGCACGCATTATAAGCGAATTTGACAAAACTATACCGCAGTGTGATACAATTTTTTTGCCCAAATGGATCTTCGATTTGCAGGACCGTATTCGAATAATAAAATAATATAATCATCAACAACTCTTGAGTTATGATTAGTAACATAGAATATAACATGGTATCGCTAGGTGCAAAATGGGTCTTCCTAGTACATGTGAGTTTAGAATAAATATATAACTCTTACTACCACTCTAAAGTTTTGATGTTGTGGTAGGTACTTTAACCCATTGAAAACTAAAAAATAAGAGGAAATATTACAAAGGGATTGGACACCATGGATAAAGTTTCAAAGAACACTATGTAGGTCACATGTCCTTGGTCTAACAAAGAGAGACTAGAGAGTCATGTTGTCATATAACAAATTCCAATCAGACAAAAAAGTATTGAAGAAGCATTCCATAAATCTTAGCTAACTAGCAATGATCATTATCATAATTATTATTGTCCTTTTGATTTACATGATATATTTCATATATAAATCTTAGCTGAGTAGCAACGATCATTATCATAATTATTGTTAAGTTGCCCATAAGACTTATTCGTTAGTTGAGTACAGAACATAGGTAATGGAAAGGCGAAATAACAACAAAATAGAGATAGATAGCTTAGTGTCACCTACAAATTTATTTGTCCCATCGAGACGGTTGCATGGATCCAAGTGTAGGTCAAAGTACTAAATCCTTAAAATTTCATTTAGGATTTAGCTTTGAACATTGAGTTCTAGAAACATTAGTTGTGACAAACAAAACCGAGATAAACTATAGTTTTTACGTTTTTGAGAATTGGTTTTGTAAACAGGAAAGTGTTTGGACATGTAAAATAAAGAACAGTGTAAAAACAAACAAAGAGTGAAAAAAAAAAAAAAAAAATGTCCATCGTTCTGGCTAAGGTCATGGAGTGACATGTCAAACACAGTCAAAGTACCCAAAAAAAATAAGATTTAGTATAAATTTTGATAATTCTATATTTATAATATTATAAAATTAAAAAAGTTTTGCTTTATCATAGATATTTTCTTTCCATATATACTATTGCATATGTTTACTAATTAAAGTTATTAGAGGTAGTTAGTTTATCAAGGAGTATTACTAAATAATATACAAATATAAAATATTATATAATATATTAATATTAATATAATAATTAAAATGAACAATTTTTAATTTAACTAAATAATCTTAATATATACTAGTAAAAGCACGTGTGTTGCATGTAAAATAAATTTTCTTCTTTCCAATATTATCAATATATATATATATATATATATATATATATATATATATATATATATATATATATATATATATATATATATATATAATTATAATTTGTTATGGATATGCGTGAATAAAAGAGGGAGTATTTGTTGGGCCAATGATTGTATCATATTTTTTAATATGGTTAATCTATTAAGTTTAGCATTTCATTATCACTAATCTTCATACTATCACTATAGCATTTCTACTTATACATATACCTTTGGTGATATGTGCTTATTGTGTTACATATTAGGGATATGAGTTTTTATTATATATATCTTAAATTTAATTGAGCTACCAAAATCAGAACTATGTTTTGATTATGGTTATTCAATTAAGTTTAACATTATGATATCACTAATATTTATGCTATCACTATAGCATTGATACTTAAACTTTGCATAGTCCTAATGTACTTTTATCTTATCATTCTTGCTAAATGTATATTGCTTTGTTCGTCTAACATGTATTTGCAGAAAAGTAATTAGCAAGATCAAATGTAGACATATGCAATGAAGAAATCATGGTCGGCCAAAGACGATGGTATTCCACAAAGATTTCTCTGAACCGTCCGACGACATCTTCGGAGCCACGCACCGGGGGTTCCGCTGCCCGGTCAGCGGACGAGGGTCGAGGGGGCAGTGCCCCTCGTCGGGGGTTCGGGGGCGAAGCCCCCGAAAGGCATTCAGTTTTTACAAACTGGATATCTTTGGACAGCTGCCGCCAAGGAAAAAAGCCAGCACCTATCAAAGGAAGAAGCCATGCCATGCCATCATCATTTAAAGACTCTGAAGAAGCCTGCACCAGCTACAGTATTTCTGGAGTCTGTAATGAGTCTTAGGAATATTTGTAAACACAAGAAATGGATGGTAAAATCGAAAGCTAGGGTAGAAATTAGCCCAGGATCATTTTCGGATGAAAACCGGCATACCGACGGTATACCGGTCCATACCGACGGTATACCGATTTTGTTCACAGAAAGTTTCTGTCTACAAAACCGGCATACCGACGGCATATCGGTTCATACCGACGGTATACCAGTTTAATAACGTTGAAATTCCAACAGTCGAAAATCCGAGCAATTAATGATCCCAACGGCTATATTTCTAGCCGTTGCATTCCAGACCGGTATACCGCCGGTATGTCGGTTCATACCGACGGTATGCCGGTTCGCAGACTGAAAAGTTGTCTTGAGCTCTTTTCAATGCTTTGGTTATAAATAGCCTTGAACCCCTTTATTCAAGGTTGATGCTTTGAGCCTAAAAATTTCTAAACCACCAAAGCCTATCCACAAACAACTCTACAAAGCTTTCATTTGCCATCCACAAATTGTGTTAGAGTTATTGAGTTGAAAAGTAAGATCTTCATCTTATTGTATAAGGAGATCAAAATCTATTGTGAAAGGTTGAAGTTGGAGAGTCTTCGTATCCAAACTCTCGGTTGAAGTTGGAGAGTCTTTGTATCCAAACTCTCGGTTGAAGTCGGAGAGGCCTTCGGATTAAAGCTCTCGTGTAAGAAGTTGGCGAGTTCTTTGAATCCAAATTCGTGTGTAACTATTAACTCAAATAGTGGATTAAAGCCGGAGAGAGTTCCGGGACTGGAGTGCCTCTTGGGAGGATACGAGGATACATCGGGTGTCGGTATTGTTTTGCTTCTTCTCTTGCACTTAATATTTTTAAATTGTCCATTAGCTTGTGCTAAGTGCTTGATTAGTTAGCTTGACCCTATTCACCCCCCTCTAGGGTTCCTACAGTATTCGGTTATGCGGAAGAGAAATAAAAAAAGAGAGTACCCGGTACTAAATAGATACAAATATAACATAATATATACAATGTAATAATACTAATATAATAATTGAAATGACTGATTTTTAATCTAACTAAATAATCTTAATATATACTAGTAAAAGCACATACTTTGCACGTAAAATTATTTTTCTTCTTTCTAATATTATCAAAATATAATTTAAATATTTATATTTAAATTAATATTTGTTATATATACATATATTTATTTATTTAATCAAGACTTATAGAAATTAAATTTATATTTAATTATAATTCGTTACGGATATATGTGAATAAAAGAGAGGGAAAATTTATGAAATTCCCAAAAAAACGAAAAGTTTTATGAAAAATCCACCGCACAATAACATTTCATCGCGTGCCCAAAATTAGCAAAAAAATATATAAAGAGGGTTCCGAATGACCTTTTTGCCCTTCTAATTTATTGAAAACATCCACGAAACTACTCTTAAAAAAATGTTTCGATACTTCATCTTCTTACATACGCTGCTCACTTTCGAATCTAGGTTTTTTCCTCAAAAATCTTCAAAAACTCGTCGAAAATTTTTGGAAAGACCGAGACAAACGACAAAAGTGCTAAAACGGAGGTCCAAACATCATTTTTTTTGCGATTCTAAAATTTTGGGAGGCCGACAAACGATTAAATTATTTATCTCAGGCTCCTCGAAGATACACTTATTTTGCGACAAACCGGATCTCGTTTCGACCTCCCAGTCAAAAGTTATGGCCCTCCAAAGTTTCAAATGACCATAAAATACAGGAGAATGACCATTCTCCGTATTAAAACACGAAAAATATTAATTTCGCATGAGGATGGTCATTCTCCGTGTTAGTAACACGGAGAATGGCATTCTCCGTCTTAGTTTATATGGAGAATGGCCATTCTCTGTGTTAGTAACATGGAGAATGTCATTTTTCGTCTTAGTTTACACGGAGAATGCCATTTTCCGTGCCAAATTACACGGAGAATGGTATTCTCCGTGTTAATTTACACAGAGAATGGTCATTCCTAGTGTTAAAACGTAGGAGAATGACCATTCTCCTTATAATTTAGTACGAAGAATGACATTCTCCGTGCTAAATTACGCGAAGAATGATCATTCTCCGTGCTAAATTACACGAAGAATTGTCATTCTCCGTGTTAAATGACACGGAAAATGGTCATTCAAATGTTAAAACACAAGAGAATGGCCATTCTCCGTGTTAGAAACACGGAGAATGCCTAATTTACACGAAGAATGGCATTCTCCTTGTTAAAATGCAGGAGAATGACTATTCTTCGTGTTAATTATATCGACGGAGAACAGTTGACAGAAACCTAATTTTTTATTTTTTTGTTTTGTTGAAAGAAATTTGACATGAATAAAGATTCAAGAGTTTTCGTTCTTCTTTCAAAACGATGCTAACTCTTATGGAAAAGAAGAAGAAGATCTTCTCTCCATAATTGACCTAATTGTCGGAAAAGAAGAAGAAAAAGAAGCAGAAGAAGATGAGCGATGATCGGAGTTCGACTGAAAAAAAGTACGGTGAACTAGGAACGATCTTTGCGATCTCTGCTGAAGATGAGAGCAATGGAATTCAGATCTCTCGTGGAGAAGAAGAAGAAGAAGAAGAAGACGACGAGAATCGCAATCCAAATCTGAGTTTGTGCGGAGGGGTAGTTATGGTATTAATTTTGTAAATACAGAGCATCTAAAGGTAATCTTGGAATAATTAACATGAAAATATATAATTCTGGACATTTCATAAAACCCATTCTGCGGGTGGATTTTTCATAAAAACTAACCCGAAATTGGGTTTCTCAGCAATTTTCAGTAATAGAGAAGGTATTCAGTTAAGCGGAAGAGAATTAAAAAAAAAAAGTATTCGACTATGCGGAAGAGAAATAAAAAAGAAGAAGGTATTCGGTTATAGGGAGAAAAAAAATTTTAAAATTATATATTTTTTATATTTTAAATTAAATAGTTGATAATATATATACGATTTAGACGACTCATTTTTTAGCCATTTTGAAGCCGTATTATTTGGTAGAAGACGAGAAAAGATAACTACATGTGCATTTATCTAAGTAATGTTAGAGCAGAAGTCACACTTCCCATGCCACTTCTTGCAAGAATAAAAAGTACATTTGTTAGAGGAAGGTATAAAACGCATGACACTCCTTCCTAAGCCTTCTCTTATCAATATACACCATTAGCCTAATGCCAATAATCTAACAGAATTCAAATCTTAATAAAGAGGATTATAAATTGGACACAACAAAAGGATTTTTGTTCTTCAATAATAGATCATGCATATGCCCTCCCAAACCCCCCCTACTCCATTTATATAAACCCCGCCAAAGTTCCCATTCCTTTCACAATTTCCCTATGGCTATTGAGCTTCTTCTTCTTCTCTTCTTCTTCACCTCCTTTTTCTCAGGTGAAAATTCCTAAATTCTTTCCCAAATTGTTCTCAAGAACACTTAGCCCACTTCAGCAATCCGTTTGTAATTCGCGTTTCGTAATCTGTTGAGTCTGCCATTTCGTATCATCTATGCTGCACGAACACAACCGTACAGACACAACACCGATTTTGACAATGCCTTATTATATTTTGGGTTATTTATAAATAGTCCTCTATGGTTTGTACGTATTTTGGTAACTGTTCTTGTTGTTTTAAAAACAAAAAACACCTCCCTGGCTGCTTAATTTTAACTCATTTTCTTCTATGCATAGAGGATGCAACTAATTAACTCTATAAACTAGAGGTATTTTTTATTTTTAAAACAACGAAAACAGTTACCAAAATACGTACAAACCATAGGAGGTACAACTAATTAACTCTTATATTTTGGAATGTCCATGTCAGACACCAACACGACCAAGTTGTAATCTAGAAATATATTAGGACGTACTTGGACACTCCAAAATATATTAGGACGTACCAGTATAGATAGACATTTTGTCTGTGTCGTCATGTTCTTACTGTGTCGTGTCCGTGTCCGATGTAATAGTTCTTGATCAGTAGTTTTTTTGGCTCCAGGAGCGGGAGCAACAATCTTCACAATCCACAACAGATGCCCCTACACCATCTGGCCCGGAATCCAACCAAGCGCCGGCCAGCCCATGATCGGCAACGGCGGCTTCCAGCTCGGCCCAGGACAATCGGCAGCCACCCCCGCACCGGCCGGCTGGTCCGGTCGCTTCTGGCCCCGACGTGGCTGCTCCTTCGACCAGGCCGGACGCGGCACCTGCCAGACCGGGGGCTGCGACGGCGTCCTCAACTGCACGGGGGCGGGCGGCTCCCCGCCCGTCACCCTCGCCGAGTTCACCCTCGACAGCCCCGTCGACTACTACGACATCAGCCTCGTCGACGGGTACAACGTGCCGATGTCGGTGGTCCCCGACGGGGTCAGGCCCGGGTCCTGCCAGAACCTGAGGTGCGCGCTGGATATGATAGAGGCGTGCCCGAAGGCTCTGCAGGTGCAGGACGCGGACGGGCAGGTGGTGGCCTGCAAGAGCGCGTGCATGGCGTTCAACACGCCGGAGTTCTGCTGCACCGGAGAGTACGCAGGGCCGCAGACGTGTCGGCCTACGGATTTCTCCAAGGTCTTTAAGAACGCGTGTCCGACATCGTATAGCTATGCCTATGATGATCCGAGCAGTATCTTCATGTGCAGAGGAGCAGATTATTTGATCAGCTTCTGTTGATCAAGGTCTTAATGGAGGGGAAAAAAAGACTATTCATCTCCAATTTAAAGAGACTTTACTTCTACATTTATGTTCAATGGATTTAGCATGGTGCAATATTTAAAATAACAAAGCAAAACTATATATCAGCAACACTGTAACAACAAAATCTTCATATCAATATTAAGAGTGCTAATATTAAGAATGCTGGCAATAGAGGCACCTAGTGGCCTAACTCTGATTCCTGGAATGATCAATAAGGAACAACAGTCGAATAATTGCACAACGTATCACTTTGATGTTCAATTGGCATAGATGAAGCATACAGAATACAAAATGATAGGTATTTTTCCTGTAACCAGGCCAGGAATAGCAGGATATATATACATACTTTTTTTAGGAATATTACCTAAAAAAGCAAAACAGATGTCAGACACAGAAAGGTCCTCCCTAGTAGAGCACTAAGAATGGCCCTGAATATACAAGATGTCAGACAAGCCTACAACCTAAGCCCTAAGTCCCAGCAGAAACTCAGATGACAAAGGAAAGAGACAGCAGAGGCCCCAAACCAAATCGAGCTGGGTTGGTTGTGGGGATGGTTTGTAGCAAAGAAGCAAAAAAAGAGAGAAGACTCTTCGTCATCCTCGACTCCATGAAACGAAATGTTTCATTCATCGCATCGACATGAGGGTCCGCCTCTGCGTTGCCCTCTTGGCAGCAGGTTCCTTCTTTGTGGTCCTCTTCAAATTCTTCTTCACAATCTTCTCAATCTGGTCAATCGAGTTACACAGCTTCTCCTCATTCCCAGTCAATTGCATATTTCTTGGGGTCAGATCACCAGAGATGGAAGAGTTCGGATGTGCGTTGTAGCCAGCTGGAGAAAAGGTGCTGGAACCGGAAGACAACTGCAGAGGGTGCTCAATTGGAGAAAGAAAAGAGGCACTGCAAGCGGGTGCTGGCTCAGAGGTTGAATTAATAGGTAGAGTTTCACTGGAATCAATCTGCTCCGGTGAAGGGCTCGGGGGGACTGTCGTCTGGGGATTGGCCTCATTGTCCCTGTTGTTCGCCTGTGCGGCCCTGGCTGCCTGCACTCGAAGCCTTCTCCTCTCAAGAGCCTATTAAATTGACATAGTATATAATTTAAAAACCTTACACTTATGCAAGAATTGAGATTTGTACTTCCACTAAGAAGAGTGCATTGATGTATACAATTCAGAAATGCATTAAATACCCGAAGAATCAAAATATCAAATCCTTAAAGTTTTAAAGGGTTGCTAATAAACATGTCCATAAGCAAGAAAATTCGACCAACATACATACTGTCTCGTGCTTAATTCCTAGCAGAGATAATTATGCCAAGTCAAAGATAATGGCAATTTCATCTTGTTTAAACTGCCTACATATGTAGATCAACTAACATAAAGATTAACCAACATCCACACAAAATGGATTTTACCCAGCCCCCTCCTTCCTTTGATCAATTGTATTTAACCTTAAAAACCATGACCAACATACAATTCAAAGCACAACCTTGCCAAGATCCTTTCTAACATATGAGCAAGAAAATTCAACCCACTGTGTTCTGTTTCATCTCTAGCCGAGCCTAGTTCTAGCATAATAAATATTTCAAGTACCTTTACATATACAATGCGAAGTCACAGAACACTAGACATGCCTAATCACAGCAATTTCATCTTGTTTAAACTGTCTATGTATTGTAGATCAACTGACATAAAGAGTAAATGAAATACGTGCAAAATGGACAATATGGATTTTCCTTATCATCGGAAAGAAGAAGAAGCTTACACCTTTGGATCGTCTCAAGCATCACATATTGCTTGGACAATCAACCTATATCGCTTGGACATGGACACAACACAATAGAGACAACTCAGACGACACATTGACATGACACTGATTATAGCATACGCCTGTGTAAATTTGGATATTGTGCTCCACATGGACATAGTATCAACTTTTCAGCGACCATGCAATCAGCAAGCATACAAGGAAATCCACAATGCCAGGAAGAATTGTTCTAACATATTAATCGAACTTAGGTACTCAAAATTGTATACATGGAAAGAACAGAGGAAAAAGTAAGCAACCAAACTAATAATAGTTGAAACTTACACGTAATTTTGATTGATGCATCATACAAGACCATGAATTAATGAATATAAAGTGAAGCAATATACTAAAAGGTAGCAATTTTGCGAAATTGAAGGTATTAATTGAGGATTAGATGAGACGAACATTTTAGATGACTTGGACATGGGTGATAAATAATAATCGATGCAACAATTAGAGGAACCGACCTAATCTTAGTAAAAATTGACACTAGACCTAGGGTGAAATCTGAACAAAATATAGGATAATGGCTAATTTTGATGTTGTTGTGGTTGTTTACAAATCTCCGCGTACCCTTTTCTGCAAAGTATCACAAGCTACCCTAACAATGTATCAGTAACCATAACAAGGAATCATCTAACTAGGGAAGTAAATAAATAGGAACAATGCTTGGAAATATATCGCATTTATTAAACAAGAAAAATGCATAAATCAAAGAATATAAAGAACACAAGCTATATTTGTACTTAAAACAAAACAATATGAAACCAATTATGCATTGCTCAACAAATAAATAAATACATGACCTCTTCAGTTATCCATTAAATTGCCAAAGGAGTAGTGGATGACTATCATTTGATATTAATACAGAAAACTATTTCATGCATTGCTCAAAAAATAAATAAATACATAGAACATAATATTTTACATTCTTAAAAGTGTAGTAATGGTTTTCACAAAAAAAGAAGAAAAAAACGAGGGTGAAAGGAAATAATTTGCAGTGACATTCATTGAATTTCTAGCAAGACAACAAGCAATGATCGTCCGATAAAATATTCAAAGAAACTACCACATGCTTTTTGAAACATTCCAAGACATCATTCTAAAATAGGATGAAATTATTCTATAGACTCAAAATGACTATGACCTTACAAAAATGGTAAATTCTGGATCCAAGAAAGAAGAAAAAATGTAAAGAATAAATCGCGGATTTATATGCTACTACATATTTCAAGATAATCCTGAAAAGTTAAGTAAAAAGATTTTTTTTTTTCTTAAATTAATAAAGTCTACTAAAGTTAATTCCCAAAATTATTCATAAACTAGTAATATACTCAAAAATGCAAGAAACCCCCAAATTTTATATGCAAAATGTTCAAGAAAATCCTATGCAACTACTAAAAGTCCAATAAACCACCCCTAAATGCTACAAAAACTAATTCAACAAAATTATCAACTCACCTACTCCAAAGAAAATCCAAGAAACCGACATATTTACTTAATTCAATAAAATCCTAAGAAATTACAAAAAAAATCGTATCAAATATTTCCCTAATCTGCTAATTTCAACAAATAACCAAGAACTACTAAAAAGGCTGCTAGATTCCAAGAAAATGTCACTACAAAAGACGGATCAAGAAATCGAGTCCTCACATTGACAATGGCGGTGATGTCCCTGAGCGGCGTCCTCGGATACCACTCCGGCAGCGGGCTCTTCATCGCCCTTCGCCTCCACGTGGTCCCCGCCGCGTATCCCGCCGGCGGGACGTTCTCCCTGTCGCTCTCCGCCGCGGCCGCCCGCGCCAGCCTCCTCGGCCCCGCCGCCGGCGTCCCCGCCCGCCGGATCCAGATCCTCCCGGCCGCGTCGCCGCCTCTCCTGGTCTCCTCCGGCATCTGCAGGAAGCAAGAAGCGAAGATTTAGAGCCAAGTGGCATTTCGGGAAATATTAGGGGGGTTTCTTGCAAATTTCCTCACTTTATGGTTTTCTTGCAAAATTTTCAGGGAAGGAGAGGGAGGAAGTGGGAGGGGTGGGCTTTCGGAGTTTAAAATGGAGGGTCGGTGGTCGGTGAGCGGATCCCGAACTGGAAATTTTTCGGGGGTTCTGGTCACCGGCGCGCCCAATTTTCAAACTTTCAAATTTTGTGGGAGAGAGCGGTGGATTGGAAGTTACGGGAATGCCCCTGAAATGGCGAAGGTTTCATGGAACCGTGTCATTTTTCGGAGTCGTGGCAGGTTTTGATTGGGTGGTGAAGTTTGTTGGGAGGGGATGTTAAATGGGTCGAGCGGTGAGAAGACCGGAGTAAGTTTGGGAGAGGATGTGGCACGCGGTTAGATCTTAATCATCGACGGATGAGATTTGATCTGAAATCTTGATTAATGATGAGCTGTGTCAATAGTTATCTAAACTGTAAGGCCAGATTTGTTCACGCAATCATGGTCTTGGAGGAAAAAATAGATTATGTGTTTGTATGCCAAAGAAAATAAATAAATAAGGATAATTTAAACAAAAGAAAATTAACTTTTAAGAAAAGAAAAAAAATAGAAGAAGAAAATGGTTCTACTCAGTATGAGTGAGTGTTCGATTTATTCGGTTTCAACTGAAACGAAATAGTCAAAATCAAATAAACCGAAATTATAAAAATTCAAAATCGAAATCGAACTGAAATTAGCCAAGACCGAAACGAAATCGAATAATCAATTCGGTTTATTCAGTTATTGTTAAAAAAAATTATGTAAATGTTTCAAGAATTAAAATCATGAAAAAGATGGTGATATGTATAGCGCTCTCGTAGCTCAATTAGTTAAAAAACAATATTTTTTTGTATTTAAAACACATCATTAAGTATTTGAAAAATGAGCTAATTGTAACTTAACTCTCAACTATTCTATTTTTTAACTTGATATCCTAAACTTTTTACTCGACAATTTAACCATCAACTATTTAATAATTTAAATTTGATACCTAAAATTTTTAAAAAGATAAAAATTTTCTCCCCCCCACCCAAACACACTCTGGCCGACTGCACCCCCTCCTCCCTTATCTCTAGTTGCACCACCTCCTTCTCCCGACAGCAATACAACGGCAGCGGCGGCGACGCAGTAGCGTGCGGGGGTGGGGAGGGGCTATAGGGGAGGAGGGAGGGTATGACCTAGTGTTACGGCCGTGGGAGCAATGAAAGGGGTGGAGGTGGGGGTAGCAGGGTGGGGGAGAGTGAGAGAGAGAGATGAACATAGATATTTTTGTCCCTTTTTTTTTAAATATAAATTTGTATTAAAAAAATTTAAGGTATCAAATTAAAAAACTGAAATAGTTAAATATATTTAAGTTACAATTAAGCCAGAAAATATAGTGATTTCACTAAGATTTTCACTAAGATGTGAACTCAATATTTTTCACCCACAAACATATGTCCAGCTTATACTTTTATAAATATCACCGAAATTTCTACGGACTTTTTTGTTGTTTGGGATTAAACTATGAGAGTAAAGATTTTTTTTTTTTTTTTTGCAAGAGATGCGTGTTTGTGGGAATAGGAGGTTTAGTGGGATGTTCAATGGGGTTTCAACTGAAACGTCCTTAACAATGACGTTTCTATTTGTAATTTTACCCAATTTTGTTCTTTCATACATAATATCAAAACTTTTATGTTCTGTGTGAAATTTTTTTTTAAATATATTAATGGCTAAATTATAACTTGATACTTTTAACTATTCTAAATTTTCAACTTGATACCATCAACTTTTATAGGTACTAACTTAATACCCTCCTTCGACTAATATTTTTAACTTTATACCTAAAAATTAAAAAAAGACAAATTTGTTCCTCTTTTTTCTCCAACACCCACTCCCACCCATACAGCCCGTAGCCGGACGGGGGCGGGGGGATCAGTCGGGAGGGGAAAGGAAAGCATCAACGGATGGGTGGGTGAGAGAGACAGGAATAATTTGATCTTTATTTTTTTTTGGGTATTAAATTAGTAGCTATAAAAGTTGAAGTATCAAATTGAAAAACTCGAAAGTTGAGAGTATCAAGTTGTAATTTAGCCTGTATTAAATTCCTCACAAAATTTTGAAGGGATGTTGAATCTACAATTGTTGCGTACCTTTTTATTTTCTTTCTCTCTAACCGTTGTAGACTGCTCTCGACAAATCTAGTTGCAGATCTCTCTCTATTTGCACAAAGTGTTTGCTCTCACCGAATTAATTGTTGTGCTCTTGGAACCCTTTATATAGATTGCTTCTACAAAATAGAATATATATAATATATATATATATATATTCTTATTCACAATTGGACTCGGCAGTGGCCGATCCTCCTATTCCTATTCCTATTCCTTTTCTGAATAGAAAACAAGTAACTAAGTAAGCCTATTATAGCTTCAAAATAGAAAAATAAAGCAATATAGGATTAATTTACCGACCCAATAATTGACATAAAGGAATGTTAAAGTATAAACTGCAGACGAAGAAAAAACAAATTGTTCCCTTTTTTTTCTCTCTTTTTTTGTTTGGAACACTTTCTTGAGTTAGTGTTATTACACAAAGTAAAAACCAATTTCATACTGAATCAATGTCACAGTTTGAACAAAGGTCGAAAATTAAGTTTGGTTTCTCCCGTGTGTTCCTGAACGAATATAACTGTACTACAGATACATTCCTTATTTCCTGACAGATTTTAATTTTAATTTCAATTTCATTTTAATCTGTATTTGAACTCATCATGTGTTTTCTCCCGTCAGAATTCACCAAGAAGTACATATTCGTGTATCCATGATAAAGTCCTCTCTCAAGAATTAGTTAATTGGTATTTATTTGGTACTAACACGTTATCAGCACGAAAGTTCGAGAAGCTTCGTGACGCCGGTTCAACGACGACACGAGAAAGCTATGTCTATATTGGTGATATAATATCTGGATATTTTTAGCTTCAGCACTTTCACAAGTCTCAACCAAACAAAGATCACTGACTCATGAAACAAAGATCAACATATAAACATCCAGTCCACATTAACTGTGAAACAATCCACGCCTGGGTCTGAATTTCCTTTCTCCACGCATAGAACCATACAACTTTTATGCCAAAACAGAGATATATGACCTGTACTTTTTCTATCTTGCCAGAGTATCACATAGTGCATTACAAATGAATCTTTCACAAATCTCATTACAATCCGAACTAAGGACGGGTTTTTGGAGTTAGCTCACCCTTGCAGGATCGCGACCCTTTGTTCCAGCCATTGTAGCACGGGGAACATGACGACTTGACGTCATCCTCATCAAACTCAATGATAGCAACTAAACACGAGGGTTGCGCTCGTTTGCGGGACTTAACCCGACTCGACAAATGCTACCATGTGATCCTACTAAACTATAAAACAGGAAGTGTGGAATTAGTTCGAGTCTCAAAACTAGCATAAGCACAAAACCAGAAAAGAGATATCGAGCCCAATATATAGATTTCACAGGGGACCATCAACCGCAACACGCAGACTTGGTTGACGCGGGTGGCTCTTGACCAGGTACAACAATCTTCGTTCCCTTTAGGAGGCTCGAGCTCCCCCCAGACTCGGCCTCGTCATTTGCCACAAGAGCCTTCTTGCTGACGATGCGGTAGATCTCGGTGAGAACCGTTTGGAAGGCACTCTCAACGTTAGTAGACTCGAGCGCTGAGGTCTCCAGGAAGAAAAGGTTCTCGCGTTCTGCAAACTCCTTCGCGTCCTCGATGGGGACAGCACGTAGGGTCCCTAGGTCGGATTTGTTTCCGATGAGCATGATGACGATGTTCTTATCTGCATGACCCCGCAGTTCATCAAGCCACCTGGCGATGTGATCAAACGACTGTCGCTTTGTCATGTCGTACACCAGCATTGCACCTACCGCTCCTCTGTAGTATGCACTAGTCACTGCCCGGTACCTGTCACCAACCAACCAACCAACCAAGGAAAGAAATTTTAGGGCTATCAAGAAATACATGGCATAACCAATAACCATGAGGCCTAATTTCTGTTATTATCAGCGTTTACCTATCCTCAGCAACAAATTTCCTATTAGGAACTATATTAACATCCGCCTTGCTTCCTCTTTTTAATCCCACTAAATCAGGTGATCACCGCAATTTTTCTCCAAATTTTTAACTGTAAATGTCAATCACCGTCCAAACTATTTGAAAAAGATTCAAGTAATAATACCTAGCAGGTATTACTTTTAAGCGGTACATCAGATGACACTGCAAGCTTCTTGGATCATTCCAACAAACATCTAAATTGTTTTATGCAATATATTATAGATTAGGACACAGCATGCCTCCAGGTGCTACAAAGGTTCTTAGTTGATACCAATTATAAGTAAGCAGAGCAATAGCTCAACAAAAACAATGCTAAGCACCTGCTAAGTAGGAAGAGCAACATTTCAACACACAAACAATGTGAAGTTCAAGGGCAGTGTGCTTCTTGACTAAGAGGGGAATCAAAATGATAGATTCCGCTGATAACAAGAGACAGAATTATCTAGCTGAAAATGGATGCAGAAGTATCCAAATACATCTCTATTTGATGGTCCACTATCGAGAAGTAGCAAGCAACCAGTATCATGAAACCGAGGTTCAAACAGGGTTGAATAATTATATCATGTTTAGCAGTTTGAGACGGTTCTGTATGTTGTGCTTAAAAGGGAATATTCATGTACGAAAAACTAGGAAGGACGGACACCCAAAATTCTTGTCAAGAACGTGTCAGACATCATGAATAGGAAGAAACATGAATCTATCCTCCATTTGGCTCTATCAAGGTTCATCTCATTAATTACAGTTGCAGACCTCGTACCTTTTTATGACAGCTTCGATTATATTTTTTGGATCTTCCTTCTTAGTAGCACCTTCACTAGATAATCTACATTCACATGTCAGAACCATTCTAAAATGAGTTCCCGCATCCTACCTCAATTGAACCTCTCCCTCTAACAAACTCATTTATACCCTTATCTTTCTCCCATATCATCACTCGTCCATTTCAGCATAAACATCAGCTGTATGTATTGTTGAGCACTCTTACTGATTACAAGGATTCGGATCAAGAAACAAGGCTGCTCCTATTCCCATCCTTTGTTGAATTTATACTTCCTGAAATTACATATTTGCCCTACCAATTTGAAATCTTTTAATTTACAAAACAAAGATTAAGATCATTCATTTTCCCAAGTGATTCACGAGCTCATTAAGAGATGACTACACAACTAGTAAGTTGTATGGACACCAATACGTTAGCAGTTGAGATACAGAACATACACACTATTAAGGAATAATGCAACTATCAAGGCATGCAAGCCATGTCTGCAACTAGTGGACTTCAGCTGGTCAGGGAAAGGGCAATCTAGGATATGACAGAATAACCATATTGTACATAAAAGTTTGTTACCGTTCAATTACCGATCAACAAAGAAACAAACTTAGAGTGCACTATACCCATATTGGTTATACAGCTAAATGCAACAACGTTATCAGTACTAAAAAAAGTTCAAAGACAATAAGTTAACATACATTACAGATTACACATAC
The DNA here is from genome assembly GCA_029216955.1 of Iris pallida. Taxonomy (NCBI): domain Eukaryota; kingdom Viridiplantae; phylum Streptophyta; class Magnoliopsida; order Asparagales; family Iridaceae; genus Iris; species Iris pallida. The sequence goes on from JANAVB010006394.1 coordinate 1,818,810, forward strand.
AAATATCATGGCATACATTTTAATTAGGTATAAAGCTTGTTTACATATGTGACCTGTTTGTAGTGTGTGTTCTATATGGCATAATATTTACAAAGCCTTGGCTACGTATTTGGCACAAACATATAGGGTTGCGTCAGGTTGACAGATGGTCATAAAACTTTGTCAAATATTGTATGGAGCGTTCTTATGCTCCATAGCCGGCCCAATTTTGATGGAAGAAGCCTTGGGTGATGATGTTAATGATGTACAAAGCCTATTTGTCTGAATGGCAATTAAGCAATTAAATGATATACAATATACTTCAAGGGCAATGGGAGACAGGTAATTTCAAATTCGTCCATCCGAAACTGATTAAAGATTCAATACTCCAATTGGTGTTATTAAAATCGTTTTACAATGCCGATTAATTGTCCGATTACAAGCTTTTGGCCCAGGACCGGTTAAATTCCATTAATCGGGCCGACTAAGCAGTAAGACCATTTAAGGGATAAAAATAAGTAATCAGACCGATGTTTGCAATCACTTTCCTAGTCAGTTTGGAAGCATGTTTTGTCAAAGTCAAATACCCAAAATGCAGATAGTTCACTTTCCTGGATAAAACTCGAGTGCAATTTTCAATAAGAAACCCTATTTTTTCTTCCCAGATTCTCACTCCCTTTCTTCCTCTTCCCAACTTCCCCTTCCATCACGAGAGCAGAGAATAGAAGGGCAATGAACTGGCGATCAACGGCAACATACCATTGACCAACTAATCAACTATAGAATGTAGTTTTCCTTTTTCCCTTAGAAATCTATTGTTCTACTCTCTTTTTACATGTTATGGTTTTTCGCAAAAACTACTTTTTTTTTCTTATTTTTTTCCTTAACGCTTAGTGATACAGACTTGATGCCTATTCCTAGCTTATATTACCTTATTATTTGTATGTGTTGACATGAGTGTTGATCTTTAAACAAATTATTATCGTTTCCTAATTGTTATTGTTAAATAAATATATGATCTTCTATTTATAATTAAGTTTCCTTCTTTTTTCCTATTTCTTTGAACTATTAACATTATTTTGGGGAAATAATAAGTATACCAAGTAATCCGGTTAATCGGTGAGCAATCTGATTCCTCGTTCCAAGGTCCCAGAATGAGCGGTAATGAAACCGTGTACTTATTCTTGACTCCAATGTAGCACCCATGAATCATTAGCCTAACAACCAAACTCTCATGCTTTCATCACTTCAAAGATCATACAAGATGAGACAACAGCATGTGAGCTTAATGTATACTTAAAATATTTCAAAGACCTTTTGTTCCAAGAAGTGAGAAATCCATAGGTGTCTCAAACATTATTAGAAAATATATTCATTCTTTAGGTATAAAGAAGTAATAGCAATCTCTTTGTAACATAAGATACATAATAATGAATCAAATGTTCTACTTTGACATAGTTATACACTGCACGACAGGAAGTAAATCTAAGGGAAAAGATAATGTGGCTGGGGCAGTTCTGGTAAATACTGGAAAAAGAGGGGATGAAATAGAATAGATGGAGACCCTCGTCAATTTTTGGAGAGGTAACCCTCCAACTAGTACTATTAGGAAATAGGAAAGGTGTTCAGTGGAATACTGTGGGTGCAGTTTCAAGACCACTTAGGCTTGGTTTGGGATTGTGGCTGCATTTTAACAACAAGAGGGGATGAAATAGAATAGATGGAGACCCTCATCAATTTTTGGAGAGGTAACCCTCCAACTAGTACTATTAGGAAAGGTGTTCAGTGGAATACTGTGGGTGCAGCTTCAAGACCACTTAGGCTTGGTTTGGGATTGTGGCTGCATTTTAACAACAGGAGGGAGGCTGCTGTCAAAAGCTGGCCCAATTTTGAAGTGACTTTTTAGAAGTTTTATGATAAGTTGTTGTTACCAAACAGCCTTGAACCGCTTTCCCAGAAACAAAAGGCAGAAGCAGCCTGAAATAAGCAATCCCAAACCCAGCCTTATTCTCCAACAGCCAGCTGTTCGCAAATGCTTTTTGTAGGAAATAAATAGATGAAAAACAACCCAATTCCTCATACAACCCTTCTTCATTGAGAAAAAGCTTATACCCTTAGCTTCTTGAGATCTAGTACTAGAAGCAGGGAATGACTTCCATAGAAACTAGGAAGTAACCATGATAGTAACCAAATGTGGTACCCAAGCTTCAATCAAAATCTTACGAGCAAACCAGAATCTATCAATTAATCAACCGATTTCAATCCAAATAGCATACATGAATATAGTATAGTTTGGTGATGAACCCACGATACCTTAATCTTAATGGTATGCAAGTCCATGCAAGCATGGATAGTGTCAGTTAAGAAAACCTTCTTTATTGTTTTACACCCCTTAATATATTATGAAGGTCTTCGTCATGCCGACATTTTTGTTGTGGGGCCTCCTAAGGTGGATGGCACCATACAACACCTCTAGCATCCTATACCTGAACTGTAAGTTGTAGTTTAATATTCCTTCCTGTAAGACATTGGCAAGGTAACGTCTTTTTTGATACTTGAACTCTAACTTTAGTTTAGTATTCCTTCCTGTAAGACCTTGGCAAGGTAACATCCTTTTTAAAATTATCTTATTTTTACTTCTTTATTTTTTTTTTTGATATCCAAACAAATAGTCTAGTTCTTTTTTTTTTAATCTAATACCATAATTGCGTGAACAAATCTGGCCTTACAGTTTAAATAACTATTGACACAGCTCATCATTAATCAAGATTTCAGATCAAATCTCATCCGTCGATTAAGATCTAAGCCGCGTGCCACATCCTCTCCCAAACTTACACCAGTCTTCTCACCGCTCCTCGACCCATTTAACATCCCCTCCTAACAACCAATTTGAAAAGTGTTTCAGTTTAGAACATCACTAGATGTAATTGACATTTTGATTATTAAATTAATGTCATTATATTTATCATAATTAGATTATGACAATGTAATTGATGATAAGGTGATCACATTCAAATGGCAAAGGCAATGAATTTTGTATGTCATGAGATCATTTGGATGAGATGCGAGTGCCTTAAGTTCTACTCTAAAAACATATGTTCTTGGCCGTAGGTTCACCAAGAGAGACAATGGTGAAACCGGATAAGTCGTGTATCATGTGTCGAACTCATATGATAAGTGCAAATGGTCTCATAAGTTGATGGTGTAGTTGACACTAAAGCGAGACGACGAATGTTGAGTTAGTTGAAAGAGTTCACTGAACACAACACTAATAAGGAATCCATAATGGATCAACTATGCTAATGTCAATAAGGATATCCTTCATGTCAATGCTGCAAGTGGTCTTCGGACATGAAGTCATTCTGGTATTATGAATGTGCGTCCACCAATGTTGTAAAAATCGCTAGGCGGACTCGGTGCGGCGGAGGTCCGCCTAGCGCCTAGCCCGCCTAGCCGGCGCCTAGGCGCCGCCTAGATTTTTTTTTTTTTTGAAAATTTTAAAAATTTTGAAAATTTTGAAATTTGAAATTTGAAATTTCAATGTTCTAAAATCCAAATACTATCTTAAAACCCAAACAAATATCCAAAATACAACTAAGAATAAACAAAATCAAAAAAAAAATCAAAAAAAATCAAAAAATCCACCGCCTAGGGGCGCCTAGGGCCTGCCTAGCCGCCTAGCCCACCGCCTAGGGGGTTTTCGGTGCGGTGGGCCGGCGCCTAGCGCCTAGGCGGGCGCCTAGGCCGATTTTTAGAACACTGGCGTCCACACTTTGACTATGTACCTTTTAGCGAACCCATTGGTTGCGACGGTCATAGATTAGATGTGGTGAATGACTTATGAAGATAGTATATGATAAATAAAGAATGATGAGGAGAGTAACATCATATGTGGTCTGATGTGTTACACTCAAAAAAATTATTGCGTAAGGTGATGTGTGAGTAAGGAGTACTACTCGATATACATGAGTGTTGAACATACGAGATCGAGATACATAGTTACTACAGCGAATACAACTTGACATATTATCCATATTGTAGATCTATTCAGTACGTAGTATGACAAAAAGACTGAATTGCATGGTTGAACATGGTAGGTTCTTGAGTATGTTGTTGACCATCCTCATACCATTAACACACTACTATGTGTCAATCTCGACCAGCAAAGAAAGTTCAACAAAAAGTTGTTTATGGAATTAGACACTTAGAAATCCGAGTGTCGGATGTCGATCAATGCGGCCATCTTGGTGACGAGCCTAATGGGCCATACATACGAGTTGGTCGACCATTTGAACATTTTGCTCATGTCTAAATAGAAATTTGACCATAAACAATTGACTCGAGTCAACCATATTGACTTGTGTTGGTACATGTGTCAATTAGATATTGACTAAGTCAACTCAACTGATCATATATAATAAGATATATGATAGGCAATACAATTCAGAAGTAGATTACATCTAGAGCACTATAGAAGAGCTTAGATTTGTCTAGAAGAATCTAGGGGATTCTACGTTTGATATGGGAATAGGGATTCCTAATCAAACCCTAATTAAGAGAGCTAGAAAATTATTAAGTCAACCCCTTGTCACAACATATAAATATAGGGCAAAGGGATTGTTGAAATCATACTTGCAATTTCGTACAAAGTCACAGTAAGAAAACCTAAAATTGCTTCTCCCCAACCTTCCTCTTTCCTTCATGTTCTCAGTCAGACCAGATCGAAAATCCGATCAGATTTTCGATTGGTTGCAACCAGCGCAGACAGTGCAACAGCAGCAACATAAGTTGTGCTTCGGATCCGCTTCGAAGAGAGACCTCTGGGAGATCGTGCGGGTTATTGATTTAGGTGATCGCGAGGGTGTTTGTGACTTGGATCATTCGGTGGTCGGCGCGCTCGTATGGATACCGTTAGAGACTAGATGCGTGTGCGGTTAAGGCATCACCAAAGGTATACCCTAATCTAGAATAGCTTAGATTACTCGTTGTAGCATGTCTGTAATGGTTAGATTATTCGTGTATTGCATGTTCTTGATAATTGAATCAAGGTCGTATCGGCTGTTTATGAGTCAACACGGTAGGGATTCGTTTCAAGTCGAAGATTGATCGCACCTCATGAGATGAACATGGTGATCAAGGCTCGTGGATATATTAGATCTTTCATAAACCCAGATCGATCCTAAGATCATTTGAAGTAAACAACGTCTGGTAGCTTATATGAAGGGATTCGCATGCGACTGATCCGCACATGGGATATGCGGTATAGACACTAAGGAGTTCGTGTCGGTAACCTAGCGTAGCGCATCAAAAAAGATGTAATATCGCTTTCACCACCTATAAATGCGGTTTACTTACACTTTTACTTTTATTGCCCTATATTTCAGCAACACAAGAAAATTCTTTTAGGATATCATCAAACCTATTTATTGGTACAAGATAAGCTTTTATTTAGAAAAGTGACAGACCAATTGTTGCCACAACACATATTAAAGGGAATCCTCAAACAAAAGAAAATGTTTTATTTATTAAGTAAACAGAATATCACTTGACCTGTTATAAGGCACTTCTCCAAACATACTAGGCCATTGAGATAGTGATAAATTTTAGATTTTTTTTAAAAGTAATGTGTTTCAAAAAAGATCTGATGTGCAATTTCTCTCTTTCCGTCACCACTAGTTGTGGTTAAGAATTTGCTTGTCAGTTATATATTCAACTCCCAATTACCATCCATTGCTTATTCGTTAAGAATTTGCTTGAATAGTAAAGCCTCAGTATGTTTGAACCAATCTAAAGGCACAGTCAAACTGGAGAAAATGAATCTGACATGTGTGTGGTTGGTCAAATCCCACCCCACGCCCACCTCGAATATGCAATATGTATAGCATTCCTTGCTGAGACATTTGAATATTCCAAGTGGTATATCACTAAAGCTGCTCGTCTTCACCAAAATTTCAATGTTACCTAAGTTTTTTTGGATTTTGGACAGTCAAAATTCAAACCAGATTCTTCCTGATAGTCGCTTTGTATTCTAAAATCTCACACCATTTTGGATCTCCAGTTTGGATGCTAATCATGATTCTTGTCATTAGCTAAAAACTTACAATGTTAGCCAAGAGTTTGAAACAATCAAGAACTCGACTTTAGAATATGATTAACTGAATTGGAGTTACTTTTATAAATGGGAAATCTTCCATTCCTATTGCCCTTGATCCTTAAAAGTTAAAACACACCAAAGAAGCATAATAATCTCTCCCATAGTTACCTAGGCCGTGGTTTCCTTAAACACGAGTTAAGGGTACGGGGCATGCTACTTTAAATGGTATGCATTATGAGAGGGGTATGATTAACTAGTATGTTGTCGTTTGCTTAAGAACAGTTCATGTGTGTGTATATATACTAGGAAAAAATCTAAATGGATCCTACAACAACCTACTCTTGTATGCTTCATTTTGACAATTAATTGATTTCATTGTCTTCCATGTTACCATTTGATTGATATCTTTGTTGTACTTCATACCCCATCAGTAGGGTCACCACTTTTGCCTATCATGATTGGAAACCACCAAATTTGGGGTTGTAAGATCCGGAAAGCAGTTCCTGGGGGATAGGAGGATCCTGGTAACTATGATTTCTCCACTTCGGAAAGTGACCTTTCCAGCCCTTAATACCTTGTTACCCTTAGGACAAGTTTGCTACCAATTAATAGACATCTCTATCTCTGATCTTTGGTCCCGTTCACCCTCAAAGTCATTGTCACGAGTTTATTATCTGTAATCTTGCATTTGCCAGGGCGTACTGCAAGGCACGCTCCCCTAAATGTCCTATAGAGTATAGACAATAATTAGTATGTTTAAATTCTATATGATTATTACTACTGGACTGCATCATGCTTAACCATCACATAATGTTAGGTGGTTTATTTGGTAATGAGTGAGGTAGGAAACAATACTTTTCAACTGTCCCCTTTGGAATTTGTCATTGATCCGCTTACAACTCAACTCTTAAATCCCCGCTTACATTTCTTTAAACAGAATTAGCACTATAAAATGCATACGTATCGACCACAGTACAACGATGGCGACAAAGCCTTTATTCTAAATTTTAGCGTTAGCTAGCCGACTACCAATATAAAACATGTCGGATCTATATGGAAAAAAATTCATAACACATATATATCACTATTTTACTGAAGGAATAACCACTTTACTAAAGTATGCTGAAGGTTGTAATTTCGAAGGACAATAGTTCAACATAACTTCTTTCACCACTGTCCAAGCCTTCTCCCATCGAATGAATCACGAAGCATAAGAAACCTCTATGTTGGTGCCAAATTCCTAGCCAATATAGCTACGAGCATGAGAGGGACGTGCCATAAAACTTAGTTAGCCAGTTGGCTGGTGGCCAAGCCTACACCTTGACTCCGAGTTTATAACGGTCTAAGCTCATACGAGCAAGGGGCCGGCAACTCATTATGAGATTGTGTCATCAAACTATCATAATTTGTTCACTTGATATATTAAGTCCCCGAGATCTTCTTTCAGCCGAAGGCCACCAATAACCTAGCACCACAGAAAAATAGTGAATTTCTGCTTCCATAGTAAAATTCAACATAATTTGCATACCAATAGCTCATTCTCGCCTAAAATCAAACCCTAAAACTCAAAACCCACACGAAGAACCAGCCAAGCTCCGATTCAACGACTACCCACATCCCAAAATCCGATCTTTCTCCATATCCAGCCAACAAAATAGGATCTTTCCGCAAAACCAAACAAGCGATCGACAAAAAAAAAAAAAAAAAAAAAAAAATCTGACCTTTCTTGGCCGGCGGTGTCCCAAATCTGGGCCTTGACGGTCCTCTTGTCGATGGCGAGCGTCCTGGTCTGGAACTCGACCCCGATGGTCGCCTTCGAGTCGAGGCTGAACTCGTTCCTCGCGAACCTCGCCAGCAGCTGGGACTTCCCGACCGCCGAGTCCCCGATCAGGACCACCTTGAACACGTAGTCGATCTTCTGATTGAACTCCCCGTGCATGTTGGCCATCAAATTTTGCTCCTCGCTGATATTGGATCTCAACTCGAAGAAGAAGAGGAAGAGAGGGTGCGGAGAGAGCGCGAAAGTTCCTCCTTCATTTCATGGGTTCTCTCCTATTGTCGACTTTTCCTGCAGCTTTGTGATTCGTCGATGGTGAGAGGTTCCGTTGCTTCTGGCCTGCTTCTTCGTCTTCAGTAGGGGTGAGCAAAACTCGGTTTAAAACCGAAAACCGATCCGAACCGAACCGAAATAAGGTTTCGGTTCGGTTTTTTTTTAAACGGTTCGGTTGTCGGTTTAGAGGTTCGGTTTTTTTGGATTTTCGGTTCGGTTTTCGGTTTTTGGGTTCGGTTTTCGAACCGAACCGAAAACCGAACTTTAAAACCGGTTTATATATATATATATATAAATATATATATATATATATATAAATATATATATATATATATATATATATATATATATATATATATAAAACCGATGAACCGAACCGAACCAATTCGGTTCGGTTCAGGTTCGGTTCTGAACCAATTCGGTTCGGTTCGGTTTTGATTTGGTCGGTTCGGTTTTGAGTTCGGTTTTAATTTTTTCGGTTCGGTTCGGACCGAACCGAACCGATGCTCACCCCTAGTCTTCACGTCGCGTTGAAAGAATCAGAGTTGGAGCTTTAGAAAAAGAAGAAAAAAAATGTTGGTGAAGAAATTGGAGAAATTGGTGAGATCTTGCTCTCTTCAAATAAAAATATGACACATCACTCTTGTATGTCATGTTGCTTGCTCTTTTCGTAGTATATTTTGCTGCTATTGGACAAAACAATATATTATCACTGTCACATGCTGAGACCAGACCACCGAATAATTTCTCCACACTCTTATATGGCTACAACGATTTATAATTGCTATTATGTTCTTATTAAGTTTTTTTTTGCCAATATTTTTTTAAATATTTGCTTCTCCTTACCTCATCATTTTTGTTAAAAAAAATCGAATAAAATAAATGAAAAGACTCTGGCGGACAGGGAGAGGCATATGAGTGGCGAAAGATAGTGGATCGAACCACGAGGGACATATTATTTCTTTATTTATAAAAATGGTGACAATTAGAGGCAATGGGGTCAAAAGAAATGCAATGTAGCACGCATAAAAGTCATATGCGTATCGTCAGACATCTTAAAAATAAATAAATAGATAAACGAAAAGAGAGGAAAAAAACTCCCAAGTTTACAAACCAAAGTATTCCCACATCTCAAGTCATCCCAAGGCCATTCGGCCAAAAAAAAGAAGTCATCCCAAGGCCCAAAGCCCACCCAAGCCATAAACAAAACCCCACTTCCCCAATTATACACACATTCTCACCCCACGGTCCCACACCACCCCATGGCCCAAGAAAACCACCCAGATCCGGCTGGCCCCTTCCCGAGCCGCCTCGTCGCCGACGACAACGCCGAGGGCTTCACTGCCCTCCTCTCCCAGCTTCGAGGACGTCGTCGTCGCCGCCTCGGCGCGGGGGAGGAAGCTGGGGCACATGGTGGTGGAGCACCTCGCGGAGCACGCCAGGAGGGAGGGGTGCCACAAGGTGATACTCGGCTGCGCTCCGGAGAACCGGGGGTTCTACGAGAAGTGCGGGTTCTGTAATGTCCCAAATTCGTGATACGTATTTAGTGTACGTATACGTGTTTTGGACCCATATTTTATTTAGTCCTGATTAGTTATCTTGGTTTATTTTGCATTGGGTTGGTTTTATTGGCATTGATAGTTCAATTGGTTTTAATGGTTCTTTGGTTTATTTTGGATTAGTGAGGCTTGGTTTATTTCATGATTCATTTGGTTTAAATTGCTAGAGAGAGAGTTTATTGGCCTTGGCTTGGTTCACCTTGGTTTATCTTGGCTTGGTTTATTTTGGATTTGACATGGAGAACCACCACCCTACTATAAATATCAACTTCCCTCTCTCTCTCCTCATTATTTTCTTCATCTTCTTCCTCATTACTCTTTCCTCTCCACCATTAACACACCACCAACCTAGGCAAGTTGCATCTTGCTATCACTTGAGGGCTACATTTTATTTGTCTAATAGCTTTATTAGCTCATTTTAAGCAACATTAGAACTTGGGTTTCTCCATTTGGAGCTTGGAATTTTGTAGATCTAGGATTGAAGTATTTTCGGAATTTGGTTGTTTTGATCTATGAAACTTGTTTATTTTCATGTTTTGATTGTTCCATGTTAAAGAGAATTTAATTTTACACAACTTAGACCTTTGCAAAGTGGATTTTCATTGAGATTTGACCTAGTTATGATCTTTTGAAATTTTCGAGTTCCATGGCCATTGCTCTCAGCTTGGGGAAGAAGACCCCCTATCCCGAGGGCAATCCAGCTAGCCCAGTGCTCTTTAGCGCTGGCGCCACTCATCCAGCCTAGTCCAGCGGTCTTTAGCGCTGGCGCTGCCTAGCCCAGCGCCTCTTGGTGCTGGCGCAGTTCGCCCTAGCGCAACCTAGCTTGGCGCAGTTCGTCCTGGCGCAATCCAGTGCTGGCGCAATCCAGCCTGGCGCAACCTGACCCATGCGCAGTCTGACCCATGCGCAACCTGACCCATGCGCAGTCCGACCCATGCGCAACCTGACCCATGCGCAGTCTGACCCATGCGCAACCTGACCCATGCGCAGTCTGACTCAGGCGCAACCTGAGGCATGCGCAACCTAGTCTTGCGCAGTCTAGTGCCTGGCGCAACATGACTTGGCCTGACTCTTCCCAGCACAGCTCACCCTGGCGCAACCTGACCCTGGCTGCCCAGCACAGTCTAGTCTTGGCACCTATTTGCATTATGTTTTATTTCATCTTCTTTTAGTGCATGGTATTTCCTGTTTATATCCTTACGCCTTTTTGACACGACATTGATATGAGCATAATGTGAGCATAGCATGGTTGATGTATTGAATTCTGTGAGCAACTTGATAGTGACCCGTGGTGGTGCACTCCAGATAAGTGAATGGCATAGTTTATTGAGCGCCGTTGCGACGGCTCTATTGACATGATAATATAATATTGACCTGGACACCGTGGGTGACTTGTGAATGTACTGATAAATGAACCAGTGTGTCTTGCATCATGTCTAGGGCATGGATCCCTGAGTACCACGGTCAGGGGTACATATTGAAATAAACTAAGGTTAATAACTAGAATAATTCAGTAGTCATGAAGAGATGTTCCCCAGTTACAGGCGATCCCGTTATCCCGGTCGCAAATGTTTGGACTTGTAGCCTGCCGACGAGTAGGGCACATTTCCAGCCCACTGTCATGTGGGGCACCCTTCATTATCACTATAATAATTGTTCTCTATTGCCACTCTAGAGTATTGTACTCTCTCTGATTGTCACTTTAATGATTGAACTCTCTGAATTGTCACTATAATGTTCGCCTGGATAACCTGGATAGCTGCAGGGCCTGTGACTACTTGGAGCATCTCATTGCATCTTGCTAGTAACTAGGATTGTGATAACCCTAGTTAGTTAATGTAGAAAGCCGTAGGCAATGATTGGCCGTGATTGATTGGATGGAGTCTAGTCCAGTATAGTATTGTCTAGAAGTGATTGATTGCAAGATTGTACCATAATGATTGAATGATTGTCACTCCAGATTGTCACTATAATGATTGTCACTTCAGATTGTTACTATAATAATTGTACTCGATTGTCACTCTAGCGTATTGTACTCTTCATTGTCATTTTATCATTGTGCTCTCTCATTTTTGCCTTAAATGATTGTCACCTTTAGCAATAAATGATCAGAGACTAAGTTCTGTTCAGACGAAGGGTTACAATCTCGGTCCTTGTTTGGTTTAAGGATTGTAACATGGCTTCCGGATTAGTACCTTCGTCTTCTCTTCATATACTGTCCAGCTATATTTTATTTAGCATGATTCTCCAGTTGTCTTATGTCAATGATGCTTCACTTAATTATTTTTTCTGATTGGGACAAGTGCATTGGTAGTGCACAAACCTCAATCTGTGTTACTTATTGTGTTCTTATATGTTGAATGCTAATAATTTGTTGGTTTTAGTCCTTAAGTGAAGCCTTCCTTGTGGCACTTGCTCTTTCTGGGGTCTGACCCAGCTGGTTTTGTATGGCCAGATACTGGAGCAGCACCAAAGGATCTCCCTGCTTTCCAGCCCGATGGTGGTCACCAGGCGTAACCAGGGCATCGAGTGGGTTTCTTTTTGTTCTCCCACTGTAATATTGTAAATTATTCTTTTGAGGCATTTAGCCGACGAACAAGTGTTAGCTCGATTGCAGCTTTTACTTATTGTCTGCCTACGGGCTGTAACATGATTGACAAGCCCCGGGGGTTGATCATGTATAACTGAACTCTTGCTAGTCCTCACATTTTGTAACGACTAGCTTCATGATCATTCCGAATATGTAATGTATGGGATGCCTTACTATTGTGTATTTGGTGGTCTGACATCTTGTAACTATTATTAGTTGGTTGAGATTGAGACAATAGACTATTTTATGACCTTAAGAGACTGATGGATTGTAGTGAAACCCTCACATATCTAGACAGCCGTGACCGTATAGCGGTGTGGATTCCATTCCGTTATACGTAGCTGGCTATGTCTGCCCCCCCGCTCTCCAGTATTCTGGTTCTGGGGCTTGACATGGTTTAAGTGGTAGCCCATACATGTCTTATTAATCAAGATGTGTGAGGGTTTACCGGGTAGATGTCTCAATCTGTACTCTCCTTTGATCTCCACTCGCATCTTCTTATCTCCTTGGATCCCTGACTTGATAACATGCTTGTATCATTGATCTATCCTGGTCCTTCTTTAATATCCCTGATGTCATTACTTCAGTGACATCGTTCCTGTTGATCAGCCAGAAGGAGCTCAGTCCTCAGCAGCAGCCTCCCGAGCCGTGCCTCCTGGAGAACCAGTACCACCAGTTCAGCCCGTCCAGCCAGCAGGGTCAGAGGATGGAGGCTTGGTAGGACTCATCCGTGAGTTGCTTGCGTCCCAAGATCGTCGGGGAGATGCCCTGCACCAAGTAGTATAAGATGCTATGAATAGAAGTGGTCCTCGAGGAAACAGTACGGTCAACAGTTTCAAGCGCCTGAACCCTCCCTTCTTCGATGGCAGCGAGGATGCCATTGCTGTCGATGCTTGGCTATAGGATACAAAGGTGATTCTCGAAACTGCGAAGACTCCAGAAGACGAGAAGGTGGCTGTGGTGCGCCTACAGTTATTGGATCTAGCCCGCAGTTGGTGGGCCGCACAAGCAGTGGGATTGGCAACACCTGTCTCCTGGAAAGTGTTCAGCGAGAAGTTCCAGACCAAGTATTATGATGCAGTGGCTCGATATGACTTGCAGACCAGGTTCAGTAATCTTAAGCAGATGGGGAGGACGGTCGACGGTTATGCGGCCGAGTTTTCCAGACTCAGTCAGTTTGCTCCCATCTTGGTAGCAATCGAGTTTGACAGAGTGCAGAGGTTCCAGCAGGGACTCCACCTGGAGATTATTGGCAGTAGAACAGTTCGAGCATTAGACCTATGATGCGGTGTTACGAGCAGCGAGGAGGCACGAGTATACCTCCCAGAGAATAGTAGACAGGACCGGAGGTCGGAAGCGGTCCCATAGTCAAATGAACCAGTCTTCGGTACCACCCCCAGCAGCTAGGACTTTAACTATTGGAGCTCTGAGGCGAGCAGCTTCAGTTACGTCGGACCAGCACTCAACCCTGACGTACTCTCAGCAGAAACAGAAGCAAGCGCAGTCTTCCGCCGTGGGCTGTTCTTATTATGGAAAGCCTGGACACGTGGTAGCGGAGTATCGCAAGGCGTTGGGATTGTGTTTATTGTGTGGAGCACCGAACCATAGGGTAGGGTCCTGCCCATTCAGAGTTGATTCAGCATCGACAGTATCTAGTCCCTCGGATAGGGGACCAGCACCAGCACTAGAACCAGCTTCAGTTCACCAGCAACAACAGTTCCCATTCCCGAGGCCCTTGCCGACTCAGGCCCAGACTTTCCAGCAACAGAACCCACGGCAGTTTGCCCTAGCTCAGGCTCAGGTTCAGAATTGGCCGAGAGGTATATGTGTCCTCTCATCTTGCTTTTCTACCGTCATTATGCGGGGTGCATGACGTATTTCATGTATCCTAATTACAAACGGTACATCCTGGACCCGAGCCATATCCTAGGTCATTCGAAACTGGTATTGGTACCAACCTTTTCGTATGAGGAGAGGCCCGTGTCCATGTTTGACCAAAGAGAGAGAGACCTCAAGCGCAAGACTATCAGTTCAGTCCGTGTTGCTTAGAGTCATCCCTCTTTGGAAGAGTCAAACTTGGGAGCATGAGGATGATATCTGATCAGGTCATCCCTGCTGGTTTGACTCGTAAGGTGTAATATCTTCCTTATGCCTTACGCTTCGAATCCTTGCTTGCATGAATGATTGTATGATTGATTGGTAGTGGTAGATTGCCTATGATAGAATAGCTTTTCTTTACATCTCTAGCCTCTTGATTAAATTTCGAGGACAAAATTCTTTTAAGGTAGGTAGGATGTAATGTCCCAAATTCGTGATACGTATTTAGTGTACGTATATGTATTTTGGACCCATATTTTATTTAGTCCTGATTAGTTATCTTGGTTTATTTTGCATTGGGTTGGTTTTATTGGCATTGATAGTTCAATTGGTTTTAATGGTTATTGGTTTATTTTGGATTAGTGAAGCTTGGTTTATTTCATGATTCATTTGGTTTAAATTGCTAGAGAGAGAGTTTATTGGCCTTGGCTTGGTTCACCTTGGTTTATCTTGGCTTGGTTTATTTTGGGTTTGACATGGAGAACCACCACCCTACTATAAATATCAACTTCCATCTCTCTCTCCTTATTATTTTATTCATCTTCTTCCTCATTACTCTTTCCTCTCCACCATTAACACACCACTAACCTAGGCAAGTTGCATCTTGCTATCACTTGAGGGCTATATTTTATTTGTCTAATAGCTTTATTAGCTCATTTTAAGCAACATTAGAACTTAGGTTTTCTCCATTTGGAGCTTGGAATTTTGTAGATCTAGGATTGAAGTATTTTCGGAATTTGGTGGTTTTGATCTATGAAACTTGTTTATTTTTATGTTTTGATTATTCCATGTTAAAGAGAATTTAATTTTACACAACTTAGACCTTTGCAAAGTGGATTTTCATTGAGATTTGACCTAGTTATGGTCTTTTGAAATTTTTGAGTTCCATGGCCATTGCTCTCAGCTTAGGGAAGAAGACCCCCTGTCCCGAGCGCAATCCAGCTAGTCCAGTGCTCTTTAGCGCTGGCGCCACTCACCCAGCCTAGCCCAGCGCTCTTTAGCGCTGGCGCTGCCTAGCCCAGCGCCTCTTGGTGCTGGCGCAGTTCGCCCTAGCGCAACCTAGCTTGGCGCAGTTTGCCCTGGCGCAATCCAGTGCTGGCGTAATCCAGCCTGGCGCAACCTGACCCATGCGCAGTCTGACCCATGCGCAACCTGACCCATGCGCAGTCTGACCCTTGCGCAACCTGACCCATGCACAGTCTGACTCAGGCGCAACCTGAGGCATGCGCAACCTAGTCTTGCGCAGTCTAGTGCCTGGCGCAACATGACTTGGCCTGACTCTTTCCAGCGCAACTCACCCTGGCGCAACCTGACCCTGGCTGCCCGGTGCAGTCTAGTCTTGGCACCTATTTGCATTATGTTTTATTTCATCTTTTTTTAGTGCATGGTATTTCCTGTTTATATCCTTACGCCTTTTTGACACGACATTGATATGAGCATAATGTGAGCATAGCATGGTTGATGTATTAAATTCTGTGAGCAACTTGATAGTGACCCGTGGTGGTGCACTCCAGATAAGTGAATGGCATAGTTTATTGAGCGCCGTTGCGACGGCTCTATTAACATGATAATGTAATATTGACCTGGACACCGTGGGTGACTTGTGAATGTACTGATAAATGAACCAGTGTGTCTTGCATCATGTCTAGGGCATGGATCCCTGAGTACCACGGTCAGGGGTACATATTGAAATAAACTAAGGTTAATAACTAGAATAATTCAGTAGTCATGAAGAGATGTTCTCCAGTTACAGACGATCCCGTTATCCCGGCCGCAAATGTTTGGACTTGTAGCCTGCCGACGAGTAGGGCATATTTTCAGCCCACTGTCATGTCGGGCACCCTTCATTATCAATATAATAATTGTTCTCTATTGCCACTCTATAGTATTATACTCTCTCTGATTGTCACTTTAATGATTGAACTCTCTGAATTGTCACTATAATGTTCGCCTGGATAACCTGGATAGCTGCAGGGCCTGTGACTACTTGGAGCATCTCATTGCATCTTGTTAGTAACTAGGATTGTGATAACCCTAGTTAGTTAATGTAGAAAGCTGTAGGCAATGATTGGCCGTGATTGATTGGATGGAGTCTAGTCCAGTATAATATTGTCTAGAAGTGATTGATTGCAAGATTGTACCAGAATGATTGAATGATTGTCACTCCAGATTGTCACTATAATGATTGTCACTCTAGATTGTTACTATTATGATTGTACTCGATTGTCACTCTAGCGTATTGTACTCTTCATTGTCATTTTATCATTGTGCTCTCTCTCATTTTTGCCTTAAATGATTGTCACCTTTAGCAATAAATGATCAGAGACTAAGTTCTGTTCAGGCGAAGGGTTACAATCTCGGTCCTTGTTTGGTTTAAGGATTGTAACCTGGCTTCCGGATTAGTACCTTCGTCTTCTCTTCATATACTGCCCAGCTATATTTTATTTAGCATGATTCTCCAGTTGTCTTATGTCAATGATGCTTCACTTAATTATTTTCTCTGATTGGGACAAGTGCATTGGTAGTGCACAAACCTCAATCTGTGTTACTTATTGTGTTCTTACATGTTGAATGCTAATGATTTGTTGGTTTTAGTCCTTAAGTGAAGCCTTCCTTGTGGCACTTGCTCTTTCTGGGGTCTGACCCAGCTGGTTTTGTATGGCCAGATACCGGAGCAGCACAAAAGGATCTCCCTGCTTTCCAGCCCGATGGTGGTCACCAGGCGTAACCAGGGCATCGAGTGGGTTTCTTTTTGTTCTTCCACTGTAATATTGTAAATTATTCTTTTGAGGCGTTTAGCCGACGAGCAAGTGTTAGCTCGATTGCAGCTTTTACTTATTGTCTGCCTACGGGCTGTAATATTATTGACAAGCCCCGGGGGTTGATCATGTATGACTGAACTCTTGCTAGTCCTCACATTTTGTAACGACTAGCTTCATGATCATTCCGAATATGTAATGTATGGGATGCCTTACTATTGTGTATTTGGTGGTCTGACATCTTGTAACTATTATTAGTTGGTTGAGATTGAGACAATAGGCTATTTTATGACCTTAAGAGACTGATGGATTGTAGTGAAACCCTCACATATCTAGACAGCCGTGACCGTATAGCGGTGTGGATTCCATTCCGTTATACGTAGCTGGCTATGTCTGCCCCCGCTCTCCAGTATTCTGGTTCTGGGGCGTGACAGGTTCGTCGAGAAGAACGTGCAGATGGCAATCTACTTCTGATGACAACAGCGAGGTTAGCAGTTGGAGATGTTGATTTCATAACTTATTTTCAGTTAATATTTGAGTTTCTCTGCTGATTGTTTGTTGAATTGCTAGACCAGAATGTTACTTGCAACCAACTTAAGAATGTTGTCTATTGATTGATTGTTTGTTGAATTGGAGAAATTATGAAATTGTCACCATTCGTTCTCGATTTGTGTATATGTCTTCAAGTGGTTTCAATAAGAATAGAATAATGCTATTCGTCCCTCCAATTTGTCCCTCCAAATTATCCCTCCTTACCTGACAGCTAACGTGGCATGTTGATGTGGCAGCTGACATGGCAAAATTTAAAATTAAAATTAATATTAACATTAATACTAACATTAACATTAAAATAAATATTAACGTTAATATTAACAATAAAATTAATATTAACATTAATATTAATACTAGTATTAACATTAGCAATAACTTTAACATTAATATTAACGTTAACATTAGTATTAACATGAAAAATATTGGGTAATTTATTTTATGGTTAAAATTTGCCATGTCATATGACACATAATATTAGTTAATATGCCACGTCAGCTGCCTCATAAGGAGGGATGACTTGGAGTGACAATTTGGAGGTGGGAATAGCATTACTCTTTCAATCTTCCACTATATAGGGCTTCAAAACGGCTCAAAAGTGAGCCGTCTAAGCTGTCATTATATCACGGTCCATTTTATTTTAAAAAATAAATTATGTAAACAAATGTTGAAAAAAGTTTAAAATTGCTATATATATTCAACATAGGGAACCAAACTCAACCAAATCAGAAGAATATCTCCAACCTTAACCACATGGGTTAGAAGAGATATTTGGTTGTAATTAGATATATACTATTATTATACATATTATACGTGCAAAGCACGTGCTTATACTAGTAAATATAAAGGGTTTGCTTTTATTTTATGTTATTTTATTTTACGGGAATTTTCAGTCAAAACAAAAAAGTATACAAAATTATACCTAAAGCATAAATTTTGACAAAATTACAAGTAAAGCATAAGAACGCCCTTCCGAAGGGTGTTCTACCTGTAAAATAAATAAAAAAAAGTTTTTCTAACGGTCATTAACATTTGTACCATGAGAAAACCGAATGGGAAACAAAAATATATTAAAAAGGAAAACGCCCTTCCCAAGGGCATTTTTCTTGTGAAAAACGTCCTTCCTAAGGACGTTTTACTTTTTTATATAATTTTTTTGACCGGATTTTGGGCATTTTTTCCGTTCGATTTTCTCATGGTACAAACGTTAACGACCGTTATAAAAACTAATTTTCTATTTGTTTTACAGGTAGAACGCCCTTCGAAAGGGCGTTCTTATGCTTTACTTATAATTTTGTCAAAGTTTATGCTTTAGATATAATTTTGTATACTTTTTATGCTTTGAATGAAAATTTTCGTTTATTTTATTTTAAATTCCACCATAATTGGAAAGAATAATTCACTTCCCGTGGGATGGAGCCCACCCATAATGCGTCTCCACCTGCCGACCTGATACAGCCCCAACCAGTGAGAACAATGAAGGCTAGAGTGGCTAGAGTATCAGCCAGTAAAGCTTAGAGAACTGCAGCTTAGTGAGCGGCTTTATGGATCCAGAAATCCAACTCTCAACCATATCTTTACAGTATCAGAGTATCAGCATGAGTAAACTGTGATTAGCTAGTTTAAATCCAGTTCAGGGTCCAGCTCAGCAAATTGCTAAGTCCCGGTCAGCAATAGGAGCTGACGTGTAACCTCGGGGCCAAGTCACATGTGCCTAGTCAGCAGAATCAAACCGTATCAGAGAGCTGATACTGAATCCTATAAATAGGTAGAGGAGAAGGTAGGGCATATATGATTGTAATCCCGGTTATATTTTTTCTTCTTCAGTTATTGTAGACAATTTCATTTTCCACTACTTGCAAATTCAAATAAAAAGTAAGAACCCTAGAGTTCTTCCCCAAAATTGTATCTCTTGTTCAATTTACTGCTATTTAACACAAATTCATGTCAAATCCAAATCGATCACCACAAATGCCGAGTCTGATGGGAAGAGAACCATCATGACCAGTAGAGCCAGGATAAGCCAGTCTAAGAGTTTGCTTTAAGAATCTATTAGTCTAAGGAATACCATAAATGTGGTTTGGACATGTATAATGTACTATTAAGATTGTATAAAAAGGATGTAAATCCAGTGATAAAATGCAATTATTTACATATATGTATGCATGTTATACCTGTTAGCATCTTATTCATGTAAGCCAAATGTGGTTATTAATATTAATAGTGATATATATTAATTAAACTCCTTTATTCTAGTTATTTAATTCATAAATTAAATAATTAGATTAAGTTTTATTGAAATTATAAGAGTTTTTATAAAGTTTAATATCTAAGTTTTATCAAACTATAGAGTTTTACTAAGATATTTTATTATTGATAATAATTAAAAATCTCTCTCTCTCTCTCTCTCTCTTTCTCTCTCTCTCTCTCCTCAGTTCATCGAAAATTAATTACTTATGCAACCCCCCATCATTTCTTTATTGCGAATTTTCACTTTGTTAGAATCTTTCCAGCAGAAACATTCTCTGTTGCGTGAAACGACCGATTCCGTAGGGCATTGTTTCTCCTTTGTAGATCTGCTTCTCCTCCAATCTCCTACGCACCAAATTCCAAAGATCTCCCGACCGCTCCTTCCCTTTCCTCCTTATAAAAGTCTACTGCCACCTGCCTTTCTTCATTATCCAAAATTCATTATTTTCTTCTTTATATCATTTCTTCATAACTCATCCTAAGTCAATCCGCCGAAGCCAAGAAGAAGAAGATGCAGTCGCGACAGCACCAACCCCTCCAAGAACCCTCGGCGGCCAACCCCTGCGCTCGTTCGACCAGAGCTAAGCCAATCCAACCGAAGCCATGAAGGCCCAAGCCCCGCCAAAGGCAGGAACCACGGTCAGCAGGAGCTGACCGTCATCCCTATTTCATCGAGCTCACGTACCATGCATGTAATGTCACATTCTGCTCAGTTCAACTGGAGGAATCGAAACGCAACGATGTTTGGACTTGGCTATGCAATAGCTTGCTCGAATTCCCCCTTGGCCGAGGCAATTCCTCGCTAAGGTTGGTGGCTTCGATGAACTTGTCTCAACTTGATCTTCACACTAATAAATGAATGTTTTCAATTGCACTAAGTAGGTATGCAGTGTATGCTAATAAAAGAGACGAACTCACATAGCTAAAGAGAATAATCCTGCTTTGAGTCAAATGTGTATAGAACATGAAATAGTTAACTTGCGCTACTTAGATATCACTCTACGAAGGCTTTCAAAGTTGGCACTCGGTCCTTCGATCCTACGGCTTGGGTAAAGAAGAGGCGACTTGTGTGAGACTCGTCTCACAGTATTTGTATTTGAATACAGATACATAATTTATACCGTATTCTGCATTTTCTTGGATTCCGGAGAACCGGGAGAAAAGTTGATTTTTGAGACTTTTCTGTGAGACCGGCATACCGCCGCCATACCGATCTATTCCGACGGAATGCCGTTCGGACAGGATTTCCACTTTAGAGATATTTTCGGTTCGAGATATTTTCGTTTAGATATTTTCGTGAATAGTGTTTAGATATTTTGATGAATAGTGTTGATGCATTCTATCATCCATTGGTTTCTTGGTTTTCTTCTGAACGGTTGAGATTAATTCTGAACGGGTCGCGGATCGCGATCGGACGGTCATAATTAATTCACCCTCTCTCTATATATATGATTTGATTTTCTTTCATTTTCTCTTTTTACTTTCTCTCTCCACTCTTCATTTCTTCTCGTTTCCACTCCATATTCCTCGTGAGCTTGGAGCTTGATTTTGAGACCTCAGAGTGTGGTTTCTGAACCCCTCTTGGTGGTGGATTTGAAGTTTAGGCTTGGAGCTTTATTAGGCAAGTACATCTTGTCGAATTATTGGACGTCCTTATTGCTTTGTGGTGGTTTTGTTTTACGTTGCCTTGGTAGTCCAGTACTTTCTACTACTTGCTTTACTAAATATGTTTCTCTCATGAAAATGGTCATTTTGTCCGTTCCGAAAATTTGGTCTGAGCTAGGCTTTCGTTATTTGCTATGTCCATTTACTTTTCCTAGTAGGGAAACTCCGTATTGGAAACGATACCGGAGTGATTGTCATGAGACTTAGTATACATGCTAGGTACGACCTTCCTCTAGTATTGTTTTCATGGTTATACTGGTTTTAACAACTTTCGAGACGAGTTTTGGTTTCTGGGACTCGTTTCTAGCCTTTAGTATTGCTTCTCGGCCAGAATCGGCATACCGACGGAATATCGATATTATGATATATGTTAACTTGAAAGTTGTTGTAAAGATAATCGGCATACCGCCGGTATACCGATGTGTACCGCCGGAATTTCGATTGTGAGCTACATTTTTACTTGAGAGTTGCTGTGAAGATAATCGGCATACCGTCGGTATACCGATGTGTACCGCCGAAATTTCGTTCTAGTACCCAAGTTGTATAAACTCTGATTTTGATTTAAATTCCTGAATTCTTCTTATATATTGCTCTAAAGTACATGCTATGCTGTGTTGCTTTTGAAGTACATGTAGGCAACTCTAGAGGGAGGGGTGAATAGAGTTTGTGTCGATAATAACCAAATAAAAATTAACTCTTTCACCAACAGAATAATTAATCAGAGAATTAATGCGGAAATAAAAGAGATCAGAAAAGCATACGTAAATACAACAATTTTAACTTGGTTTCCCTCGTGGAGGACTAGTCCAGGCCTGAGAACTCTTGCTCAAGATTGAAATCCACTATTTGTGAAATAGCGTACACCACGTGCCTTTAGTCCGAAGAGCACGCAAACTTCTTTACAGAACACGAGCTTTTAGATCGAAGCGCTCGAACACTTCAACTTCGCGGAAAGCGAAACTTGGAATTTTTCAAGTTACTTTTCTTTCACTCTTGCACACAACTTCTAGCTGATATCGCACTGAGCACCTTGGGCTAAGGAGAGTTGTGGCTTTAGGAGATATGGAAGAATGAAGCTTTGAGTATGTAAAGCTTAGAAGGCTTGAATGTTTGAAGGTAAGATATGATTTGAAATGAGAGAATTCAAGCTCTATTTATACTACTCTAGGGAGGCAGAGTTCGGCCCGAATTCTGTCCCAAGAATTCAAATTTTTGAACGTTGGACAGCTTGTATCAAGCAGGCACTAAAAATTAGGGTACTGAAAATCAGGGGACAGAGTTCGGCCTGAACTCTGCCTTAGACAAAGTTCAGCCCGAACTCTGCCTTAGACAGAGTTCGGCCCGAACTCTGTCTCCCTTGGGACAGAAGTTCTCAATGGGCTATAGTGGTTTGGTTTGGTTCAGAAATTGGTCCGTTTGTATGGTAGAGCTTGGAGAGATATGTCTAGGTATTGAGATAACACAGTGCAATTTAACGTACACATTCTCCTAGACTCAATAAATTGAAGATACAGACTTGGAACAAATAGGAAAACCAAGAGCCCTTTGATGACGCATTTCTTTTGATATTTGAGCAGACCTAAAAACGTCTTTTTCCTTGATGCGAGGCCCCGGATAGGTCGCTAGACGGTTCAGAAAAATATTTTTGTATGACGCCGTCTTTGGTCCATCATTAATTCTTTATTGCCTATGTCCTATTTTGATTATGTTTGATCATGCTTACTGCATGTCTACAAATACATGTTAGACGAGCAAAATATGTTGCAGTACGATACAAGCATGACAATATGATATAGGACAATTAGGAAATGCTAAGTTTAAGTAGCAACATGATAGTGAGTATATAAATATTAGTGACATCATTATGTTAAAATTAACTGATTATCCATATTCAAAAACACGATGTAATCATTGGGCTAACAACTTTGTCGTGCTTGGTTGGACCCGGTACATGTTCATGTCTAGTTCCTTGACAGTGACCCGTCGTGGTGCACTCTAGTACATGTTTTCTTTACCTAGCTTGCTTGATAGTGGCCTGTCATGGCGTACTCTTGATTCCAGTACATGTCTAGCTCCTTGATAGTGACTCGTCGTAGCGCACTCTTTCCTTGATATTGTCATGTCTTGTTGTAGCTTGTTGTAGTGCATAATCTTGCTTGCCTTGACTAGTCTTGCATGTCTCATGTCTAGGATGGATTCTGCAGAATGCTACATCCGAAATCCTAATGAAAATGTTAGGAACTATACAACTAGCTTGATTATCTAGATCATTGGTAGGTGAGACTTTTTCGGTTACCTGCACCCCTTGTTTCCCGATCTTATATATATATCTACTAGGGATTTAGAGCTATTTGTTATGATGAGCACTCTTCCAGCACACCGTCGAGTGGAGCACCTCTTTAGGACACATGTATCTTACTGCAGTGTGTCTGCTATACTTGTTTTTTTTTGGCTTGGATCAATCGGGTAGTCTACAGGACAGGTAACTAGAATTGGATTTCTCAAACTTGCATATGTTAGTAATTAGGATTATGACAACCCTAGTTAGCTAAAGTATCAAGTCGTACTCATTGCTTGGCCGTGATTGATGGATGGAGTCCATTCCTGTCTAGTCTAGTCTTTCTCCAGTTTATCTTATTGCAGTACTTAGCTTCCTGTTATTCCTTACATACTATCATTCTTTCTACATGCTCGGCTTCACCACATGATCACATACCAGATTAGCAATATACACACTTGCTATCTTCCTTACATGTTTCTAATTTTCTTTTATATACACTGTGTTACCAAATTATTATTCTAGTCTCATTTACTGCCTTATCTTAGAGATATTATGAAATGTATGCTGGTTTTAGTTCATAGTTTGGCTTCCTTGTGGTAGTTGCTATTGGGGTTTTGACCCCACTGGTTTTGCATTGACCAGATATAGTCGAGGAGCCCAAGGATCTTCTGGACCTTCTACTCGATGGTGACCACCCGGAGCACCAGGGGACTTAGGTGGGTGTTCTTTCTCTTACCCACTCTTTTCTGTACATATTCTTTCGAGGCGTTTAGCCACCGAGCACGTGTTTAGCTCGTATTTTGGACAAGACTTTTGGCCTACGGGCTTAGACATGATGATATATTTCTAGACTGCAGCTAGAGTTGATCATGTATTACTTAGTCTCACTAGTTCTTCATTTTGTATTACTAGCTTCATGATCATCTATATATTATAGTTTGGAACTCTTTACTGTCTTATATGCCTGATGATCATATTCTTGTACCTTACTTCTTGCTTGAGACTGGGATTATCTAGGATAATGCGACCTAGGATTGACTGTTGGTTTGTAGCAGTGACCCCCATCTATACAGCTTATACGTTGTTTCGGAGTACTGGAGTACTTTGGTATACGTAGCTGGCCTGGTCCGTCCTTACTTGCTAGTATTTTAGTTCTGGGGCGTGACATAGATTTTAGTGGTGGTCCATGCCGGTCTGATTTATCAGATATGTGGGGGTTGCTGGCAGTTATCTCAGTCACAAATTCTTCCTCATTGATATCCTTCCTATTACTCTTTACCTTTGACATTTGACCTGATATTTGCTTTGATCGTTGATCTTTCCTGTTCCCTCGACCTGATCCTTGTGTCCTTAAACCTTCAGGGGCACTGTTCCTGGTCCTTCCGATCAGCTTGTTCGGGTTCCAGCTATGGCGGGTCAGCTTCCGTCTGTTCCACCAGTTCAGGAGGCTCAGCCTCAGTATTCAGGAGCAGAGTCTAGAGTAGACCAGAGGGCAGAATCGCCAGTTCCACTAGTTCAGTCAGAGCAGCCAGAGGGTGTTGTTCGAGCACTGGTGGATGTTTTGAGAGATTTTATGGCATTACAACAGCGTCAGAGCGATGTTCTCACCCATTCTGTCCAGACGGCTTTGGAGAGGGGTAGTGTTCAGGTCTATAATTTACGAGCAGCTTCAGGCGTCTTCATCCTCCGTACTTTTATGGTACTGAGGATGCGATTGCGTCTGATACATGGCTTTAGGATACTGAGGCAATTATGGAGGCAACAGAAATTCCGGCTAGGAAGCGTGTGGCAGTCGTCAGGTTGCAGCTCTTGGATTTGGCCCGTGACTAGTGGACGGCTCATGAGGTGTCTCTAGTGGCACCGATAGCTTGGGCAGATTTTAGCGAGAGGTTTCAGACTCGCTATTTTGATGCGGTGTCGCGTTATGATCTGCAGCAGTGGTTCATTGGCTTGCGGTAGATGAGCATGACTGTCGACGGCTATGCGGTAGAGTTTAGCAGGCTCAGTCGGTTTGTCCCTTCCTTAGTGGCGACCGAGTTGGATCGTGCGAGGAGGTTCCAGCAGGGACTTTATCTGGAGATCATACTGGCAGTTGAGCAGCATGAGTTCCAGACTTTTAATGCAGTAATGAGGGCGGCGAGGAGGCATGGGTACACCTCGCAGAGGATCGTTGATAGAGTCGGAGGCCAGAAGAAGCCTCATATTCAGAGGGGATATTCATCCCAGTCGTCAGCACCAGCTCCAGCAGTTCGAGCTTTGACGATTGGATCTCCGAAGGGACCGGCTCCGACGGCTTCCTTCCGGTAGTCGTCTCAGCCGCGTCCTTAGCAGCAGAGACAGTCTTCCTCAGTAGGTTGTTCCTACTGTAGGAAGGGAGGACATGTTTTGTCAGAGTGACGTAGGACACAGGGCTTATGCCTAGCTTGTGGAGCACCAGACCACAAGATAGGGGCTTATCCCAGAAGGAGTTTGACTGGATTAGCATCCTTCCAGCAGCAGTTTAGGGCGCCAGTGCCGGTTCAGCAGCAGCAGGCCCAGAGGCCATTACCGACGCAGTCTCAGCAGTTCCTACAGCAAAGGCCTCAGCAGTATGCTCAGGCTCAGGCTCAGGCTCAGAGGCAGAGGGGTCCAGCAACTAGAGTTCAGGGTCAGAATTTCACGCTTTCCATCGAGGAGGCGCTAGCAGCGGGAGAGGTGGTCGCAGGTACCATTCTCGTTCACTCTTTTTCAGCTTCAGCTTTATTCGATTCTGGTGCTTCGTATTAGTTTATATCTATACGATTTGCGACACGTGTTGGTTTGGAACCAGAGTCTTTACCTGTAAGGTTGAATATACTTACTGGTAACGATCTAGTAGGAGTAGACCGAGTCTATGCCTCGTGTAGAGTCATAGTGTACGGGAGGGAGTTTCCCGCTAGGTTGATAGAGTTTACTATAGGCGATTATGATGTCGTCCTAGGTATGGATTGGTTGAGTGCTCGACACGCTACAATAGATTGTCATGCTGGCAAGGTTATCTTTCGTGTTCCGAATGAGTTCTCATTCTTTAGAGGCAAGGTAGAGTCTTCACCGATGGTCATGTGGATGGATGTAGCCGAGGAGGTACAGTTGCCCAGAGTAGTTTGTGAGTTTCCCAATGTGTTTCCCGAGGGGCTTCCGGGTATGCCTCCAGTTCGGGAGATTGAGTATTATATTGATTTGGTTCCGGAAGTAGAACCAGTGTCAGCGAGAGTCTACAAGATGTTTCTTTCAGAGTTGTTGGTGCTGTACCAGTCTATTGAGGGGCTTAGGACCAATAGATTCATTCGTCCTAGTGGGTCACCTTGGGGAGCTCCAGTCCTTCTTGTGAAGAAGAAGGATGGTTCATCGCGTATGGTCATTGACTATCGTCAGCTTAACGCGGTGACCATGAAGAACAAGTATACCTTGCCCAGGTTAGATGACTTGTTCGACCAACTTAGTGGAGCGACAATGTTTTCGAAGATCGATTTGCAGTCTGGATACCATCAGATCAGAGTCAGAGAGCAGGATATACCCAAGACGGCGTTTAGATCTCGATATGGCCATTGGGAGTTCCTTGTTATGCCTTTCGGAGCGACCAATGTGCCAACGATCTTCATGGATCTGATGAATCGTATCTTCATGTCCCACTTAGACTAGTTTGTGATAGTGTTTATTGATGATATCTTGGTCTATAGTCGGACTGAGGAAGAGCACGAGCAACATCTTCGCGTGGTTCTTCAGATTCTTGGGGACCATCAGCTTTATGCGAAGTTCAGCAAGTGCGATTTCTGGCTCGATCGAGTCTCTTTCTTGGGTCATATTATTGTCGGAGGTGGTTTTGAGGTGGACCCCAAGAAGGTTGAGGCTATTGAGTGTTGGCCAGTACCTCGTACATTTTCAGATGTACGCAGCTTTATGGGGTTAGCAGGCTACTACAGACGGTTCATGGCAGACTTTGCTAGGATCTTCGCACCCTTGACACGGCTGACGTGTAAGGATGTGTGTTTCGAGTGGTCAGATGCTTGTCAGGTTTCTTTTGAGAAACGCAAGCAGAGTTTGATTTCAGCTCCTATTCTGACATTACTCGTCGGACCAGGTGGGTTCATGGTGTATTGTGATGCGTCAGGCCGGTGACTTGGTTGTGTCCTTATGCAGCACGGTCGAGTGATAGCTTATGCGTCTCGGCAGCTTCGGGACCATGAGAAGCTCTATCCGACGCACGATCTTGAGTTGGCCGCGATTGTGTTTGCCCTCAAGCTCTGGAGGCATTATCTGTATGGTGATCGAGTGGAGATTTTCACTGACCATAAGAGCTTGAGGTATGTGTTCACCGAGAGGGATATGAATATGCGGCAGAGGAGGTGACTTGAGTTACTGAAGGATTATGATGTTGATTTTCAGTATCATCCAAGGTTGTAAAAGGCGCTAGGCGGTAGGCGGGCGGCCACCTACCGCCTAGCGCCTAGGCGGGGCCTAGGCGGCCTTCTAATATTAGGCGGTCACCGCAAAAAACATAGGAATTAAAATATGCTAAAGTAAAAATTATACTCCAAATTTAAAGTTTCTCATAATAACTAAACAAAGTCAAATTCATAGTTCAAGACAACATAGACAAGACTACAAGTTCAAACATAATTCAAGTAGCTAACAATATTATAGCAACAAAATAAGAATATCTCCTCTCTTTCTTCTAAGTGTCCGTCGGCATGGATCCCACTTCTTCATTTTTATAATCAACAAAAGCCATAGAAGGACCATCAGATTCACACTCAATGTCCTCATCTCTTTCATCTTCGGTTTCTGATTCAACTTGTTCTGGCACGACATTTCTGCTACTTCTTCTAGGTTGTAAGTAGTCGTCCGCACCCGATGCTTGTCCAACCATTGCCCAAGTAAGTCCCTCATGTGGTCCACTATCATCTTCATCATCATCTCCACTCTCTACAACCCATCCTTGAGTATGGATTGGCTCACTAGAATGTAGTACATCATCTGTTACTTCTCTTTTCTTCTTGTTTATGAGTTTTGTATTAAATTACACATAGACTAGATTGTTCAACCTTTCCACATCTAGCCTATTTCTCTTCTTTGTATGTATCTACATAAAAAAATATAAACTACAAAGTTAGATATTGTAGGAAATATGAATCGTTGAAATTAATAATCAAGTAGTAAATTACAAGTATTTTAATTTATATTAAACTTACCCTTTCAAAGGTGCTCCAATTTCTCTCACATCCGGAAGAACTAGTTGTTAAAGCTAGAATTCTTTTTGCAATTTTCAACAAGTTGGGAGTAGAACCTCCATAGTTTGACCACCAAAGTACTATTTGTAATGCCCGTGGTTCGTATTGCGTATTTTTGGAATACGTGTACGTATATATTCTTGTATTACTTAATTTCTGGCTTAGCTTTTCCTTCTTGGCTCGGTTTATTCTTGGCCCGGGTTGGCTTGGTTCGGTTGGGATTGTTTTTGGTTCATCATGAACCATGGATGAACCTCCTACCTACCACCACCTTTGGTATTTATTACCATTCTTCTTTCTCTCTCTTTATTACTCTTCTTCTTCTTCCATTTACTACTTCACCTACCAGAGAGAGAGAGTGAGGTCTAGGCAAGTGCAACTTGCTTCATGGAGGAACTCTAATTTTATTGCTTCATTCTCTTCCTTACAGCATTCTAACTTACTTTAGAACTTGGCATTTTCACTTTCCATGGCTAGATTCTTGTAGATCTATATTTACCTTATTTTTAGATTTTTTGGGTTTTGATCTACTTAATCTTGTTATTTCCGAGTTTTGATGGTTCCATGTTGTAGATAATTTCGTTCTACCCCATTTTGACCTATGGAAGTTCGGATTTGGGCTCCGGATGATAGAGTTATGCAGCTTGGAAGCCATGGCTTATGGTGTACTTCTTCTCAGAAATTGGGTGAAGAAGCACAGTCCCGAACCGCATGGTAGCACTTGACCGCATGAACATTCATACGACAAGTCAGTTCCAACCGCATGCGCTATTGCATTGACTTGACCGTATGACAAGTTCATGCGGCAAGTATTCCTTCTCAGCCGCATGACTGAGGCCTAGTCCTTCCTGGCCGCATGGATTTCTAGCAACCCTGAGCCGCATGAACTCAACGCTCGCGAGCCGCATAGACCGCAGTCTCCCAGCCGCATGGGTTTGCTTCCCTTGACCGCATAGTCATTGCTCCCCGCAGCCGCATAGGTTGCTCCTCCCCGGCCGCATGTACCTGATTGGTCAGCCAGCCGCATGGACCCATCCCCGCCAGTCGCATGTGTTTCCTATCCTCCTGACCGCATATGTCTTGCCTTTCTCAGCCGCATGACTGAGTGGATCTCCGAGCCGCATATGACTGATACCCCTTTAACCGCATAAGCCTTTCCCTTTTAGCCGCATGCGTCTGACCCTATTCAGCCGTATGGGCTGTTCCCTTCCAGCCGCATGAGATCATTCCTGGCCGTATATGCCTTAGCCGCATGGCTCTCCTATAGCCCTGCGTATTGATATTTTATGTCCATTTTATATCCTTACGCCTTTTGTCATGAACTTGATAATCATAAATTTATTTAATATATTTAGAAATGATAATTGAGCATGACCTGACAGTGACCCGTAGTGGTGCACTCCTGACATGACTAACATGACATGATAGTGGCCCGTCGTGGCGCACTCCTGACAAGTACACCTGACATGATTATCTTGAACAGCTGTTGCGACGGCTACCTGACATAACATGACCTGTATAAATAACCTGGACACCGTGGGCGATTGTGCTTGTACAAATAATCCAGTCCTGTCTTGCATCATGTCTAGGAGGGGATTCCTGAGTACCACGGTCAGGAGTACCCATTGAAATGGACTAAGGCTAATAACTAGATTAATACATTAGTAATAAAGAGATCTCCCAGCTACAGGCAATCCTGTTACCTGGGCACGCCTTGGGATCTGTAGCCTGCCGTCGAGTAGGGCACATTTCTAGCACACTGTCATATGTTGTACCCTTCAAGCTACCTAAGGGTACATGCGTTTCCTGGACGATGTACCCACCTGAATTCAACCCTAATCTTTCAACCTGGGTAACCTGGATGGACTGCAGGGCTTGTGGCTGCGGAAGATTCTCACTGCATCTTGTTAGTAACTAGGCTTGTGATAACCCTAGTTAGTTAAAATATCAAGCCGTAGTTCTTGTTTGGCCGTGAAATGATTGGATGGAGTCTAACCTGTCTAGTCTTGTCCTGATTCTGTTCCAGATTACTGTATGACCTGAATGCCTGTATTTATTACCGATAAATGGTGAGAATTCCAAGTTCTGTTCAGACGAAGGGTTACAACCCCGGTCCTTGTTTGGTTTACGGGTTATAACCTGGTTATCTGAATAGTTCCATGGTTATCTCGTCGTATATCATCCTGAGGTATTTTTTTTATTTCCAGTTTTTACCTTATTTATACTCTTGTGCTGATTGCTGGTTTTAGTTCCTAAGTGAAGCCTCATTTGTGGTACTTGCTCTTTCTGGGATCTGACCCAGCTGGTTTTGTATGGCCAGATTTTGGAGCAGCTCCAGAGGATCTACCGATTTTCCAGCCCGATGGTGAACACCAGGCGTAACTAGGGCAACGAGTGGGTTATTTTTGGCTCTTCCACTCTATTGTAAAAATATTCTTTTGAGGTGTTTAGCCGACGAGCACCTGTTTAGCTCGATTGTACTTACTTACTGTCTCCCTACGGGCTGTAACATGATTAACAGATCCTAGGGTTGATCATGTATGACTAAACTCTTGCTAGTCCTAACATTTTGTAACGACTAGCTTCATGATCAGCTGAATATGTAATATTTGGGACGCCTTATTATTGTATATTTAATGATCATACATCTTGTAACATTTACTTACTTGCTTGTGATTGAGACATTAGGCTTGTTCATGACCATAGGAGACTATTGGCTTGTAGTAAATCCTCATGTATCTAGACAGCCGTGACCGTATAGCGAGATGGAATCCATTTCATATACGTAGCTGGCTATGTCTGCCCCCGCTCTCCAGTATTCTGTGTCACGTCCCGCTTCCCATATTTGAAACGGTGACGCCATAACACATCTCCAGGCTACGCGCCGAAACCGCGATTGTCGCCTGTAATCCTCAGCAAGAATGGAAAATACAGGAAATTTGCATGGTATTAAAAATATAATGTAGCTATATTACAGGAAACTTTTCTAACAATACTATTACAGACGATTACAAAAGTAAATTTGTAAGATACTACGATACTGCTGGCCATAATTGTAGATAGTCCAGACAGTTTACTCCTCGTTGTAGAGCGGCGATACTTCGGCGGAGGCATCTTCTTCTTCACCTAGTGAACAAATACTAGGTCGTTTAGAAAACGACAAGCAAGTCCTCGGCCAAGAACGGTAAAAGGTTAAACAAAATAATGAAGATGTAGTTTTAAAAGAAGAGACATGGTATACTAAATTGCACTACTATATATATATATACTTTAGTAAAACCTAAATAAGGATCAATGTCCTACTCCATGAATAATAAGATTTCCGAGCTTCCCTTGAGCTTTTAATAGGAATTGCTTCCCTTGAGCAATTAATGACACTGCCTACTTATGATAGACAGCATTATTTTCTGGAGTAAGACTTGAAGATATGCAGTTTTGAGAACAATGCTCCGAATAATCCTCTAAATATTTCCCGTGAACAATCCCGTTAACCTGGGATCAGGTTGTAATTTCCGAGCCTCCCTTGGGCTAAAAGGACATCTATTGATGTTACTGTCAAATAGATGAAATTGATTCACGAGCCTCCCTTGGGCTAGTACACCCTAGTCGCAACTAGATGTACTGATTCACGAGATTCACGAATTGCTGATCAGCTTTTTGTTGTTATTTATGTTACGGGATATCTAGGGATATTCAGTTGTTCTCCCCTCCCAGATGCATCCTAAATTCAGAAATTTCAAAAAATTTCCGAAGGTCTGAAATTTGTCTATCTCCTAAATTTCTCAAAAATTTCGGCAGAGTCTCCTTTGTATGTAGGAGCCCCAAAAATTTACAAGAAACAATTATATATAATGAAAGAAAATATGGGCTCGCCGACCCCTTCGGTGGAGCAACTCTCAACACCGGAACCACGCAAGTAAGTATTGGGTTCGCCGACCCCTTCGGTGGAGCAACTCTCAACACCGGAACCACGCAGGGAATAAAAGTACAAAAGGAATTGGAGATTTATACCTGAGCAAGCATTGATTACCTTTCCTTTAGCAACAGATCAATTTGCGGCTTGCTATTAGCTTTGCAATTTGTCGCATAGAGCAAAATTTTTCCAACTATGCAAGACTTTATATAACTATATGTGTACAGGTATGTATATGTATATATGTATGTATATATATATATATAGGTAGATATATATATATATAAAGAGAGAGATGTATATATATGTATGTATGTATATATATATATATATATATGTATGTAGATATATATATATATGTATGTATATATATATGTATGTAGATATAGTACATATATATATGTATATGTATGTATATATATATATATATAGTATGACGGAATTTAAACCAAATGAAATTCTTCCATAATAAATGCATGAAGCAGGAGAAAATGAAAGAAATAAACGGAAATTATTTCTAACTTTAAATATACACCAAATTGAGTAACTGTGTAGTGAGTAGAGAGAAGCATGGTCCTTTTTACCTTTCCGGCGTACAGTCCAGTTGTTCAGTTCCAAAATTCTTATGACAACTTACCATGGGAGAGTCCCGTATGTTCATTTGTGTTTGTTTTGTTCATGGAGAGTCCAATAGTTCATGTCCATAAATCGCAAGTCCAAAGTCCGTGTTCAAAATTGATTTCTCTACTTGTGTCTACTCGATTATTCACTTGTTCGAAATATCATACCATAAATATTTAATACTTTTATTTATGTCAAATTAAGTATTTACTAGAAATTAGAATTTGCAACAGTTTAATATATCATGACTTAATTTAAGTATTATTAAATTCAGAATTTAACTAAACAAAAATTCAGAAATATTATTCTTAACTTACATTTCCAAATCTTATGATATGAATTTTCAGATTTTTTTTGAAGATTAAACCATATACTTCAATTTTCTGGTATTACCAAATTATTTATGACACTACAATTTCAGAATTTTAGCATAAAAATAAAAGAATAAATATAAATTTCATTAACCTAGATGGAAGAACTTGAGAAGAAGAAGGAGGTGAGGACTTGCTTCCAAGTATTACTCCAACCTCTTTAATGCTTATGATTCCAAAATTTACTTAGATGAATAATTAAGAATTTTCAAGAGAAGAAGGAAGGAAAAGAGGACTTGCCTTGGGTTTGAGATGATTTATGCTTCTCTTCACAATTTCCTAGTTCAAATCCAATAACAAAACAATTCTTTATTAGAAATCCTAGGTTTGAAGTGAGAGGGAAAAGAAATTGGGGAAGAAAAGTGGGAGAGTTTACCTAGGGTTTCTTGAAGTAGAGGAGGAAGGAGATGAAGATGATGGAGTGGAGGATGAGAAGGTGACCGGGAGGGGCGGGCGGCCGGCGGCAGGCGTCGGGCGGC
Organism: Iris pallida; assembly: GCA_029216955.1. Classification (NCBI taxonomy): domain Eukaryota; kingdom Viridiplantae; phylum Streptophyta; class Magnoliopsida; order Asparagales; family Iridaceae; genus Iris; species Iris pallida. The sequence goes on from JANAVB010006394.1 coordinate 1,853,316, forward strand.
GGCGCAGGCGGGCGGCGGCGGCGTCGGCGGTGCGCCAGCGGCGGCAGCGCGCAATAGCGCAGTAACAGTAGCAGCAGTAGCAATAGTGAAGAAGGAAAGGAGGAGAAGAGGAAGAGTGAAGGAGAGATGGAGAGAAATAGGAAGATGGGAGTGAGAGGGAGAGATTTATAGAGAGAGGGAGAGAGTTCGGGAGAGTGAGGGAGAGAACCGAGAGAGAGTGAGAGAGAGAGAGATAGTCCGAAAGAGAGAGAGAGAGAAGCTTCGGGAGAGGGAGAGAGGGGTGCGGGTGAGGGGCTGTCCCCCCCCCCTCTCTCTTTCTCTACATATATAAATTTTTTTTTCTTTTTCTTTTCTTCTTTCTCCTTTTTTTTTCTCTCTTTTTTTTTTTCAAAAAAAGGAAATATCAAAAGATAAGAATGAAAAATATTATTATTATTATTATTACATCAATTATTATTTATATCAAAAAAATTTTAGCAAAATATTTAATTAGATGGAAATATAATAAAATATTAATACAGTAATTTTTGAAAAGCAGTTATGACACTCTACCCACCTTACAAAAATTTCGTCCTCGAAATTTAAATTTAAGGATAAGTTTCTCAAAACAAATATAAAGAGAAGCAAAATGTTCTACCCACCTTACAGAATTAGAGTAGTAATTTATTAAACAGGTAAACAAAATATCTCGAAATATAGTTATCAAAACTTCACGGAAATAAGAACAATCCTAAAATAATAGAAATCACCAAGATTTTTGAAATTCCATAAAACCAAATAGAATTGGTCAGATACCATGTTGTTTCAAATCATAACCATGTATGATCCTTGAATTCAAAATCATATTTCTTATTCTCATTTTCTGACGTGATATAGTAATCTAGTGCCTCGCCATCGCGCGTATGGCTGCAATCAAGATACCGTTTCACTATCAGGATTCATGGCTGCAGCTTTTGCTACTACGTCAATGATATCCATAAAATGATTAGGGAATATGACTGTGAAGTAACCATACATGTCAGGAAAAATCCAATCAATTCGAAATCAAATTCAAATAGAAATTCAATTCAAGTTGCAATATCATCAATATCACTTATACAAAATATTAAAACTCAGAAATGATCTCAAAGATTTTGTTATTAGGGAAATAGAAGTCTCATCTCAAATTTTCAAATTAATGGTTTCAAAATTCAAAATGAGAAATATGAAATCATAATCTAAATGTCAAATTCCTTGAAATCAAACACAGAATCATTATCTCGGGCGCAAAATCTTGTGAATTCATGTATTCGATAATGTTGTGCCTCGCCAGCATAGGTGGCTGCACAACTTCTCTTTCCATGATAACAAAAGAACATTCGACTCAAGGCACGACAAGTATTCATTCGTATAAATCCATCCACAATATCCTGGTCAAAGCATTACCTCATAGAATAGAATCAAATGAGTAAATGAGCATGTATATTAGAGAAGGGACAATTACTGAAATTAGGAATGCTATGGAAAGATAGGATTGAATGAAAAGATTGAGGATATGATCTAAATTTTCAAATAATATTGGGGATAACGCAGAAAATAGTCGAATGGGAGAGATAGGTGAATAATAGAGAATTCAACAGATGAAGGAGAACGGTTAGAGACTCAAACAGTGATAAGTTTAAGAGGTTAAGGAATAAGAAACTAAATTCTTAACCAATTATTTACATAGTACTATGTACAACAATCATTATACAATCACTTAGACAAGCTATTGCTAGTACTAACTTATCCAATATTCATTAAGGAGATACATATATATATATATATTCTTACCCCTCACTATCTAAGTAATGGTTCAAAAAATATTTGAATTCCTGGTTTACTAGAGATACCCATACTCAGCCCAAGATCCTTAAGGAATTTCTAGATCCTTAATAGCTCAAATAAGAGTGCTAGTCAAATTCTCAAATACATACTAATCCGGCCTAGAAGGTCATGTCTGCCCTTGTGCTACCCATAACCAAGTAAGGATACTTAATGGTTCATACTTGCTATAGGAATTTTATATACCAAGAATATAGTCTAACATACACCAATCAAATTGGTATTCTCTGTTCTAAGGTTCCTTAAGACATTCCTTAAAGTCTATGCCTTAGCCCATAGGATTCCAAAAATCTTGACCTACCGTCATGTCTTATCCTGCATAGGTTTCCCTAGAAGATTGGTAGGTTCCTCATCCTTAAGCTTTCGGTTTTGTAAAACCTGCAACCTATTTTAGGTCCTTTAACCTTGGGATCCAATACGGAAATCAAAGTTCTCCGTCTAAGTCTAGAACCTACGTCTTATCTAAACCTATGGTTCATCCAAGATTTTCCATTCTTGCTGACCTGCATGGGCCACCACTAAAAGACGTATCACGTCCCGCTTCCCATATTTGAAACGGTGACGCCATAACACATCTCCAGGCTACGTGCCGAAACCGCGATTGTCGCCTGTAATCCTCAGCAAGAATGGAAAATACAGGAAATTTGCATGGTATTAAAAATATAGTGTAGCTATATTACAGGAAACTTTTCTAACAATACTATTACAGACGATTACAAAAGTAAATTTGTAAGATACTACGATACTGCTGGCCATAATTGTAGATAGTCCAGACAGTTTACTCCTCGTTGTAGAGCGGCGATACTTCGGCGGAGGCATCTTCTTCTTCACCTAGTGAACAAATACTAGGTCGTTTAGAAAACGACAAGCAAGTCCTCGGCCAAGAACGGTAAAAGGTTAAACAAAATAATGAAGATGTAGTTTTAAAAGAAGAGACATGGTATACTAAATTGCACTACTATATATATATATACTTTAGTAAAACCTAAATAAGGATCAATGTCCTACTCCATGAATAATAAGATTTTCGAGCTTCCCTTGAGCTTTTAATAGGAATTGCTTCCCTTGAGCAATTAATGACACTGCCTACTTATGATAGACAGCATTGTTTTCTGGAGTAAGACTTGAAGATATGCAGTTTTGAGAACAATGCTCCGAATAATCCTCTAAATATTTCCCGTGAACAATCCCGTTAACCTGGGATCAGGTTGTAATTTTCGAGCCTCCCTCGGGCTAAAAGGACATCTATTGATGTTACTGTCAAATAGATGAAATTGATTCACGAGCCTCCCTTGGGCTAGTACACCCTAGTCGCAACTAGATGTACTGATTCACGAGATTCACGAATTGCTGATCAGCTTTTTGTTGTTATTTATGTTACGGGATATCTAGGGATATTCAGTTGTTCTCCCCTCCCAGATGCATCCTAAATTCAGAAATTTCAAAAAATTTCCGAAGGTCTGAAATTTGTCTATCTCCTAAATTTCTCAAAAATTTCGGCAGAGTCTCCTTTGTATGTAGGAGCCCCGAAAATTTACAAGAAACAATTATATATAATGAAAGAAAATATGGGCTCGCCGACCCCTTCGGTGGAGCAACTCTCAACACCGGAACCACGCAAGTAAGTATTGGGTTCGCCGACCCCTTCGGTGGAGCAACTCTCAACACCGGAACCACGCAGGGAATAAAAGTACAAAAGGAATTGGAGATTTATACCTGAGCAAGCATTGATTACCTTTCCTTTAGCAACAGATCAATTTGCGGCTTGCTATTAGCTTTGCAATTTGTCGCATAGAGCAAAATTTTTCCAACTATGCAAGACTTTATATAACTATATGTGTACAGGTATGTATATGTATATATGTATGTATATATATATATAGGTAGATATATATATATATAAAGAGAGAGATGTATATATATGTATGTATGTATATATATATATATATATATGTATGTAGATATATATATATATGTATGTATATATATATGTATGTAGATATAGTACATATATATATGTATATGTATGTATATATATATATATATAGTATGACGGAATTTAAACCAAATGAAATTCTTCCATAATAAATGCATGAAGCAGGAGAAAATGAAAGAAATAAACGGAAATTATTTCTAACTTTAAATATACACCAAATTGAGTAACTGTGTAGTGAGTAGAGAGAAGCATGGTCCTTTTTACCTTTCCGGCGTACAGTCCAGTTGTTCAGTTCCAAAATTCTTATGACAACTTACCATGGGAGAGTCCCGTATGTTCATTTGTGTTTGTTTTGTTCATGGAGAGTCCAATAGTTCATGTCCATAAATCGCAAGTCCAAAGTCCGTGTTCAAAATTGATTTCTCTACTTGTGTCTACTCGATTATTCACTTGTTCGAAATATCATACCATAAATATTTAATACTTTTGTTTATGTCAAATTAAGTATTTACTAGAAATTAGAATTTGCAACAGTTTAATATATCATGACTTAATTTAAGTATTATTAAATTCAGAATTTAACTAAACAAAAATTCAGAAATATTATTCTTAACTTACATTTCCAAATCTTATGATATGAATTTTCAGATTTTTTTTGAAGATTAAACCATATACTTCAATTTTCTGGTATTACCAAATTATTTATGACACTACAATTTCAGAATTTTAGCATGAAAATAAAAGAATAAATATAAATTTCATTAACCTAGATGGAAGAACTTGAGAAGAAGAAGGAGGTGAGGACTTGCTTCCAAGTATTACTCCAACCTCTTTAATGCTTATGATTCCAAAATTTACTTAGATGAACAATTAAGAATTTTCAAGAGAAGAAGGAAGGAAAAGAGGACTTGCCTTGGGTTTGAGATGATTTATGCTTCTCTTCACAATTTCCTAGTTCAAATCCAATAACAAAACAATTCTTTATTAGAAATCCTAGGTTTGAAGTGAGAGGGAAAAGAAATTGGGGAAGAAAAGTGGGAGAGTTTACCTAGGGTTTCTTGAAGTAGAGGAGGAAGGAGATGAAGATGATGGAGTGGAGGATGAGGAGGTGACCGGGAGGGGCGGGCGGCCGGCGGCAGGCGTCGGGCGGCGGCGCAGGCGGGCGGCGGCGGCGCCGGCAGTGCGCCAGCGGCGGCAGCGCGCAATAGCGCAGTAACAGTAGCAGCAGTAGCAATAGTGAAGAAGGAAAGGAGGAGAAGAGGAAGAGTGAAGGAGAGATGGAGAGGAATAGGAAGATGAGAGTGAGAGGGAGAGATTTATAGAGAGAGGGAGAGAGTTCGGGAGAGTGAGGGAGAGAACCGAGAGAGAGTGAGAGAGAGAGAGATAGTCCGAAAGAGAGAGAGAGAGAAGCTTCGGGAGAGGGAGAGAGGGGTGCGGGTGAGGGGCTGTCCCCCCCCTCTCTCTTTCTCTACATATATAAATTTTTTTTTTTCTTTTCTTCTTTCTCCTTTTTTTTTTCTCTCTTTTTTTTTTCAAAAAAAGGAAATATCAAAAGATAAGAATGAAAAATATTATTATTATTATTATTACATCAATTATTATTTATATCAAAAAAATTTTAGCAAAATATTTAATTAGATGGAAATATAATAAAATATTAATACAGTAATTTTTGAAAAGCAGTTATGACATTCTGGTTCTGGGGCGTGATACTATTGATCAAAGTAAATTAGTAGCAAATAAAATTTCAATAAAACTTAAGACAAACATTATTAAATAATTATACCTGGATTATACTTGTCATCATTGTTTGTACATCCTTTTAGTGCTAAGGCTCTTCCAAATGAACCCTCTCTCATCTTGTATCTTCCTAGCTCTTCATTCATGATTCGATCTTGCATGTCCAAATCGTCGGAGAAGAAAGTCTCAACACATTGTATAAGACCATCATTAAGTGTTGGATCATCAAAGCTACTAGTATCCTTATATGCATAATAAGGATTCAGTAAGTAGTCCGCCATGTGCAAGGGGCTATCAAGACGGCCGGTGGCTTTTGAATCGATGATTTCAATGATCGGCCTATAGCTCATCTCATTGTTTTGAAACACAATCTTTACTTGTTCTCTTACTTGCTTGAGCTCCCCGTAAATAAAACCCATTGATGGCTTCTTATCTCCATCGGTCAATCTAAGTAACCCGACTAATGGAGCAAACAATCGCAAGCATAGTGCTACACCAGACCAAAAGCTTGCACTTACCACAATGGCATAGGCTTTCTTTTCTTTTGCGGTACCATGACACAATTTACTTGATTTCCAATCAGAAGAACCCACTATTGCATAAAATTGATGCTTCTTCTCAAACATACTTTGCAAAGTCAAGAATGCCGTTGCAAATCGAGTCACACCCGGTCTCACTATGTCACGTCTTTTTGTATATTTTTTCATCATAGCCAATATCCTATGATGAGAATAAATGAACACTGTGAATGTCTTTGCTTTGTCGATCACATCTCTGAACTTCAGAATTTTAGCAATCCCTTCAAGCATAAGATCTATTGTGTGAGTGGCACACGAGGTCCAGAAAATAATAGGCCTCTTCTCCTTCAATAACTTGGCAGCCGCCAATTTCTTCAATGCACTTGTCAACATAATGGAATATATATTATCCAGTGTGTGCATCTATTGAAGCTTCTTGTGAAGAATAAAAACTTGTACCTTAAGCAAAAAATATATGAATTTTACCATTAGGCAAAAAATATATGAATTTTACCATTAAGCAAAAAAAACATCATACCTTCAATACAATTGACGCACATGTTCATGATACTGCTCCTTTTACGGTCGGTCCAAGCGTCGGTCATAATTGAACAACCACTTTTAGTCCATTCTTCTTCATGCTTCTTGAGTGACTCTTTAGTTTTCTCCATCTCTTTCTTCAAAAGTGGTTCCCTCAACATATGTTGGCTTGGCTTCCGATAACCTGGACCGAATTGACCGACAGCTTCAATAAACCGATCAAAACTATCAAAGGTAATAGCATGGAAAGGTATGCCGGCCTCATACACCCACTTAGCCAAATATTGATGCACAGCTTTCGTCTTTTCTTTAAATAATGCCTCATTCATATTTTGTTGTCTTAGCCTCTTTGCCGGATTTACCCCACTATCGGGATTGATGGATGTAGCCCATTTGTCCATAGCTCCAAGAAAATGTGGTTTTTTTTTTGATCCCACAATTTCAATTTCTTCTTCTTCTTCATCTTGATCTTCAATTTGTACCTCTTCTCTTAAGCTTTCCTCTTGTTTTTTATTCTCCTTCTTCTTGACTTTGTTAGCTTCAATAGCCGTCTTGCATTTATCTTGATCTTCTTTCGTAGATCTCGGGCATGAAGCCACATTTTCCTTAATATGACCAATATGTTGTTTGATCCTATAAATTCCTCCAGAACAAATTTTGCCACATAATTTGCATTTTAATTTGTCTAGATTTGCAGGATCAACCAATGCACCGTACTCCCATCCAATATCAGTAGAGGAACGTCGAAGCACTGATGAACTTGAAACGTTGACATTGTCAGAGGATGCCGTATTAGATCCACTTCCAGACATTTTTCTGTTTCACGTAACACTAACTCACATATTAAACAAATTAAGTGTCTGTGTCTCACATATTAAACAAGTTAAAACATATTCAACTAAGTGTCTGTGTCATGTTGTCACGACCCGCACCCTGATTAGGGGTACGAGTACGTGGTTACGTCCAGCCTACGCCGCAGAATCGGCGGTAGAACGCTGTATAGGTCATCTACAAAAACTATACTAAACAGTATAAAGGTACCTGTACAGTATATATACTCCGAATAGAGGTGACATAGCAATACAGTCTCAATCACAAAGTAAAACTAAGGTAGATAGAACGGAAAGAAAATATGATAGATGAAAGCAGAAAATAAGTTCGAGATCCACACAAGCCCAAAGCTATACACAACACCACAGAGTCACAGAAAATAAATATAAGCTACTACAGTCTAAAACAAGAAGCTGGATCGCAGTCCAGGCAAGCCTAACTAAACTAACTACTCTGGGAGTGCAAAGTCTAGTGGCTCTACTAACAAGCCACGGTCTAGGTCTACTCCATCTGATTCGACCCCATAATAGGTCGAACAATCTGCCTCAAAATCATCTGTAATATATCAACGGTATCCTGTCAGGAAAATGAGCAAGTACAAACACCAACAGCAGTTCCATATGAATTGACAAATTCTATAAGAGACAGTGTAATGAAATACAAGACAAAATCAACAGAAAATATATATCAAGATGTGAGTACTGAATAGGACGACAATATATATATATATATATATATATATATATATATATATATATATATATATATATATATATATGACGACTTGGGAACAATTCGGAAGCCAAGTTACAACCCTTAAACCAAACGAGGACCGGGGTTGTAACCCTTCTCCCGAACAGAACTTAGCCTCCTACGATAATAAATATAAAAGGTGCCTTGAATTATTAGTGTGTTATATGATCGGCTTGGGAAAAATATGATCAGGCTTTCCATCCGACCGGCTATGAACAATGTATACAATAGAACGGTAAGGCCGGTCACCATGGAAAGCTATGAACGATGTAGGGTAAGGCTTTACCCGTCGTGAGGCGAGGGTATAGCTATGAACAATGTGTACAATAGAACAATATGGGAATTTGATCACACAACCACTAATAACTCTCCCATCCCCGAATAGTATAATGGATCTGGACATGACACGTCATGATACGGGATTCCATAAGAGGGTAGCAAGTCCCCTTTGGAATCGGTATCTATACCAATACATGGAAATAAGACAGAATATGTACCAATATACCATGAAAATCTAGGAACAACATCCCATGTCATGATCCAACATATACCAGTCCGTGAACTATCGTGACTAGAAATCGAGTAAGACACTACAACTGAATCGGATATAGCAGATATCAAGACAATAAAAACTATCAGTAAATGTACTCGCCTGCGGTCCTGAGATGATAAGGTGAACAGATGCTCAGAGTAATCACAGACCTAAAGATGAGATATCATAAGTCAAAACAGGGTTTAATAATGAAAGGGAAGCTAATCAAATCATGATATGCAAGTCTAAGTCAAACTAGGTCAAACTAGGTCATACTGAGCCAAACTAGAACAAACAAGGTCACAGGAAGTCAATCCAAGTCAAACTAGGTCAATATGGGTCAAAGGTTGACTTACAGTTGACTTTTAGTTAACTGGTCAACTCTGGTCAACTCTAGGTCAACCCTAGGTCAAACTAGGCAAATATTGACTAACAGTTGACTTTCAGTCAACTGGTCAACTCTGATTTGGTTTTGGGTCAATTCTAGGTAAAGTGTTGACTCGTAGTTGACTTTGGTCGAAAAGTCAACTCTTGGTCAACGGGGGTCAAAACTAGACTAAACTACCCTTATCTAACCATTACCTACCAAGACAATCCATTTCTAACCCCATCTTAACAATCAAAACCCCTTCTTAGACTTTACCCCAAAATCCTACTTTTACCCTCTAAGATACTGATTTGTATCTTAGGATACCCACTCATGTACATCCTAAGATAACTAATGTAGATACTAGTAAGATACCAACCTATATCTTATCCCAAGATACCATATACCTTAGTCCTATTGATATCCTAATATCAATACCTTAGTTGAAAATCCAATACCTTAGTCTAGGTATAAATACCTTAACTACCAAGATACCAATCTTAGATATCTAATATCTATCATAAGCTACTAGCTAACCAATAACTTAGATTTCTAACTTTAGTTATCTAGGTAAATCCAATACCTTACCTTGTAATAAGGTAAACCCATTACCTTAAGGTAAGATAAACCATTACCTTGCTTGGAAACTAAAATCTTAACCTCTAATACTAATATCTTAAATATCTAGCCTCTAACCATTCACCCTAATTATTAGATAGACAATACCTTAGTAGCTAATACCTTAGTATAAAGTAAACCCCCTCTACCTTGTAGGTAAGTCCCCTTTACCTTGTAGGTAAATACATTACCTTAAGGTACTAGGCAAATACCCAAAATATCTAAGATACCACTATGGTATCTCAAGATATCACTCCATATCCTAACTTATACCTCTAATATAAGATACTAATCAATTCTAACATATAACTTCTAACCATCTATTCTAACTTAGAAACCTAACACAACTAATATCTACTAACTAATATCTAACCATAACATATATGTATATATATCAATCTCTAACTCTAACCAACTAACATATGTCATCTCTAACTAACTATAACATAGACTAACACAACTAATTATCTAACTTATACAAGCTATCACTATCTAACTTCTAAGATATCTCTAACCTCTACATAGATTCTATCATAACCACTAAAATACTAACATATCCATACATACAATATTTAAATTCTTCTCCACTCCAATACTAACACACACACAACACATATACCAAATCCACCACCATTTTCTTCTAACACACCTACACACATCTATATACAAACACACTACTACTCAACCAAAACACAATCACTCAACAAACCACACTAGCCTCAAGTTAAATAGGATGGCATGATCCTTCCAACTCTCTCACCTTCACAATACACATACTACACTACCATCTATACAATATCAAACACACACTAGCACATATCCTCTATCAATCTCATTTCTCTCCACTAACCACACACATCCTTATCTCATTCAAACACACACACTATACTAACATATATTACATAACAATAATATAATATCTATATATATATGTACTATATCATACATATTCTTGACAACCTATGATACCTATATTTATATGATATCCATACTAGGCTCATAGGTTACACAAAATGCCTACGTCGCATAGTCACTCTTCTACTTAAAATCAATACTGTACCAATTGGGCCTTCACTAAATTCTAGGATTAAAGTATGTTGTATCTCTTCGTGTTAGCTTTCCGAAACTTCAAACGGATCACATTTTCGTGTCCGGAAGCTCCCGGAATCGCAAAAACACCGAAACGCATTCGTCTTTCGTACAGCTGACACTCAAACAATTCTACAAAAAGTTCTAGAACGAATTTGGCCTATTAATATATATATATATTTGGAAAGCTAACTTCGATATGGCTCTTTTAAAAAAAACGGGAGGTTAATTGGAGTTCTGAGCTAAAAGTTATGGTATTTCTAAGTTGCTCTGGCTACTAAAAACGTGGATAAAAAATTATGACGAATTTGGGTTGTTTTGAACAAAAGAAACACATGTAGGCCAAGATACTTGGATACCAACATAGCTATCTAAATAAAACTTATTCTAACCATCCTAACTAAGATCAATCCACTCTCTAACCATCCTAAAACTAAAATTAAACCACAAATAGCCTATTTGCATAAACACAAACACATGGGGTGTCCTATATTGGAAACTCCACAAGTAGGACACCAAACCTATTCAAATTTCCTAAAGAGGACTCCAAAGAGCCTCAAATTAAAATCTAATGGTTGTACATGCATGGGGGTGGATCCTATGGATTCAAATCTAACTAAAATGCAAGAAAAATTAAAATAGAGAGATGGTTATACCTATTGGAAGTGGGATCCCAATGATACACTCAAAGGACACGGTTTCGACACGAAAGCTCCTCCAAATGGACACCCTTCCTTGCTCCCAATCCTTGCTAGCACCTCCTCCTTGGTTGAATGAGAAAAAATGGTGAAAGATTGGAAGAAGAATGGAGGGATTTGGAGATCAAAATCAAGAGGGAAGCTCTCAAGTTTGAAGAAGAACAAATTTGGAGAAAAAAGAGGCAAGTGTGAAATAAAAGAGAGAGACACCTCTCCCCCTATAGGTGGCTGTCCATAATGCCCTAATGGGCCTATGTAAAATGTCCAAGATGCCCCTACAAGTCTCCTTTGGGTTAAATTAAGTCATGACAAGGTTTGTGGTCAAAAAGGTCAAGTTTAAGTCTCTAATTTAACCATTCTAAGCAAGTGAAATTAGTCTAAGGACACTAACTTATTTAGTGGGATTTGTGGGCCATGACTAACTAATCTTGGGATCCCGTCTAGAGTCTAAGCTACCCGGGTCACTAACACAAGTCGAAACGAAACGAAACTCATACCCGACTAAACAAATCCTGTAAAATCAATATTAAAATATAAAAATTTCTAAAATATTAAAATATGAAAAATGACCAAAATTACAATACATCAATTTAAATATTATTAAAATAATCTAAAATTCACCAATTAATCAAAATCCTAAATAATTCAAAAGACACAAAATAACCAAAATATCCTTAGCCAAAAAAGTGGTAATTAGCTAAACTAATCACATGGGTTAGGCCTCCATGGTCATGATTAGTCTATAGGCTAAGCAGCTCTAAGGTTACACTAGCCAAAGAACAAAATCACAAAACACTAATTTAATTATATTAAAATAATTAAAATTTATCAATAAATTAATAACATGATTTAAACCTATTATTAAATAATCAATTTTATAAAAGTTCAAAATTATCCTCATTTTAGAAAAGTGGTGGTTACAAATCTACCCTCCTTAGAAAAATTTTGTCCTCGAAATTAAGATGGCCATACTCCTTCTAGGTCAAATCCCCAACAATCAAGGTCAAGAAAACTATATCTAAAATATGCAAATTGTGGTCATACTGGTCGTGACATCACGGTCTTGATCAGGGTCACTATACTATCTATCACAGCACAAAACATCCTGACAGGTACTAATGGAATCACATAACAAGATGGAAAAAAAAACAGGAAGGAAAGACCTGCTAACCCGTCACCCATAGCGTCGGTCTACTCGACTGTCAGCGCAAAAGCCCTGCCCCTCTGGGGTATATCCCTCTGTTGGTACGGGGCACGGTGCTGCGCTACAGGTGGCCTAGCTCCCTCTATCTAATCCATCATACTCAAGTAATATCCATACTGATATTCTACTCCATTATACTAGGGCACCATCTATATGGTATCTATTCTGCAATCTGATAATCATACCTGTCTATCCAGAACCATGTTACCAGAATCTTTGTCACACCAGTAAGTATGGCTACGATAATCTATAGAGTCTGCAACTAATGTACATACCTCTAGAATTATGGTATTTAAAATTTTTGCATTGCCGCTAGCTTGGCTGCGAAAACATTAAATTCCCACACCCGAGAAATACATCCAAAATCAGACTCTATCTCATCGCCAAACCAGCTAATATGGCCGTAGAAGATTCTAAATTCCATGACTGAGGCAACCTAGCCCATAATGTTATCTTGGTAGAAAATCAAGTCAATAATGAATACCAAGAATCAAATTCAACGATGAACAAGGAAGTAGACAGAAACTGTCGGAAACGAATTTCGAGATAGTTTATAATAAGATTCTCAAGGGTCATCCCAAGAATTTTTTCAAGTAGTCCTAACTGTGATTGAGTAACCTTAGCCTGTAGCCTATATCTTCTAAACCTATAGCAGGCTCGTGGCAGCACTCTAAGTCAAGCACCACTACGATATCGCACTAATTGCGACTTCTGACCTGCATGGGCCACCACAAAAACGTGTCACGACCCGCACCCTGATTAGGGGTACGAGTACGTGGTTACGTCCAGCCTACGCCGCAAAATCGGCGGTAGAACGTTGTATAGGTCGTCTACAAAAACTACACTAAACAGTATAAAGGTACCTGTACAGTATATACACTCCGAATGGAGGTGACATAGCAATACAGTCTCAATCATAAAGTAAAACTAAGGTAGATAGAACGGAAAGAAAATATGATAGATGAAAGCAGAAAATAAGTTCGAGATCCACACAAGCCCAAAGCTATACACAACACCACAGAGTCACAGAAAATAAATATAAGCTACTACAGTCTAAAACAAGAAGCTGGATCGTAGTCCAGGCAAGCCTAACTAAACTAACTACTCTGGGAGTGCAAAGTCTAGTGGCTCTACTAACAAGCCACGGTCTAGGTCTACTCCATCTGACTCGACCCCATAATAGGTCGAACAATCTGCCTCAAAATCATCTGTAATATATCAACGGTATCCTGTCAGAAAAATGAGCAAGTACAAACACCAACAGCAGTTCCATATGAATTGACAAATTCTATAAGAGACAGTGTAATGAAATATAAGACAAAAACAACAGGAAATATATATCAAGATGTGAGTACTGAATAGGACGACAATATATATATATAGGACGACTTAGGAACTATTCGGAAGCCGAGTTACAACCCTTAAACCAAACAAGGACCGGGGTTGTAACCCTTCTCCCGAACAGAACTTAGCCTCCTACGATAATAAATATAAAAGGTGTCTTAAATTATTAGTGTGTTATGTGATCGGCTTGGGAAAAATATGATCATGCTTTCCATCCGACCGGCTACGAACAATGTGTACAATAGAGCAGTAAGGCCGGTCACCATGGAAAGCTATGAACGATGTAGGATAAGGCTTTACCCGTCGTGAGGCGAGGGTATAGCTATGAATAATGTGTACAATAGAACAATGTAGGAATTTGATCACACAACCACTAATAACTCCCCCATTCCCGAATAGTATAATGGATCTGGACATGACACGTCATGACATGGAATTCCATAAGAGGATAACAAGTCCCCTTTGGAATCGGTGTCTATACCAATACATGAAAATAAGACAGAATATGTACCAATACACCATAAAAATCTAGGAACAACATCCCATGTCATGATCCAACATATACCAGTCCGTGAACTATCGTGACTAGAAATCGAGTAAGACACTACAACTGAATTGGATATAGCAGATATCAAGACAATGAAAACTATCAGTGAATGTACTCGCCTGCGGTTCTGAACTGATAAGGTGAACAGATGCTCAGAGTAATCACAGACCTAAAGATGAGATATCATAAGTCAAAATAGGGTTTAATAATGAAAGGAAAGCTAATCAAATTATGATATGCAAGTCTAAGTCAAACTAGGTCAAACTAGGTCAAACTAGGTCATACTGAGCCAAACTAGAACAAACAAGGTCACAGGAAGTCAATCCAAGTCAAACTAGGTCAATATGGGTCAAAGGTTAACTTACAGTTGACTTTTGGTTAACTGGTCAACTCTGGTCAACTCTAGGTCAATCCTAGGTCAAACTAGGCAAATATTGACTAACAGTTGACTTTCAGTCAACTGGTCAACTCTGGTTTGGTTTTGGGTCAATTCTAGGTAAAGTGTTGACTCGTAGTTGACTTTGGTCGAAAAGTCAACTCTTGGTCAACGGGGGTCAAAACTAGACTAAACTACCCTTATCTAACCATTACCTACCAAGACAACCCATTTCTAACCCCATCTTAACAATCAAAACCCCTTCTTAGACTTTACCCCAAAATCCTACTTTTACCCTCTAAGATACTGATTTGTATCTTAGGATACCCACTCATCTACATCCTAAGATAACTAATGTAGATACTAGTAAGATACCAACCTATATCTTATCCCAAGATACCATATACCTTAGTCCTATTGATATCCTAATATCAATACCTTAGTTGAAAACCCAATACCTTAGTCTAGGTATAAATACCTTAACTACCAAGATACCAATCTTAGATATCTAATATCTATCATAAGCTACTAGCTAACCAATAACTTAGATTTCTAACCTTAGTTATCTAGGTAAACCCAATACCTTACCTTGTAATAAGGTAAACCCATTACCTTAAGGTAAGATAAACCATTACCTTGCTTGGAAACTAAAATCTTAACCTCTAATACTAATACCTTAAATATCTAGCCTCTAACCATTCACCCTAATTATTAGATAGACAATACCTTAGTAGCTAATACCTTAGTATAAAGTAAACCCCCTCTACCTTGTAGGTAAGTCCCCTTTACCTTGTAGGTAAATACATTACCTTAAGGTACTAGACAAATACCCAAAATATCTAAGATACCACTATGGTATCTCAAGAAATCACTCTATATCCTAACTTATACCTCTAATATAAGATACTAATCAACTCTAACATATAACTTCTAACCATCTATTCTAACTTAGAAACCTAACACAACTAACATCTACTAACTAATATCTAACCATAACATATATGTATATATATATATATATATATATATATATATATATATATATATATATATATATATATATATATATATATATATATATATATATCCATCTCTAACTCTAACCAACTAACATATGTCATCTCTAACTAATAATAACATAGACTAACACAACTAATTATCTAACTTATACAAGCTATCACTATCTAACTTCTAAGATATCTCTAACCTCTACATAGATTCTATCATAACCACTAACATACTAACATATCCATACATACAACATTTAAATTCTTCTCCACTCCAATACTAACACACATACAAACATATACCAAATCCACCACCCTTCTCTTCTAACACACCTACACACATCTATATACAAACACACTACTACTCAACCAAAACACAATCACTCAACAAACCACACTAGCCTCAAGTTAAATAGGATGGCATAATCCTCCCAACTCTCTCACCTTCACAACACACACACTATACTACCATCTATACAACATCAAACACACACTAGCACAAATCCTCTATCAATCTCACTTCTCTCCACTAACCACACACATCCTTATCTCATTCAAACACACACACTATACTAACACATATTATATAACAATAATATATATATATATATATATATATATATATATATATATATATATATATATATATATATATATACTATATCATACATATTCTTGACAACCTATGATACCTACATTCATATGATATCCATACTAGGCTCATAGGTTACACAAAATGCCTACGTCGCATAGTCACTCTTCTACTTAAAATCAATACTATACCAATTGGGCCTTCACTAAATTCTAGGATTAAAGTATGTTGTAGCTCTTCGTGTTAGCTTTCCGAAACTTCAAACGGATCGTATTTTCGTGTTCGGAAGCTCCCGGAATCGCGAAAACACCGAAACGCGTTCGTCTTTCGTACAACTGACACTCAAACAATTCTACAGAAAGTTCTAGAACGAATTTGACTATTAATATATATATATATATATTTGGAAAGCTAACTTCGATACGGTTCTTTTAAAAAAACGGGAGGTTAATTGGAGTTCTGAGCTAAAAGTTATGGTATTTCTAAGTTGCTCTGGCTACTAAAAACGTGGATAAAAAATTATGACGAATTTGGGTTGTTTTGAACAAAAGAAACACATGTAGGCCAAGATACTTGGATACCAACATAGCTATCTAAATAAAACTTATTCTAACCATCCTAACTAAGATCAATCCACTCTCTAACCGTCCTAAAACTGAAATTAAACCACAAATAGCCTATTTACATAAACACAAACACATGGGATGTCCTATATTGGAAACTCCACAAGTAGGACACCAAACCTATTCAAACTTCCTAAAGAGGACTCCAAAGAGCCTCAAATTAAAATCTAATGGTTGTACATGCATGGGGGTGGATCTTATGGATTCAAATCTAACTAAAATGTAAGAAAAATTGAAATAGAGAGATGGTTATACCTATTGGAAGTGGGATCCCAATGATACACTCAAAGGACACGATTTCGATACGAAAGCTCCTCCAAAATGGACACCCTTCCTTGCTCCCAATCCTTGCTAGCACCTCCTCCTTGGTTGAATGAGAAAAAATGGTGAAAGATTGGAAGAAGAATGGAGGGATTTGGAGATCAAAATCAAGAGGGAAGCTCTCAAGTTTGAAGAAGAACAAATTTGGAGAAAAAAGAGGCAAGTGTGAAATGAAAGAGAGAGACACCTCTCCCCCTATAGGTGGTTGTCCATAATGCCCTAATGGGCCTATATGAAATATCCAAGATGCCCCTACAAGTCTCCTTTGGGTCAACTTAAGTTATGACAAGGTTTGTGGTCAAAAAGGTCAAGTTTAAGTCTCTAATTTAACCATTCTAAGCAAGTGGAATTAGTCTAATGACACTAACTTAATTAGTGGGCCATGACTAACTAATCTTGGGATCCCGTCTAGAGTCTAAGCTACCCGGGTCACTAACACAAGTCGAAACGAAACGAAACTCAGACTCGACTAAACAAATCCCGTAAAATCAATATTAAAATATAAATTAAAATTTCTAAAATATTAAAATATGAAAAATGACCAAAATTATAATACATCAATTTAAATATTATTAAAATAATCTAAAATTCACCAATTAATCAAAATCCTAAATAATTCAAAAGTCACAAAATAACCAAAATACCCTTAGCCAAAAAAGTGGTAATTGGCTAAACTAATCATATGGGTTAGGCCTCCATGGTCATGGTTAGTCTATAGGCTAAGCAGCTCTAAGGTTACACTAGCCAAAGAACAAAATCACAAAACACTAATTTAATTATATTAAAATAATTAAAATTTATCAATAAATTAATAACATGATTTAAACCTATTATTAAATAATCAATTTTATAAAAGTTCAAAATTACCCTCATTTTAGAAAAGTGGTGGTTACACATGTATTTTTTTAAAACTAAGTCTCACATATTAAACTAAGTGCCATGTGTCTGTGTCTCACGTCTTTTTGTATATTTGGGTGGCAGCAGAAGTAGCTGAATATTTGCAACTAAAAAAAGAAAGAAGCAACAACAGCTCTGGAATAAAAAGCAGCTAAAAAAAAGCAACAGCAGTCTGGAATCAACAGCAGCTAAAAAAGAAGAATAAGCAACAGCAGCTCTGGAATCAACTTATCAACAACAGCTAAAAAAAGAAGAAGCAACAACAGCTAAAAAAGGAAGAAAAAAGGAAGCAACAACAGCTCTGGAATCGGCTGAAGGAGAAGCCAAAAAAAAGGAAGCAACAACAACAGCTAAGGGCCTCTGGCACCAAAAAAAAAGAGAGAAGAAGAATCGGCTGAAGAAGAAGAAGAGGAAGGAGAAGAATAAGATAGAGAAGAAGGAGAAAAAGAAGGAGGAGGTTACCTGGCAGTGCCGCTACTTCTTTTTTTCCTCTCGGCTAAAGAATCGGCTGTATGTGAAATCTGAAGTAAGACAAGAAAAAGAATCGGCTGCTGCTGCTGCTTTAGGTATGTTAAAATACGGGTCGGGTTAACGGGTATGGGTTATGTGACTCAATTTTTTTTCAAAAATCCCCAAGGCGGCCGCCTTCTTCTTCGAGCGCCTGCTCGTAGGCGGCCGCCTGGCACCGCCTGGCCGCCTCGATCCGCCTAGGCGGCCGCCTGGAAGCGCCTTTCTGTCCCGACCGCCTACAAGCCGCCTCCGGCAAAATATTGGGCAGCGGGTGGCCGCCTAGCGCCTAGACGGTGCCTAATCCCGACTTTTAGAATACTGGTATTATCCCGGGAAGGCAAATGTCGTTGCAGACGCTTTGAGCAGGAGACCCGGAGTCTATTTTTTGACGGAGCAGCGTCACCTTCGGGAAGATCTTCAGGAGATGGACATTGAGGTAATGCTATCCGATGAGACAGCTTTGATGGCAGGCTTGCAGGTGCAGTCTACCATTTTGGAGAGGATCAGAGCAGCTCAGTCAGGGGATACCAGGCTTCAGCAGCTCAAAGCAGAGTGTGTGGCAGGGCGCAGAGGAGAGTTGTGCATCCATGAGGATGGGACACTCCGATTTAGGAGTCGTCTTTGTGTGCCGAGTGGAGATATTCAACAGGAGATTATGTCAGAGGCCTACAGTTCTTAGTATTCTGTTCATCCAGGAGGGACGCAGATGTACCGAGATATTCGTCAGCATTTCTGGTGGAATGGTATGAAGAGGGAGATAACTCGGTTTGTCTCTCGATGCTTAGTTTTCCAGCAGGTCAAGGCTGAGCACCAGAGACCGGCCGGACTTCTTCAGCCTTTACCGATTCCAGAGTGGAAGTGGGATCATATTACTATAGACTTCTTGGCTGGTCTTTATAGAACTCCGACTGGTAGAGATGCCATTTGGGTTATAGTGGATCGACTCACGAAGGTTGTCCATTTTTTACCTTTCAGAGTTGGTCAGTCTATAGAGCAGTTGGCCGAGCTATACATGAGGCAGATTGTCAGATTGCATGGGGTGCCAGTTAACATAGTCTCAGATCGGGATTCCAGATTCATTTCTCATTTTTGGCAGAGTCTTCAGCAGAGTTTGGGTACCCGTTTGAGTTTCAGTTCAGCATACCATCCTCAGACAGATGGTCAGTCGGAGCGTACGATTCAGCCTTTGGAGGATATGCTTCGATCGTACACTCTTGACTTCAGTGGTTCTTGGGAGGATCACTTTTATCTGGTGGAGTTCTCTTACAACAACAGCTTCCAGGCGATCATTCAGATGGCACCTTTCGAGGCTTTGTATGGTAGGAGATGTAGGTCACCCCTAGCTTGGGATGATATTGGAGAGAGGCAGATGCTTGGTCCAGAGATGATTGCTCAGTCAATTGGAGTAGTCAGACAGGTCAGAGAGCATCTCAGAGTAGCTCAGGATCGACAACGTCACTGGGCAGATCAGCATCGACGTCATCTTGAGTTCTCTGTCGGCGATCACATATTTTTACGAATTTTGCCTACCCGTGGTGTCATCAGGTTTGGTGTACGGGGAAAGCTTAGTCCTAGATTTATTGGACCGTTCGATATTCTCGAACGAGTAGGAGATGTATCATATCGTCTTGCTCTTCCACCATCGCTACGTGAGGTACATGACGTGTTTCACGTATCTTAGTTGCGTCGGTATGTTCCGGATTCGTGCCATATCCTAGGTCATTCCGAGCTGTTCGTTGGTACCGACCTATCGTATGAGGAGATGCCCGTATCTATTTTGGACCGGAGGGAGAAGATTCTCAAAAACTGGACTATCCGATTAGTTCGTGTTTCCTGGGATCATCACTCACCGGACGAGTCGACTTGGGAGCGCGAGGATGATATCCGAGCTCGTTACCCGTATCTGTTTGACTCATGAGGTATACTTATTCGTATATCTATAATTCTACCTTTTGTTTGAATGTGATTGTAGGAAAATATGATGTTGCTTCGGTATGTTTAATTGCTTTTTGAATTTCTTGTACATTACCCTAGATGGATTTCATGATTTATGAGTTTCCTATCTTGATCTTGATAACATGTTTCTCGAATTTTTGCTTGCTTTTAATTATCTTTAGGAAATTCCAAGGACAAAATTTTTCTAAGGAGGGGAGAGTTGTGAGACTCGTCTCACAGTATTTGTATTTGAATATAGATACGTAATTTATACCGTATTCTGTATTTTCTTGGATTCCGAAGAACCGGGAGAAAATTTAATTTTTGAGACTTTTTTGTGAGACCGGCATACTGCCGGCATACTGATCTATTCCGACGGAATGTCGTTCGGACATGATTTTCACTTTAGAGATATTTTTGTTTAGATATTTTCATGAATAGTGTTTAGATATTTTGATGAATAGTGTTGATATATTCTATTATCCATTGGTTTTTTGGTTTTCTTCTGAACTGTTGAGATTAATTCTGATCGGGTCGAGGATCGCGATCGGACGGTCATAATTAATTCACCTTCTATATATATATATATGATTTGATTTCCTTTCATTTTCTCTTTTTACTTTTTCTCTCCACTCTTTATTTCTGCTCGTTTCTACTCCGTATTTCTCGGGAGCTTGGAGCTTGGTCTTGAGACCTTAGAGTGTGGTTTCTGAACCCCTCTTGATGGTGGATTTGAAGTTTAGGCTTGGAGCTTTATTAGGCAAGTACATCTTGCCAAATTACTGGAGGTCCTTATTTGTAATGCCTGTAGTTCGTATTACGTATTTTTGGAATACGTGTACGTATTTATTCTTGTATTGCATGATTTTCTTGCTTAATTTCCTCCCTGGGCTTGGTTTATTCTTGGTTTGGGTCGGCTTGGTTCGGTTTGGGATTGCTCTTGGTTCATCATGAACCAAGGGGTGAACTCCCTACCTACCACCACCACTCATATTTATTACCTATTCTTCTTCTCTCTCTTCATTAATCTCTTCTTCTTCTTCCATTACTTCCTTACCTACCAAAGAGAGAGAGAAGAGAGAGGTCTAGGCAAGTGCAACTTGCTTCCACAGGAGAGCCCATTTTTATTGTTCCATTAGCTTCTCCTCATGTTTCTAAGACACATTAGAACTTGTCATTTTCCATTTTGAGGCTTTAATTTTTGTAGATCTAGAAATTAGTTATTTTTGGATTTTGGTGGTTTTGATCTATCAAACTTCTTTGTTTTCAAGTTTTGATGGTTCCATATTGTAGAGAATTTTATTCTACCCAATTTTGACCTTTGAAAAGTTAGATTTGGACTTATTTTGACCAAGTTATGGACTTTTGAAGCTTTGGGTTCAACCATGGAGTTCTTGCTGATTTGGAGAAGACAGTGAGCAGTGCGCGAGCTTTTTAGCTTGCGTCACTGAGCTGCGCGCGCTCTTTAGCGCAGCGTAGTCTGACTCATATGCTGCCTTTTGGAGGCGTATGTCTTGCATACGCTGCCTTGACAAGGAGTCGTGTGGACCTCATACGCTGCCTTGAAGAGGAGTCGTATGGAGTCCATACGCTGCCTTTTGGAGGCGTATGTCTTACGTAGCCTGACCTGAGCGTAGCTTGACCTGAGTGTAGCCTGACTTGAGCGTAGCCTGACCTGAGCGTAGCCTGACCTGAGCGTAGCCTGACCTGAGCGTAGCCTGACCTGAGCGTAGCCTGACTTGAGCGTAGCCTGACCTGAGCGTAGCCTGACCTGAGCGTAGCCTGACCTGAGCGTAGCCTGACCTGAGCGTAGCCTGACCTGAGCGTAGCCTGACTTGAGCGTAGCCTGACCTGAGCGTAGCCTGACTTGAGCGTAGCCTGACCTGAGCGCAGCCTGACTTGAGCGCAGTCTGACTCAGGCGCAACCTGATGTTTAGGCGCAACTGGACCTGACCCTACGTACCCTGGATCTTCTATAGCCCTGTATATTGATATTTTATTAGATATTTAACGTCCATTTTATATCCTTACGCCTTTTCGTCGTGAACTTGATAATCACGAATTTACTTAATTTGTTTGGAATTGATAATTGAGCATGACGTGATAGTGACCCGTAGTGGTGCACTCCTGACATAATAACCTGACATGACCTGATATTGGCCCGTCGTGGCGCACTCCTGACAAGTACACTTGGCATGATAACCTGACATGATTATCTCGAATAGCTGTTGCGACGGCTACCTGACATGACATGACCTGTATAATTAATCTGGACACCGTAGGCGATTGTGTTTGTATAAATAAACCAGTCCTGTCTTGCATCATGTCTAGGACAGGGACTCCTGAGTACCACGGGAGTACCTACTAAAATGGACTAAGGCTAATAACTAGATTAATACATTAGTCATGACGAGATTTCCCAGCTACAGGCAATCCCGTTACCTGGGCACGCCTTGGGATCTGTAGCCTGCCGTCGAGTAGGGCACATTTCCAGCACACTGTCATGTGTTGCACCCTTCAAGCTACCTAAGGGTACATTCGTTTCCTGGACGATGTACCCACCTGAATTCAACTCTAATCTTTTAACCCGGGTAACCTGGATGGTCTGTAGGGCTTGTGGCTGTAGAATAATCTTACTGCATCTTGTTAGTAATTAGGCTTGTGACAACCCTAGTTAGTTAAAGTATCAAGCCGTAATTCTTGCTTGGCCGTGAAATGATTTGACGGAGTCTAACCAGTCTAGTCTTGCCCTGATCCTGTTCCAGATTATTGAATGACCAGAATGCTTGTATCTATTTTACCGATAAATGGTGAAAATTTCAAGTTCCGTTCAGACGAAGGGTTACAACCCCGGTCCTTGTTTGGTTTACAGGTTGTAACCTGGTTATCTGAACAGTTCAATGGTTATCTCGTCGTATATCATCCTGGTGTATTTTCTTTATTTCCAGTTTTTACTTTTATTTATATCTTGTGCTGATTGCTGGTTTTAGTTCTTAAGTGAAGCCTCCTTTGTGGCACTTGCTCTTTCTGGGGTCTGACCCAGCTGGTTTTGTGTGGCCAGATTTCGGAGCAGCTCCAGAGGATCTACCGACCTTCCTGCTAGATGGTGAACACTGAAGGAATCCTGGCAACGAGTGGGTTATTTTGGCTCTCCCACTCTATTGTAAAAATATTCTTTTGAGGCATTTAGCCGACGAGCACCTGTTTAGTTCGATTGCACTTACTTACTGTCAGCCTACGGGCTGTAACATGATTAACAGATCCTAGGGTTGATCATGTATGACTAAACTCTTGCTAGTCCTGATATTTCGTAACGACTAGCTTCATGATCAACTGAATATGTAAATGTTTGGGACGCCTTACTATTGTATATTTAATGATCATACATCTTGTGACTTTTACTTACTTGCTTGTGATTGAGACACTAGGCTTGTTCATGACTTTAAGAGACTGTTGGCTTGTAGATAAACCCTCATGTATCTAGACAGCCGTGACCGTATAGCGAGATGGATTTCATTTCATATACGTAGCTGGCTATGTCTGCCCCCGCTCTCCAGTATTCTGGTTCTGGGGCGTGACATTATTGCTTTGTGGTGGTTTTTATTTTACGTTGCCTTGGTAGTTCAGTACTTTCTACTACTTGATTTACTAAATATGTTTCTCTCATGAAAATTGTCATTTTGTCCGTTCCAAAAATTTGGTCTGAGCTAGGCTTTCGTTATTTGCTATGTCCAGTTACTTTTCCTAGTAGGAAAACTCAGTATCGGAAACGATACCGGAGTGATTGCCATGAGACTTAGTATATATGCTAGGTACGAGCTTCCTCTAGTATTATTTTCATGGTTATACTGGTTTTAACAACTTTCGAGACGAGTTTTGGTTTCTGGGACTCGTTTCTAGCCTTTATTATTGCTTCTCGGCCAGAATCGGCATACCATCGGTATACCGATGTGTATCGACGGAATACCGATATTATGATATATGTTAACTTGAAAGTTGCTGTGAAGATAATCGGCATACCACCGGTATACCGATGTGTACCGTCGGAATTCCGATTGTGAGCCTATATTTTTACTTGAGAGTTACTGTGAAGATAATCGGCATACCGCCGGTATATCAATGTGTACCGCCGAAATTCTGTTCCAGTACCCAAGTTGTATAAACTCTGATTTTGATTTAAATTCCTGAATTCTTCTTACATATTGATCTAAAGTACATGCTATGCTAGTCTACTGTGTTGCTTTGTCGTGCTTGGTTGGACCCGGTACATGTTCATGTCTAGTTCCTTGACAGTGACCCATCGTGGTGCACTCTAGTACATGTTTTCTTTTCCTAGCTTGCTTGATAGTGGCCTGTCATGGCGCACTCTTAATTCCAGTACATGTCTAGCTCCTTGATAGTGGCTCATCGTAGCGCACTCTTGCCTTGATATTGTCATATCTTGCTGTGGCTTGTTGTAGTGCACAATCTTGTTTGCCTTGTCTAGTCTTGCATGTCTTATGTCTAGGATGGATTCTGCGGAATGCCACACCCGAAATCCTAATGAAAATGTTAGGAACTATACAACTAGCTTGATTATCTAGATCATTGGGAGGTGAGACTTTTCCGGTTACCTGCACCCCTTGTTTCCCGGTCTTATATATATCTACTAGGGATTTGGACTATCTGTCATGATGAGCACTCTTCCAGCACACCGTCGATTGGAGCACCTTTTTAGGACACATGTATCTTACTGCAGTGTGTCTGCTATAATTGTTTTTCTTTTGGCTTGGATCAATCGGGTAGTCTGCAGGGTAGGTAAATGGAATTGGATTTCTCAAACTTGCATATGTTAGTAATTAAGATTATGACAACCTTAGGTAGCTAAAGTATCAAGCCGTACTAATTGCTTGGCCGTGATTAATGGATGGAGTCCATTCCTGTCTAGTCTAGTTTTTCTCCAGTTTATCTTATTGCAGTACTTAGCTTCATGTTATTCCTTACGTACTATCCTTCCTTCTACATGCTCGGCTTCACCACATGATCACATGCCAGATTAGCATATATACACACTTGCTATCTTCCTTACATGTTTCCAATTTTCTTTTATATACACTGTGGTACAAAATTATTATTCTAGTCTCGTTTACTGCCTTATCTTAGATATATTATGAATTGCATGTTGGTTTTAGTTATAGTTTGGCTTCCTTGTGGTACTTGCTATTGGGGTTCTGACCCCATTGGTTTTGCATTGACCAGATTTAGTCGAGGAGCTCGAAGATCTTCCGGACCTTCCACTCGATGGTAACCACCCGGAGCACCAGGGGGCTTGAGTGGGTGTTCTTTCTCTTACTCACTCTTTTCTGTACATATTCTTTTGAGACGTTTAGCCACCGAGCACGTGTTTAGCTCGTGTTTTGGACATGACTTTTGGCCTACGGGCTTAGACATGATGATATATTTCTAGACTGCAGCTAGAGTTGATCATGTATAACTTAGTCTCGCTAGTCCTTTATTTTGTATTACTAGCTTCATGATCATATATTTATTATAGTTTGTGATGCTTTACTGTCTTATATGCCTGATGATCATATTCTTGTACCTTACTTTTTGCTTGAGACTGAGATTATCTAGGATTATGCGACCTATGATTGACTGTTGGTTTGTAGTAGTGATCCCCATCTATACAGCTTATACGTTGTTTCGGAGTACTGGAGTACTTTGGTATATGTAGCTGGCATGGTCCATCTTTACTTGTCAGTATTCTGGTTCTGGGGCGTGACAACTTGGGCAGAGTAGATCACCTTTATACTGGCACGTAGACTATCGACTTGCAGCCATAGTCTAGACGTTCCTACGATCGCATTGCTTATCATAGCATGCACGCCATACGATTTCAATGCAGGCCATACGGTTTATAGCACGGGTTAAGACACTCAAAGAATACAGTTGTTCAAGTTGAGCACGTACACTTTTCCACGGTTTCACAACCAATTTTAGTGATATGTTCCAACGGTCTCACAGTTGTCAACATAGTGTATGATACAGTCTATGGAACTCTATGGAACACGTTTTGTTCAAGTTGGGCTGGAAGGCTATGCAGTAGTCATTCCTAGGTTTCAAAGGTAAAATGGAAAGTTCAGTGACCGTTTGTCGCCGAGACGGTCTCTCGTTTGGGAATCTTTAACAAAGTATGAAAAATATGGTTTATGAGCACGATATGCAAAGGGTTTCAGTCGTACCACAAATTAGGCCACGCTTTTACGTGAGTCTAGATGTTCTCGTAGGTGCTTTGTCATGGGACAACTTGTGCACAAGGACGATGTTTCTTCGGACGACAACCTGGGACCACATGCCGATTCGGCCTTGGAGGAAACACGGTATAGCTGATGCTGGGTAGGCAACCAGGAATTCGATGGGCTTTCAGTGGGGCTCGCTACCTGCATTGATCGACCCGTCTCTCCTAGCTATGTCCAAGATGACTTAAATTGCCAGTGACATTTCATATAGACGAGTCGGTGTGCTGAGCGGCAGTCCGCATGTGCGGTGTCAGTTGAGTCACAAAAAGTATAAGCACGACATGGATGAGTCAAGATATGTGTGCACGGTTTGCAAAACAACTCTTAGAAGCCTATGATTTGGCTATGGCAGAGACACGTGTTTCGGCATGAGATGTGGCGTTGGATGTTGAGTCATTAACACAAGTTCATGAGTTCATGTTTGAGTCGTTTGAAATAGCAAGTAAAAGAGTATGATTCACGTTGCTGCGAAGCACGGACACGGTGTTGTACAAATGGGTTTTGTAGCACGGTCACAAGGATTTGGAGCACGATCACGTTAGTTGCAACATGAGTAGGCCGGAGTCTGTATTGGAATTGATCCTAAGGCAAGATTAGAAAGACCACAAAAAAAAATAAGTTACACTCACTAAAATAACGTGTTGGTTTTGTATGGGTGGGCGATGGACTCATTCACCAGTACAGTTGTGTACTGATACCCTACCAGTTTTCATGTGCAGGTTCAGGTATCAACATGCTCGGGGCGGAGCTCGTTTTGACGTGTCGAGACATGGAGTTCATTAGCGTTTCGAGACGTGCGGCTGCGTTGAAGTCTTCTCCTATATGGGACATAATGTATGAAAATCACCTTCTGAAGCATCCGCAAGTAGCATGTCTTTAACTTTGTATTGAGAGATGAAAGGGAGTTGAGTGATTGTAATCAGAGAGATTGTGAGCTTGAGTGATTGTAATCTTGGCCTCGTGCCTTTGTAATTCTGTCGATTATCAATAAAGAGTTGTCATTTTGTTTGAATACTTGTATTTTCTTCGTTATTCAATCCTTCTGCTTTGAGACTTCTGTACGACGACCCCGTCGCTTAGTCTGTAATCAGCAATTATGAAAATCGCCTTGTGCGAGCGCAATCTAGGCTCACGCGAGATCACGTCCTAGCATGGACAATCGGTTCTGCGGAACCGGGGTGTGACACTACCTACTCTGCTAATTTGTGCACTGACTCTTCATTATGCTATGCTATATCTACTCTCGAACCCCACCAAGTTTCAACGTCTTTCGTAGACGTTTGGTCCTCTGTTTTTGAACCCAAAGTAGGGTAAGTGGATTTTGAATTCTGAATTTTGAATTCCTCCGTCCGGACGTCGCCCCAACAATCTGTTCGATCTCGTCGCAAACTGTTCACACCAAAAGACGCGTAACGACGTTCTCAACGTGTGAGAATTGAAGGAATTCAAATTTGCTGATCGAGCGCTACAAATTTGGCCCGTATCCATCGATTTTCATCGTTTCATCATTTTGCAATTTTTCTAATTACCTTTTTTGTGCTCGTTAAATTGCAACGAAGCATGCTTCATTGATATTGCAACGTCGAAATACCCCTACAGTAGTATTTTCGTCCAGTACTATGATCGTGTTCCACGATAGTCATTTTTTAGGCTAGTTCATCTGTACTAATCTTTCTCGATGTTACTCGCAATGTGGAATTTGAAATTCGAATATGTAAGTTTCGTTTCACTCGTATCAACTTTTCTGAGGTGAGCAATCCTTTCATTTTCGATTTGAGGTTTTTTCTAACTTGGCATATTTTTCGGTGCAAGTGGGACTTGCCAATCAATCAATTTCAACAATTCTTGAGATCCGAAGCTCTGATTTCGCTTCTGCTAGTTCCGATAAGATCGTACTCCTATTTCGGAGTTATACAAACTCTTACTTCCGTAACTTGAAGCTATTTTTAACTTATTCATTTTCTGATCTCGTGTGGGGTCCGCTCATAGACCCGGTTTCATCTTCTGTGGTGCATTTTCACATATGGTTTCATCTCCTGTGGTGCATTTTCACATATGGTTTATTCTAGATATTTGGAGAGGTTATTATCATCCCTCTCATCATTTTGGATTCGGGGGCATGTATAATGAATCTATTTTGAGGACTTTAGACTGAATTGTGATATGGTATCCTACCGTATCCGATACGTTCGAGTTCGATACGTCGACTTCACCAATCGCGATAGAGGCAATAATTTACGCTTTAATTGTTATATGTACTTTATAAATGCTATAGTTTAGTCTTGTTATCAAACTTGGGTGCCATTTTATTCTTATACACGCGAGAGATAGCTATAAGCGAATATTACTTATTAGTTATCGTATCGTTTCTTGATTTACTTGTTATCAGAGAGGATTTTGGGTTGGAGAATACACTGGTAGACATGCAGTCAACCCAGACTATACCCATTGCCTAATCGTGAATGATAACAGTTATGTACTACACGCATCGACGTGTTGTATTTATCCCAAGCCGTCTACATTCTGAAAGACGTATTCTATGACACGATATATTTACTTGACTCTGTTATAGTTCTTGATTATCGTTGCATGTTATTGGTATCATTATAGTCTGTTACTTGTTCTTTTCACATTTATCATCTTTCAGTTCAGATGATAGATTTATAGTTTGTAGTTTAGCTTTACTGCATAGTGTAATTTGCTCTTGCTCCAATCTGATTGGATAACCGTTAGGATGAGTACCCTACTCATTACGTACCTAGTGAGGGTGATGATGACACTGCTATAGACCTCGAGATAGGTGATCTTACATGGTATATTTAGATAGACCCTGAGATAGGTGATTTTACAGGGGATATTTAGAAGATAGTATTGATGATTATCTTGATTAACAATTGTAATAAAGCAAGTTTGTTCCTGAGGATTTAGTATTCATTTTTAGTATTTTATTCATGCTCTTTCTTTTCAGTTTCCTGTGCGAATTGTTTCTAGTCAGTTATCTATTCTATTCCTATTTTGGATTGATATTTGTGGACGAGTAAGTATAGTTTGATATTATAATTGTGAACTTATGGTTATAATTAATGATGCTACTTGAGGTATAGACAAACATACTACGTCGATGCCGCGACGTAGGCTGGACGTATTCATGTATTTGTATCCGATTATTCGAAAATGGGTGGTGACACGTTTTTATGATGACCCATGCAAGTCTAATCTTTGCAACTAGTGGGGTCTTGTGGTAGTACTTAGATCTAGCTAGTCATACTATAGCGAGGTTGCAGAATATTGATGTATTTTAGGAGATTTATGCCAGGAAGCATCCACGTGTTAGGGTTCAATATAGGCTCTAAATGTCGTTTTTCTCTCTTATCCAACTGTTCTATCCAACTGTTCTTGGGGCTACTAAACTGGGGATTCGTCTTGCTCGGGAGCTTAATATGAAGGAGACCATCATTGAAGGGGATTCCTTAATAGTTTACAGGATCATGAGAGGTGATTCATCATTTATCCCATGGAGGCTTTCGGGTTTGGTCCACGATATTTTCTCTGATATTAAAGCCTGCACTAATATCAAATTCCAATTCGTGAGAAGAACTGGAAACTTGGTGGCCAATGAGTTGGCTAAAATGACTATTCAGGATAAAATAGGATCCATTTTTCTTTCTTCTCCGCCTTGTATTGCCAATTTTTTGGCTGAAGACTATCCTTCTATTAGTCCTCTTGATTGATTTAATAAAATCCTGATTATCTCAAAAAAAAAATCTTTTCATTTTTCATGTCCTTTATTTGATAATTTTGTTTCTATCTAATCCTTCCAATCATCTTATATGTTCAGAATTCAGATGGCTAAGAGACCACACGTGCCAATGCTTCCGAGTCTAGTACTCAATCGCTAGGGACGCACGTTTTCGAGGATCCTCCGCCAGCTCAGGTTCCCCTAGCAGCTCACGAGGAAGCACCGATCAATGGAGTACATTTATTCGAGCCCGTTGGGAACGGTGGAGCACCCCGTAGCCCGTTGGGAACGGTAGAGCATCTCGACGCAGTGGCGTGGGTTCGAACCCCCTTGGAGGCATGTCTCCCAACACCATTAAGAAGTGGAAACCCTCAAAAAGAAAAAGAAAAAGAAAGTACAATTATTCGGAGTACTACGTGGCATGATTGATGCTCAAAGGGAGCAAACCAAAATATTTCGACAAGGAATGGAGAGGGCTCAAGAAGGCAACCATGGCATCCTTGGACTTGCTACTACGATAAACGTTCTAAGATGTTATGCATCTTTAACAAAATTCTTGGCGAAAAAGGACTTATTGGTTTATTGTGTTCAGGAAGTTTGAAGAGATTTCTAAAATCCTAAAATTCAGATTGTAGCAAAATCCAGGAGTAACATAAGAGCATTTTCTTAATAATTACTTATAAATTATGAAGAGCTGAAGATTGGTAACAAGGTGATGAAAGTGATGGCCCAGGGCAGGCTGGGCGACGGTCCAGGGCCCCCTGACAAAAGGGGGCACCAACATGAAACTATCTACAATAGAACTAGTGTGTATCATGTGCCTTCTTTTAACAAGAAGCATTGTAGTCTAGTGGTTATAATGTTAGTCTCATATTTAAGAGGTCCTTAGTTCAAACCTTGGCTACAACAAAATTTTGTTTTATTTTTATACCCTTTTTTTAGTATGTATTGGGCCTATTTTAAAAGTTTTGCCTCGGGTCCCATCGGCTCAGTGCCGGCCCGAATGGCTTTATTGGGGAAAAAAACAAAATGCTAATACAAGATCTGTTGCTAGCACTACTGCATAAAAAGTAAAAACTTGTAGAATTGTCTAGTAGATATTATCAAAAGTTTGTTGAACACTTCATCCATGTGTTCAGAAGTGGCAAAAGCTTGATTTTGTTCTCTAAGATGCAATATACTTATGAAACATCATACTGGAAGTAGACAGTGAGAAGGGATCAAAGGCAAGATTTGGATGCTTGATATGGGAGAGCTCATGGTCGTACCATCTGGAGCCCTTCATCTTTTCTCTCATAATAAGCTTCATAGTAGCCTTTCAGTCTCGGTTTTCTCCCGTGGTTAATCTTAATTTGTTACACTGTACCGACCAAATGTGCCAGGAAACCTGACATTCAAAGAAGAGGTGATTCATATTTTCGGGTCCTTGGCCGCACAACGAGCATCCCTGTGCTTCAATTCTCACTCCAAATCTGACGAGCCTGTCAAGAGTCAACAATCTCCCCAAACACAACTTGTACAGGCAATACTGGAATTTCCTCACTTATCCCTTCATCCATACAAATTCCTCCCATTCCTAGCGGGAATGAATTGTGCGACAAACATTATACGCAGCCTTGTAGTCGAACCTTGCCTCCTTCGTGTCGTTCCAGACCCACTCATCTTTCTCATTGTATGGGTCAATACGGATTGCAAGTATGTTAGAGGTGAATCGACGAGTGTAGGCATTCAAAGCGGGCTCCCAAACACCTTGGTTCAAGATGCTGCTAACCCGCTCCCTATTGTTTGTCCATCCCCGCACAAGCCCCCCATGATGCTCACCCAACGATATGTCCGAGAACCATGGATCCTGCCAAAGTAATGTTTTCCGTCCATCCTTTATGAGATGATGGATTGCTGTGCACAGGCTTTTTCTGTAACGGCAGGCTTGCTTGAACACAATGGAGTCATTACTGTTCGCGTGCAAACACCAGAAATTAGATCCTTTAGAGTAACGACTCCTCACCCATGTCGCCCATAGCGAGTTGGACATCAACAATTTCTATGAAAGTTTGATACCGGCCACGTCGCGTAATTCACGAAAATTATATAGACCAACTCCCCCTTCCTTTGTTGGGCGGCACAATACCTCCCAACTGATTCCATGAAGTCCTCCTCGCCAAATAAAATTGGCGCATATTTTCTCTATCTTCCTGATAGTTGTCGTTGGAAGGAGGATCGCTTGTAGCCAGAAACGGATTATGGAAGTGATAACCGAGCGTACAAGTTCAACGCGTCCCGCAAATGAGAGACTTCTTGCGTGCCATCCCTCAACTCTGCGTTGAGTGTACTCGACAAGATTCTGACACTCCGTATCTCTAGCATAATTGACCGAGAGTGGAACTCTGAGGTATTTAACTAGTAAGCTTCCCGTTCGATTCCCAGCTATATATAACTCAAAGTTATTTCTAACCTCCGACTCTATAAACTTGGATGGCTTGGTTTGGCGGTCACACTCAAACTCACTACGTGGGTGACGAAAGTCACTTAGCTTCTTTAGTAGGGCTTGCATACGAAGGGCTTGCCAAAGATCAACGGCCTCCCCGGGATTTTGGAGAAGCGTAAGTGGCAGTAAATACCCAATCAACCTCATTCCTCCGTCTAATAATTGCATTAATAAACTGAGCTCTTAGTGTTGGAATTATTCAATAATTAGGGGCCACACATGTAAAATTAATTGTGTTTGGGCTATCTAAGTAATTAAGCCAAATTAAAGTGGTCTATTTGAAAATTGGCTTAAGGGTATAATTGTCATGGAATTAATGTGTAGATACCGGAGATAATTCTAATTTGATGAGGGACCAAATTAGAAATATCAACACATATATAAATATGTGTATTCATTAGGGTTATGGTCCCCAACTTATACGGCCACCAAAAGAGAGGTTTTCTCTTTTTCTCTTCCGCATCCCCATCAACAGAAAGAGAGGGACAAAGTATTCGGATTCTTCTTTGTCATTAAGGGTCGTAGCAAGTTGGAAGATCGAACCCCACAAAAGGACGACCGCTTCAAAATCCATCAAGCCTAGCAATGGATTCAGGTACGCTTTCACAATTTAATTTATGTTCTTCATCTCATGAATCGACAGGGCACAATAAAATATCTAACAAGTGGTATCAGAGCCTTCCTGTTTGGTTCATGAGGTTAAAGTTTCAAGATTCAATTTTTATTGTTGTTGGTATTCAGAAATCCTAGATTGTTAGATCTAATTTAATTAAGGGTTTCGGTTGTTTGATCAAATTTTTCCTTTTAATGATCCGTCAGAAGAAGAAGAAATTAGGTCAACATATGCTAATTCGGATCTTGTGTTGTTGGTAGATTATATTCAGATCTAAAAATTCAGATCATGCCTACAGTTTATGGGGTTCGGTTAAAAAAAAAGAAAAAAAGAAATTTTGGTGGTTGGATCTGATGCGTAGTGCTTTCTTTCATATCACGTAGAGGTTCTTTGGTTTTTATTCCCATGATGAGAACAAATATGGTCATGATACTCAAGTAGTCAATTGTGTCGACACAACTTTTTTTTCAATACCATTTAGCAGTGTTCGTCCACTATAGCTTGTCATCTTCCTTAATGCACTACAATACTTTGCTTTATTTACATAAGACCAAAATTTTGGTTCAGAAGTACCTATTTTATTGTTGTTGAGAAGTAAAGATTTCCTTTTGCTCATGGTATTGCTATCCGTCGTCGGCATAATAATTGAACCTCTTCTTTCATATTATTTGGCTGGTCTTGACTCTTATGAATTTTGGATCTGATAGTTGGAATTTTATTTATTTTTTATTTATTTATAAATAATCCATAGGTAGAAATCATATGGGTTTTGAGGATGCAAATTGGTGATATGTATATACACATATTATACAATCATGCTCCAACCTAATCTAAAGGTTTTTTTTTAAATGTTTTTTTTTCCTCTAGATATTTGGATACATATAATGAAATGAGGAAATAAGGGTTTTAGATGGTTATGCCATTGTTCATGTTTTCTTTTTATAGTACTGGTTTTGTGCAAAAGGTTCAATAAAAGCTTAAGATTAGTTTTCGAAGAGTTTTTGCTTTGAATTTTAATATGTTATGTCCTAGTACATTCCTTCTTTTGGCGACACTATCTTTTGGCGACTTTGGTTAATGATTAAAGAGAGATCTTTTGGAATATTTACATTCGATCTACAGAAAAGTTAGATTTTTGTCTTGGGTAAATTATTACATGAATTTTGTTAAGTTGATAATGCTAAGTCTACTCAAATTAAATTTCATGTTTTAGATCATGCAAAAGATTCACATGTTTATCATGTAGTAGATAAATTTCGGTGTAATCTTTATGGCTTATTTGGTATAATCTTTTCATGCATATATTCAGTACAATCTAATCTGTTGATTATGATTATTTAAATCTAAAATATGCATGTACATAAGATTTTGGACATGATTCAGTTTTGTAAAATTTAGTCAACATTCAAATTTTTTGTGCCTTTTGTGACTAGCAATAGTCGTCTAATATTCTAAATAGACCCATTGAAACAAGATGTCGCCAAAGTGACCTCTCTTGCGTAGATAGTCTATGAGGGATGTTGGATGTTTGTGTGTGTACATTCATGCGGGTATTAGCCGGCCCAAAGGAAGGTTAATACTTGGACGAATTGCACACATACTTGTGGTGATAAATGTGTGACAATTATAAGGTTTACATGTGAATAATAACCCGATCCAAAGATAGGCTTATTATTTGACATGACTTATTGTCAAAGTTTGATCATTACACCAAGAGTACTACTTGCAGTTAATATCACTGTCCAAAGACTTGATATTAATGATGTACTAGGTATCTTGAGATGGGATTCACCATTATTTGAATTTGTTTGACTATATTTTATGCTTTGGTTATTTGTTAGAGCATGTTTATTTTTTTGTTGCTTTGTTCTCTTTACAGTTAATATTGTTAAAATATCTGCCAATAAGATTTTAATTTTTATGTTTAATGGGATAAACTTTAAGGGCAAAAAGAAATTAATATATTAGCTGCTAAGGGTCCAGATCAAAAGAAACAACAATATAAAACTAATGGTTGTTCTTTTGTGATAAGACAGGACACATAAGGAAAAAAATGTACAAAGTATCACGCATGGCGTATAAAGAAATATACATTTCTAAATTTGGTATGTTCTGAGGTTAATTTAGATTTAGTAGCTAAAAACACGTGGTAGTTAGATTCTGGTGCTACTACCCAAATTAGTGTTTTAGACAAGGTTACCTGAGCTACCGAAAGCCAATTAATGGTGAAAGATACATCTATGTGGGTGGCGGCAAATCGATAGAAATGGAAGCAATAGTACATTTTTTGTTATTATTAGAAACCGATTATTATTTGGATTTGATAGACACTTTTATTGTACCGTCTTTTAGACGAAATTCAGTTTCAATTTTCTTAATGGACAAATCTTGTCACTCTCCGTTCCCAGTATACGTATTTTTAATACATGTACTGCTTAAATATATTTATTTAATACTTATCATGTATTATTTCGTATTTAAATCTCTTTAAATTCATGTTAATTAATTTCCTGCAATTAATTTTCTGTATTTTACTTTCTGCTTTTATTCTCTGCTTTAGCTTACTTTAGGTTTGGCCTAGGTTGGTTTATTTTTGGGTTTTGGTGGTTCATCATGAACCGAACCCACCTACCACCACCCCTTCCATTTAAAGCCCCCAAACTCTTTCTCTCTCTTCATTACTCTCCTTCACCATTACTCTTCTTCTTTCTTATTACTCTCTCCACCTACCAAACCCATAGGTAAGTACATCTTGCTTCTTCATGAGGACCCATTTTTATGGTTCCATTCTCTTCCCCTTGTGATTCTAAGAGAGTTTAGAACTTGACATTTTTCGTTTTGAAGTTTTATTTTTAGTAGATCTAGAAATTAGTTGTTTTCGGATTTTGGTGGTTTTGATCTATCAAACTTCTTTGTTTTCAAGTTTTGATGGTTCCATGTTGTAGAGAATTTTATTCTACCCAATTTTGACCTTTGCAAAGTTGGATTTGGACTTATTTTGACCAAGTTATGGACTTTTGAAGCTTTGGGTTCAACCCATGGAGTTCTTGCTGATTTGGAGAAGACAGTGAGCAGTGTACGCGAGCTTTTTAGCTTGCGCCACTGAGCTGTACGCGCTCTTTAGCGTAGTGCAGTCCGATCCATACGCTGTCTTTTGGGAGCGTATGTCTTGCATACGCTCACTTGGGTGACAAGGAGTCGTATGGAGTCCATACGCTGCCTTTTGGGAGCGTATGTCTTGCATACGCTCACTTGGGTGATAAGGAGTCGTATGGAGTTCATACGCTGCCTTTTGGAAGCGTATGACTTGCGTACGCTGGTATGGATAGTAAGGAGTCGTATGGAGTTCATACGCTGTCTTTTGGAAGCGTATGACTTGCGTAGCCTGGCTTGAGCGTAGCTTGACTTGAGCGTAGCTTGACCTGAGCGTACGCTGACTTGAGCGTAGCTTGACTTGAGCGTAGCTTGACCTGAGCGTACGCTGGCTTGAACGTAGCTTGACTTGAGCGTAGCTTGACCTGAGCGTACGCTGACTTGAGCGTAGCCTGGCCTGAGCGTAGCCTGGCTTGAGCGTAGCCTGACTTGAGCGCAGCCTGTGTATATTGATATTTTATTAGATATTTAACGTCCATTTTATATCCTTACGCCTTTTTGCATAAACTTGATATAATCATGATATGCTAATATTTCTGTTAAATATAGTTTGTTACGTGGGATGTACCATGTGTCGTGAATTGAGTTATAGATATCCCGATTGACTGGAATTAAACCCTGAGAGTTGTAGACTCGACCCCACTGAATACTAGTTGACTTTCATGCCTTGTCACCATTGATAATGATTGTGACCTTGATTAATAATTGATCATGCGTTCCTAGTTGGAACTAAGAGACTGGCTAGTCGTCTTTGAATTGAATGAATGAGACAGGTTCATATTATTTATGAACTATTGAAATCGACTGGCTAATCCCGAATATTGGCATACAGGCACATGCAGGCTTCAATTCATTTATTATTTATTTATCTTACCAAAAAAGCATGTGTACTTTATGGTCAAGGCATGATCACTCCGTGGTTAGTTTTGATTGTTGCATTACGCTATGTAAGACCTACAACCTGACCGCACTGGTATCATTGTAGAGTTGCGCATATCGTACCCCGTACGAAAGTACTCATTCGGAATGACCATGATCCACGGCATGGTACTTCACTCAACATAGAGACTATTAAGTTAAATAAAATAATGATTGCATGGAGAGAATGGATTCCCGAGTTCTTACATGGCAGCCCTCTTGGGACTAGTAGTGCCCGACAGGCCGGTTGGTCCCCACAGATGCTGCAAATCTGCCACACGGGCAGGGAGCGGTATCTGGTTATATTATCTATTGAATATTGTATATTAATGACGGGCGTCCCGCTGGGACTCGTCTAATTCATGAATGGCGCAATTGATTGACTGGGTAAACTAGCCTTGCTTGCGCATAGTAAAAACTGAGAAATCCTTTATTGCATAATTCCAGGATAACTTGGGACTCACAATAGCAAGCCGTAGTAGTTGCCTGGCCGTTTAAATTAATTTGTGTGTGTCCTGTACCTACTCTATTACTTAACTGAGATGATCAGAACGTCAGGACATGACGGGCCAACTTCTGTCCTTGTTTGGTTGGGAGGTTGGTTCGAAGTGTCGTGATGTTGTGTGAGTCCTAGTATATAGCAGAGATCTATTATCATATTCTCTTATTACTGGCTTCATTCCTCATATCGTGCTTCCTTGTGGTACTTGCTATTAGAGGTCTAACCTCTCTGGTTTTGCATGGCCAGATTTAGAGCCAGTCCCCGAGGATCCAGCTTACTTCTACCTCCAAGATGGTCAACACTAGAGGGATGATCGCAGGAGGACTCGAGTGGGTTTCTTACTTTTCCGTCCGTTTTGTTATCTACTTTATACTTTGCCGTTTGGCACCGACATGTTAGTCGGATTGTCTTGTACCTACTTTTGCATAATTGTAACTAAGTCAGACTGCAGCTGCTAACAATTGTGTATACTTACTACGTCATATGGCTGTATTTTGTAAAGCCAGATATCAAGAACATTTTGACTGAGCGTTTGGGACGCCTTACTGCTTTATCTCACATGTTCTCTATTTCTGTTTCTTGTTTGAATGATTGAGACAATAGAAGTAAAATGACCATAGGGAGACTTTTATGTAGTATGCACCCCCTCGTCTTGTAGACAGCATTGATCGTATTATACGGTATTCATCTACCCGTAATACGTAGCTGGCTGAGTCATTCCCCCGCTCTCCAGTATTCTGGTTCTGGGGCGTGACAAATCTGGTTATCATTGTTCATTTGGAAATAATAAGTTTAGTCTATCTTTAAATCCAAATATTATTGGTAACGGTTCCTTTAAGGTTTATGATCACCTATATTCAGTTGAAACTATTACAGCTTAAATGAAACCTTGCAAGTGGAGTCATGTGGTACTAAACACAAAATTAACAATAAATATTTTTAGTCTCATTATGACATAAGCGATTAGGTCACATCTCTAGAAATAGAGTTGAACGACTTTTGTCTGATGAGATTTGGATTTTATTGACTCTATAGACTTTAATGTCTATATTAATGTGTAAAGAAAATACAGACTAAAGTTCAATTGTAAGCAGCTACTTTATTGGCTATGCTGATAAATCAAGGGGGTAATAATTATACGATCCCACACAAAAAAAATTTTGAGACGAGAAGTATAATATTTTTTGAGGATGTTGAGTTTGGGGGAGAAGTAAAGTCAGGATCATTGTCTTTGAGAAGGAATCAATTACGATTTCTACTATCACTTTTGACGATGTGCAGGATTCTATACATGTCATGATCAAGAAGTGAATTCGGAGCCTCAATAAGACAATGTCGAATTAACTCTATAAGTCGTTGTTGAGATACCTTAACAACGACAATGTAGCGGCACCACATTCAAGATAAGGTAATTATTCCTAAGGAACAAACTCAACAACCTTAAGAACCGGTAATGTTAAGATGGTCCACAAGAGAAAGGAGAAATATAATTTCGGATTATATTGTCATATTTCTTTAGGAACGTGAGGAAGACCGTGGATACTGGAAGATGATCTATAATCATCTTCCGTCAGGCCATGGAAAGTTCCAGTTCTCAAAGTGGATTGATACAAAAAATAAGGAGTATAAGTCCATGCAAGACAATAAAGTTTAAGAACTTGTCCCATTACCAAAAGGTATGAAGTCCATTGGTTGCAAATGGACATTTAGAACCAAGAATGATTCGAAGGGTCATGTGGAGAGGTATAAAGTACGTCTTGTAGCTAGTGACTTTACTCAAAATTTTGGGATTGATTTTAAAGAGTTTTTCTCTTCGGTATCTTTGAAAAACTCCTTTAAAACAATCATAGCACATGTTGAACATTTTGATCTTGAATTACATTAAATGGATGTTAAAACGACATTTCTCAATGGTAACATTGATGAAACAGATTATATGGTGCAACCAGAAAACTTTGTGTCGAAAGACCCAAAGAATATGGTTTGCAAATTGACAAAATCTATTTATGAACTCAAGCAAGCTTCTCGTCAAAGGTACTTCAAGTGATTATCTTGTTTGGTTTTGAAATGAACATTGTTGAAGATTGTGTGTATCACAAGTTCAGTTGGAGTAGGAATAATTTTTTAGTTTTGTATATTGATTAAAGTATTCAATGCAAACCAGGTGACACCTCACGTTAAAGGAGACAAATTCGGTCTCAAACAAGTGCCCATAAGGTTAGCCTTAAAATTAAGAAAATACAATAGATTTTTCCTTCATGATCAGTTGTAGGGAGTCTAATGTATGCTCAAGTATGTACGCGTCAGGATATTGCGTACATATTAGGATGTTAGATAGATATTTAAGCAAATATGGATGGATCATTGGGTAGCAGCCAAACTACTTAAGTAATTAATAGAGAACAAGAAATTATATGCTCTTTGTAGGAGATCGGATAATTCTGGAGATCATAAGGTATTTCGACTCTGATTTTGTTGGATGCCAACACAGCAGGAGATCCACATAAGATTATGTTGATTGGTGGAGATATATTTTGGATGAGTGTCAAACATGCACTCATAATTTTTTTTCTCACCATGACAGCAAAGTTTATAGCATGTTGTGAGGCATCTATTCATGGAATATAGTTGCAAAATCTTGTCATAAGGCTGCGCCTACAAGAAAGGGTGTTGAAAGACCACTCAAATTACGGTGTGACAATGAATCAGCAATACTGTATTCCAATAACAACAAAAACTTGTATAAGTCAAATGATATTGACATAAAATTTCTAGTTGTAAAGGAAAGAATTCAGAATGGTTATAGTGTCCATATAGCACATTAGGACAAACTCCATGTTAGCGGATCCGCTCACAAAAGCATTATCATCCAGGGTCTTTCATGAGCATACTGCTCATATGGGTGTTAATTAAGAATATGACAATATAGTGGGAGTTTGTATTTTATGTATTTGGGTGCTATTTGGTTTTGGACACATTTATGCATTAAAATATTTTGGATATTTATCTGATCAGATATATGAAAATTTAGTTCATTCTGTTTTCATTATGTTAAAGTATTGATCTCATTAAAGTTAAGGAGGACCAGTTGGAAATAGACATGTATTGATCACATTGCGTGTAATTTTTTTGCTACGCATCCATGATTGATCTATGTCGTTTAGCTATATTGGTATATGTGACCATTGATGGTTTAGTTACGCTATATGTGACGAATGCCGCTTTGATCCTATGTTGATATAGTTAATGGACGAGATTGTCCGGATATACCCTAAGGATTAAGATAGCAATTTATGAGCTCACTAAGGTTAACACAATTATAAAGTTACATATGTGACACAGTGAGAGATTGTTGGAATTATTCAATAATTAGGGGCCACACATGTAAAATTAATTGTGTTTGGGCTATCTAAATAATTAAGCCAAATTAAAGTGGTATATTTGGAAATTGGCTTAAGGGTATAATTGTCATGGAATTAATGTGTAGATACCGGAAATAATTCTAATTTGATGAGGGCCAAATTAGAAATATCAACACATATATAAATATGTGTATTCATTAGGGTTATGGTCCCCAACTTATACGGCCACCAAAAGAGAGGTTTTCTCTTTTTCTCTTCTGCATCCCCATCAACAGAAAGAGAGGGACAAAGTATTCGGATTCTTCTTTGTCATTAAGGGTCGTAGCAAGTTGGAAGATCGAACCCCACAAAAGGACGACCGCTTCAAGATCCATCAAGCCTAGCAATGGATTCAGGTACGCTTCCGCAATTTAATTTATGTTCTTCATCTCATGAATCGACAGGGCACAATAAAATATCTAACACTTAGCGAGCGGCTAAACAGGGAAGGGGGGTCCAGGGGGGAAACCATTCCCCCATACAGTGTCATAAGATATCTGCAAAGACGGAGGATTCCTACCCCTCCAATTGTTTTTAGTGCAGCCCATCTCTCATATGGTTGTTTTTTCTTCACAGGCTGCTTGACTTTCTGAGCTTTCTTTCCTGCTGTGCTACTCGACAAGATTCTGACACTCCGTATCTCGAGCGTAATTGACCGAGAGTGGAACTCTGAGGTATTTAACTAGTAAAGAAAATTGGGGTGGGCAGCCAGCCCTTATGTGGTTCGGCCTCTGTTCATAGTATCATAAAAACATGATGAGATAATTTCTTAATTGTGCTTGCACCATACTAAACAACGACCATGCATAGAATAAATTCTGATAGCCAAGTTCAAGAAAGAAGTTGAAAATTACATGAAAGAGGGAGCAAGTGCCCATCAAAAGTATTCGCAGTAGTAAAAAAGCATGCAAGCCTTTTATTCTTAAAATCAGGTGGCGGTACATATATATATAGTTGTTCTGAATATCAAGGAGATCCAGAAACACACACCCACTGGCCAACGAAAAGTTTGTCGCAGGGAAGATTGGGGTTGACGTCGTTGAACCCTTCAGATGATAAGTTGGATTTCGATCGAATGGCAGCGCACGTATCACCACTGCTCACTCCTATGACAGAGTCACAAGTCGGAGTTGCCAGCTTAGCAATGGCAGCAACTGTTGTTGTACATGAGAAAATTAGAGGACAAGTTATAAACTCAATGCCTTCAAGTTACATATTATTCGGAATTATTTTAGATGATATTTTTATTAATTTGAATACAAGGTAGTCAATCACGTACTAATAAATCTTTCCTATGTTTGGTACAACAAGGAAAACATTTAAGAAAGAATATTTGATACCTTCCGGTGTTTGGTTGGTTGGTGTAGAAAAGAAAAGAAAAAAAAAAATATCAATGTGTACCAATAATATACGATGTTGACATAATTATAGTCAACATCATACTAGAGTTAATTCGTAAAATAGACAATAAGCCAACGCTAATCTTGTCATAATTAATGCTCGAAAAGGAGGAGGCAAAATGATTCACATGGGTACTGAGGGGAACCATTTTTCCTCCTATTTTCTCTCATGTCAAGAAAATATTTTTCAAGCTTGTGGCTACCAAACAAAGGAAGGAAAATCCGTGAACCAAATGAGGCCTTATGTAAGCACAAATTGGAAAAAAAGAAGAAGAGAAACTACACGAAAATAGAACTCACAGCTTAAAAGGTTCCCCTCGACCATTGAAGAAAGAAAAAGAAGGGAAAGCATGATGGCAATGTTAAAGAACACAATCCTTTTGTGGCTAGCCATGGCAATCTCTGTCTAACAATCTCGTGCTGAACAGTGATACAAG
The DNA here is from genome assembly GCA_029216955.1 of Iris pallida. Taxonomy (NCBI): domain Eukaryota; kingdom Viridiplantae; phylum Streptophyta; class Magnoliopsida; order Asparagales; family Iridaceae; genus Iris; species Iris pallida. Next base: position 1,897,083 of record JANAVB010006394.1, read on the forward strand.
CTTGAGGAAATTTGATGGGGCATGATTATTTCTTATATAGTGTAAAACTTAGGAAAGTGACCAAAACATGATCCGACGAAAACAAGAAGTTGCTACTTTGTAACTCTCTACATAGGCCGGCCGGCTGGCTTCTTTCTCCCAACTTCTGTAAGTTGGATTATCATGAGGATTGAATCAATCCTTGTTGAGATGTTATGGCAAGACCAATCATTGCCAGAACTTCTACATATATATATTCTTCATTTTGTCATTTATATGTTTTAGAATTAAGGGCTACTTTGATTCATAGGGCTGGATAAAGTTAACCTTCAATTCCGTCCAACTCGGCTTCATTAACAAGTTGAGCTTGAACATGAAAAACTCGGCTTGTCACCTGACAACAAGCTCTATGGGATTACTTTATTAACTTTGCCATCTTACACTCGGTTTGAGTTAGTTTACCTGAAACAATGCAACTAAATATCAAAATCCAGGTACGAGTATGATGCAGTTAAACAATAGTCCCACATAATTGGAAGCAAAGTTTCTCAGGATTTATTGAGATTGATCTCTATAAAATAGTCCTACATTTATGTGGCAACTCCAAGTGTGCATTTCAATATAAGATTTTGTTAGAAAAATATTCTTTATCATCCCAAAAAATAGAACATCAAAATAATAAAAAGTTAGAGTTATCGGTATACGGAGAAGTTATGCACGAAACATTGTCCTGAGAGATTATTCGAGGTATATGTGCAGACTTTCTCTCGAATCCTTCTAGAGGTAAAATCCCCTTGCTATCGGCTTTCCATTGTTACACACAACATCGGGAGAATGACCCGAACTTAGCTTTGTCCAAAAAATTATAGGAGGAATAATTCAGAAGAGTAGGAGGAAAAAATTAAAGGTAGATGGTTGTCTTCTCTCTTTAGATGAGAGATCTCTCAACACTTTGTGTTGGATAAGAATCACCAAAAAAATCTATATCTGCAAGACTACTAGGGTTGTCTTTATATATACATAGAATTAGTCTGATAGAATAAATATATATTGATTATTTGTTTTATGAAGGCAATAAAGGTCATTCATTTGAAATGAATGGAAATGATACATGTAAGAAAAGATTTGGTAAGTTGTGAATTTGGAGGAAATGGTGAGTGTGGTGAATTAATATGATAAGTTAATGGAATTAATAGGCTAATGGATTTGGATGTTATGGATCAAAAAGAAAAGGAACTTGAATTTTTCAAATACATACAACATGTCCCCCAAAAAATCAAGTTTCGGAAAAAAAAGATAACAATATTCAAAAAAAAAAAAAATAGAAGTATAGAATTTTTGGACAATTATATACTATGCATAGATAAGATGGACTACAGCCTTGAATTTCACTTCGTGATAAAAAAAGTGTTTGATGGACTATGCCATGAATCAGATTTCTTGAACCAGATTCAGAAAATAGTACACATAGTATACTAGAGGTTCCTGGGTCTATTGGGGTGGTGCTTTTGATTGTCCATGCGCACTTTTCCTTATTTATAAGAGTTGTCTGGGATCGCCATGTCCCATAGTCGCGACATTCACAACCTCTCATATAGGTAAGTCCTCAAAAGGTTGGTGATTGGAGTCAACCCTCCATAATCATGGTTGGACCTATTAAGAGTTTTAAACTCAACCTAACCAAATCTCACTGGAATACTGTCACTATAGGGATGAAATATCATTGTACATCATCTAACAGCCAATTGGGCATTAGTTTAAGAGAATTTTAGTCTCAAAGATCCGTGCTCCATAATAGTCACCTAACTCCAGCTTGGTTCTATCCATTGAACTGACTTCTTGGGATCTCCAGTCAGACTCAATTGAGTTGCCACTACTGGTGACTTACTTCTGGGCTTAACCCTATCTCCTTCGATGATACTAGGATTAATTTCCTAGACAAACTCTTCGTCAAGAGTAAAAAGAATATTCGTCAAGAGATCTGTACAGTTCTTTTATGACTTTTATAGTCAAGAACCACATTTTTGCCTTTTATGCTCTTTTAATGACTTGAAGCTCAGTTGCAGGTACCTGTTCATTTTAGAATTCACAGAATTGTTCTTTCTTTAGCATAATGATTATCAAAATATATAAAACTGACATATATATAAATTTGTATATACATAGTAAGATATCTGAGTCATTCAGCTTCTGCACAAGCTATGCTTAAATATAGCAATTCAAATTCTTTGATGCTCCTATATGATAGTTTGTCACATGGACCTATCAACTTATGCGTATCTAAGTTGTTCAACAGGTGAAATCTTACACTGGATCTTAGTTATCTTTAGTGTTTTTATATCTGAAGAATATGTCATATAATTAATGACTTAGGAAAATACTTTAAATTCTATTAAACCAATTGTAGTCCATCTTTAGGATTTTTTTGGCTTGACTAAGCTAGATTTTTGGGTTACTCCTAAATAATACTCCGTGTCATCAGAATTATTTAACAAAATGTGTGATTCCACTAATTGCTGATATAAACCCTAGGATAGTGAGCCAAAACTTATTTGATTCTGTCTAAGATACAATAACTTTCAGCCTTGGCTCTAAAGATTTATTTCTACAAGCTATGTTTATAGAAAATGACAGTCTAAATTACTAGAATAATAGTTTAAGTAAATTTTGCTAATTTACCTTAAGAAATTTTTAGTTTATCAAGTTTTGGTCAACTTGGTTTAGCTGTAGGGGCGTTCCCAATTAGCGGTGGTCTGAAGATGCTTAAGTACTGTGTCGCTTAGGGCTATTCACACTCGGTTGACAGAAGGACCCTTTCGGCTTGTACCCAAACTAAACTCTACTTTAAAAAACTTAGATTTATAGGGATTTGCAATATCACTAAACTATTTTATTTTGACTAAATTTTTTGAATGAATCAAAAGAATTATGATGTCATAAATTAGGTTCAAAACAAAATTTGTCTAACAATCTGAATATTGTGACAATATGGTCAGCTAGATTTTAAACATATAAACCGACCTAGGAAAGATATCATATAACATTACTATAGTCTATATACATAAACCAAGAAAGTTGGCTCACACACTTAACAATATATATTTGTCCAACTAAACTTGGGAATCAAAATGAATAGAATATGTAGGTAAATATGAAAAAAATACCTTTCTTGATGATCGGAGTATTTATGGACATCTTGATTTCGACTTAGCGATAGCACTTCAGAAGATGTCATTTTTTTATACATCATTTCAAATATTTCCATTATTCTCGCTTCACCCTTGGCATATTTGAGCCGGACTAACAAGTCACAATCTCCAACGCAACTGATTTGGAAAGATAACTTTACAAGGATGATGTTAGGAATGAGACAATATTAAATAAATTTGTATTACCGTTACAGTTAACATGTTGCTCTTTTTCTAAAAAATTCTAATGGTTGTCTCCAAGAAAATAAAGATTAGTTTCCATATTTACAATAATTGTAACTAAAACAATGTACAAGCTTGTTCATTCTGGCACAAATGCATTTTTGCATAGCAGTACAATTTGTTTATGAAATAGGTACACAACAAACAGTCGCCTGTGTTATGTGAAGCACATATATGTACACAATTTCTACAGATATTGTGAGGTTTCATCGACTTTAGAATAAGTCACAATTTGTAAGAGTTTGCAAACTACAACGACATGTAACAACAGATATATAAGGTTAACATAAGTTTCTAATAAATATGAAACCTCAGCAATATTGTATTAGAACTTGTATAATTCAGTCATTGGCATCAATGTTGCCAATTTGCATCATGACATAATTGCTAACATATGTCTGCATATTACAATGTTTCACAAAAGAATTCCCAATTCTAAAACCTTATTGATGATCTCAAAGTAAAGAATTCTTTCAAACCCAATCTGTAGTAGCATAACATTATTTCATACAAAAATAAATAATCATTGGAAAAAATTTGACATCACAAAATTCACATTAGCGTTAATATATATATATATATATATATATATATATATATATATATATATATATATATATGTATTATATATATATGTATGTATGGTATTTTCTGGTAAGGAGAGCGTTTCGCTAGAAACTCCCAACCGATGACGCGCTCACCTCCATCGGCTTCAGCTTAACATCAGCGTGTTTGTTGGGGAACAAAAACAAAATGCTAATACAAGATCTGTTGCTAGCACTAGTGCATAAAAAGTAAAAACTTGTAGAATTGTCTAGTAGATATTATCAAAAGTTTGTTGAACACTTCATCCATGTGTTCAGAAGTGGCAAAAGCTTGATTTTGTTCTGTAAGATGCAATATGGTTATGAAACATCATACTGAAAGTAGACAGTGAGAAGGGATCAAAGGCAAGATTTGGATGCTTGATATGGGAGAGCTCATGGTCAACTTTCCTGTCACCAGTGTGTTCTTTAGAACTATATGTTGTCAGTTCCCTCCAAGTGTTATCTACACTGCACTGCTTATTTTAGCAGGACCTCTCCAACGAACTATTTTTGGTTTGATGTCATCACCAAAATCAAGTAGACTACTAAGAAGTTCACTCTTAGTTATTGGGGTTGGTGATTTGAATCTGGTGGGTGAGGTTTGAAGATAGTGTGCAGAACTATTGTTATCCAAGGTCGGTGTTTCAGGAATCAGGCATCATAGACCCCATTAATTTTAATGGGAACTTAGAGTTCGCTTACCTCAGGGAAGCCAACACGTTTGATAAATGGTTTAAAGTATCGGCCGATACCGATCCGATACGGCCGATACCGATACGGTTTGGCATGTCCCGATCCGATACCGACCGATACCCGATACTGACCGATACCGACATTGGGGGTCTCTTTTCCGGCCAATTCGGCAAAGAAAATTAAATAAAAAAGACAAATCGGCAAGGGTTTAAAGCATAATAAGGTTGTAAAAGCATGTAAAAGAAGAAAATCAATCTATTGTATGTGAACCAATCGGTAAGGGTGACTACTATTTTATTTAATTTCAAAACTACTAAGAAATGACACTGTAAATACTTAAAATTATGACTAAACGTATAAAATATATGTTTTTAAATGTAAATAATTTATTAATAATTATTTTTTTCTGATACCAAAAAATCCGATACTGATCCGAAACCGCGGATACTACCGATATCGCCGATACCAGTACTCATAGGAATAGTCCGATACCGATTCCGATACTGTGAACCTACTTTGATTCTATTCTACACATCTATATACATCATACAAGTATGAAAAGTCCAACTCTTGATTGTCAATGACAAGGGAGCAATATAGTTGTCAAAGATCATTCTGAAGGTAGACAATGAGAAGGGAACAAAGCCAATACTTGGATGCTTGATATGGGAAAGCTTATGATCAATTTCCCTGTCACCAACGAGTTCTTTAGAAGTATATGTTGTCAGTTCCCTTAAGTTTTATCTGCACTTCGCTGCTGCTTTTAGCAGAACTATTGTTATCCTTGCAAGGTTGGTCTTTCAAGAATTTCTTAGTAGTCCATGAGAGTACTTCCATCTTCCCACTATATCTTCGGGCCTTCTTTCACCTAATGCTTCTTTTAGAATTTATTCTCAAACTTTGTGTATCCTGGCAATCAAGTTACATGGTATCCGAAGTATGAGTGTAACAGGAGAATATATGTGATTGAGAAATGAATGGGTTCACGGGAAATTAGATGTAGCTTTAATCAAGAACAAGACTAGAAATTATAGTGTGAGATGGTTTGAAAATAGTGCAAAAAGGCGAATGTATATGATAGTTAGTAGTGATTCTGTTGAAAGAAGTGCTAGGGCCAGGGATGCCTCAAGCTGTAGACGGCCCCGAAGAAATGTAACAAAGTCTTGTTTGTCACCTCTATTAGTCCCATTTGTCTGAAAACTTGGTCTAGTTACTGGTTTGTGAATTAGATCAAGAAGGTAGCAGGACAGCTTGCACCTTAACCAGTTAGGTTCTAGCCTTTTGTTTACAGGAAATATGGATGCTTATTGGGTCGACCAGCTAGGCACAGCTACCACCAATTGATTCCTGTTGCAGAGAGAGAATTCGTTTTCCATGAAATTGGCACTTAGAGGATGATAGTAGGTACCATGAGGCTCGAGTCTTTCATTTAGAGGAGTACTCGGGTTTATTGGTAGGCCGGCTACCACATATGTCCCTCTCCCAGGACTTGGGCAGTTATTCAGAGGGGATGGTACTCTATAGTGAGACCCAATAAAAATGGTTCATTATGATTGTGATACATAGTGTCATTCCAAAGGAGGTTACTTCTTGCTGATGCAAAAAGTAAAACCACAAACATCTGTGCAGGGTAGAATGGCTGCCAGGCATGCACTCACAACTTGAGCACAATTGTACTTGATTCCCTGTACTGTCCATTGCTAGCAAAGATTGCAAGAATGCTTCATAGATGTACTTGCTGGTCAGTACTATATATGTGCATTCTAAATTATTAAGTAACTTGATACTTCCTTAACTTAGAATTTTTTTGAATTCTTATGTTTATATGATGCAGATAACACTAGTGCTGGCTGACTGATCTGTTTCTTTGTCAAACCATTCTTGCTCCATTTAAACATGTCGTGTACTGAGATTTCTCAAACAATGTACAAGTTTCTTTGTCAAACCATTCTTGAAACACATTCCTATCCACTACTAAACAAACCCCTCAGAATCCCACAGCTGTCACGAGTTCTTCCTGAAATATTAATAATTCATAACTTAAAAGAAACAACTATTTATTGTTTGGAAACCAGCCCGATCTGTTGTTATGGCGACTTTGAACCTTAGTCGCCACAAAATGTTAAATAGGATTATAGGAATTATCGGCCTAATAACTCTCAATGCATAGAATAGTTAAAATAAACAAGTTAAACAAAAATATGATTTTTTTTTCTTTCTTTTTTTGGCTAAAGAAACAATTTCATTAAAAACTGGAGTACAACATAAATTCATATCATGACTGATATGAGAAATAATACAACACGGAACATCTTTAAACAAAAAATATGATGTTGATAGTATATCATAGTATAAACACAATTAATAAAACCTTTTTTTTTCAAGCCTTATCCAACCATATTAGTGGCTCTATTGCTAAGAAATTGATGGTAGGCTTGCACTAATAGTTGGTCACAGATTTTGGATTGAAAGTTCAGTGTTTATCCCCCAGGCAAATTGCTCTTAAGATCATGAGTGCACTAATAGTTGGTCACAGATTTCTCCAGAGCTTTACTAAAAGGTTCGAAGTATCGGTATCGGAATCGGTATCGGACCATTCCTATGAGTATCAGGATCGGCGGTATCGGAATCGGTATCGGACTATTCCTATGAGTATCAGGATCGGCGGTATCGGTAGTATCGGAGGTTTCGGATCGGAGTATTGGATTTTTTGGTATCGGAAAGCAAATAACTATTAATAAATTATTAGGCATTTTAGAAAATATATTTTATACATTTATGCATAATTTTAATATTTTCAGTGTTATTTCTTAGTAGTTTTGAAATTGAATGAAATAGTAGTCACCCTTACTGATTAATTTACATATGATAGATAAGTTTTCTTCTTTTACATGCTTTTAAAAACCTTTCTATGCTTTTACACATTTGTTGATTGGTCTTTTTCGTTCAAATTTCTTTGCCAAATTGACCGGAAAAGAGACCTCAAATTTCTCAATGTGAGCAGTTCCATCTTTTTTCTGCCTGCTGATTGTGTCGATAAGTTACAAGGTCCATTCAACGAATTAAGAGGCCAATTTCAAATTGGCCTTTGTTTCCTCATGCTAAATATTTGTTTATTCTACGAGAGATTGCTAATGTATTTTTTTGGACTCAAGCATGCGTGCGACTTCTACAGTTTAACAACTTAAATGACACTATTGAAGATCGTTGCGATCGCTGGTCCCATGCCTGATTGAATGAAAAAGAAGAACTATTTCTGAAATTGTTAGTTGTCTTTTCTTTTTCTTTTCTGTTAGTCATATTTTTCGTATTATTTTGTAGATTTTGATTCTTATTATTAAAAAAAGAAGAAGAGGTTTCTTGATATCAATTCCATGGTGTTAAAACAGTAGTAGTGTTGGTGCTTTCACAAGTGCTTGACATCATCATGTAGTGTGTGGTCTACAGCTCTCTTCTTGCTGAAAGCTACTTTTCCCTTCTGTAAAAGGTTAAAATGCAGTATATGTGAAAACAATGCTTGAAATTGATGTGTGAACCGACGTCACGTGTCAGTTTTCTATTGGTCGGTTTGTCGGAAGTGTTTTTATTTCAGCCAATCATGTCCTCACACGTGGCACTCAATTTTTTTTTTCGTTTTTTTTTTGGGGGGGCTGTCAGGTCTTTTCCATGTGTGAAAAAAGGATGGTTGGTTATGCTTCCACCACCACAGCTTGAAGCATTGAACCTTAACATATTGCTGTTGTTGGTGTTGGTGTGTGTATAGTGGTCGACTGTGCGTCTCTCTCTGTCTCTCAAGTTGGGACCATCTTTGTATGATGTTTGCAGTAAAGATTTCTCTCCCCAAATCTTCTAACCTGACAAAAAAATCTTGGTACATTAGGAAGGGCCGCCATCTTCCTCAACTTTTCATCTTTGGTTAATTTTTCTGTGGACCATATTTGGGAACTTTTTAACTTTTTCTTTTAATTTTTTTACACAGATTGGTCTATGGGCAACTCCTACAGATTAAGATTACCTTTGCCTTGGGCATAGTTTGGTTTCCAGACAGGAATCCTTTCATTTGGGAAATTATAATTCGTTGTTTGCAACGGTCAGAAAAATTGAGAGGGAAAGTGAATCCTTCAGAGTGGGCGGGTTAACCGTATTGTTTTCTCCCTTCTTGTTTTTGTTTTGGATATCGTTTTTCTTCCTTGCTCATTCTCTTTGGCATCCAAACGCTGTAAACGAATGACTTTTCAGGTGCTGATTGTGCGATCTGCAAACCAAACGTGCCTTTGGTTCGTGGAAAGGTGACGGTAAGGAAAAATAGAAAAAATAAATGGAAAGTAAAAAAGAAGAAGAAAAATATAGATGTAATGTTTTTGCTTGTTTCGTAAATTAGATGAAATTTAAAAGAAAATCACAGAGAAGGTTATAGAAGAAGATAAATAGATTATGACTGTACAAGTTGTTCTAATACTTGCATTTGATTATCTTAGTTAACTATTTATTGATATTATTTTTTTTTTTGATTGAGACTTTTTGTGCATACTGTATGTATGACTTTTGGGCTTACTGTCCTCCAACTTCCATTATAAATAGAAGGAATAATACGCTCCCGTAGCTTGATTCATTAAATTTATTGATATTAAATAATAGTAAATATTAGTTACTTGGTACAATTTTTCGAATCTAATTATTTTATTTACTTAATATTAATTAGTCACTTAAAAGTTAAAATAAAAGAAAGAAAATGAACAAAGAATTATGTACCTATTCGTCTATATCCTACTAGTTTTGCGCATGTCACATGAACCTATTCGTCGAGATAGAAAGACTGGAGGAGAAAATTACTTCAGTTTTTACAGATAACGAGAAGGAAGTTTGAGAAGAAAAAAGAAAAGATTAACATATGAGATTATGTTTCTAGTTTTAAACGGGATGAAATTTTTTTTTTCTTCGAAAATGATATTTTGTCCGCGGTTTGTAACCATAATTTTGTTTTTCTTCTGTTTTTATCAATGTTGTTTTATGTTTGATACCATAATTTTGACGAAAGGACAAATGACGATAATGTTATAGCGATAGGTAGGTCTCACTGTCATTGACTGCGTGATTTGGACAGTATATAGTTTAAATTTTGGGTTTTCATATTGACCATATGTAGTTTTGGTTGACTGTCCATCTGAATCTTGTTTAGGTTACCATATTCTTGCAGATTAAATCTTGTTTAGGTTACCATATTGTTGCATATAAAAATAATGATACATTTTCTTTTATTTAGTATAGAAGAAAAAAAATGGATGGAAGGAGAGGTGGATGGATTATTCGTTTCCGACCTAAGAAAATCAATCCATCCAAATGTGTGTGTGTTGGATGGGGGGGGGGGGGGGGGGGGGGGGGGGGGTGGAGGGGGGGGGGGGGGGGGGGGGGGGGAGGTTTCCATAGTGTGTAGGAAATAGTCTTTCCTTTTTATAAACATGGAAAGTGTATCTCTTTGGTTTTTTCCTTCCTTCACTTTTTCATCCTTCCTACCAAACACAGTTTAGTGTTAGGGCTCGTTTAGTTTTAGGATCTCCTTTTTTTTTTTTTTTTTTTTTTTTTTGGGGTGGGGGGGGGGGGAGGAAATGTGTATCACTTCAATTTTCCTTCTATCCTACCAAACACAAAAGAAGGAAAATATTCTTTCCTTTTTATATGCATGAAAAGTGTCTCTTTGGTTTTTTTTTTTTTTTCATTTCTTCCACTTTTCCAGCATTCCTACCAAACACAGTTTAGTGTTAGGGCTCATTTAGTTTTAGGATCTCGTATTTTTTTTTTTTTTTTGGTGGGGGGTGGGGGGATGGGGGGTGGGGAGGATGTGGAAGGAAATGTGAATTCAATTTTCCTTCTATCCTACCAAACACAAAAGAAGGAAATAGTATTTTCTTTTTATATGCATGAAAAGCGTATCTCTTTGGTTTTTCCCTTCTTTCCACTTTTTCATACTTCCTACCAAACACAGCCTTAGTGTTAGGGCTCGTTTAGTCTTAGGATCTCGTAAAATATTTAAGATTTGAATTTATATTTTGTTTTAACTGTCAATCCAAATCAACTGTTGGACAAGACCAATACCCTCTTGTGGATATTGTGAAGACATAAACTTAAATTTTGACTATTATACAAGATCCTAGAACTGAATAACCTAAAATTTTCTACTAGATATCTTGTTTAGGTTACCATATTGTTGCATATTTTAAGGTATATTTTATAAGTTGATATACTGTAGAATTTTTACAAACAGTTTGTACATCTAAGGTTGTAGTGGAATTGAAACATCATTATTTTGACTTAAAAAGTTTTGAACTGTAAAAGTTTAATGGAAAGTATATAAAAAAAAAATCAATAATTGTTCATTATCAGAGGCATTTTCATAGTGAAGACAACAGTGAGGCAGCTAGGGGTGAGCATTCGGTTCAAATCAAACCGAATAACCGAAAATCGAATAAGCAAAATCGAAATCTAACCGAAATGGTCCATAACCAAATCAAACTGAACCAAATTAAATTGTTTCAGTTTTCAGTTTAATCGGGTTATTCTATTCTTCGATTTATTTGCTTTTTTTTGTTTATATATATATATATATATATATATATATATATATATATATATATATATATATATATTCGGTATTTGACCGAAATTGAAATCCAAAAATTAAAACTAAAAAAAATAAATAGTATTTCAAAACCTAAATCGATGCAAATTACAATCGAATTTTTCATTCGATTCAGTTCGGTTCAATTTAATTTTTGGTCCAAAATCGAATAATTTTTAGCCCACAATAGGCAACCATACTATTTTGATTTTTTTTTTCTTTTTTCTTTTCTTTCGGAAATTGTGTAAAGATTGATTCTGACTGTGTATGATTGACGTTCAATCTTTTCTTATCCATTCATATGACTGTGATCCCTTTTCACCACTACCATCATACTGTCTTTGTATGTGCTCCTCGTGTGGCACGTGATGTTAGCCACTACACATTCACTCCCTCTCCCACCACGGACCTCGCATTTTATATTATTTTTTTTTTCTATTCTTAATTAGTGTTAGCGGGTAGTATTACTTAGATTTGGATTTATGTTGTTTGACAACAAATACGAGGACAAGATGAACATTACATATATTTTGGTATGTCCATGAAATATCTCGTACGTATTTGTTAAAGTTTTTGATACGTGTCCGACACGAGAAAGTCGTAGTTATGGATATCACCCAAGCCATGTTTGGTTTTCAAAATCAAGATCTTGAAAAAGGATTTTCTTTTCTGTGTTTGGATGCCAAATGAGTAGGAAAGAAAATTGATTTCCAAGAGGAAGGGTTCTCCATCCAACCAAGGATTTATTTTTTTTCCCTTCTAAAGATTCACTTTCCCACAAATTTTTGTTTTTTGTTTTTTCAAACACTGAAAAGAACGTTGATTTGCATGGCAATTTACTACAAGAGTGTGTTTGGTATGAGAGAAAAGTGGAAGGAAAAAAAAACGAAAGAGAAAAAAGAGGATGAAAGGATATATTTTCTCTTATTTGGTATAGAAGGAAAAGTAGATGGAAGAAAAAGTTGAGAAATTAGTTTTTCTCTCTTGACGTAAGAAAATCAGTCCGTCCAAACGTGAAAAAAAAGTGGAAGGAATAGTCGATGCTCATCTTAATTTACAATTATATTATATAAGAATTATATTATTTTAAAATAGTTCAATAAAGTCAAATGGTAGTAAATATTGTTAGTTGAGGGTAAAATTGGTAAAGTCTATATTTATATTTTTCTTTCTTCATTTTTTTTTCTTCCATAACAAACAGAGAAAATTATATCACTGTCATTTTTCTTCCATACTACCAAATATAAAGGAAGAAAATAATATTTTATTTCCATATGGATAAAAACTATGTCTTTTTTGTTTTTCCTTCCTTCCATATAGGGGTGCAACTTGGGCGGGCTAAATCCGAACCCGATCGGGTAAACCCATTAATGGGTTGGGTTAGGGTTGAAGATATTCGGGTTCGGGCTTTGGCTCGGGTTAAAATATTTGAACCCGATCAAAAATCGGGTTGGGCTTGGGTTCATGTGTTGGGTAACCCGAAGAACCCGAAACCCGACATACATATAATTTATATATATATTGTTTCATAATACTTAAATAAAAAGTTTATAGTATAATTTTTTTCACCCGAACTCTTCAATTCCTTGTCCAAAATCTCATTTCAGTTTTATTTTGTAATGATTGAAGCTTGATTGCTATTGATTATACATTTAATATTACTCTTGTTTAAAATTATTTCAAATATCATATTAGAGTCCGATAAATCCGATGGACCCGACCCAACCCGAGTCCAACCCGATCCTCCGGACTTGGTCTTGGGCTTCATATGTTGAATCCGAAGTCGGGTCGGACTTGGGCTTGGGCTAGGCTTATGATCTTCTGTGAACCAAAGGAGGCCCGAGAGTTGCTAAAAAAAAAAGGGTGTGTTCAAGTCTATACTCTCATTAGAGTAGGAAAGGATTGAATAGACAGGATCAAACTCAATTTTTTGACTATAATTGGACAAATGCATTGGTAGAACCTGGTGTACCAAATTTGCTAGTAAACGTTGATTTTCTCTCGTAACCACTCTCTTATATCTACTAATAACGTACACTTGCAAATGCACGCGCAACTAAAATATTAAAAATAGTTAAATATCAATTTATTATAAAAAATGGTCAAACTTAAAATTTGAACCCAAATAATCAAAAAAATTATCTCCTATCTTAATCACTTGAGTTAGACTATTTACTTATAAATAAATTATATAAGATAGTTAAATACTTTTAAATAATTAGTAGAATATTTAGGTAGTTAATTAGTTATTTATTATTTTAATTTATTTAATTATTGATGATATTCATACGATTTAGATCGCTTACTTTTGAGTTATTTTGAAGTCTTATTATATAGTAGAAGATATCAAACCAACCGAAGCACATCAAGCGGGCTAGCGCACTTAGGGTGATTTGAAGCAAGCACTTAGGCATGATAACTCGCCTACTAATGAGTATTAGGTCTAATAAAAACAAAGATGACTTCATGTCAAGCTAAGCACGAGGATAGCTACAAGAAGATGACGTGATAATTAAGTTAGATTATATATTAAGTTGTGTTGGGAATCGGATACGCCCTCTTGCGCTTCGATACCGTGTCTGAGACGTTGTCGCAGCAGAAACTTAGGTCAACCCACCTGAAATAACCAACCTCCTTCTAACAGACACCAAGCACAGATAAAGATAAGTATATGGTGGTGACTACGTCACCTGGACAAATCTCAATTTCTATAACTCAGATGAAATTACAACACCAACCCGTAGCAATCTTCCTAACCGAAGTTGACGACCCCTCGATTAGATCTTTTCTTCCTTCTGTCTTGGATGATGTAAGCCCCTAGATTTCAAAAAAATAGTTTTTTATAATTTTCAATTGTATTTAATTTAAATACGTATTTTGTAGCGTATTTCGTATTTTTTTTTGTTTTCGTAATGCTTTGAAATTTTTCCTAACTTATAGATTTTTTTCCTTGGCCGGCATACCGCCAGTATACCGGAGTATACCGACGACATACCGTCCAGACAGATTTTCTACATTTTAGATATTTTCGATTTCAGATATTTTCATGAATAGTGTTTTCGATATTTTGATGAATAGTGTTTTAGATATTTTGATAAATAGTGTTTAGATATTTTCGTGAATAGTGTAGATGTATCCTATTACCCAATGGATAATTGGTTTTGTTTGAATGGCCATGATTGACTTAGATTTTGACATGGATCACGATCCGACGGCTAAGATTAAATCCCCCTTCTATATATACCATTTCACTTTCTCTCTCCTTTCTCTTTTCATTCTCTTCACTCTCTCTTCATTTCTTCTTCCTTTCTCTTCCCTTGGAGCTTGTTAGGAGCTTGGCCTTGAGGTCTAGAGTGTGGTTTCGTACCCCTCTTGGTGGTGGAATAGAAGATTAGGCTTGGAGCTTAACCTAGGCAAGTACATCTTGCTCATAAGTGACATGACCATACTTTAATTTTGTTTTCCATAGAAACTAAAGTTTTATTGGCCTATAATTTGCTTCTTTAAATTGTTAACATGTTTAGCATATAGCACTTTTGGTTTTGATCGACAGTATTGCGTAGATCTGAGTTTCTAGATATGATTTTTGAGTATTTTGAGGTTTTGATCTATCAAATGTTTTAATTTGTGAAAACTAATACTTCCATGTTGTAGGAAATTCAATTCTATTCAATTTTGACTTTTGAAAGTCCGAATTTTGATTTAAAACGAAGTTTTTATGGCCGAAACAAGTTTTGAGTTCAAAAATCAACTTTCTGCGACGGTTCGAAAAATCCGTCGGAAATCCGCGAAAATCCGTCGAAAAATCCGAACTTTCACCACAAAACTTGCTGTGACGGAACGAAAAATCTGCCGCTAATCCGCTGTAATCCGTCGGATAATCCGGTTAGGCTGTTTTGAATTTTTTTATATATTTTAAGTGCTGTAAAAATTCTAGAAAAATTGTATTTAAATACTATATTAATTTAGCTAATTTATTATAATTTTTCCAGTATTTAATAAGTACTTTTGGTATTTTATAAAAATAGAAAAACTGAGCTCATTTTTAGGATACATATGTTTGTTGATTTTTAATAAATATTTATGAAGGTTTATAAATTCCAGAAAAATTAGTATAAATTTCTATAATTAACAAGGATCATTTTGGTACTTTATTTTATGTATAATTGAGATTTTTGTCTATCTCAAAAATTATTGGAACATAATGTACAGTTTGATTTATTTATTGAATAGTTACGACTTGCAATGTTTTGTGTTGTTTTGAGTTATTGTAGTATTGGACCACCCCCTACACTAGTGTAAAGACCCTAGAAGGTTAGTTTAGGTATTGTGTCACCCCACTTTGGACTTGGAATTGACCGGAGTTGACCAAAGTCAACTATAAGTCAACCTCTGACCCAGTTTGTCTTAGTTTGTCCTAGTTGACCTAGACATTATAGTATGTCTTTTTACCCTAATTAGCTATTTTATTATCTCATCTTTAGGACCGTGGCTTCACTCCGAGCCTTGATTCATATTGATAGCAGGACCCCAGGCAAGTACATCTACAAACTCATTTACTGTCTTTTAATGCTAGAACATGTATTAACCCTATTAAAATACTGATCCTTGAGGTAGCAAGTTATGTCTTCACATCTTGTATTACTTTCAGTACCTGCCATGCTTATACTGCACCCAGTATCTCCCACATATTTTTACTGTTCTCATATCTCTCACATGTTTAAATAACAGGTTAAGGAAAAACTGTTAGTATTGTACGTGAACATGACCCCCTTCTCCGTATGTATTTACCGTGCTCGGCGACATTCTATATGTAACCTTGCCGTAGGTTCTGATCTCGCGTTTGTGTATGGATATACACCGATGCCGTTCGTGCACGTATGTGCATGCCAGAAAAACTTGATATGTGCCGCTGTACATCCTGATTACCTATTGACCGATTCACGTACATACTACAGTTTTAAACTTTTAAACTATATGTTGTCATTTCTAAAAAGAACCAATTAAACCATGATATGCCATGTTCCCTATGTTACTATGATACTGTGATCCCAGTTGTACCATGAGGCCATGTTTTCCAGTATTTTCTGTTTTATAGACTTATCACACCATGTTTCTTGTTGTACATCTCTTTCATTATATGTTCAGTACTTTAGTTGTAGAGGTTGTACTTGCTCCCGTCCAGACAGGATAACGTTGTAGGTATCCTTACTGAGGAGGAGTTGCTCTGCGACTCATATTATGGAGTTACTGCCGAGGACCCGGCTTTGCCATACGAGGATGTTCCTGCGGGGAGACTCGCCTAGTTTGCGTAGTCACTTGGGATACTTAGCGTAGTCATGTATTAGACTACGTATTTTGTAACTGGACATGTATCCAGTTTTACATTTCAGACTTGTACTTGGACTTATTCATATATGAGATGACTTTTGTTTTTGGAGCATTTATGACTCTTCTTCACTTATAGAACTGTTAGCACATTTAGTCTTATCTTGTTATCTCTAGAACAGCTTACTGCGCTTTATCTTAAGCGTAGGCTGGACATGGCTCGGCCCGGCCCAACAATTTGGGTAACGGGTCGTGACATATTTTTAGTGGTGGTCCATGCAGTTCCTGACTAAATTGTTTGGTTACGTTATTGTACCAAGCATGCCTGCAATTAGAAACTTAAGGTAATTAGACAACACTAGGAATGACGCTTAGAACACCTAGAGGAATGCTAGGATTGCAACATAGGAAAAATATCACATGCTTGCTATTATAATTAGATTTTTTTTGTCTATGATTGTTTTACTTTAAAGCGTCCTTATAAGTCCTTTTTATTGTAATTAGATGGTGCTTACTCGTTCATCCCAGTATGTTACACATGAGAATGGTACACTCCCTATCCAGTCAGCTGACCAATTGACTGATACACCCCCACCTCCACCTACCACATTCCCCCACTCCACAAATCCACCAACCCAGATGCCTCCACCACCTTCCACATCTCATGTCCAGCAGGACCCAATACTTCCAACACCCCCTATCACTATACCTACCCAGGCTTCCGTCACACTCGACGGGAACCAGCTGCTCACTATGATCCAGGGGTTCCTAACAACCCATCAGGAGCAGACTGTCCTACTCCGCCAGAGCATGGAGCGTTCTGGGGAACGTTCCGTGGTCCCACCACCTGTAGAGCCACGGCAGAGAGCGGGGACGATCAAGGACTTCATGGGTCTGAATCCCAAGGAGTTCTCAGGGACTGAGGGCATAGTAGTAGCAGATGACTGGCTAGATTCGGTAGAGAGGAAGCTCCTTGGAGTTAGGATGCCGGGTGACCTCCAGGTCGAGGCAGCGGGATTTCTGCTGATAGACTTGGCAGGAGTCTAGTTCCGGAATGAGCCGTTGTTTGCGAGAGGGAGAGCCACATGGGATCTGTTCAAGACCCAGTTCAAGAAGAAGTTCTTCTCGACCACTGCTAGAGTAGCCATGGGGCTACGATTCCAGAACATCCAGCAGGAGAACCGTTCTGTTGATGAGTATGCGGCAGAGTTTAGTCGCCTGAGCCGTTTCGCTCCTAGTCTGGTTGCAGATCCAGAGAAGATGACCCGTAGGTTTTGCCATGGTCTAGTTCCAGACATTGGCATCCTTATAGTGGCGAACGGTACGACTGACTACTACCAGAGCCTAGAGTTGGCCCGGAGCATTGAGGAGCGTCTTCTGTCTAACAAGAGGCCGGCTTCTGTACATCATGAGGGACCGTCCAAGCGTCAGGCTTTCTAGTAAAGAGCACCGACGCCGCCCTAGCAGACTTACCGTCCCCCTACATTACATCACCCGACCCCGCCAGTTAGAGCCCCGGGACCTCAGCAGCAGCAGAAGGGGTCTATGTGTTCATTCTGTAGAAGGGTAGGCCACGACGCTTTCGTTTATAGGAAGAGGTTAGGGCAGTGTTTAGCTTGTGGGTCTGCCATCCATCAGATTCGGGACTGCCCAGTAGCCAAGGGACCCCAAGGGAAGGCTTATAGTCTAGCTCTTGAGCCGGAGCCGGAGTAGGTTTCGGGAGGTTAGTCTTAATCATAGCCTTAGTCATTTGTTTGCATTGCTTGTTATGTTAGAATGTTTGTAGAGTCTTCTATCCTTGTGAATTTTGAGGACAAAATTTTTCAAGGAGGGAAGATTTGTAAGCCCCTAGATTTCAAAAAAATAGTTTTTTATAATTTTCAATTGTATTTAATTTAAATACGTATTTTGTAGCGTATTTCGTATTTTTTTTGGTTTTCGTAATGCTTTGAAATTTTTTCTAACTTATAGATTTTTTTCCTTGGCCGGCATACCGCCAGTATACCGGAGTATACCGACGACATACCGTCCAGACAGATTTTCTACATTTTAGATATTTTCGATTTCAGATATTTTCATGAATAGTGTTTTCGATATTTTGATGAATAGTGTTTTAGATATTTTGATGAATAGTGTTTATATATTTTCGTGAATAGTGTAGATGTATCCTATTACCCAATGGATAATTGGTTTTGTTTGAATGGCCATGATTGACTTAGATTTTGACATGGATCACGATCCGACGGCTAAGATTAAATCCCCCTTCTATATATACCCTTTCACTTTCTCTCTCCTTTCTCTTTTCATTCTCTTCACTCTCTCTTCATTTCTTCTTCCTTTCTCTTCCCTTGGAGCTTGTTAGGAGCTTGGCCTTGAGGTCTAGAGTGTGGTTTCGTACCCCTCTTGGTGGTGGAATAGAAGATTAGGCTTGGAGCTTAACCTAGGCAAGTACATCTTGCTCATAAGTGACATGACCATACTTTAATTTTGTTTTCCATAGAACATAAAGTTTTATTGGCCTATAATTTGCTTCTTTAAATTGTTAACATATTTAGCATATAGCACTTTTGGTTTTGATCGACAGTATTGCGTAGATCTGAGTTTCTAGATATGATTTTCGAGTATTTTGAGGTTTTGATCTATCAAATATTTTGATTTGTGAAAACTAATACTTCCATGTTGTAGGAAATTCAATTCTATTCAATTTTTACTTTTGAAAGTCCGAATTTCGATTTAAAATGAAGTTTTTATGGCCGAAACAAGTTTTGAGTTCAAAAATCAACTTTCTGCGACGGTTCGGAAAATCCGTCGAAAATCCGCGGAAATCCGTCGAAAAATCCGAACTTTCACCACAAAACTTGCTGTGACGGAACGGAAAATCCGCCAGTAATCCGCTGGATAATCCGGTTAGGCTGTTTTGAATTTTTTTATATATTTTAAGTGCTGTAAAAATTCTAGAAAAATTATATTTAAATACTATATTAATTTAGCTAATTTATTATAATTTTTCCAGTATTTAATAAGTACTTTTGGTATTTTATAAAAATAGAAAAACAGAGCTCATTTTTAGGATACATATGTTTGTTGATTTTTAATAAATATTTATGAAGGTTTATAAATTCCAAAAAAAATAGTATAAATTTCTATAATTAACAAGGATCATTTTGGTACTTTATTTTATGTATAATTGAGCTTTTTGTCTATCTCAAAAATTATTGGAACATAATATACAGTTTGATTTATTTATTGAATAGTTACGACTTGCAATGTTTTGTATTGTTTTGAGTTATTGTAGTATTGGACCACCCCCTACACTAGTGTAAAGACCCTAGAAGGTTAGTTTAGGTATTGTGTCACCCCACTTTGGACTTGGAATTGACCGGAGTTGACCAAAGTCAACTATAAGTCAACCTCTGACCCAGTTTGTCTTAGTTTGCCCTAGTTGACCTAGACATTATAGTATGTCTTTTCACCCTGATTAGCTATTTTATTATCTCATCTTTAGGACCGTGGCTTCACTCCGAGCCTTGATTCATATTGATAGCAGGACCCCAGGCAAGTACATCTACAAACTCATTTACTGTCTTTTAATGCTAGAACATGTATTAACCCTATTAAAATACTGATCCTTGAGGTAGCAAGTTATGTCTTCACATATTGTATTACTTTCAGTACCTGCCATGCTTATACTGCTCCCAGTATCTCCCACATGTTTTTACTGTTCTCATATCTCTCACATGTTTAAATAACGGGTTAAGGGAAAACTGTTAGTATTGTACGTGAACATGACCCCCTTCTCCGTATGTATTTACCGCGCTCGGCGACATTCTATATGTAACCTTGCCGTAGGTTCTGATCTCGCGTTTGTGTATGGATATACACCGATGTCGTTCGTGCACATATGTGCATGCCAGAAAAACTTGATATGTGCCGCTGTACATCCTGATTACCTATTGACCGATTCACGTACATACTACAGTTTTAAACTTTTAAACTATATGTTGTCATTTCTAAAAAGAACCAATTAAATCATGATATGCCATGTTCCCTATGTTACTATGATACTGTGATCCCAGTTGTACCATGAGGCCATGTTTTCCAGTATTTCCTGTTTTATAGACTTATCACACCATGTTTCTTATTGTACATCTCTTTCATTATATGTTCAGTACTTTAGTTGTAGAGGTTGTACTTGCTCCCGTCCTGACAGGATAACGTTGTAGGTATCCTTACTGAGGAGGAGTTGCTCTGCGACTCATATTATGGAGTTACTGCCGAGGACCCGGCTTTGCCATACGAGGATGTTCCTGCGGGGAGACTCGCCTAGTTTGCGTAGTCACTTGGGATACTTAGCGTAGTCATGTATTACACTACGTATTTTGTAACTGGACATGTATCCAATTTTACATTTCAGACTTGTACTTGGACTTATTCATATATGAGATGACTTTTGTGTTTGGAGCATTTATGACTCTTCTTCACTTATAGAACTGTTAGCACATTTAGTCTTATCTTGTTATCTCTAGAACAGCTTACTGCGCTTTATCTTAAGCGTAGACTGGACGTGGCTCGGCCCGGCCCAACAATTTGGGTAACGGGTCATGACAGATGACGAAGTCCTAAGTTGACGACCCCTCGATTAGATCTTTTCTTCCTTCTGTCTTGGATGGCGAAGTCCTAAGAGCAAATTATGAAATTTTCTCTTAGATTTCATGTGAACGAGCACATCGAATCTCCACTTTTGTGTTGTGCTTTGTGCCTCCACCCTCACCCCATATATATAGGATGAAAAAAAAATCTATTTTAGGTCATAATAGAATTTCTTAAATAGGAAGCCCTCAAATAAGAATCCCACTACACCTAAAATATTCCATCAACATCATATTTTAGATTATAATAGGATATCTAAAATATGAAACCCTCAAATAAGAATCCTATTATATCTAAAATAGTCCAACACTAATTATGGATATCCAAATTAAATTAAATTAAATATTTAATCAGATTTGGACTCCATAAATATGCTATTACCAAATCTAGACTGGACTCCAACAAGTTGTGGCATGTTGGCATCTCCATTAAACAAACAATCAACAACAAAATTAATCACTCGTTCCTTTTGGCTCCAATATAGCATTTGTGATCACTTAATAGAAATGAATAGATTTCCTAAAAGCAGGACCGGCCCACGAAGTTGGATTGTTCTATCTAGAGCTAGTTTTGATTATGTCACGACCCGGTTCCAATATATTGGGTCCAGTCAGATCATGTCCAGCCTACACCGTTATAAGACGGCGGCAGTAAGCTGTATCAGGCGGTAGTACACAAGCAAATAATTCTAAAATGCGAGAATAAGAAAAATATTTATTTGAACTTTGCAATTTAAAGCTAAATGTCTAGGTGAAATAACCACACAAGCAAATAAACATTTAATTAATACATCTGTTTTTTATTACAACTGAAAATGGAAAAAACTAAGCAACGGAAAAAACTAGTAGTCCTGGGCTCCCTGGTCAGGTTCAACTACCTCTTCATAACTCGGTTCGGGTCCGTAGAAGAAACTAAAGGCGAACTCCTCGTCTTCGCAATCACCTAAAATATTGGTCTCCAGTCAGGAGCGGAGCAATAACAATATCCACATCCAGCATTCTAAATAATAATAAATGATGCAAGGGCAGTTTAAAATCATTATTATATTTTCTAGATAATAATAAAGAACCAGCAGGACTATAAAATCTCAGGAGCTACAATGGTGTAATTTACAAAGAGTCAATAGTGATTTTGAGCGTATAGCATATCTGTGACCGACTGGTAGATTCAATGTGTATACTAATATTTTGGCCAAATGCTAGTATACGATACGGCTCAACCCCATGTGCAGTAGGGGTTAGCGAGAGAGAGACAATATCAGTAACAATGACTCTGATCACAAATGCTATACTACTCCTCCAATCCCCGAGTCAATGAGTTAATCAAGCAATCGATCTGTGGTCCAAGAGGGAGCCCATGTGAATCAGTGTTGATACAATATACATATATAGTTCTACTTATGTAGTATATTTAATTATTAAATAAAACAGGAACATGGATAGTATGAAACTTGTCTTGGCTTTTTTCGGTGCTGAGGGTGACGACATGAAATATCAGACTAAGTCCCGAGACTGAAAACCTATATTAACGAAATGTAACTTAGTTGACAATCTACGGTTGCTACAATCCTAATTAACATATTAATGACGCTAACGTCTAGGTCCTAAATCACTGATAGTTTAAATAGGCAATATAAAATATTTTAGAGAGCTCTAAGTTAATAAAAAAATTATGAATTTTTTTGTAAATAAAATAGTAAACTTATTATTTCTTTTAAAAGAGAAAATTGTTGATTTATTTAATAATAAAAATGCGACAATTAATAGGTATACGCAATTTTGAAGATAATCGTGCAAATATTCTTTTAATACTTTAAATCACGTATAATATTAAATAAACTATTTTTCCGATAAACTATTATTTTTGTAAATAATACGAGAAATATTAAACTTAATTTATTTAGTAGATAAGAAACGTTTTTTCATAAACTAATACTATAATTAGAATTACCTATATAAAATACTGGAAAATTCCTTGAAATTAAATAATTTTTATTTACATAAACTATACAAAATATTTTAATAGATATTTCAATAATAAGAAAACCGTTTTAATAGTAAAATTTATTAAAATCATTTATTTAGTAAAACCTAAGGTTTTAGAAACGTATTTAAGACTTTTATTTAAAATATCGTCTAAAACCCTTATTTTAATACTATAAAAACATACTAAACTTATTTAACGATTTATTACGTAATTATTTTATATTAATAATTAGTGTGAAATTATTTAATTATATAAATAACTTAAAGATTTCTACGAAAAATATCTAGCATTTATTAAAAAAAATCCTTTTTGTTAATAAAAACTATTTTTGGAAGATAACTAATATTTTATCCCAAAATAGTAAATAAAAGGGTTTTAGCCTAAATTACTATTTCATATATTAAGAATAGGCTTGATATAAAACTTTTTTTTTGAAACTATTTTTAATATTTTATTAATCGTAAAATTAATGACAACAATATTAATAATATTAAAATAACGTTATTCCAACAATAATCGTAATTAAATGTTTAGTAAATCATTAAGCCTAATAATTTTAGTTAATATAACACTTTATATACATTACGACATACTCATTAATAATAATAATCTATCCGTAATATTAATAAATTACAAGCATTTTTATTACAAAACCTATGGTCTCAATTAGGAAACTACAATCTATCTATCCCGGAATTGACAGAGCTTTATTCTGTCAATTTCGGTCCGAACAGAACTGGGTTTTGCATTCTGGAAATTAATAGAAGGTTCCGGGCTGACCGAAAGGCTGTTGAAGGAGTACCGAGGGGAGACCTCGGACTCGGGTCGCGTAAGGGCGTCGGAACGCAGACACATGTGCACGGGACACGCGGAACGGGACGACGCACGTACGCGGAACGCACGCGGGGCGGCGTGCGCACGTGGACTGAATGGCGCCGACACGCGGGAGGCAGGACGCTGTTGGGCGCGTGGGAGGGGGCGCGCTGCTGGCGGGAGACGGAGACGGCGACGGCTGGCGGGCGCCGGGGGCAACGGAAATACCCCGGTTGGGGTTTTGCTAGGTCCGGGACGGCGCGAGGACCGTCGAGGCGTCCTCGGTTTTTGAGTTGGAGAAATATAGTGGAAGATGGAAGAAGTTTGGGAAGGTGAAAATGTTCTATGAGTTTTTCTTTGGAAAGGAAATGTTTTTGATATATTTTACGTGGAGGGGAAGAGGTTAGGTGAAAGTGGTGAGAAAGAGATGGAGAGATAAGGAAAAAGTTTGAGAACGTGGGAGTAACTATAGAAAAAATGGGAGTGAGTCATGGATTTATTTTTATTTATTTTGTTTTTTTAATAAAAGATTTTACAGATTGTCTCTTTATGTTTATTGTAGGTCAATTCTGAAAGATCATCCGCAACTACGACCTCTTGTGGGGTCACGTTAATTTGATCATGGAGGTTGCCCCAAGTATAAGGGAATTGCTCAAGTCTGAAGTCTTGTGGCTTACTTGTGGACCGGCCTTGCCTAAAAGCCTATAAACTCAATCAGCAGATATTGTGTAGTAGGGAAAAGAGGGGACAGTGTGTGCGCACTTCCGGCAACAAATCTATGCCAAATTTGAGTGACTCTGCTTTCTATAGATTATGTAGCTGGTGCTGACCTCTAAATATATAATTAGACAAAGTAGCATTAACCATAACACAAAAATATCAAAGTATAACTCTAAACAACATAGGCTATAGGCTATACATGTACTCTTCTTTTCTCTCTCTCTCTTCCTCCCATGCACAGGGATTACTTCCTCTTATCCATCATCACTATCCTACAGAACAACAACAACAACAACAATGCCTCCTTCACGCCGTCGAGTTCGCGTTCGGCTTTTGCTTACTACTCGAGCAGGTGCAGTTCACGCGGAAATTGGATAATGTCTGCACGAAGCATCGAAAAAAAAAAATATATTAGCATGTAAACGTAAAGTTAATACCGAATGCAGAAAAAATTATTCAGTGGTCTGGACTCACCATGTGACAATGGTAATGGTAAAGCTCGTCACTGTCACGTGGTGAATTCGGACTACTGAATAATTCCTCCGAAGCGAAAAAAAATGGGAGATATTACCTTGGCTTGCTTCTGGAGTTCTTTGATGTAGTCCACAGCCAAATCTAACATGTCTGCAGTGTTGGTTTGCTGTGTATCCAAAACGAAGAATCAGTGTCATAATAACTTTCAAAAAAATGGGATATATATATATATATATATATATATATATATATATATATATATATATATATTTTTTTTTTTTCTTGGATTTGCATACCTTATCCATATTGGGAACCAGCTCCTGCAGCTTCCTCATCCTCTCGCTGATTCTGGTCCTCCTCACTCTCTCCGCAATGCTTCTCGGATGGGTGGCACACCCTCTCTTGGCACGTATCTTGCAAGGAACCGAGTCCTGGAACTGCAAGAACTTCTCCATGGCGGCCATCTCCGACGAGGTCTTCGGCAAGCTGAACCGGTGCGTGATCAACCCGTTCCTCGCCTCTCCGTTCTGTCGAGAATTCGACTCCGATCAGTACTAAAGGGCGGACATAGTAATTTAAGAGAGTGGATCAACCTCAAATTAAAAATATATATATTGTGACTTATTATGTCCGCACTTGTCAGTAAAAAAAGAAAAAATTGGATGCTGCTACGTTGTCCGTGGTTTGTGACTACAGACCACGTGGCGACCTTCCACTTGGCCTCTTGGCTAGAATTTTAAGACAGTGGGATCCGGTAATAGCAGGAGTGGCCAATGACTGGTTGTCACGTGTTCCTATGGTCACACCAACAGTCACAAACTGCAGACAAAATATCATTAGTTGCCCCCACTTGTCTTTTACTATTTGCCCCCACTTGTCTTTTACTATGTGCGCTCCCAAGAAGAGATGATGTAGTAGTACCTGAATCTCAGACTGGTTTTCTCGGGTCCTCCTGAGGCCTCCTCCTCCTCCTGCGACTGGGAAATAGTTATCCGACAACAGAGACGACGAGTCTTCCGGCCAGGACGCGATCGGGTAACCGCCCTCCATGGATTCGTTCTCGACCTCCTCGGAGATCTGCGACATCATCGCCGCCGCGGTGGAGGACTGCCTTGAAGAGAAGCTCAGCTGGCTCTTCAGTCTGGTCCCTCCCCCTCCTTCATTCCCATTCCTAAAACCACCCAGCCCTCTGGTCATAACTCCATAACCTAACAAAACAGAACAGAACAGGGACGGATGCTGTCATGCCAATCATTACAAAATTATTTCCATTTCCGTCGAAACCAGAGAGATTTGCTGAGCTGAGCACATAACAAAACAATAAAAAACAAAATTATCCTAGTGATTTTTTTTATATATATGCCTTTAACTTTATACTGTTCAATTTTGTCATCCAACTCTATAAATTATTAAATTCATCAAAATTGATTCAAGAAAACAATTTATTAAATTAGGCTGCCAAAATATGATATAATATAATTTTTTTCTATTAATAAGATTTCGTACTTGCATTCAATTTTTTCTATTTATTATACTTGCATTGCAATTTGTCACCAAAAATATTTGTTGTGTCACGAAAATTATTCGTCAAATATTTTTCATGACAAAAAGTAAAATATAAGTCTAACAAACATTAAAAAAAAATGTAAATACAAATTCATATTAATAAGGGAGCCTAAAGTAAAAAACTTCTTATTATTTTAGAACTCATTTCATAAATTGATCAAAGTTTATTAAAAGAACAATTTATAAAATTAGGCTGCCAAAAAAAATGTCCAGTGCTATAGTTAATGTACCGCTAGGTTATTAAGCATAAATAAAATAAATTGTAAAATATTTTTTTTTTTTACCATTTTCTACATTGAGTTGGGAGAAGAGTCCGGCAGGGGAGCTGCTCTGTCGGATCAGGTTGGAGCCGTTCTTGATCTGGTCCGCATCCATGCCCATAGAAGTGACCAGATGCTGCTGCTGCTGCTGCTGCTGGTACAGCATCGGCGGCGGCGGCAGCGGAGGGAACTCATGGTCCCTCCGTTGCTCGCCGCCGCTGCCGCCGTCGATTCTTGGCGGCGGCGACGCTGTCTTGTCGTGGGGATCCGCCGACAGGAACCTCGCGAACAGCGTCTCGGTCTCGGGACTGGAGGGCCGGGGCGAGAGGAAGTCCTCGCATGCCTCCCCGAACAGGGAGCTCGGCGCGGACCGGTACCGGAGGAGGCTGGAGCTCATCTGCTGCTGCTGCTCGCTATGGCGGCTGTGGAGCTCCGTCTCCACCTTCAGCTGCTGCTGGTGGTGGTGGTGGTGGCCGTACGTTGGCGGGAACGGACGGTTCAGATCTTTCGCCGGCGGAGATCCGTACATCCCTGAGCTGTTCGGTGGTCGCTCGCTACACCGACGGATCTGGATCAGAAGCACTCGATCGAGATTTCAGCTCAAACTTCAAAGCCGCCGCCTCTTCGCCATTAGGGGAGCTCAATAAAACCTTCTTTTTTCCTTTATTAGTAAAATTATTTGGGAAAGAAAGAGATTCCTTCCACGCTTCCTCTAAGCTTTCTCTTCAGCACTCAACTCAACTCTCTCTCTCTCTCTCTCTCTCTCTTCTTCGATCTAAATCTCTTTCTCACTTCTCCTTAAAAAATTACTATTTTTTATTAATTTTTTATTTTCTTTTCTCGGACCTTCTTCTCCATTGGCCAAAATAAAAATGGTCTCCTTTCTCCGCTCCGCTGCCATCTATCCATCCATCTCCACCATTTATATCGTCGAACTGACGGAAGTACCCTCCTGTGATTAGGATATTTTCCTTAGTGCCACTGGTCGGTAAATTTGGGATGTCATTTTGCGGAAACGCCCTTGGAATCGACGGATATTTGTTTCGGCGCTTGCTACTATTTTTGGAATGGCGACGAGGAATTTTCTTCAGGGAGCCGACATGAGTACTGGATGATGAATTTATGGCCAACGATTCGCGGTTGAATGCTGCAGCGATGCAGTCTGGTCCTCTAAATGTTGTAAGGTTGATTTGCTTATTTTCTATTGGTGGTCGATGGATTGGAGGTTTGCCAGCGCCAGCAACATAAAAATCTATGTTATAAGGACATGTGGTGGGTGAATTAAATTTGAAGAAAATTAAGCATAACCAAATAATACTAAATATGCAATTTAAAGGAGTACTAGTAATAAAGCAAGAAAGCAAAGATATGAAGTATCATGGTTTCATTTATGAGATATTTCAATCTCCATGTTTCTTGATATCCTTTATAATATATTTCAGTCTCGGAACTCTCTCCAACTTTATATTCACTGTTATGAAAATCATAGCCGGCTCCAGGGGGAGGCGGGCTAGGCAGCCGCCTAGGACCTCCTACCCCAAGGGGCCTTCGTTTTTTTTTTTTTTTTTTTCCTTCTGAATTTTAATTATTTTGTACCAGGCCAAAGAGAATCTCATGTCTGTCGAGAGAAGAATCAAATAGCATTCAAAAGACAAAAATAAAATAAAATGTTGCATCTGTTTTTAAGCCGTCTTCATCTTCTCTCTCTAACTTGTTCGCAAAAAAAATCTCTCCTACAGTAAAAAAATCTCTCAACAAACGTGTCAATGCTGATTTTTTTCTTCTCCTTTCTAGTTTCTAATGTCTTTTTTTTGGTCTTTTAAAGATTGGGATGAAGTGCATAAGTAGAAGAGATCGTAAAGTAAATATATCTACGTTACTTGTAAATAAAACAATAAAAAAATATATAGAAGGATAATGGCCTAATTTTTTGGACTCGTCTAGGGCCTTAAAAATCCTGGAGCCGGCCCTGATGAAAATAATAACACTTATGAGCTTTTATCCGAATAAATTACTAAATACATATACAGAGCCATCTCTCTCTCTCTCTCTCTCTCTCTCTCTATATATATATATATATATATATATATATATATATATATATATATATATATATATGACCAAACGAAAACTTTATTGAAGAAGAAGGCGCAAAATGCCGAAGCCTTTACAAGTAAGCGCGCTTAACGCGACAAGAGGAATATATATATATATATATATATATATATATATATATATATATATATATATATATATATATATATATATATATATATCATGAGGCACATCATAAGATACTAGATAGATATATCACTCTTTTTAAGAGAGAAAGATTACACCGAAATAGATGGCAAGCGGACAACAAGCTGCGCCGCCAACCCTTTTTGGATGACAATAATTATCTAATTGATCTTCTTAATTATTTAATTGACCTAAGATCCCATGTTTATTTAAGGGTAACAACAATTATATTATTTTCTTAACTATTTAATTGATCTAGGGGCCCATGATTTAAGGGGGAGAGCAACAATCTCATTTTCGTAATTTGTCTAGGACTTCCAAATGTCTTGAGACGACTCTATTTATATACACGAGCTTTGATTCAAAGGACCCGTCGACTTCTACACAAGATTTGATTCGAAGGTTTGCGGATTTCAACGTCTTTCAAGAAGGATTGGTGATCTTCTTACAACAATTGAAGATCCAAATTATACAATTCAATTCAACATAAAAATCTATGTTATAAGGACATATGGTGGGTGAATTAAATTTGAAGAAAATTATGCATAATCAAATAATACTATATGCAATTTAAAGGAGTACTAGTAATAAAGCAAGAACGCAAATACATGAAGTATCATGGTATCATTTATGAGATATTTCAATCTCCATGTTTCTTGGTATCCTTTATAATATATTTCAGTATCGGAACTCTCTCCAAATTTATATTCACTGTTATGAAAATAGTAACACTTATGAGCTTTTATCCGAATAAATTACTAACTATATATACAGAGCCATATCTCTCTCTCT
This sequence comes from Iris pallida, assembly GCA_029216955.1. Taxonomy (NCBI): domain Eukaryota; kingdom Viridiplantae; phylum Streptophyta; class Magnoliopsida; order Asparagales; family Iridaceae; genus Iris; species Iris pallida. The sequence continues at coordinate 1,927,219 of JANAVB010006394.1, forward strand.
CTCTCTCTCTCTCTCTCTCTCTCTCTCTCTCTATATATATATATATATATATATATATATATATATATATATATATATATATATATATATATAATGAGGACACATCATAAGATACTAGATAGATATATCACTCTTTTTAAGAGAGAAAGATTACACCGAAATAGATGGCAAGTGAGCAACAAGCTGTGCCGCCAGCCCTTTTTGGATGGCAACAATTATCTAATTGATCTTATTAATTATTTAATTGACCTAATATCCCATGATTTATTTAAGGGTAACAACAATTATCTTCTTTTCTTAACTATTTAATTGATCTAGGCCTATGATTTAAGGGGAAGAGCAACAATCTCATTTCCTTAATTTGTCTAAGGGCCCCAAATGTCTTGAGACGACTCTATTTATATACACGAGCTTTGACTCAAAGGACCGTCGACTTCTACACAAGATTTGATTCGAAGATTTGCATATTTCAACGTCTTTCAAGAAGGATTGGTGATCTTCTTACAACAATTGAAGATCCAAATTATACAATTCAATTTTACTCTATCTCAAATAAATGATGACACGTGAAAGCCCTTGAATGTTGAGAGGTTTGGATTATTTATTTTTTCAAGCATCGACTCCAAGAAGTAAGTAATTATAAGAGAGGAGAAAAACACATTGTATATTATCCTCTAAACACACAACCGATGGTTGCTCGTAGTGGAGAGGTTATTGTAGCAGTAATATACTGATAGTATATTTTTGTACATTAACGGCTAGAAATATAGTCATTATAATCTAGTCGATGCAGGATTTATAGAGAAAATTTCAAGGCAACATTATACTAATAGTATACTGACAATATATAGCCAGCATCGTGTCACTATACTAATCAATAAAAAGTTTGTCTTCTGAATTTTTGTGCGAGAAATTAGTATAAGAACAGTAAACTGTCACTACATTAGCAGTGTACTGCTGAGAATTTTTTTGAGTCTAAAATATGATGGCAATATACTGGTAGTACACTAGCAATATACTTCCAGTATACCATCCAAATAGAAAATTGTCAGTTATCACCTTGGTTTTGTATAGCTTTCAATTTGTCTTACCCACTTGAGTTACATCATTTAGCTAAGGTAATTCAACTTAAATTAATAAATAAAAAGATACAAAATTGACTTTACTATCTCGAAGATCTTTATCCTTCAAATAAATTGGATTCTTCAAGTTTGTTCATCTTTTATATGAGCTCTGGCTTTTGATCGGACCTCTAGCATCTTCGTAGTTTTCCATCTCCAAGTTGACTTGACATGGCCTGAGTTCGTGTATCTTTGTAACTTACCGCCTTCGAATTAGCTAAGATACAACTCGAGTTCTTTTATCGTAGGCCCAACATGATTTTTTTTTTATTGTCATAAGTTCATGACTAATTTTGTTTCAATATATTTGAATTATTTTTCTTCAAAACAACGTTAAGCAAACAAAATAATATACATAAATAGCAAGTTAGTTAGTATCATACCCAATACTAATATAGATGTGGTAAAATACAAGTGTGTGTCACGTCCCGATTCCGTAGAATCGATAGTCATCCTCCGGGCGTGATGCCGTGCGAACCTAAGTTACGATTGCACAAGGCATAGTCATAAGGCTATCCGAAACACAACATCAAGCTAGAGTACGCAAAGAAATTGATTGACACATTTGAAATAGAAGTAGACTTTTCATTGATAATAAAACTTTATTTACATTGACTCCATTACAATCTTTGCTGCGTGGGCTATAACATGACTCGACTTACAAAACGAACACTGATGAGATAGTCGTTCCAAACATTACATCCCTTTTTACAAGCAAAAACTATTATACTTTCCACCTGCTATCGAAGGAAGTCGAGTCGCCATTTGTCTTCTTTTGTACTGAGTGCGGAGTCTTCAAAAGGATTTAGAAACAAGCCTTCAACACACGGACGAGGCTTCAAAAGGGTTTACGCCGCCTTGAGCTTTATGTGGCACGCCCTTCGTGGTTCGGGGTACCTGCGTGGAGAGCGAGGATCAGTACATTACACTTTGTACTGGTGCGTGGCTATTTAAGTTTCAAGCTCTCATTTTGTTGAAGAGTTTATATGACTTAATATATGAATGTTTCTAACCATCCTAATGAATTTCAAACAAGCATATGACAAGCATAATGTAAAATAAGTTGGGACTTACCCATGGCGGACCGCGTCGTGCCTTATGAAACTTACCATGTTCTTCCCTGTCAATTGTTATCATTTTCATACCAAGTGCAATATTACGTGTGATTGGTCACTGGCTTCCAGAGCCATCGTAGACTCCTCTAGCTTTTGTTAGATGGGGTCCTTTCAGCGCGAGTAGCGAGTCCCGCTGCAAGTCTCCGCCTAACCCGTGTCCAGCACAGCTAATTACTTGTTTCCTTTTTCGGCCGCAACGGTCCCGTGGCCTCGGGTTGCCGTGCGGAAAAATGCTCACCTTGTCGACAAGTTGTCTGTGACCGTGCAAAGACATATTTTTAATTATTAAGACATAGCCTACATTTTTTTTTTGAAAAACTTGCTCATTCATTCGTGTTCGTGCCCTTGCATTTATCCTTTCATTTGCAACAAACATTATTGATTGACCTAAGAAGGGGTCGATAAGAGAAAGGTCAGCCACTCACCTTGAGTTTACTTCAGACGAGAGAACTTGTTGGTCGCGCTAGACGTCGCCTACGTGATTACCTGAAATCGCACAAGCAACCGATTATGACACATCATTATTCAAAAAGTTCGATAGGAAATGCGAGTTCGCAATACAAGCCATGAAAGCCATCGAAAACATTCACGAAAACGCATTCAGAAAACAAAGCCAAAACCAACGCAAACGGCATAAAAAGCAGAGCAACGGGAGGTCTCTTCCGACTCAGCCGCAGAGTCAATCATTGAGGCGCAACCCGCTGAATATGGGACTTGGTTTTGAAGAAGCCATTCCATAGCGTGTCACGCCCCGCTCCCAGAATACGGCGAGCCGAGTACGTACAACATCCCCAGGCTACGCGACCATACAACATGAACCCAATTGCACCCCGCGATTGTCGCCTGTAAGGTCCCAGGTAGGCATAGAGTTAAAGAAATAATACAATTTTTCCACAAAAGAGCACATCATTCATTTATCCCAAAATGTTACAACATAATTCAAGTCTCATCATCAAACACACATATACATTTTGGATTCATTGTTCTTCAAAATACATAACTTACATATTGCATTCATGTTTCTTCAAAATACATAAGTCACCTAGCTATGAAGTTCCCAGAATAAAGCTACAACCCTCAGTCCTACATCATTCATAAAGTTCTGCCTCAGTGTATGCCTGTTCTCCATCCTGTTCTTCAACAATCCCTAGTGAACAAAACTAGGTCGTCAATACGACGAGCAAGCCCTCAGTCAAAGGAGAAGTATGGATACGTAAAATTAAACAAGTGAACAAGATTTAGTATCTAGAATGATTAAATTCATACCATGATATTAGTCAAAAGTAAGTGAATCTCAATTAATGTCACAAGGACACGACAAGATCTTTCTAGACCTAAATGCAAATTTAGAGAAACTCCTGGATCACACACACACGCCTAGCATCTCAACAATAACCCCATTTGCCCGGGATCAGGCTCGTACAAAACGGGTTGGTGCTTAGATACTCCAGCCGTCTGTACTATCACATATTGATGTGATTACAAGCAAGGTAACATCATGAGTGGTTTCCGAATTATCTGGGTCGAGTCTTCGCATCATGTGTTATAATCAAGAAGTTCGTATGACTTGGACTTTTCCAAGAATATCGAACCCATTCATTAATGAACCAAGTATTCTGAGCTGAAACTCAGGATAAGGTGCAAATGGATAGCTGAGCTGAAACTCAGGGCCTGGATGTCCAATTGCGATCAAGAAAGTGAGCTAAGCCTCACCTCGGATATTCGCACGGCCGTACGAACACCGTATCAGGGACTGATCAGTACGAAAATGAAAAATTATATTGCAAAGAAGTCAGCCGGGTGTGATCCAACGGTTTCTCTCCCAAACCCCATGCAACCTATTCTAATATTTAGACTTCGGAGGAACTATCTTCCAAACGGGAGTCCTAGAAGTCAAGTCGCATTCAAATATTAGTTTTCGTCTTTTCTGAAACTAAAGTAGTCCAAGAAATATTGAAAACAAGGTAAAATTCCGAAATGTCCAAGTGGACATGATTCCAAGAATCCCTCCGATATTATAGGTCGGAGATGGATGGTTCAAACGGTCTAGAACTAGAGTCAAATTTTCCAAGAAATCCGAGTTTGTCGAAAATAGACCAACTCTGGAAATTCTCAAAAATTTCGGCAGAGTCTCCTTTGTATTTACTGACCCGGAAATTAATCCGATACAAGTAAACACAAAGAATCAATATACGGGCACGCCGACCCCTTCGGTGGAGCAACCCTCAACACCGGCAACACGCAAATATAAACGGGTACGCCGACCCCTTCGGTAGAGCAACTCTCAACACCGGTAACACATACAGTTCTTTTATATAATAACCAAAAGGAACAAGAAAGAAACTTTCATACCAAATTCCTCTTTACCTTAGCAATTAACTAGAAATTCAAAATTAGCAATTCAATCCTTGGAACCTGGTTGGATATACAAGCAAATTTATAATATGTCAAAATGAACAAGTCCATATATACCAACCTTTTGAAAACCAATGTATGAAGTTCACTGGTTATGTTATTTATAACTTCAATCTACCTATTACCTTCAGGTTTAAAATCAAGGTTATGTCTCAAACCATCAACTACCAACTAAATCTCCTAGAAAACAAAAGTCCAGTCAAGTAACTCCTTATTCATTAAAACATTTATTTGATCAAGTGTATTTTGTCATTAATTGTGATTCTATGTCCACCTTAGAATTCCTAACTATGTCAAAATAAACCTTTATAAATATATATATATATATATATATATATATAGGTTGAGCTTCTTTTTATGTACCCTTCTAGAATCGCATTTAGCTTCTCAGGGATGCAAAGAATATATCAATTTATACTTGAAAAGTGAATATAGCTACCATAGTACCTTGATATCCATAAATAGTCATTTTTATTGTAATTTCATGACATTAAGAGCCATTTTAGCTATATTTAAAAATCTGGACAGAATCAAAATATTAAAGTAAATTGATAAATAGACAAGTTTTCATATGAAAAGGGTTATCAAAGATATATTGTATATATATTTTTATACAAGGACTTTTAGGTAGGTGCATATATATATATATATATATATATATATATATATATATATATATATATATATATATATATATATATATATATATATATATATATATATATTATTATTATATGCATAACCTTCTACATGCATGTTGGATATAATTATACTAACATGAAGGTGTTGGCACACAAACGTACATATACATCTATGCGTGTACATACATATATCAAGTTTTATGATTAAACTTCTTCCTAAAATATATATATATCCATAACCAATTTATGTGTCCAATTTCTACGTATATGATTTTACACATTCAAGAGTATTTCTATCAATTGACTTTCAACACTCAATTTAGTAATATCACAAGTCTAGATGAATTTCCAAAATTTCAGAAATTCATATATAAACAAACTAAAGAATACAGAAATTATACTAATTAGGTTTTCAAGAGGGGGAAGGGGTGAGGGCTTGCCTTGCTTGAGCCTTGCTTCTAGTTGTGCTCCTTAGAGAATCTCTCCAAAACCCAATTCAGAAACCTAGGCAAAAATTTGGAAATTTTGGGTTAAATCAAATCCTAAATTATTTTACCAATAAATTGAAGAGAATGGGAAGGGAGTTGAAAGGAAGGAAGAGGAAGAAGGAGAAGAAGATGAGGAAGGAGGGGGTCGGGGGGGGTGGTCGGCCGGCGGCCGACCGCCGGTGGCGCCAGCAGCCGCGGCAGCAGCAGCAAAAGCAGCGGCAGCAGCAGCAAAAGCAGCGGCAGCAGCAGCAGCTAGCGGCAGCAACAGCAACAATTAGGGAAGTAGAGAAGAAAAATAGGAAAAAGATTGTGAAGAAGAAGAAGAATGGGAAGAATATGAAGAAGAAGAAGATTACTCACCTGGTAGAGCAAATGGAAAAGAGTGGGTTGCTCTCTCTCATTCTCCCAAATAAAAGAATGAAAAATGAAGGGAAAAGACCAAAATGCCCATGAGGCATTGTCATGAGAAGGGAATGCCATGTGGCAATTCCACCATGCATGAAAGCCACATACTCTCTTATGCAAGGATGCAAAATAAATTTTGCATGGGGGGTATTTGAAAAAGTTGATTTATCCAATTTACACTATATAAATTATTGAGAAATAATTTTAGGAAAATAGTTTTTTTTTTGAATGGTTAAAAAAAAAATTAAAATACCAATAATAAAAATGAAAATTTAGGGTTGTGACATAGCGGGGAATAGATCTTAATTCAACCGTTATCATTCGATCGATTCGATCGATCCCGACCGAGTCGATAGCGACAGTGTTCCATTTTCGTGCACCCCATGGACGGAGAACGGGACACGATATAGGGACGGGGCACTACAGTGTGGATGATAGGAATGATGTAGTATCCGACACTAATAAAGATACCGTAAGATACAAGTTTGTATGATAATAATATTTGTATTAGACGGTTGGATAAATAAAGCAATATTCACAATAATGAAATACTTAGACCGGCTTAGGTAAAGTATTAGTACTTAAGTATTACATAATCAGTAGTAATTTATAATAAGATATAATCAATTAATCATAATCAAAGTAATCATTGTGCTAACAAAGGGTACATAGATATGAACACGATAACTACCAACTTAGTTTCTGTAGAGCTTTTGTATTATCATTTTCGGTTGCAACAACATCAAATTATTTCTTTCGACCAGGGTCAGAGCCGCATATAGTAGAGCGGAGGCCCCCTTCAATGTTTAGGCAAGTAATAGTTACATTTATATTTTGGTTCACCCATGCTCTTGTATAAGAGACTATTGATTCCCCTCAACTTTCCTCCTTGTCAACTAATCACCGTCACATAATGTTCTTACTTCCTTTCTGCTTTCGACTATTAAAAATATTATTAAGGTTACTAGAAACTCTTAACTAGCACCATAGATCCATAAGGGCATGCTTTTAGTAAATGATAAATGGAGTGTAATTTAAATTTACACTTTCAAGGGATAAAAAGTACGTGCATGGACTCCATGTATTCTTCTCGCTTGTAACTGGAAAAAATATGTTCAGTTAGTTATGAAAGTAAAAAGTAAAAAATATGTTATAATAATAATTATTAATTATTAATTTTCCAAATTAACATAATTAAAAGATACAAATGAATAACAATAAAATTAATTTATTAATTAATCAACGATTATCTTAATTAATTACTATAATTATAAAAATATACGCGAATACAGGATAAGCCGAGGAGAGATAGGGGAGAGTTGATCAAGCTAAACGTGTTATTTCCTAGTAAATACTGTAACGACCCGCTCCGCCCTAGCGGAATGTCGATTCAAACGGTAAGTGCAACGACTCATTTGAATCATTGACTCGAAGAGTTGCATTAACCCGATGAAGTATCGATGTGAATCGATGCAAGAGTTACGTTGGCCCTTCAGAAGAATTTGGACTTAAATGTTCAAAGGCGCGCTCGGAGTCTCGCTTGGCCGATGCGATCATCGCTAAGGTGGATGGCTCCGATGAACCTGTTTTTGCTTAGCCTAGACACATAATAATACAGACAATATTGCTAGAATCGCTAGGCGATAACCCCCTGCATGCTAATAAAATGACTTAACTCACCTAGCTAAGGGAATAATCCCAGCTTGTATGCTTGTATAGAACATGAAAATAAACTTGGAAATTTATTTGAACCTCGTACGGCACTCCACGCTCGTGCCAAGGCACAACTTACTTTTTGAGTAGAATTGTCTATACATTCACTTATGAACGAAATGCTTGTCATTTAGATCGTACCACAACTTGAAAGCACTAAACAATTAATTATTCACTGAATTGAGACAGGAAGACTATCAAATAGTCATTTCGAGCCGAGTAAAGGAAACATGGAAAGACTTTGGGACCGTTGGGTCGCCAAGGCAATTTCCGTACAAGAAGCTGCATAATAAATGAATGTATAAACGAACGAATAAGTAAATGAACAAATGAAAGAAAGAAAGGAAGGAAAGAATGAATGAAAGAAAGAAAGGTAAGAAGGAAAGAATGATAGCGACATGTATATCGGGGATGTACAACGGGGCTCGCTACCACGCTGCAAGGATGCCACCGCCAACCTAGTCGATAATTCATTATGGCTCTAGACAGTCCGACAAGTTAATTCATTATGGCTCAAGACAGCCCGATAAGTTAATCTACTGGGTCATGACAGCCTGATGAGTTAAACTAAAAAAATAAGAATATGAAATGGTCACGGACAACTCGTTCACGAGGAACAGGATGAAGAATTCCAAGGAACTATCAGAGACATCGTGCCGACTATTAGACTCGTCTCACTGTATCAGTATTTATGTACGGGTACGTATTTTGAGCCGTATTTCGTATTTCTTGGTTTTCGAATATTTTAAAATTTTCCAAAGTATAGGTTAAACTTGACTTGGTTTAATTTGGTTCGGTTCAACTTGGTATTGGGCTTGGTTTGGTTTAGGTGGGTTTGAGATGAGAAGGTTTGTATAAAACCCAACTTCTCTCTCTCTCTCTCTCTTCCATTATTTCATTTCTCTTCATCTTCATCCTCTTTATCTTCCTCCAACCTAAGGCAAGTACATCTTACCAAATGTTGGACAAATAATATTTTGTTTGTTCTAAACTCTTCCTTACATGATTCTAAGCACCTTTAGAGCTTGGTATTTTTTATTTTGGTGAATGAATTTTTGTAGATCTAAGTTTATAGCCTTTTCGGTTTTCTTGGATTTTGATCTACTAAACTTTATTATTTTCAAGTTTTGATTATTCTATGTTGTAGAGAATTCGATTTTACCCAAAATAGACCTTTGAAAAGTTAAATTTTGACTTATTTTGAGAAAGTTATGGTCAAAATAAGATTTGGACATTTTCTAGTTCATCTGTTCTGATTCTGGCAGGGACGATAAATAGTGCCGCATGAATAGTGCCACAGGAATGAATAGTGTCACATGGATGAATAGTGCTGCATGGCGTGCATAGTACCACAGGAATGAATAGTGCCGTATGGCTTGCATAGTACCGCATGGATGTATAGTGCCGCAGGAATGAATAGTGTCGTATGGCTTGCATAGTGCCACAGGAATGAATAGTGCCGCATGGCTTGCATAGTGCCGTATGGATGCATAGTGCCGCAGGAATGAATAGTGCCGCATGGCTTGTATAGTGCCGCATGGATGTATAGTGCCGCAGGAATGAATAGTACCGCAAGAATAAATAGTGCCGCATGGCTTGCATAGTACCGCATGGATGAATAGTTCCACATGGCTTGCATAGTGCCACATGGATGAATAGTGCCGCAGGCCGCATAGTGCCGCACATAGTGCCTATTTTGGCTCTTTTTGGCTGTTTTATGTCCTATTTGGATGATTTGTGGCCAGAATTTCTCCCCACTCCTAACATGAAATGTCACTCCACGTTCCCAGGATACGTATTTTAATACGTGTATTGCTTGAATGAATTTATTTAATATTTATCATACATTATTCTGTATTTAAATTCTTTTAAATTTATGCTAATTAATTTTTTGTATTTTACTTTCTGCTTTTACTTCGCTTGTGGGTTCGGCCGGGTTGGTTTATTTCGGTTTTACATGAACTCCACCTACCACCACCCCCATTTAAGCCCCAAACCCTTTCTCTCTCTTCATTACTCTTCTCCTTTACTCTTCTTCTTCCTCATAACTCTCCCGCCAACCTAGGAGAGCTAGGCAAGTACAACTTGCTTCGTGATGGATTCCAATTTTTGTTGTTCCATTGTCTTCCTCACAAGATTTTTAGATACTTTAGTACTTAGCACTTTCAATTTCCATGACTTATTTTGTGTAGATCTAAACTTGTTGTATTTTCGGATTCTTGGGTTTTGATCTAGCTAACCTTGTTATCTTTAAGTTTTGATAGTTTCATGTTGTAGAAAATTTTGTTCTACTCTATTTTGACCTATGGAAGTCCAGATTCTGACCCTAGATGAAGGATTTCTGGAGCTTGGAAGCCATGGCTACCATAGTCCTTCTTCTCGAAAAAGTGGAGAAGAAGAACAGTGCTTGACCGCGTGGACTTTCATGCGGCAAGTTTCCTCCGGCCGCATGGCCTCAGCCGATTGGCTCTTGGCAGACCGGGCCGCATAAGCCTTGGCTCCCTGGCCGCATGACTTGTTAGCTCTTGGCCGCATAGGCCATGGTTCCAGATTCTGGCCGCATAAGACTTTATCTCCAGCCGCATGAGACCCTGCTTTTCTGGCCACATGAACTTTCCTGGCCGCATGGCTTTAGCAGCTGAGCCGCATGAACTTAGTTTCCTTCAGCCGCATAAGCTGTTTTCTTTTGGCCGTATGTGTAATGACCCGCTCTGCCCTAGCGGAACGCCGATTCAAGCGGCAAGTATAACGACTCAAACGAGCCGTCGACCCGAAGAGTTGCATCGACCCGATGAAGAATCGATGCAAGGCTTACATTGGCCTGTCAAGATGAATCCAGACTTAGACTTTCAAAGGCGCGCTCGGAGTATCGCTCGGCCGATGCGAACATCGCTAAGGTGGGTGGCTCCGATGAACCCGTCTTTGCTTAGCCTAGACACATAACAATACGGACACTATTGCTAGAATCGCTAGACGATAACACCGCACATGCTAATAAATGACTCAACGCACCTAGCTAAGGGAATAATCCCATCTTGTATGCTTATATAGAATATGGAAAAGAATATAGAAAATGTGAGAACTCCCGTACCGCGCTCTACTCTCGTGCTAAGGCACAAGCTTACATTCAAGTTTCATATGCGTTTAACAATGAAACAATAAACGGTTTACAAAAAAAAGGAAGACTATCGACATAGTCGTTCCGAGTAGAGTATAGCAACATTGGAAGACTTCGGGACCGATGGGTCGCCAAGACGACTCCCGTACGGAGAGTTGCATAATGAATAAATGAATGAACGAATAAGTAAATAAATGAATCAACGAATGAATGAATGAATACGGGAAGAATGAATGAATGTACGAACAAGTGAAAGAAAGAAGTGAAAGAGTGAATAAAAGATAAGAAAGGAAAGAATGGTTAGCAACAGGTATGACGGGCACGTACAACGGGGCTCGCTACTCAAGCTGCACGGACGCCAACCTGGTCGATAACGTATTATGGCTCAGAGACAGCAGATGGTTCAAAGACAGCCGTTAAGTTAAATGACAAGTTAATACGAAATGGTCGTGGACAATCGGCACGGGCGATGGGGGGAATACCGTGGCCGTGAAAAGGAAGGGATTCCGCGGCACGATCGTGGAGAAGGTATATCGTGGCCGACCTATGTAATGTCCTAAATTTTTGATACGTATTTAGTGTACGTATACGTGTTTTGGACCCATATTTTATTTAGTCATGATTAGTTATCTAGGTTTATTTTGTATTGGCTTGGTTTTATTGGCATTGATAGTTCAATTGGTTTTTAATGGTTCATTGGTTTATTTTTGGATTTGTGAGGCTTGGTTTATTTTATGATTCATTTGGTTTAAATTGCTAGAGAGAGAGTTTATTGGCCTTGACTTGGTTCACCTTGGTTTATCTTGACTTGGTTTATTCCTGGGTTGGTTCGGCTTGGCTTGGTTTTGCCTTGGTTCATCATGAACCAATAGGAGAACCACCTACCTACCACAACCACTACCATTTATTAACCCCCACTTCCTTCTCTCTCTTCATTACTCTTCTTCTTTCCTCCAGTAACTCCTCACCTACCAGGAATAGAGTCTAGGCAAGTGCAGCTTGCTTCGCGAAAGAACTCCGTTTTATTGTTCCATTCTCTTCCTCTTGAGATTTTAATACTCTTTAGTACTTGGTGTTTTCAATTTCCATGGTTAAATTTGTGTAGATCTAAGCTTATAGTATTTTCGGATTTCTTGGGTTTTGATCTATTTAGTATTGTTATTTCCAAGTTTTTATGGTTCCATGTTGTAGAGCATTTCATTCTGCCCCATTTTGACCTATGAAAGTTCAGATTTGGACTTGGGATGAGGGTTTTATGGAGCTTGGAAGCTTGGCTTCATCGTGTTCTTCTTCTCGGAAATTTGGAGAAGAAGAACAGTGCTGACCGCATGAACCCCTTAGCCGCATGGCAGCACTTGACCTCATGAACCTTCATGCGGCGAGTCTTCCAACCGCATAGGCTTCGGCATAATTCAGCCGCATGGACTCCGTCTACCTGAGCCGCATGCGCGTTCATATTTTTCTCCAGCCGCATATACCCAGTGGCGCAGCCGCATAAGACTTAGGCATGGCGCAGCCGCATATGCTCGTGATTATTCAGCCGTATGTGGACCCACTTCCTCCCAGTCGCTTAGGCCTTCTTCCCAGCCGCATGAATGCTCTGACTCAGTCGCATGCACCCTCTCTTCCCGCTGGTCGCATGGGGACTGATATCTTTAGCCGCATTGTTCCTGCCCCTGTCCTGAGCCGCATAGGCTTTTCCTTTATGAGCCGCATGCGCCTGACCTTATTCAGCCGCATGGGCTGTTCTCCTTCCAGCCGCATGAGATCATTCCTGGCCGTATGGATCCCGCAACCCTGAGCCGCATGGATCCCGCAACCCTAAGCCGCATGGAACCGCACCTGTCCGGCCGTATGGATTCCTTCCTTGGCCGCATGTGCCCGAGCCGCATGGCATAGACTGTATTCTATGTTTTATTATTCGATTTTACTGATAACTCATGTCTTGTAATCTCAGCATAACTTGAGTCTCCTGATTGAATGCTCGCACTATACTGTCCTGTACATGTACCCTGAACACGACAGTGACCCGTAGTGGTGCACTCTTGATAAGTAAACATGACATGACCTGATAGTGGCCCGTCGTGGCACACTCTTGACCAGTAGATTTGACATGATAACCTAACATGATATATCTTGATAAGCTGTTGCGACGGCTACCTGACATGATATGACCTGTATAAATAACCTGGACACCGTGGGCGATTGTGCTTGTACAAATAATCTAGTACTGTCTTGCATCATGTCTAGGAGGGGACTCCTGAGTACCACGGTCAGGAGTACCTACTGAAATGGACTAAGATTAATGATTAGAATAATTCACTAGTCATGAAGAGATGTTCCCCAGTTACAGGCGACCCCGTTATTCCGGCCGTAAATATTTGGATTTGTAGCCTGCCGACGAATAGGGCACATTTCCAGCCCACTGTCATGTGGGGCACCCTTCATTGTCACTTTAATGATTGAACTCTATTGTCACTCTAGTGTATTGTACTCTCTCTGATTGTCGCCTTAATGATTGAACTCTCTAAATTGTCACTATAATATTCGCCTGGATAACCTGGGTAGCTGCAGGGCCTGTGACTACTTGGAGCATCTCATTGCATCTTGCTAGTTACTAGGATTGTGATAACCCTAGTTAGTTAATAAAGAAAGCCGTAGGCAATGATTGGCCGTGATTGATTGGATGGAGTCTAGTCCAGTATAGTATTGTCTAGAAGTGATTGATTGAAAGATTGTACCAGAATGATTGAATGATTGTCACTCCAGATTGTTACTATAATGATTGTACTCTATTGTCACTCTAGCGTATGGTACTCTTCATTGTCACTTTCATCATTGTACCATCCCATTTTTACATTAATGATTGTCACCTTTAGCAATAAATGATCAGAGACTAAGTTCTGTTCAGGCGAAGGGTTACAATCTCGGTCCTTGTTTGGTTTAAGGATTGTAACCTGGCATCCGGAATAGTACCTTCGTATTCTCCTCATATATTGCCTAGCTATATTTTATTTAGCATGATTCTCCAGTTATCTTATGTCAATGATGCTTCACTTAATTATTTTCTCTGATTGGGACAAGTGCATTGGTATTGCACAAACCTCAATCTGTGTTACTTATTGTTGTTTTCTTACATGTTGAATGCTAATAATTTGTTGGTTTTAGTCCTTAAGTGAAGCCCCCTTTGTGGCACTTGCTCTTTCTGGGGTCTGACCCAGCTGGTTTTGTATGGCCAGATACCAGAGCAGCAGCAAAGGATCTCCCTGCTTTCCAGCCCGATGGTGGTCACCAGGCGTAACCAGGGCATCGAGTGGGTTTCTTTTGTTCTCCCACTGTAATATTGTAAATTATTCTTTTGAGGCGTTTAGCCGGCGAGCAAGTGTTAGCTCAATTGCAGCTTTTACTTATTGTCTGCCTACGGGCTGTAACATGATTGACAAGCTCCGGGGGTTGATCATGTATGACTGAACTCTTGCTAGTCCTTACATTTTGTAACGACTAGCTTCATGATCATTCCGAATATGTAATGTATGGGACGCCTTACTATTATGTATTTGGTGGTCTGACATCTTGTAACTTTTATTAGTTGGTTGAGATTGAGACAATAGGCTATTTTATGACCTTAAGAGACTGATGGATTGTAGTAAAACCCTCACATATCTAGACATCCGTGACCGTATAGCGGTGTGGATTCCATTCCGTTATACGTAGCTGGCTATGTACGCCCCCGCTCTCCAGTGTTCTGGTTCTGGGGCATGACAGCCTAGGCGAAATCAAAAAGGGGCTTACGGTCTACTTAGGTGGGGGCTCGGCCACTCAAAGAGACGTAACACCGTGCATTTCAAGAGACTATCAAGGTGTACCAGCCATCACGCTTCGATATGTGAGAATGCCAAAGAGAATATGTCCAAAATGGCTTGTAATGCCAGCGACCGGTGCATATAGACTAAGTGGACTTTGCTGGTGGCAATCCACGTGCAAGTCCATGCATTGAAACAAAGCAGTCTAAGTTAACTAAATAAAGCGCCTTCTGAACATGCTCGAAATGTAACACACCAAATGATAAAGAGTACTTCATGCAAATGAGTTAGAGAACGTGCCTATGACGTGCTAGAACCTGAGGCAGGGACACGCACTTGACATTGAAAATTTATATGAATTGTTGACTAACTTGGTTTACTTTGGACAAGGAAGGCCGGACGGTAAGTATGGGTAAGTCGTGCATGCATTTCCATGCACACCCTTGAATTTGGCAATATGGGATAGGTTATGAAATATGCCATGAAACTGATCCTAAGGCAAGATTAGAAAGACAATGAACGATAGACGGTGCACAAAAGAAAATAGAACGTGTTTGGTAATGATAGCATTGTGGGCGAGCTAGCCTCCCCACCAGTGCATAATAATGTATTGATAACCCCACAGATTGCTTGCAGAAAGCAGGAGACGTCGTCGGGTGTGGAGCTTTCCTCGAACATGCTAAGGCGCGGAGCTAACTCTGGAGCCTTGGAGCGTTGCAAGGAGCTGAAGCACCGTATACAGGACATAATATATCGGAACATCGCCATGAATCATTCCATGTTGTAAGCCACTTGGCACGCCTTTTATGTTTCAGAGAGAGAGAGCTTGAGAGACTTGTAAACTCGGCCTAGCGCCGCTTGTAAACTTCTTGAATATCAATAAAGAGTTTGAATTCGCTTTAATTTGTGTTCATTTACTTTCCACTGTAAATGGGGACACTCTGTGCGACTCTGTGGCCTAGCTCAAATCGGCCGTTTCTGGGATTAGCCTTGTACGGGCGCAACCTAGGCCCATGCGGCATCACGCCTTAGCGAGGACGATCGCTCCTGTGGGAGCAGGGCATGACAGATCGGTATCAAAGCACGACTTTACGTCCTTGGAATTTATTTCGATTCTTTCCGTTTTGAAAGCTCGTTGAAACAAAAGAAGTGTGCGCTCTCTCTCGTTGTACCTTGGGATGTTCTATACAATAAGTCTAATATTTTCAAAATCTCTTACGAGTACTCGGTTGAACGGGATCGATAGGCGAAGGCCTTTGTGCCAAACCATGACGGGCTTTAGTCGGAAGAAAACTAAAATGCTAGAAGTTAGCAAACGCAAGGCGTGCCCGAATAACCTTACGCTGACAATGACGAACGAGTACACGAGACCAAAGTATAAATCGAACGGGATGGTTATGCACGCAGCCTTTTGGCTAAGTTGTGCGGAGTATCGCGCACCTAGACCTTCTGGTGCAAACGAGTTGCGAGCGAGATCGATTATCGCTCGAACGAGAATAAGTGAGCGTGCAAACTCAAATATAGTTCGTACGGGATAGCTATACACACGGCCTTTTGGCTAAGTCGTGCCGCGTGTCGCGCACCTCAACTTTTTGGTGAAATCGAGTTACGAGCGATATCAAGTACCGCTCGGTCAGGAACGAAGCTACATTTAGAATGTATATCGATATGAACGCTATCAAACTAACGCTTAGGCGTGCATGGAAGAACGATTTGAATTTTGAGGAATAGTGCGAACGACTTAGTGCGTCGATACGACGTGAGCGATTATGCTAGAGATTCGTCGAACGAATCTGAAATATGTCTTAGCAAATGATGCGAAAGTGATTGTGGATTAAATAGGATGGTTCGAATTCGAGTGGTGTATGGATTTTCTTGGAAAACATTCGAGCAAGATTGAGGATTACGAGTAACGGCGAGTATGTCGGCGAGGCGATGCGATCGCGCAAAGCCTTAGAACGCATCACGCTTAGTTGGTCGTGACTTCGAATGTCCCGAACGTGATGTCATTCGGACAACTTGTCAATGGGCAACGCAAGTTAGAAAACGACTCGGAACGATGAATAAAGATGTATGTCTTGATCGAGGAAGCTAGAGGATAGCATTTGTGATTTCGGATTGGGTCAAATGAAATGTGACTTGAGTTTTGGAGAACGATATTAAAACTAGCTTGAGGAATAGTGATTGAACTTGATCTTGGATGGAATTGAATGGAATTGTGGTATATCCAGTTCGGACAATAGCATCAGTCGCACGACTCGAAATTGGTTGCAAAGGAAGATCGTCAGGTTACGCATATCGTCGATGCTATTGAGGCGTATCAAAGATCGATATGCGATAACTCGGGGGTACTCTGACTCGACGAATGCCGATCGTGCAAATATTATTGTTCCGTTGGATGCTATACTCGGGATGTTGAAATGTGTCGAGGAAAAGATAAACTTGGCTCAAGGATCTTCTGGTTGAATGAATGACGGTCTGTGACGCCCGTATTTCGGAATACGTATTTTGATTAGGCCCATCTGTATTTCAGACCTGTATTTTATTTTCTCGGATTTTGGCATGTAATTGTATTTTGGCTCGACTTGCGGATTTTGGTTTTCTCGTAAATTGAGTTTTTAGACAAGGCGTGGTTTTATTCTTTGTGGAGAGAATTTGGATTGGTTTGCTGTCACGACCCGCACCCTATTTAGGGGCACGAGAACGTGGGTACGTCCAGCCTATGCCGCAGTGTCGACGGTAGAACGCTGTATAGGTCCTCTATAACATCTAACATCTAACTACAAGATATATAAATATGTCATCTCCGCACGGAGGTATAATATAATATCTCAACTCTATATCTCAATCACAAGTCTAGGGAAGATAGAGCACGATATGAAATCAGATAAAAGGAAGAAACTGAATATAAATAGAGTTATCACACCAGACAAAGTAGATGTTTAACACAAATAAATACAAGTCCTGAAATATAACTAAGTCTCAACTAACAATCGAAACAATCCGATACAAACTGAAAACTAAAAATACTAGACTAGAGTAAGCACCCTCTACTGAGCTAGATGCTCCTCGGGCTCCTGAGTGTCACCCTCATGTGCCCCATAGAAGGTAGGGCAGTCACCATCATCATCTGTAATATTTTCAACAGGTCCAGTCAGGACAGGAACGAGTACAAAATCTCAAACAACAGTTCTAGTTATACGATATTAAAAATGTAGCAGTAGATAGAGAGAATATACTAGGTAAAGTAGAGCGTACATGTATCCTGGCAGAGTATATCAAAACTGTAATAAGATAAGGCAAAAAAAACGATGTATAACATGTACGAAATCTGGAACTGCTATCTATATGAGTTTAGCACTAGTTTCAACATGTGATCGGCTTAGAACTTGATACAATGTTTGGCCTGGCTAATCATACGTGAGTGTATAATTAACACTATACAATGAGGATACTATAGTGATACAATGATGATACAATATAATACTATGGGATATTGATCACATATCTACGCTAACACCCCCATCCTTGACTAATATAGTGGATCCAGTCATGATACGTCATGACACGTATTCTCTGAGGAGGTCGCGAGCCTACGCAGGAATCGTATCTATACAATGAACAATAAATAATGAAGACTTGCCCAGTGTATACCATATATAAGAGGAATAACATCTTATGACGGGATCCAGACAATACCAATCCGTGTGCACCATGTGTCAAGAGAACAAGGATATCTACACTAAATACTAGAAACAAAGACGATATCATAAAACAGAAATATTATCAGAGAATGTACTCGCCTACGATGTGATGGATAAGTCGACTGAGTCCAAGAACAGTGCCTCGAGGACCTATAGATGGAATACTGTATCAATATAATGGTTTGGAAGTGAAACTAAGTCATATTGAGTCAAAATAGGTCAAGACACGCCAAACTAAGTCAGTCTAGGTCAAACAAGGTCAAACTAGATTGTACATGGTCAATCTAAGTCATATTAGGTGTCACGATCCATTATCCAAATTGTTGGGCCGGGCCGAGCCATGTCCAGCCTACGCTTAAGATAAAGCGCAGTAAGCTGTTCTAGAGATAACAAGATAAGACTAAATGTGCTAACAGTTCTATAAGTGAAGAAGAATCATAAATACTCTAAACACAAAAGTCATCTCATATAGTAAAATGTCCAAGTACAAGTGAACTGAAATGTAAAACTGGATACATGTCCAGTTATAAAATATGTAGCCTAATACATGACTACACTAGATATCCCAAACAGCTAAGCAAACTAGACGAGTCTTCCCGCAGGAACATCCTCGTATGGCAAAATCGGGTCCTCGGCAGTGACTCCATAATACGAATCACAGAGCAACTCCTCCTCAGTAAGTATACCTACAACGTTATCCTGTCAGGACGGGAGCAAGTACTATTTTCTAGCAAACTAAATATACAAAGCATGAACAGGAATGTAATAAACTGGAATTATGGCATATCATGGTTTAATTGGTTCTTTTTAGGAATGACAACATATAGTTTAAAAGTTTAAAATTGTAGCATGTACGTGAATCGGTCAATAGGTGAATAGGATGTACAGCGGCACATATCAAATTTTTCTGGCAAGCACATACGTGCACGCACGGCATCGGTGTATATCCATACACAAACGCGAGATCAGAACCTACGGCAAGGTTACATATAGAATGTCTCCGAGCGCGATAAATACATACGGAGAAGGGGGTCATGATCACGTACACTACTAGCAGTTTCCCCTTAACCCGTTATTTTAAACATGTGAGAGACATGAAAACAGTAATAACATGTGGGAGATACGAGAACGATATAAAGCATGTGAGAGATATGAGATACTGTCCTAAACATGGTAGAGACTGAAAGTAATGCAACATGTAAAGTTCTAACTTGCTACCCCAAGGATCAGCATTTACCATGGTTGGTAAGTCGCAGTTTATTGTTCTAGCAGTATGTAAAGTTCATAGAAAGTACTTGCCTCTAGCAAAGCAAAGCAAAACAAGCTGCGATAAAAGTGCTATGGATGTCTGGTAACTCGTCACTGTAGAAGTAAATACAATAACTTAGTTTTTACACTAAGCTAAGACGCTAAGACACTAATTGGTGAAATACGACTTGTGACTGGGCACCTAGCCAAAATGATAACTTTAGCTTAGGAGACCAATGTGGGGTGACACACTACTTTAACTAACTTTCTAGGATCTTTACACTAGTGAGGGGTGGGGTTCAACACGGCTAAAACTCAAAATAACACAAAAAGCTACAAGTCGTAATTAATCAATAAATAAATTAAATGACCATTGTGTTCTAACAATTTTAGAGATAGACAAAAAGCCTAATTTTTCTTAAAGTAAAGTACCAAGGTGATCCTTGTTAATCATAGAAATTTATTATAATTTTTCTGGAATTTATTAACCAGTACAAATATTTAATAAAAATCAGGTTTTCCTAAGTATACAGAAAATGAGTTTTGGTTTCATATGCCAAACTAGTGGCAAAACAGTAAATTAAATACTACAAAAATTATACTAAATTAGCTAACTTAACATAGTATCTAAATACTATTTTTCCATAATTTTAGCAGTACTTTAAGTATTTTTAGAAAATCAAAAACAACATTGCACACAATAATTAATTATCTGCGTATTTTGTCCATGTATATAATTTGAACCAAAGTTCAAATACAGGACCCAAGGCCATGAACCAAGTCCAATATGACTTGTACAGGTCTTGAATGAGTAAAAACACATTTGGGCCCAAATACCCATGCTAGGCTTGGACACCAAATGGTTGCAGTAATTTAAATATACAGAAAATACAAAGTGGTAGAAATAAATATTATTATTTTAATATGGTAAAGTCATGCATAGTGAAAATATACATATATATATTTTAAAAGTACATATATATATATATATATATATATATATATATATATATATATATATATATATATACATATATATATATATATATATATATATATATATATATATATATATATATATATATATATATATATATATGTAAGGAAAAATACTTAATTTATAGAGTATATATATATATATATATATATATATATATATATATATATATATATATATATACATAAGAAAACACTTAATAATATAGTGTATATATATAATATATATACACACATGAAAATATATATACATATATACATATATAAACATATATGTAAAATTTACTAACTATAAAATATATATATATATAAAATACTGTCAAAATACATTATATACATATATATATATACTAATATATATATACATATATATATTTAAATATACAAAATAGAAAAAGAATAAGAAAAGAAAACAGAAAAAGAAAAGAAAAAGGAAACAGAAAGGAAAAAAGAAAAGGAAACAAAAAGAAGAGAGGGGGGGCTCGAACCCGAGCGCACAGGCAAAGGGGGGTTTAACACTGCAGCCGCTGGCCAGTGGGCCAACTTGGCCCGATTGTTAGGATTAGAGTTAAGTTAGTAATATTTCTGTTTAGGTTAGTTTATACATAAAAAAAATATAAATCTGTCCTGTGTCCAGACAGTTAAGGACACAGGATTTCTCGTGTCCGTGCTATGCACGACACGCACGAACACTACAACAGAAATGGGTTATAATAGCGTACGTGGAACGCTGTAGAATGTCTATTATAGCATATTGCGTCCGCTATAAATGCCCCCGCTATAATAACCCCATGTACCAGAACGCTATAAAAGTATAGCGTTCCAAAACGCTGTTGATGGTTTATAGCGTTTACGGCCGCTATAGAGCATGTATAGCGTTTCGAAACGCTGTAAATTGCTTATAGCATTTGGGAACGCTATAGAGCTTTAATAGCATACATGAACGCTATTAATCAGTTGTAGCGTTCATGAACGCTATAAACCTTTTATAGCACTGGAAAACGCTGTATAGATTTTATAGCGTTTATGAACGCTATAGCTTATTAATAACATTTGTTTACGCTATAAATGTGTTATGGCATTCCTGAACGCTGTTGAGTTATAATAGTGTTTCATTATATATATGTTATATATCTGCATTTCTTTCCTGCTATTATATTTGCAACAATAGCATGTCAGAATGCTATTGCAGAGTGAAAATTCTGTATTCGAAAATTTGCAGAATGCAGCCCACAGTTACATAAAATGCTGGTATTCAAATGTTTAAATACGAATCAATCACAGAATGAAGTAGTACCAAACATATGTAGAACAACGAAGTAGTACCAAACATTCAAAATCCTTAATTTCTCCATGTAGAACAAGAAAGTAGTACCAAACATTCAAAATCTTTAATTTCTCCATGTAGAACAACGAAGTAGTACCAGACATATGTCCAAATATTAAACATTAACAGTGTATCAGCTACATATATCCCAAAATGTTGACTAACATTTAGCTCCCTTCGAGCCTATCCACAACCAAAACCCCTCAGAAAGCATCCTCTTCCTTCATCCAACCTACACAAAAATAGGAGAAAAATCATTAGTGTAAAAAAAAAAAACCATCTCGAGCCGATCCAGACAATTGACAAAAAGTAAATTATTGGGATCAAAAAAGTGATGTCTTATCAGTGCACTAATTGAGTCTTATGTGTTTATATATTTTGTTGTAATTGTAAGTGTTCTCAACTCTTCTTCTCGTTTTTTGACTGAAAGCTTGAAAGGATTAATAAGTTCCAATGATTTCCAAGTTTGGCTTGAACATATCATTTGTATGTGTGTGTGGCACCACTATTATTTATATGAAACCACAGTTGTTGCATATATTGTTGATATAATCAGGGTTGGATATTTATATGTTAGTGGAGTGCCTCAAAATGTTATCTAGGTATGAGACTTGTCGATTTATGGTAATGAGATACGTTTCACATTCTGTAAAGTATGTAAATCTGGAACATTTGTCTTCACCTGTCAAGAGCTCCTATGCTAGTATCATGTTTGGCAGTCTGCCGATAGGTTTTGTCGAGTATGAGTGATGTCATCCTAAGACAGTTGAAGCCATGTTTCAAAACTGATGCCCATAGGATTATCCAAGACAAATACCTATTGGTCTACACAGATACTGCTACTGTTATTTGCAACTTCTACTGCTATTAATGCAATTCTGCTGCTACTTCCTGTAGCAGATGCTTGCATCTTCTACAGTACACAGACATACACACAGGTAAATATCCAAATCCCCTATCCGGTCCTACATTCCTATCTGTTTGATGCCACAGTACTGTAGACTGAAGCTGTAGTAATAACAGGAGGAGAAAACAGAGGTAGCTGCAGATAATGCATTACAATAGCGGGAATTTGTAGTCTCTTTATACAGTTTAGTCAAATGTACTCAGTCTATATAATTTAAGAGTTGTTCACTACATGTGTTCCCTTCAGTATCTACCACCAAATAGTGAAATATCAATTATGGTTCAATGAAATAACAGATTGAAACATTAGTACTATCCATGTATAGGTGTCCGTCAAATATCATTAACATTACATATGTCAAACAGGTAGAAGAAAGAGAACTTTTGTTTTCAAACCCACATTGTTCCATTTCTGAAAGTTCCAATATATGAATGAGCAAGCTTGTGCTTGTGCCAAGCAACAAAATATACATCCAAGTAAACAAACAAATAAATAAAAGACCAGAAGATGGCAGGACTATACCAACTCCAAAATTTCAATGCACAAATAATTTGTTTCAGTAACAGTCCAGTAACAGAGCTAGTATCAAACATAGCTAAATCAGAGGAAGTCAATAAATGAGGCACAAAGTAGCAGTAACAGAAGTTGTAGTAGGTTAATGAATGAGGCACAATGTATTCCAGAGTTGTTTTGATTGGTCTGTCCGGGTAACAACACAAGATATAAAGTAAAACAAGCATCAGCTTTATCAGACAACGTATATTGCCAACATGTGAAGAAATCTTGATGATAAGTGTGAAAAGAAATTTCATATCTAGCAAACACGCGAGGAAACTAATGTATATAACTAGTAATTTACCACCCTACTGGAGCCTTGAGACGCAAAATAGTGCTAACAAAGTAGGCTACAAAAGCAAATCATTATAAAAAAGTATACATGGAACAACTATTTCTGAAAACCATAGAAAAAAAAATACGGAAGATTTTAAAAAGGTAAAACCACTAATAATGTATAAACTATATAGTATATAGAACTGTAAGTGCCAACCACACTTCTTATGGAGCAAATGGTAACATTAGAACAACAGCAGCTAGAAAATTCAAGAGCACTTCTACCGCAATAAATGCTAAAGAAATGAAGGCAGCAATACGTATTGAAAATAAGAAGAATGGACAACACCAAATGATGGAAAGCAACACGAGGCAATCAAAAGGAGTGGAAGAAGGGACCTAATGAGATACAAATCAAAGGACTGAAGAAGGAATACTTGAACAGGAGACTTCATAAGATATTATAGTTCAAATAAAGAAAACGTATAATGTTCTACATGCTCAAATTTGACAAAAAAAGTTTTCTTGGACCCATGTTCTCCCTACAACGAAGAGAGATCCATCTCAGAAACACTAGTATCTTAGGAAGTATTTTCTACGACTAAACCACAAAAAACAAATAAAATGCTCAGAGAACTGATCTATAACTAATTATATATGCAATGGTGCTGAAGAACGATTAGGATGGAAATCATATGAAGTACAACTTAGGTAGCACAAATTCTGATACAACTTATGTAGCACAAGAAAAGGTAAAATGTTCTGCATGCTTCAAATTTGACAATTTTTTTTTCTTGGATTCATGTTTCTCCCTACACTGAAGAGAGATCCATCTCAGAAACACTATATCTAAGGAAGTATTTGTATGACAAAACCACAAAATAAAATACGCAGAGACTGATATATTAAGTAATTATATATGCAATGGTGATGAAGAATGATCAGGATGGAAACTATGTTGTTCAAGGCGCCGCCTTTTTGGCACAGTTTTTTTATATAGGGCGTCCGCCCCTACATTGCTATATAATTAAGTAATGTAATAGAGACTCAAAATTTTAATAATCCAATGGCCATGGCCTCGAGTAAAAAAAAGTATTTGAAAACTAAAACTTAATTGCAAGTAACAAATAAAATATTTGACAAGAATATTTAGCAACCGAAACAACTAATGTTGGGCTTCTTCTCCATCATCTTCTCAACCAGGAGAGTATTTTTTACAATGATTTCCACGTATCATCAAAACAAAGAACAACAAATATGAACATAATGTAGGTAAGTGACTACAGTTATCCAAGGAGCACTTTTCAGTTTGCTATACAGTTGACTTCTCAACTTCTACATATGATTCCTATTGACCTCTTATACCTCCAGTCAAGATAGCAATGTCATCTAAGTAGTCGCTCTTGCGCTCTCCAATGGTCGAGCATACTGAGGAATATAGTTAATAAATATGGCTAAAAAGAAAACACCAAAAGCATCTGACTCCATGTGAGGTGCCATTTAAAAAGCAAACTAGGAAGTAAGAGCAGATATAAAAGTAAATGGTAGAATGGGTGGTAAAAGACAATTAGCTCAACACATGCAAAACTTGAGCAATAGTCATATTTCCATAAACTTGACTACCAAAACATTGACTTCGGATGAGAGAAACACTGACAAGATAGAAAAATGTGTTGATCATACCTCTGTTGACATCAAGTTCAATTCAGATGCAAGAGCAACTATAGTCTCTCAATTCCACGAGCAATTTGAATAGGATTCATCCCAGCAGCAATTACCTATAATGAGAGTTAAAGTTAATTTTTAATTATCAAACATTTGAAACTCACAAAACTTCCATAGCAACCAAAGAAAGAAAATATTTACACGACAAATGTTTAAGTGGTTCATAGACAAAGATTTGAAGACAATGAACATATGATGGCATCAGTGAAATGAACATATGATGGTACCTGCACTTTCATAGAAAATAGTTGGGATGAAAATATTCTTGTTGTTGCTATAAATTAATAACTAGCAACTAGAGGAAATGCCATCACCACCATAACAAAAAGAATCGGCCAAGAACATTAAGCCAGTTTACCTTATACACAATTCAAATACGTTAGGCTATTGAAAGAATTCTCCAATATTTAAAATCAAATTCGTGGAAAGGTTTGATGTTCTATATGGTTTCTCCTGCAAATTAAATTCTTTCCAAACATGTTGAGTTTATAACCAATGATCTACGACATGTCATCGCTCTCTTTTTTGGTAAGGCAGAAACCAAGTTACTTTGAGTAGGAAGCAAACAATATTTTCTCCAAATGGAGCTGAATATAGGGGTTTAGATGGGTTGCAGAAGATCTCTGTCTTCATATTCATCAAGAATAGGATTCACCCAACGTCTCGAATGTGACAAGGCAACAGTCAACATATCTAGTTTCGCATTATTCACATGAAGCTTATATGGAAACGGATTGTCAAGTCAATCGAGAAAGGCTCGAGTATAAAGAATATAGTATGATCTAAATATCTTCTAATCAACAAGTTCTTGATGCTTTTACCAAAGGTTTTGTAACAACAGTTCTAGATATAATTGGGAAGATACAATGAGACTGCTGAGCTATTCCAGATATTATTTGGGAAGATGCATTGAGACTGCTGAGCTACAACAAGTTTCCATAGTTTCCATTGGTGCACATCTTTAAAATATATCTCAAAAAGTTATAGGGACAATTCTTACCTACCAGCTTCAGGCAAGAGAAGGTCAACTTCTTCATCTCCAGCCACAGATGCTTTTAATGTGCTTCCTCTAATATGTGAACATGGTATGCCACTCTTTAAAACTGGTTCAAGTGTTACCAAAATAAGAGATTTTGGAGCAATTGTAACCTCATCTTACAAAGGTACATTGCCTGAGCAAGAAAAGAGAAAATCGTTATAAAAATCTTTGAACTATCTAATGCAAAACAGGTTTGGAACAACGTTCTATAACACAAAGATTTATTGTAAGTTATTGAATGAAACACACGACAACACAATTTTTCGAGAAGAGGTATGATTGCCTCCTCCCAAGAAAATCTATGAGCATTTCCATAATGGTTCTCTTACATTTGATCCAATGACAAGAAACTTTGAAGTATCTTGTGTTCCCCCTCCCCACGATCTTTAGCATCACAAAGTATAATCTACACAATAAAGTCTCCTTTAAGGAAAAAACACACCAAAGAATAATACAAAACTAGCTAAAAATGCATAAATGACTAGCTATTACAAGAAAAAAATGTGTAAACAACTTGAAATGAACAGACAGATTCAATCTGGATCACAATACAATAATTCGCAATCATTTAGGGTATATTTTCGTGCTCGAAGAGCAACAACCGCAATTAAAGAAGCCGACAAAACTGATAACTAGTTTAAATGAGAGCTTCTACATCAGTATGAATATATAAAATTGGTTAAGCGACATATCATAAATTCAAGAAAAACATAAAAGCCAATAAGTTGGAAGGGGGGGAAAATAGCTCTAGGAACTTTATTACGATTCAAAGAACTTTTTTGCTAAAGGTTCATGAAACTTTTTTGCTAAAGTTTCTAATAGATCAACCTAGGATTCTTAACATTCAATCAATCCCTCAAATGCATGCCAATGTATTTCTTAAAAAAATTGTTTAGTTTACTTGTGAGAAATTGCTTCTGGTTTTTGTTGGTCTGCTCTTTAGTTCCAATTTCCGTTGGTACATTTAACAATACAATGGAAATACCAGCCACTAGGAACACTGACATGAGCATGCCAAAGGAAATTAGGTATGCATTAGGTTCCAAGAAGAGTTTCTATAGTCATATTTTGATTCATTTCTTATATCAAATAATGACAAAGAAGCAACAAAAATGGATATTATATTATACCTGTTATAGCAGTCGAAGAACATAACAATTAATGGGCTCGACTCTGTCCTATGCCACCCATCCTCCATCTCCCCCTCCCGGTGGATCTAGACTCTGTCCTATGCCACCAAAATCCTTATCGAATGTCTCTCGAAGTACTCAGACACCCACACCCATCCCAACGTTGGCATCCACCAGCCAATCCGGGTCCTCCTCCTCCACCACCGCCCCTGCCTCCTCCTTCTCCATAAGAATTTTAGTAGGATCCTCCTTCCTACTCAAACCGATATCTAAAAAAAGGAGAAGAAGAATCTAAAAACCCTAAAGCCCTAATCAAATTCAAAGAAAGACGTACCCGACGGAGGTCTTCCTCTTGATTGCTTCCTGGTGATGGAGGAGGGCCTGTCGTGGCGGTTGGCCACATCCATGTGACTTTTTCATTTGCGAAGGCTTGGGCGACCTCGGAGGAGCCGAGAGTCCTGGTAGATGACGTGAGGAAGTGGTGGAGGTGCTCTATGCCGGTTCCATCTCCTTTGTGTCCTTCGTCCGTTCCATCTTCAGTTCGTCCTCCATTGCTAGAGGAAGAAGAAAAATTAGGGTTAGGGTTTCGGGATCTAAGGGTGGCAGGAGGAGAGAGAGAGAGATAAGTTTTGGGAGGAGATTTTTGGAAAATGGAGAGAGTAGTTTTGGGGAGAGAATTTTTGAGAAATGGGGTTCCAGCGGGAAGAAGGGGGAGGGGTGCGGGTTTGGGAAAAAAATTGGGAGGGAGCAAAAATTTTCAATGAAAATTTGATGTGCGGACGAGGAGTTGAAGGATTGGGGGAGAATATATTAAAAAATTTCAACTCTATGTATGTACCTACGAACTCGCAATCCTTAGGGTGCGTTTGGTATGCGGAATACTATATAGCCGGGAATTCTTTATTTCCGAGAATCAAATTCCTAGGAATTAAATTTCCTGAAAAATTACATTCCCATGTTTGGTGATAATATAAATATTCGCGAAAAAGAAAATAAAAAATAATAATAGCGAAAAAAAAGAACAAATATAAAAAAAAAGGTAAAAACGTAAAAAATCGGTAAAAACGAAAAAAATGGTAAAAACGAAAAAAATCGGTAAAAACGACAAAAACGATGAAAAATGACAAAAAATCGGTTAAAACGACAAAAATGACCAAAAACGACAAAAAATGTATAAACGACAAAAAATAACAAAAAAGGATAAAAAACGACAAAAATAACCAAAGCACGACAAAAACGACATAAAATCGGTAAAAACGACAAAAAATCAAAATGCGGCAAAAACGACAAAAAACAACAAAAAATCAGTTAAAAACGACAAAAAATCGGTTTAAAAAACAAAAAATCGGTTAAAACGACAAAAAATAACCAAAAAATAATCAAAAAGTGACAAAAAAGACAAAAAAGGGTAAAAATGACAACAAATCGCTTAAAATGACAAAAAATTGGTAAAAACGACAAAAAAATTACAAAAAAGCGATAAAAAACGACAAAAAATAATCAAAAGTCACAAAAAAGAAAAAATGGATAAAAATGACAAAAATCGCTTAAAACGACAAAAATTTGGTAAAAATGACAAAAAACAATAAAAACGACAAAAAATAATCAAAAAGTGACAAAAAAGACAAAAAATGGATAAAAGCGACAAAAATCGCTTAAACGACAAAAATTTGGTAAAAACGATAAAAAATATTTTAATTATATTAAAGAAATTATAATTTTCTACACTTTTTTGTTATATGTCAAAAATTAATATATCAAAAGTAGGACTTCAAAAAATATATATATATATATAAATGTTGCTTTCAAATATATACATTTTTCCTCACTGCATAATGAATTTATACATTGATATATGTCAAAAATATATCAAAAGTAGGACTTCAAATTTTTTTTCAAATGAACCGGATCTCTTATTCAGAAAACAACTATACCTTTAACAGCACAGCATAATGAACGCTATTGTAACGACACT
Source organism: Iris pallida (assembly GCA_029216955.1). Lineage (NCBI taxonomy): Eukaryota > Viridiplantae > Streptophyta > Magnoliopsida > Asparagales > Iridaceae > Iris > Iris pallida. The sequence goes on from JANAVB010006394.1 coordinate 1,956,920, forward strand.
TCTAATGGCGGGGAGGCATAAACGCTATATATAAACTGCTATTGTATGAACTTTTAATAGCATATCCAATAAACGCTATGGATGATGGTATTATAATAGCAGGGCGGCATAAACGCTATAGAAAAACTGCTATTGTATGACCTTTTAATAGCACAGACTAATGTACGCTATTGATGATGACATTCTATAGCAGGGAGGCTTGAACGCCATAGATAAACTGCTATTGTGTGCCCTTTTTGTTGTAGTGGAAGGCTAGAACGCGTGTCGAGACACTGGACTAGTGTCCCCGTGTCCTGGCGAACCACGCACGTGGCTTTGGGACACGTACGACATGAGATGGGCTCTGCTACTCACGTGTCCGGTCGGTCGGGGGGGGAGGGGGTTTCACGAGCTCTGGATGGCGGAGGAGTGGTCGGGACGGCGGCGCTCCGGTGGCGATCGATTCGTCTCGTCGGGGCGAAGCTGCGGGAGGTGGTGGTGGTCGATGAGGGTGTCGGGATTGTGAGATCGAGACTTCGTCGGGGTTAGGGTTCCGGCGAAGTATTTTGGGGAAGGGAGTGGGCTGTGGTGATCGGGATGGTGATCGATGGGTCGTGGGGGTTTAGGGTCGGTCTGGGGTTTGTTTTATAGCGGTTTGAGGCGGTGGGGTAGCCGGGAAAGGCGGGGGCTCGACGTGGTCGGCCGGGTCGTCGGGGATGGGACTCGTAGTGGGAACGTGGGGTAGTTTAGTTTAGGTCCCTAGAAACTTAGGATTTACTTATAGGTCCTTTCTAGTAAGTTTGCAATTTATTAATTGCAAAAGCCCTCCCGCGAGTTATATATGCAAATAAGAATTTGCAAAAGCTTATTAAGACAATTCTAAAATTTGCAGAACCTATTTAATTAATTCCAAATAATTTGCAAAGTGATATTTTTATATTTAAAACTCATTTAAAATTCATTTAAAAATTATAAAAAATTCCTAGAAATCCTAATAATTATTTTAAGGCTAAAAACGACATTAAAAATCAATTAATACTAATTAAATAATTTTTGAAAAAAACAGGGGCTTACAAGTCTTCCCTCCTTGAAAAATTTTGTCCTCGAAATTCACAAGGATTGGAGACCCGACAATATTCTAACATAGCAAGCTGTGCAACAAAATGACTAAGGCTACGATCAAAACTAACCTCCCGAAACCTGTTCCGGCTTTGGCTCAAGGACTAGGCTATAAGTCTTCCCCTGGGGTCCCTTGGCTACTGGGCAGTCCCGAATCTGATGGATGGCAGACCCACAAGCTAAACACTGCCCTAACCTCTTCCTACAAACGAAAGCGTCGTGGCCTACCCTTCTACAGAATGAACACGTAGTCCCCTTCTGCTGCTGCTGAGGTCCCGAGGCTCTAACTGGCTGGGTCGGGTGATGTGATGTAGGAGGACGGTAAGTCTGCTGGGGTGGCATCGGTGCTCTCTGCTGGAAAGCCTGACGCTTGGACGGTCCCTCATGATGTACAGAAGCCGGCCTCTTGCTAGACAGAAGACGCTCCTCAATACTCCGGTCTAACTCTAGGCTCTGGTAGTAGTCAGTCGTACCGTTCGCCACTATAAGAATGCCAATGTCTGGAACTAGACCATGGTAAAACCTACGGGTCATCTCCTCTGGATCAGCAACCAGACTAGGAGCAAAACGGCTCAGGCGACTAAACTCTACCGTATACTCATCAACAGAACGGTTCCCCTGCTGGATGTTCTGGAATCGTAGCCCCATGGCTACTCTAGCAGTGATCGAGAAGAATTTCTTCTTGAACTGGGTCTTGAACTGATCCCAAGTGGCTCTACCTCTCGCAAACAACGGCTCATTCCAGAACCAGACTCCCGCTAAGTCTATCAGCAGAAATCCCGCTGCCTCGACCTGGAGGTCATCCGGCATCCTAACTCCCAGAAGCTTCCTCTCTATGAATCTAGCCAGTCATCAGCTACTACTATGCCCTCAGTCCCTGAGAACTCCTTGGGATTCAGACCCATGAAGTCCTTGATCGTCCTCGCTCTCCGCCGTGGTTCTACAGGTGGTGGGACCACGGGACATCCCTCAGAACGCTCCATGCTCTGGCGAAGTAGGGTAGTCTGCTCCTGATGGGTTGTTAGGAACCCCTGAATCAGAGTGAGCAGCTGGTTCCTGTCGAGTGTGATGGAAGCCTGGGTGGGTATAGTGATAGGGGGTGGTGGAAGTATCGGGTCCTGCTGGGCCTGTGATGTGGAAGGTGGTTGTGGTATCTGGGTTTGCGGATCTGTGGAGTGGAAGAATGTGGTAGGTGAAGGTGTATCAGTCAACTGGTCAGCTGACTGGATATGGAGGGCCCCATTCTCGGGGGTAACATACTGGGATGAACGAGTAAGCACCATCTAAATTACAAAATAAAAGGACTTATAAGGACCTATTTAAAGTAAGCAGTCATATGCAAGGAAATCTAATTATAATAGCAAACATGCGTTATATTTCCTATGTTGCAATCCTAGCATTCCTCTAGGTGTTCGAAGCGTCTTTCCTAATGTTGTCTAATTACCTTAAGTTCCTAATTGCAGGCATGCTTGGTACAATAACGTAACAAAACAATTTAGTCAGGACTGCATGGGGGCACCACTAAAAACATGTCACGACCCGTTACCCAAATTGTTGGGCCGGGCCGAGCCATGTCCAGCCTACGCTTAAGATAAAGCGCAGTAAGCTGTTCTAGAGATAACAAGATAAGACTAAATGTGCTAACAGTTCTATAAGTGAAGAAGAATCATAAATGCTCCAAACACAAAAGTCATCTCATATAGTAAAATGTCCAGGTACAAGTGAACTGAAATATAAAACTGGATACATGTCCAGTTACAAAATATGTAGCCTAATACATGACTACACTAGATATCCCAAACAGCTAAGCAAACTAGACGAGTCTCCCTGCAGGAACATCCTCGTATGGCAAAATCGGGTCCTCGGCAGTGACTCCATAATACGAATCACAGAGCAACTCCTCCTCAGTAGGTATACCTACAACGTTATCCTGTCAGGACGGGAGCAAGTACTGTTTTCTAGCAAACTAAATATACAAAGCATGAACATGAATGTAATAAACTGGAATCATGGCATATCATGGTTTAATTGGTTCTTTTTAGGAATGAAAACATATAGTTTAAAAGTTTAAAACTGTAGCATGTACGTGAATCGGTCAATAGGTGAATAGGATGTACAGCGGCACATATCAAGTTTTTCTGGCATGCACATACGTGCACGAACTGCATCGGTGTATATCCATACACAAACGCGAGATCAGAACCTACGGCAAGGTTACATATAGAATGTCTCCGAGCGCGGTAAATACATACGGAGAAGGGGGTCATGATCACGTACACTACTAGCAGTTTCCCCTTAACCCGTTATTTTAAACATGTGAGAGACATGAAAACAGTAATAACATGTGGGAGATACGAGAATGATATAAAGCATGTGAGAGAGATGAGATACTGTCCTAAACATGGTAGAGACTGAAAGTAATGCAACATGTAAAGTTCTAACTTGCTACCCCAAGGATCAGCATTTAACATGGTTGGTAAGTCGCAGTTTATTGTTCTAGCAGTATGTAAAGTTCATAGAAAGTACTTGCCTCTAGCAAAGCAAAGCAAAACAAGCTGCGATAAAAGTGCTATGGATGACTGGTAACTCGTCACTGTAGAAGTAAATACAATAACTTAGTTTTTACACTAAGCTAAGACGCTAAGACACTAATTGGTGAAATACGACTTGTGACTGGGCACCTAGCCAAAATGATGACTTTAGCTTAGGAGACCAATGTGGGGTGACACACTACTTTAACTAACTTTCTAGGATCTTTACACTAGTGAGGGTGGGGTTCAACACGGCTAAAACTCAAAATAACACAAAAAGCTACAAGTCGTAATTAATCAATAAATAAATTAAATGACCATTGTGTTCTAACAATTTTAGAGATAGACAAAAAGCCTAGTTTTTCTTAAAGTAAAGTACCAAGGTGATCCTTGTTAATCATAGAAATTTATTATAATTTTTCTGGAATTTATTAACCAGTACAAATATTTAATAAAAATCAGGTTTTCCTAAGTATACAGAAAATGAGTTTTGATTTCATATGCCAAACTAGTGGCAAAACAGTAAATTAAATACTACAAAAATTATACTAAATTAGCTAACTTAACATAGTATCTAAATACTATTTTTCCATAATTTTAGCAGTACTTTAAGTATTTTTAGAAAATCAAAAACAACATTGCACACAATAATTAATTATCTGCGTATTTTGTCCATGTATATAATTTGAACCAAAGTTCAAATACAGGACCCAAGGCCATGAACCAAGTCCAATATGACTTGTACAGGTCTTGAATGTGTGAAAATACATTTGGGCCCAAATACCCATGCTAGGCTTGGACACCAAATGGTTGCAGTAATTTAAATATACAGAAAATACAAAGTGGTAGAAATAAATATTATTATTTTAATATGGTAAAGTCATGCATAGTAAAAATATACATATATATGTTTTAAAAGTACATATATATATGTAAGGAAAAATACTTAATTTATAGAGTATATATATATATGTACAAAAATATATATATACATAAGAAAATACTTAATAATATAGTGTATATATATAATATATATACACACATGAAAATATATATACATATATAAACATATATGTAAAATTTACTAACTATAAAATATATATATACATAAAATACTGTCAAAATACAGTATATACATATATATATATACTAAAATATATATACATATATATATTTAAATATACAAAATAGAAAAAGAATAAGAAAAGAAAACAGAAAAAGAAAAGAAAAAGGAAATAGAAAGAAAAAAAGAAAAGGAAACAAAAAGAAGAGAGGGGGGGCTCGAACCCGAGCGCACATGCAAGGGAGGGGGTTTAACACTGCAGCCGCTGGCCAGTGGGCCAACTTGGCCCGATTGTTAGGATTAGAGTTAAGTTAGTAATATTTATGTTTAGGTTAGTTTATACATATAAAAAAAAATCTGTCCTGTGTCCAGACAGTTAAGGACACAGGATTTCTCGTGTCCGTGCTATGCACGACACGCACGAAGGCTAGAACGCGTGTCGAGACACAGGACTAGTGTCCCCGTGTCCTGGCGAACCACGCACGTGGCTTTGGGACACGTACGACACGAGATGGGCTCTGCTACTCACGTGTCCGGTCGGTCGGGGGGGGGGTTTCACGAGCTCTGGACGGCGGAGGAGTGGTCGGGACGGCGGCGCTCCGGTGGCGATCGATTCGTCTCGTCGGGGCGAAGCTGCGGGAGGTGGTGGTGGTCGATGAGGGTGTCGGGATTGTGAGATCGAGACTTCGTCGGGGTTAGGGTTCCGGCGAAGTGTTTTGGGAAAGGGAGTGGACTGTGGTGATCGGGATGGTGATCGATGGGTCGTGGGGGTTTAGGGTCGGTCTGGGGTTTGTTTTATAGCGGTTTGAGGCGGTGGGGTGGCCGGGAAAGGCGGGGGCTCGACGTGGTCGGCCGGGTCGTCGGGGATGGGACTCGTAGTGGGAACGTGGGGTAGTTTAGTTTAGGTCCCTAGAAACTTAGGATTTACCTATAGGTCCTTTCTAGTAAGTTTGCAATTTATTAATTGCAAAAGCCCTCCCGCGAGTTATATATGCAAATAAGAATTTGCAAAAGCTTATTAAGACAATTCTAAAATTTGCAGAACCTATTTAATTAATTCCAATAATTTGCAAAGTGATATTTTATATTTAAAACTCATTTAAGATTCATTTAAAAAATTATAGAAAAATTCCTAAAAATCCTAATAATTATTTTAAGGCTAAAAACGACATTAAAAATCAATTAACACTAATTAAATAATTTTTGAAAAAAACAGGGGCTTACATTAGGCCTAACAAAGTCATACTAGGTCAAGACAGGTCTAGTTAGGTTAACCTTGGTCATAGGAGAACATTGGAAGTCAACCCGTATCAAACTAGGTCAAAAGTTGACTTACTGTTGACTTTTGGTCAACGGGTCAACTCTGGTCAACTCTAGGTCAACCCTAGGTCAATGGTGACTAACAGTTGTCTTTTGGTCAGCTGTTCAAGTCTAATGGAATTTGGGACTAAATTGGGTAAAGTGTTGACCCATAGTTGACTTTTGGTCTAAAAAGTCAACCGTGGTCAACCAAGGTCAAGACTAGGTCTAGGCGTCTATTTCTAATCATTACCAACCCTTACAACCCATATCCGATTCATTCTCAAACTCCTATTCTTCTCCTTCTCCTTATTCATATTCTTCTCTCATTCTCCTTCTCATTCTCCTTCTAATCTTCCCTCATTCTTCTTCTCATTCTCCTTCTAATCTTCCCTCATTCTCCTTCTCATTCTCCTTCTAATCTTCCCTCATTCTCCTTCTCATTCTCCTTCTAATCTTTCCTCATTCTCCTTCTAATCTTCTTTTCATTCTCCTTCTCATTCTCCTTCTAATCTTCCCTCATTCTCCTTCTCATTCTCCTTCTAATCTTCTTCTCATTCTCCTTCTCATTCTCCTTCTAATCTTATTATCTCCTTCTCATTCTCCTTCTAATCTTCCCTCATTCTCCTTCTCATTCTCCTTCTAATCTTCTTCTCATTCTCCTTCTCATTCTCCTTCTAATCTTATTATCTCCTTCTCATTCTCCTTCTAATCTTATTATCTCCTTCTCATTCTCCTTCTAATCTTCTTCTCATTCTCCTTCTCCTTCTCCTTCTAATCTTATTATCTCCTTCTCATTCTCCTTCTAATCTTCCCTGATTCTCCTTCTCATTCTCCTTCTAATCTTATTATCTCCTTCTCATTCTCCTTCTAATCTTCCCTCATTCTCGTTCTCATTCTCCTTCTAATCTTCTTCTCATTCTCCTTCTAATCTTCTTCTCATTCTCCTTCTCATTCTCCTTCTAATCTTATTATCTCCTTCTCATTCTCCTTCTAATCTTATTATCTCCTTCTCATTCTTCTTCTAATCTTCCCTCATTCTCCTTCTCATTCTCCTTCTAATCTTATTATCTCCTTCTCATTCTCCTTCTAATCTTCTCTCATTCTCCTTCTAATCTTCTTCTCATTCTCCTTCTCTCTACTTCTCCTTCCTCTCTCTCTCTCTCTCTCTCTCTCTCTATATATATATATATATATATATATATATATATATATATATATATATACATATATACATATCTATATATGTATAAATACATACACACACACACACTCTCACTACCACTCTCACACACTACCACCACCACTCTCATGACACCATCACCACCACCATTCCTCTACTCACACACAAATACATATATATAAATACACACACACACACACACACACACACACACACATATATATATATATTTTATATATATATATATATATATATATATATATATATATATATACTCCTCTCTAAAAAAAAAAAAAAAAAAAAAAAATATATATATATATATATATATATATATATACTCCTCTCTAAAAGGAAAATCCCCAAATAAATCCCTATACTAGTTTTTTAGGGAAACCTACAAATTATATGGGCAAAATGTGGAGAATCATCTCCTCTATATTTATTGTAAAGGAAATATATACAAGAGAGGAATTTAATAGGAATTAATGGCATACCTAATTTGTAGCTTGAGAGAGAAGAAGAAGCTTGAAAAGAAAATGGAATGAAGAGAGAGAGGTTGCTTTATGGTGAAGGAAAGAGGAGGGGGTGCTCCTATCATGGCCGGCCATAGGATTCTAATGGGTTTGGGTGAGGCCCATTAAGCCCCCAACCCATTAGACTTAGGTTGGGTTCGGTTCGGGTTTGGTTTGGTTTGACTCTAAATTGACTAATTAAGTCTCTAAGTGACTAGTTAAGTCATGGAAGTATGGTTTATTGGTTTCTAGCCTAGTTAGGATGGCATGTGGGCCAAGCCCAGCTAGTATGTGGGTCCCATTAGGGTCCAGACTACCCGGGTCTCCAACTTAAGTCCAAATTGGATAAAAATTCAAACCAAATCAAACAAATCCCTAAAAATCATATAAAATCAAATAAAATTCCCAAAAATTATAAAACTTGAAAAATGACGAAAATACCCCTAATTCAAAAACTTGGGGTGATATTTGCTTTGGACTACCCCTAGTTAAACTCCACCCTCAACACAACACACCCTCCCTCATTAAAATCCTACCTAACTTTTCTCTCTCCTTATTACTCTTCCATTAATTTTCTCCATCTTCTTCTTCCTTCCTCCACACAACACCCAACCTCCATAGGCAAGTGCACCTTGCCACCAAATAGAAACCCTATTTTATTTGTCCATTAGTTAGATTAGGCCAAGGTGAACCACATTAGAACTTGGCATTTTGTGATTTGGAGTTTCCATTTATCTAGATCTAAGTTTTGACCATTTTCGGATTTTCTTGGTTTTGATCTATTAAAATTAGATTTTTGCTTGTTTTGAGGTTTCCATGTGGTAGAGAATTCAATTTTACACAAGTTAGAGCTTTGAAAATCTAAATTTCGTTTTGATTTGGCCAAGTTATGAGATTTAGAATTTTGGTGTTCTTGGGTTCTCTTCTCAGCCTGTTGGAGAAAAAGACCTCGGCCAGCGCTCTTTAGCGCTGGGCTGAACCGCACTAACCTTCTCGGCCAGCGCTCTTTAGCGCTGGGCTGACCCGCGCTCAACGCCCTTTGGCGAACCGCGCCCTTTCGCTGGCGCTCTTTAGCTCTAGCGCAACCCGACCCAGCGCAGCTCCACCCCAGTGCAGCTCGACTCTAGCGCAACCCGACCCCAGCGCAGCTCAACCCCAGCACAGCTCGACTCTAGCGAAACCCGACCCCAGCACAGCTCAACCCCAGCGCAGCTCGACTCTAGCGCAACCCGACCCCAGTGCAGCTCAACCCAGCGCAGCTCGACTCTAGCGCAACCCGACCCCAGCGCAACCCGACCCCAGCGCAGCTCGACTCTAGCGCAACCCGACCCCAGCGCAGCTCGACCCTAGCGCAATCTGACCCTAGCGCAACCCGACCCCAGGAACCCCAGCGCAACCTACTTGCCCATGGTAGTTTGGTTGTATATTCTTTGGGTTTGGCTTCTCTTTTATGGATTGGAGTTCTGAGATCTTGTTCCACACAACACGACTGTCTTGACCCGACACGACCTGGTACGGTTTTGGTATTTTGCTTATGACTAATACGATTTTCGTGATTTCTGTGATTATGATCCTAGTACTTCTGATCTTCTTAGTAGTGACCCGATGGGGTGCGCTCTTAACTTGTAAACTGTGATTCATGATTAATCTTGTAACTGGATAACTTGATAGTGGCCCATGGCGGCGCGCTCCTGACTTGTAACTTGACTTGATGCTGTTGCGATGGCGAACTTGACTCATATAACCAACTCTGACACCGTGGGTGTTCGTTCTTGCTGCTTCGTGCAATCCACTTGTCTTGTCTTGTCTTGCATCATGTCTAGGACGTGACTCCCTGGTTACCACGGTCAGGGATTCGTACTGAATATGGATTAAGCTAATTACTAGATCAAACTATAGTTCATGAAGAATTCTCAGTCACAGGCGATCTCGTTATCTGGGCACTTTAAAATGGACTTGTAGCCTGTCGACGAGTAGGGCACATTTCTAGCACATTGTCATGTGTTGCACCCTCTAAGTCACCAAAGGGTACATTGTCTCCCGGGCAATGTACCCAACCATACTATCAACCCACCGAAGGATAACTGGATAGTCTACAGGGCTTGGAACTGGGAATTTCTTATTTGCATCTTGTTAGTAATTAGGCATATGATAACCCTAGTTAGTTAAGTAGTAAGCCGTAGTATTTGCTTGGCCACTTGTGAATGGATGGTGTCCAGCCCTGTCTAAGTCTCGTCTAGTCCCAGTACCTGGTTTCTCCTGAGCAAGTTTGTTTTACTTATCTTAACAATAAATGGGTAGAGACAAGGTGCTATTCAGGCGAAGGGTACAACCCCGGTCCTTGTTTGGTTAAGGGTTGTAACATGGCTCCCGGAATGGTTCCACGTCCCTAGTCGTTTATTATCCTGTTGTACTCTTTATTAATGGTACTTTTCTTCTATTTTCTTATGATCTGATATGCTGGCTTTCGTTCTTATTTTTTGGCCTCCTTTGTGGCACTTGCTCTTTCTGGGGTTTGACCCAGCTGGTTTTGTGTGGCCAGATTTTGGAGCAGCTCCCGAAGATCTACCGAGCTTCCAGCCCAATGGTGACAACTAGACGGAACCCGGGCTACGAGTGGGTTTTCCTTTTTGATTTGCTCACTACATTGTAAAATTATTCTTTTGAGGCGTTTGGCCGACGAGCACCTGTTAGCTCGATGCATATTTACTTACTGTCTGCCTACGGGCTGCAACATGATTAACAAATCCTAGGGTTGATCATGTATGACTGAACTCTTGCTAGTCTTGACATTTTGTACGACTAGCTTTATGATCATCCAATATGTAATGTATGGGACGCCTTGCTATTATATATTTGGTGCTCTGACATCTTGTAACTATTATTGCTTGCTTGAGATTGAGATAATAGGCTTGTTCATGACCATAGGAGACTGTTGGCTTGTAGTTAAATCCTTATATATCTAGACAGCCGTGACCGTATAGCGAGGTAGATTCTATTTCAATATACGTAGCTGGCTATGTACGTCCCCGCTCTCCAGTATTCTGGTTCTGGGGCGTTACATGGTTTAAGTGGTGGCCCATGTAGGTCTTGTAAATCAAGATATGTGAGGGTTTACCGGATAGATGTCTCAATCAGTACTCGTCCTTGATCTCTGTTCATATCCTCTGAATCCCTAGATTCTTGCCCTGATCATGTGCTTGTATCGTTGATCTGTCCTGGTCCTTCCTTATTGTTTCCTATGTCGTCTTCTTCAGCGGCACTGTACCTGGCCCCGCCGATCAGCGAGGTCGAGCACTTCCCGTGGACCAGCAGCAACCCGAAGATCAAGCCCAGCATTCCGGAGTAGCCTCCAGAGTTGTACCTACTGGAGGAGAGCCACCAGTTCAGCCCGTTCGACCTGCCGAGCCTGATGATGGCACCTTGGCAGGTCTCATCAGGACCTTGATAGCTTTCCAGGATCGTAGAGGAGACGTCTTGCACCAGGCAGTGGCAGATGCTTTGACCAGAGGCGGTCATCCAGGGAACAGCGCGGCCAACAGCTTCAAGCGCCTGAACCCTCCATTTTTCGACGGCAACGAAGATGCGATTGTCGCGGACGCTTAGCTTCAGGATACCGAGGTGGTTCTGGAAGCAGCTAAGACACCTGAGAATGAGAAGGTGGCGGTGGTACGTCTACAGTTGCTGGACTTAGCTCGCAGTTGGTGGGCGGCGCAGGCCGTAGGATTAGCGGCGCCGGTTACTTAGGCGGTGTTTAGAGAAAGATTCTAGACGAAGTATTTTGATGCTGTAGCTCGGTACGACCTACAGACGAGATTTACCAACTTGAAGCAAGGAGGCAGGACGGTCAACGGTTATGAACCACCGTGGATAATCGGACTCGCGTGAGATTGGGGCGCAATATATTATCAAAGCTAGATGAACTCGTGATCGAATACATGAATTGGTTAGAATGGATATGTGAAGTATGTCGATTTGGTGATTTGAACGGATTCGAATTTGTTGCACTGCGTGACGAATGCCTTGATTCAAATTAGGCGATCATGCTCGATGTTTAGAAATCTGAGTGACGCGAGCTCGAGTAGAAAACCCAGTACGACCGATTTTGGTTTGACCCTAGGATTGGGGTCAGTGTTGGCATTATTGTTGGAGAACTATGATTCCAATCCTGACATTGACTTAGCCTTGAGAAATGGCCTAGCGGTTAGACGAGACGCACCTGTTTCAATAGTTAGCAATCGAAAGATTGATATTGAGGATTGGCATAGATGGATAGTATGAATCACGAATATTGGAATACCCCTTACGAGATTCGGCTGACATGCATATATTTTAGGGACGTCGGAGTATATGCACGATGCGACTCGAGTGAGAATGATAAATTCTCTATCACGCGGTTTGGTGAATGCATGTATTTTAGGGACGCCTGGAATGCATGCACGATCCAACCAAGTGACACGTTGAATTCCAAACGAGACTTGAGGAATGGAAAGTATCGGGGATTGAGATCGTGTTAAAAGAAAGGAATGATACTAGTACGAGCGTGGCTCAAAATTAAAGAAACGTGTGAGCGGGGTGTGCGTGAACGACAACGAGATTGGCCCTAAACAAGTGAATGATATGGAATCGATATCGTGCAAGTAAAGTTGGTATAAAGAATTGAACCATTGATAGGAAGATATACTCGATGATAGTGCAATACTTGGTCTTGAATCGGACGGAAATTACTTAGACTTGGTCGACCCCGCTAAGAAGAAATCATACTGATTTCATGGACAAGAACGCTTGAGAAGCAAATCGGGTCATCTCGATGACCGAGATAAACGAAAGTGAGTTTGCCTCAGCCTACGACCCTCACATTTGACGAATTACAACGTGCCTCGTGCGACCATTTCAGTCCCATGACACGAAGAAATAGCAACCAAGACGAAGAAACACTTGAATTGAATAAGTACCATCAACTCTAAAATGAATGGAAAGTTGTTCAATAAAATCGACCAAATGTATGCGACACGGAACTTAGAAAGGTATCGAGTATGGTTCGATGCCATCGAACGATAGAGCCGTTCGATAGAATTGTCTAAGAAATACGACGACACGAGTTAAAGAATGGTAGGATGACCTGCACTCAGGAAGTCTCGAGGACGAGACTTGTTTTGAGTGGTGTATTATGTAATGACCCGCTCTGCCCTAGCGGAACGCCGATTCAAGCGGCAAGTACAACGACTCAAACGAGCTGTTGACCCGAAGAGTTGCATCGACCCGATGAAGAATCGATGTGTCACGCCCCAGAACCAGAATACCGGAGAGCGGGGGCAGACATAGCCAGCTACGCAATCCCAAAGTACGTTAATACTCTAAAATTGCGTATAAGCTGTCAAGACATGGGGGTTACTCTACAAGCCATCAGTCAATCCTATGGTTTAACAATCCTAGGTATCTCAATCACAGGCAATTATACAAGAGCAAAGAGTACGATCATCATACATACAATAGTAAGGCATCCCGAACCATATATACATGACTGATCATGAAGCCAGTACCACAGAACTGAGGACTAGTTAGAGTATTAGTCGTACATGATAAGGACTAGCTATAGTCTAGAATACATATATCATGTTTATGCCCGTAGGCTACAATATCAAGGAAAATACCAAAATACGAGCTAAACACGTGCTCTGGGCTAAACGTTACAAGAGAAGAATTTACATATCAGTGGAAGGATAAAAGAAACCCACTGAGGTACTCTGGTGCTCCAGCTGGTCACCGTCGAGTAGAGGGTACGGTAGATCCTTCGGGCTCTTCTATTAGAACCTGGCCATGTAAAACCAGTGGGGTCAGACCCCAAATAGCAAGTACCACAAAGGAGGCCGAACTATGAACTTAAAACCAGCAATCATTAGCATTCAACAGGGAAAGAAAGCAATAAGTAAAGAAGGATCGAGATTCGTGCAGTACCAATGCACTTATCCCGATCATAGGAAGACAGTAAGTAAATCATCATTTGACATAAAGTAAACTGGAGAACATGTTAAATAAATAGAGCCAGGCAATATACGAAGAGAGGACGAAGGTACTGTTCCGGAAGCCAGGTTACAACCCTTAAACCAAACAAGGACCAGGATTGTAACCCTTCGCCTGAACAGAACTTGGGCTCTGATTATTTATTGCTAGAGGTGACAATCATTAAGTGACAGTGAGAGAGTGACAATACAGAGTACAATACATTAGAGTGACAATCATTGCAATCATTACCTTGGAACCATTAGGAACTGGATCTAGACAAGACTTAGACTGGAAAGGTGATATACGATGGAATAACCATGGGACTATTCGGATAACTAGGTTACAACCCGTAAACCAAATAAGGACCGGGGTTGTAACCCTTCGTCTGAACCGAACTTGATTTCTCCCACCATTTATCGGCAAGATAAAATAAGAAATCAGGACATGTAACAATCATGTACAAGATCAAGACAAGACTAGACAGACTGAACTCCATCCAACATTCACGGCCAAGCAATAAGTACGGCTTGATACTTTAACTAACTAGGGTTATCACAGGCCTAGTTACTAGCAAGATGCAATGAGAATTCTAAGTCCGGTTACCTGTTTGTTACTACCTGAATGATCCCAGCAAGAAAAGGAAAAGATAGCATGATATAGCAGACACACTGTAGTAAGATACATGTGTCCTAAGGTACCACACTCGACGGCGGGCTGGAAGTGCGCTCATCTCGACGGATAGCAACAAATCCCATGTATATATATAAGGCCGGGACCAAAGGGGCAACAGGTAACTGGAAAATTCTCTATGAACTATTTGATCAATCTAGTCATTAATCCTAGCCATATTCAGTATGAATCCCTGACCGTGGGAAACCAGAGATTCATGTCCTAGACATGATGTAAGACATGACGGGTTCATTTGTACAAACACAATCATCCACGGTATCCAAGCCATTCATACTGGTCATGTCAGGTTAGCCGTCGCAACAGCATTTCAAGGAGTATCATGTCAGGTTTATCATGTCAAGAGTGTGCTACGGCGGGCCACTATCATGTCATTATCATGTCAAGTTTACTGGTCAAGAGTGCGCCACGACGAGCCACTATCAGGTCATGTCAGGTCATTAATCAGGAGTGCACTGTAAGCCCCCTAAATTTTAGGGCTATTTTAAAATTTTCTAAATAAATTATTTTCGATAAGTGTTTTATTATTTAATTGTTTTTGACCATTAATGTACCTTTCCATGACTTTGACTTCAGGAGCGTCAGGGATGCCAATCTCTGTAAACTCTCTTCATGGGTTTTGAAGTAGGCAAGATTATCTTTCTGTTGATATATTCTGTCCCACTTGAATTCGTTTTCTTGTGCTCTTTTTGTATCGCGTAACTTCGGGTCAACTTAGACCAATTAATCGTTGAATAATTATTCCCACTTTTATCTTCGATCATCGTTTGCACGTCACCGTGACTTTTAATTTAGGAGCACGAGACCAGTCGTTTTCCCAGAACCAACTTCTCATGAATGATCTACTCGAGACGCTCTTCACCCATGACCTTCGTGTCCCACTCAGACACTCCATTTTGTGCTTCATTTCCTCCGTACAACTTTCGGGTCAATTTAGGCCAATTTATTTTCTACCGTAAAACCTGATTTAATTTCCAATTTAATTTCGGGACCCGACATCGATCCAACCTAGTCGCCCCAAAGTATAGACGTGGCCCACATGAAGCCTACTACCCACATGACGCTTGTGTCCTATTTATTGGAGTCCCCGTATATTATTTATTTACCCATGATTATAAATCCCTATTTTAATTCAATTATTTCACCCGGTTCGATTTTGACCCGACCCGGCTCGACCGAACCCGAACCCAAGCCCCATGTTATACTCTTATGACTGCCCAAATACCCTACACAATATTTCTCTTTTTCCTATTTTGAAAATATCTCTTCCTCTCTCTACTTTAGTAATATCTTAAATATCTTTTATATATATATATATATATATATTTTTTTTTTATCTTAAATATCTTTTTTTTTTCCTCTCTCTTTCTTAAATATCTTAAATATCTTTTATATATATATATATATATATATATATATATATATATATATATATATATATATATATATATATATATATATATATATATATATTTATATATATATATATATATAAAATATATATATATATATATATATATATATATATATATACATATATATATATATAAACATGTATCCCTCTCTCTCTCTCCTATTACTAACACACACACACCCTCCCTCCTTCCACTTTACAGCACACACACACACCTCCCCCCCCCAGGACCGACTTTTTCCCCCTCTCTCTCTCACTAAAATATCAACTCTCTCTCACTCTCTTTTATACACACACACATACAAAAATATATACATGCATCTCTCTCTCCCTCTTTCTTTACACTACACTCCCACCACCACAGCACCCTTCCTCCCCATGGCCGACCCCCCTTCCGAGCTCACCCTCACGTACACCACCATGAGCAACACCACCTCCTCCTCCCTTCTCCTCCTCATTCTCCATTCACCATCATCAAGACCACTCCCACCACCACCACATCCACGCCACCACCTCCACCATCACCACCGTCCGCCGCCTGGCCCCGCTCCTGCCACCGTCGCAACCGCCACGCCAGGCCGATGAGCACCCCCGTGCTGCCAAGCAGTGCTGTGCAGCAGCATAGTTGCTGCGAGTAGCAGCAGTAACTGCCGTGCCACCCCCCGCGCGTGCATAGACGCATGGCACGTGACCCCCGCGGCCAGCCGTCGCTGCCGGCGACCCCCCCTCCACCGGTGCGTGCACCCCCGACGACCTCTCCCTGTCCACCATCGGCCTCCCCGACGTGTTAAACACACGATTCGTGCGTTTGGCATGAGATCCCGTCGGTGCGCGCGAGTTTTGAACTCAGAAAGTGCGCTCCGTCGTAGCAAGTTCGTACGTGTTTTCCGAGAGATCCGACCGTTGGATCGGCGAAATCCTCGCTCCGTCTCAATCTCGGTATATCCATCTTCACTCCCCTCAATTTTTGTCCGTTAATTATGTCGTTTGATACCTCAAAACTGGCCACCAAGTTGACGTTTTAAATTGAACTGTTTTTGGACAGTTTCGTAGAGCCGACTTCGTTAGCTCGTAACTTTGCCGTTGCAGCTCCGGTTGGTGCGCTACCAGTTCCTGTGCGCAGCTGGTATAACCCTCTTCCTGTCTCCTTTAGGTTTTGTTTCATTTTAAGCACGTTCGGTTGGTCGAATTCGACGCCAAAGTTGGCCGTCCGAATTCTTCAATTTGTACTTGTAAAATTCTATTTTTGAACCCGGGACTCCGGATTCAATTTCTGACACCCCCAGTAGACTCGTGGCATCATTCTGGCTTATTTTCATAAAAATTTGCTTGATTTGGAGGACGTGGACCCTGGCACGCATTTCGTTGCAAAGCGGGTCCCACTTTTCGAGTCAACGGGTCACTTTGAGATCGGCTCATCAGAATCCAATTCCGGATATACCGTTGAGTTTGTATCGTCATTCTGGACTCGTTGACATATAATTTGCTGAGTTTTGAAGACATTTGCTCCGGCACGTATTTCGGTGCAAACCGAATACCAAGTGTCCGCGTCAACGTATCATTTTGAGATCGGCACATCGGAATCCTATTTCGGACATACCGTTGGGTTCGTATCATCATTCTGGATTCGTGGATATATAATTTTCTAGGTTTTGTAGACTTCTATTCTGACACATTTTTGGTGCAAAGTGTGTCCAACGACGGACATCATTTTGACCCAAAATTACTATTTTGCCCCTGTGTCCAAATTGGACTTATGGGTAGGCTATTCTAGCTAATTTGACCGTTCTGGACACGTTGGTGATATTTATTTTATCATCCGACGATGTCTGTAGATTTTGCTTATGTATTATCCTTAATTGGTAATTAATTATTTTTTCAAAAATTGTTACTTTCTGTTTTAGAATTTTTATATATATTTTAATTTCTGTAAAAATCTGGAAAAAATTGTATTAAAATATTATGTTAATTTAGCTAATTTATTATAATTTTTCTAGCATTTATTAAGTGCTTTTGGTATTTTATAAAAATAGGAAAACAGAACTTATTTTTAGTATATTTATGTTTGCTGATTTTTAATTAATATTTATGAAGGTTTATAAATCCCAGAAAAATTATTATAAACTTCTATAATTAACAAAGATCATTTTGGTACTTTATTTTATATATATTTAAGCTTTTTGTCTATCTCAAAAATTATTGGAACTTAGTGTACAGTTTGATTTATTTATTGAGTAATTACGACTTTCACTATTTTGTGTTGATTTGAGTTATTGTAGTATTGGACCTCACCCTATACTAGTGTATAGATCCTAGGAAGTTAGTTTGTGTATAGTGGCACTCCACATTAGACTTTTATGCTAGGTCCCCACTTGGCTAGTATCCAGTCAGGAGTCGTGTCACACCACTAGTGTAATATTGAATATAGCTTAGAACTGAGTTTGTATATCATTATTGAAAGGACACCGGACATCTATATCTTTGTACTAGTATTATTGCTTTGCTCGAGGCAAGTACATCTACAAACTCATTTACTGTCTTTTAATGCTAGAACATGTATTAACCGAGGTAGCAAGTTAAATCTTCACATGTTACATTAATTTAGTCCCTACCATGCTTAGGACAGTTATCATATCTTCACGTGCTTCTTACTGGTTCCCCGTACATGTTTCACTATGCTTATATCTGCCCGAGTATTCATATGTTTTACTGCTCTCAGTACCTTCACCTGTTTTACTGCTATTAGTACCTACCGTGCTTTATACCGATCCCAGTATCTCTCACATGTTCTATATCGTTCTCGTATCTCTTACATGTTTTTACTGTTCTCGTATCTTTCACATGTTATATATATGGGTTATGGGGAAACTGACAGTTGAGTACGTGATCATGCCCCCCTCATAGTAGCGAGCGAGGTCGCATTTTATATGCATACCTTGCCGCAGGTTATTACTCAAAGCTGTATTTGTACGTATGTACATCTATCGCCTTTACACTTGTACGGAAGTATATTTTATTATGTGCCCCTGCACATTGTACATCTATTGACCGATCACGTACCTGCTACACTTTTAAATGTTACATATACATCTGTCTCTATGACATATGTATCCTTGCCATGATAGATTATGAGATATATCATGATTCCAGATATGCCATGTTCCCTGTATTACTATGATATTGTGATCCCAGTTGTACCATGAGTCCATGTTTCCAGTATTTCCTGTTTTATAGACTTATCACACCATGTTTCTTGTTGTACATCTCTTTCATTATATGTTCAGTACTTTAGTTGTAGAGGTTGTACTTGCTCCCGTCCTGACAGGATAACGTTGTAGGTTCACTTTTCGAGAAGAAAATGCTATGTGATTCATATTATGGCACTGATTTTGAGGACCTGGCCTTAGCTCCAGAAGAGGCCCCAGCGGGGAACCTTGCTTAGTTATCTTTCTTGTGTTTTGAGACTTAGACTTTGTCTGTACTTATATTTGGATACTGGACTTTGTCTCCAGTTAGATATTTGGATGTGTATTATTAAGTCTGTGCTTATGTTACCTTCGCTTATAGATGTTGTGTTGTGATGAACTTTAAATGTGATTTTAGAACTGTTAGTTAGCTTAGATCCTTTATTGTCTATTCTTAGAACAGCTTACTACGCTTTAACAAGCGTATGCTGGACATGGCTCGGCCCGGCCCAATAAATTGGGTAACGGATCGTGACATGTTTTTTTGGCGGCCCATGCAGGTCCAGACTTAAGTTGTTTGGTTACGTTATTGTACCAAACATGCCTGCAATTAGGATCTAGGATAACTTGTTAACACTAGGGATAACATTTAGAACACCTAGAGGATTACTAGGATTGCAACATAGGAGAACTCATCACAGCATAGGACCGTTAACTGTACTTAGTATCTTGTTTGAAATTCAGTGGGTTATAATTTTGACCAATTTAGTACCCTTGGGATGACCCCTGAGGATCTCACTCTAATCTTATCTAGAAATCTGTTTCCACTTATTTTTATTTGCTCTCCTCTAAATTCGTTGTTGAATTTAATTCCTGATTTTTGTTGTTGACTTTGAATCTTGCATCGTGCTAAATTTTGTGGATTAAATTATGATATATCCTGATAAGGTAAACGTCTGCTTTAGTTATGGAGTTTAGAATTTATCGCAGCCATATTAGCTGGTATGACAAAAACATAGAGCCTGATTTTGGATATACTATCCTATTCATAGAATTTAGATTTTCTTGCAGCCATACCGGTTGGCGTGGTAAGGAATCTAGATGATATGACTATAAGGTGTATACCTTAGTTATGGACTCCCTCGTTTATTGTATATAAGTTTACTGGTGTGGCGAAAATTCTGGCAACATAATTTCAGGAAGACGTGTATGGTTATCAGATCGTATCTTAACTTGGTTTACTTTGTTATGATCGAATGAGCAGGAATAAATTCTTATTATCAATCTTCTTCGTCTTGATTAACTCTGTTCTATTTACATCTACAACTAGGATTATAGGTTCTCTAGGACTCTCCAACAGGATTGCTTTCATGTTATCTTTTTGGACATAATTATTTTTGTGTTCTATCTTTCCTATGACTTGACTAAACTCTTTTTCGTTAACCTCTCGGATAATTTTTTCTCGTTATGTATCCCGTTGTCTTCGTACCATTCTTGGAGATATTCCGATAAACTTTTCTGTCTTGCTTGACCCTTTAACTTGTTTGGACACTGTTATGGATTGCTTGACCCAGTCTTAGACCTTGTTACCTTCTAGTTGATAGATGACCGAAATAGCCAAACCTTGTTGACTGATCCTGTAGTATAACTGTCACGTCCCACTTCCCAAATGGAATGGTGACGTCATACACATCCCCAGGCTACGCGCCGAAAATCCGCGATTGTCGCCCGTAAACATCAGCAAAAATGGAAAATGCCAGAGTTTACAACTTATTATACATATGGAGATTGTTATACAGGACTTCATCAACAATACTTCTACAAGCTTATTACAAAAGAAATAACTAGCAAGTTGTCCAGACGATTATTCCTCGTTGTACTGCGGCGTTACTTCGGCGGAGACGTCCTCTTCTTCACCTAGTGAACAATACTAGGTCGTTTTAGAAAACGACAAGCAAGTCCTCGGTCAAGGACGGTAAAGTATACAAAGAAAGATGCAGTTTTTCTAAAAAGAAAGAAACATGCCAACTAGCACTATTATATGTGTTTGCTTCACAAAATCGAGGAAATGTAAATGACATCCTACTCCATAGATTGTAAGATGTTCTGAGCTTCCCTTGAGCTCTCAATTAGGATTTTGCTTCCCTTGAGCAATCAAGAAACTACCTACCTTTGATAGGTGGAGTTATTTTACTGGAGTAAGATGAAATTTAGTAGACTAAATGCAATACAATTTTGAGAACAGTACTCTGAATTAATTCCCTAAATAATTCCCGTGAACAATCCCGTTAACCTGGGATCAGGCTGTGATTTCGGAGCCTCCCTTGGGCTAAAACCAATCTATTCGATGTTACTGTCGGAATAGAAGTAGCAGGACAGGAGCCTCTCTTGGGCTAGTACTTATATAGAAGTACTCATCAGGATATTCAGGAATCGCTGATCAGCTTTTTATGGTTATTATGTTACGGGATATCTAGGGATATTCAGTTGTCCTCCCCACCCAATGATTCTAAAATTTCCGAAAATCAGAAATTTGTCTATCTCCTAAATTTTTCAAAAATTTCGGCAGAGTCTCCTTTGTATTTAGGAGCTCCGACAATTTACAAAACATGATATAAAGAAATATATGGGCTCGCCGACCCCTTCGGTGGAGCAACTCTCAACACCGGAACCACGCATTTAATATCCGGGTACGCCGACCCCTTCGGTGGAGCAACTCTCAACACCGGAACCACGCAGTTGTATATGTGTATACTTAATTAAAGGAACCTTTACCTTGGCAAGCAAGCAAGCAAGCAAACAATTTTACCTTAGCAGGCAACGCTTAGTAATTTAAAACGAGCAAGCAAGTTTCCGAGAATATTGCGGTCTGCTAAGTATATAACCAACAATCAAAATAGAGTCATTAGTGTTACAAAATGATATCTATTCTAGCCTCCAAGAGTCATGATTAGCAATAGGGTTAGACTTCTTGTAAGATTGACTTGATGTGTAAAAGAGTTGAACTTTCATAGATGCAAAGTTACCACGGTGTATAGGAACTTGTAATTACTTAACTAATCAACCATACCAAGGTATGTTATTCTGATATATTTAATAATTTGGACAAAATTGATGTCATATTCAATTGAATTCCAGTTTCAAAAAAAACTCTACTTGTTACATAAATCATTTTATTATATATAGATATATACATATAAATAGAGTCAAATGTCCATTCGTTGTGTCCTATATTTTGTGTTCAAAAATAGGGTGTTGTGTCCATGTCATGTACTATATCCCTACAAAATAAAAGTTTTGCCATGAGTTCTATAATCCCTAGAATATAACTAATGCCATATTTAATCCAAAAAATTTGCAACCATTGGCTTGGAGGAAAATTTTCAAAAAAAAGAGGGAAGAGAGAAGAGGACTTGCCTTGGGTTGAGAATAGCCTGGATTCCTCCGTAAATCCTAATTGAACCCAATAACCATTTATTGGTTAGAATTTTCTAATCCTAGGGTTCTAGGAGTAAGAATACACATAGAAATTTGGGGAAAGAGGGAGAAAATTGATATACCTAGGTTTAGCCTTCTCCTTGGATGGAAGATGATGATGAGGTTGAAGATGGAGTTGGGGAAGAGGGTGATGGTGGAGATGAAGTGGAGGAGGAGGAAGTGGAG
Source organism: Iris pallida (assembly GCA_029216955.1). Taxonomy (NCBI): domain Eukaryota; kingdom Viridiplantae; phylum Streptophyta; class Magnoliopsida; order Asparagales; family Iridaceae; genus Iris; species Iris pallida. The sequence goes on from JANAVB010006394.1 coordinate 1,979,561, forward strand.
AGGAGGTGGTGCTTGGTGGCGGCCGGAGGCTGGCCGGCGGCAGCAGGGGCGGCGGGCGGCGGCGCTGGCGGCGGCGGGCGGCTGAACAGCAGCGGCAGCAGCAGCAAAGGGAGCGGCAGCGGCAGCAGGGAGTTTGGGGGGTCGGGTGGTGTGTGGGTTTGTTTTGTGTTTTTTTTTTTTTTCTTTGGTTATAAGTGTGTGTGTGTGTGTTGTATATATAGGAAAAGAAGTGGTGAGGTGTCCCCCCCCCATCCCTTTGTAGGGACACCTTGCACCCCCCCTAGGACTAGGGTTATGGTTAGGGGTAGGGTTATGGGCTAGGGTTATGGTTAGGGGTAGGGTTATGGGCTAGGGTTATGGTTAGGGGTAGGGACACATGGCCATAAAACAAAATCCTAATCACAATATGATAATAATAAAAGTAATAATAAATATTTTGAGTATGACAAGTCTACCCTCCTTAGAAAAATTTCGTCCTCGGAATTTGAAATAATTAGACTAGCAATATGGTTACTGACCTGTCTTAGGGAATAAATACGGGTATTGCTTCCGCATGTCTTCTTCCTTCTCCCAAGTTGAATCTCCAGGAGAATCCCTGCTCCACGCAACTCGTACTAACGGAATAACCCGATTGCGGAGTATCTTATCTCTTCGATCCAAGATCCCAACGGGTCTCTATTCTATCCGGAGTGTAGGCCCGATGGTGATTTCTGAATGATCGAGTATATGGCTCGTGTCCGACACATATCTTCGTAGCTGGGAAACATGGAATACATTGTGAACTCCTTCTAGCGCTGGCGGCAAGGCGAGTCGATATGACACATTCCTAACTTTCTCCAGGATGTCGAATGGTCCAATATATCTGGGACTTAGCTTTCCTCTGGTCCCGAATCTGATGGTTCCCTTAGTTGGTGAAATTTTCAGAAATACATGTTCTCCGGGTTGAAACTCCAATATTCTTCGGTGCTTATCCGCCCACATCTTCTGCCTGTCCTGAGCTGCTTGCAGGTGACTTCTTATTGCTTTGATGATATCCACAGTTTGCGTTACTAATTCTGGCCCCAACAATTGTCTTTCTCCTACGTCGGTCCAACATACCGGCGATCTGCACTTTCTACCATATAGTGCTTCAAAAGGAGCCATTTTGATACTATCATGATAACTGTTGTTATATGAAAATTCTACCAAATGTAGATGATCATCCCATGCTCCTCCAAAATCTAAAGTACACGCTCTCAGCATGTCTTCTAAGGTCTGAATGGTTCTTTCAGACTGGCCGTCTGTTTGGGGATGGTAGGCGGAGCTAAATTTCAATTTAGTGCCAAGACTTTCTTGCAAGCTTTTCCAGAAATGTGAAGTAAATCTGGTATCTCTATCCGATACTATACTCACTGGCACTCCATGCTGTCTAACAATCTGTCTCATGTACATTTCGGCCAAGACCTCCGTTGACTGTCCAACTCGAAAGGGCAGAAAACGAGCGGACTTGGTAAGTCTGTCTATAATGACCCAAATAGCATTATTACCCCTTTGGGTCCTAGGCAATCCTGTCACGAAATCCATGGTGAGGTGCTCCCATTTCCATTCGGGTATGGGTAACGGCTGGAGAAGTCCTGTTGTCCTTTGATGCTCCGCTTTTACTTGCTGACAGACAAGACATCTTGATACAAATCTGGCAACTTCTCTCTTCATCCCGTGCCACCAAAATGTTTGTCTCAAATCTTTGTACATCTTAGTGCTGCCCGGATGAATGGAATATTGTGAGTTGTGGGCTTCTGACATAACCTCTGTTCTTAAATCTCCACTGGACACACATAATCGATCTCCGAATCTTAATGATCCGTCCGGATGCTTCCTTATCCCGGTCTGGAGTCCCTCTTCTGTTTGTTTCCAAATTTTCTGAAGTTTTGAATCATTCTGTTGAGCTTCCTTAATTCTATCTATTAAGGAGGACTGTATTTGCAAGTTTTGCCACATTACTTCGGTTAGCGGGCGTATCACTTCAATTCCTATTTTTCTCAAATCCTCAAGGATTTCTTTGGGTGTATTCATAAAGAAAGCTTCGGGTCTTCTACTTAAGGCATCAGCCACCTTATTAGCTTTGCCCGGATGATAGGTCAGCTCCATGTCAAAATCCTTCAGTAACTCCAACCATCTTCTCTGTCTCATATTAATCTCCTTTTGTGTGAAGACATATTTTAAGCTCTTGTGGTCTGTGTATATTTTGATTCTTTCTCCATATAAATAGTGTCTCCACAACTTGAGTGCGAATACTACCGCTGCAAGTTCAAGATCATGAGTTGGGTAATTCCTTTCATGCGTCTTTAATTGTCGGGATGCATAGGCTATGACTCTCCCGTGCTGCATCAGTACACATCCTAAACCCTTACCTGATGCATCACTATATATCTCATATCCACCTGAACCAGAGGATAATGCTAGTATTGGAGCTGTAATTAATCTTTTCTTCAGCTCGTCAAATGCTGCTTGACATTTCTCCGTCCAATTAAATTTCTCTTCCTTCCGAGTAAGACGGGTTAAAGGTTCTGCAATTCTTGAAAAGTTTTCTACAAATCTCCGATAATAGCCAGCCAATCCTAAGAAGCTTCTGATTTCTGCTACTGACTTAGGTGTTGGCCAAGACTTAACTGCTTCTACTTTCTCTGGATCTACCGAGATGCCTTCTCCACTGGCAATATGTCCTAGAAATGGTATTTGGTCCAACCAAAACTCACATTTACTAAGCTTAGCATACAATTGTTCTTCCCGCAGAGTTTGCAATACTATCCTCAAATGTTTTTCATGCTCCTCTTCACTTTTGGAGTATACAAGGATGTCATCAATAAATACAATCACAAATTTATCCAGATATTGATAAAATATTCGATTCATCAGGTCCATAAATATAGCAGGTGCATTTGTCAACCCGAATGGCATAACTAAGAATTCGTAATGCCCATACCGAGTTCTAAATGCAGTCTTTGGGATGTCTTCCTTTTTCACCTTTACCTGATGATATCCGGATCTCAAATCAATTTTTGAAAATACCCTTGCCTCTCCTAACTGATCAAACAGTTGATCGATCCTAGGTAAGGGATATTTATTCTTGATGGTAACCTCATTCAAAGCCCTATAGTCAATCACCAGGCGTAGGGTACTATCTTTCTTTTTCACAAATAATACTGGTGCACCCCATGGTGAAGCGCTAGGTTGAATAAACCCTTTTGACAATAACTCCTTTATCTGTTTATTTAACTCAACTAGCTCCTCTTTGTTCATTGGGTATATCTTCTTGGCTATGGGTGCAGCTCCCGGTATTAAATCTATAGCAAATTCTACGGCTCTGTCTGGGGGTAGCCCCGGTAATTCTTCTGGGAACACATCCTTGAATTCTTCTACTACCCTTGGAAATGATTGCTCTGCTACTCCTTGCAGCAGTACTGGTAATTCAAATTTCTCTAGCTCCTCTGTATTGAACTCATTTTGGTCTCTTACAAATTCATAAGACTCGTCGTCAGGGAGTTGGAATAAAATTTTCCCCTGACCGCAGTCTATATTGGCTAATATTGCAGTTAGCCAATCCATACCCAATATTACATCATAATTGCTTGTTGGAAAGACAAGCAATCGGGTACGAAAAGCTCCTCCACCCAATTTAATGGGACATCTACGACATACTCGACTGACTTCTACTACTCCATTACCGGTGAGTACTTTCAGTGATTTAGGCAGAGGTTGTGATTCTATTTCACGTTGTGATATAAAAGAAGATGCTATAAATGAATGGGTAGCCCCGGAATCAAATAATACTGAAGCTGGGTATGAAGAAACTAAAATAGTACCTGAAACTACTTCTCCAGGGATACTCGCATCTTCAGTTCCCATTATGAATGCTTGCCCTTGCCTATTCCTTTTCTTGTTATTATTTTGAGCTTGAGCTGCCCGTTGTGCTTGTTGAAACTGATAAGCCTGAGGGGCATAGGGCGGCCTTTGCTGATTTCCATAAGCCATTCCTGCTTGCGCTGTTGGCGCCTGTATCATTGGTCGAGGTTGGTTTCCTTGAACTGGAGGTCGGTATCCTTGAGTGAAGCCTTGTGTCCTTGCTCCATTCGCAGGCGGCTGAGGACATTGACTGATTGGATGATTTGCTCCACATCTCAGACAAAGCCCCAATCTTCTCCTACATACATTCTTCTTATGTCCTGGCTTCTGGCAGAAATCACAGATAAGGAATTTGTCCGAGTTGCCATTCTAAGGACGCTTAGGTGGTCCTTGCCAGTGATTCTTGTTAGAGGATGATCCTTCCTCAAAAGTTCTCTTGGGTTGTGATGACCGGAAAGGTTGCTCCTCTTTCAGGATTCTCTCCTGGTCTCGAGCAGCTTCTGTTACCTCAGAAAAGGTCTGGCATCGGTAGGACGCGACCCTGCTTTTCAATTGGGTCCCGAGCCCTTCCAGGAACCTAGAAATTTTTGTTTCTTCGTCGGCTATCATGTTAGGAGCAAATCGACTGAGTCTGGAAAACTCTACAGTATATTCATCGACGGTGCGTCTTCCTTGTTTAAGATAGTTGAATTGCCGCTCTAACTCTATTCGTGCTGATTTAGGATAGAATCTTTCTTCAAACTTCTTCTTGAATTCTGCCCATGTCATAACTCCATCGGAATCTTCTGGGTACTCAGCACTCCACCAGTATCCAGCGATATCTTCTAGCTGGATGCGGATTGCTGGCACCATATCTTCGGTTTTGAGCTTTGCGGCCTTCATTAAGCCTTCAATGGTTTTCAACCATTGACCCGCTTCTATTGTATTTTCAGTTCCCTTGAACTTAGGTGGCTTAAGATCTCGAAAATCTTTTAGGGTTCCTTCTTCTGTTTTCTTGGAGTTCTGTATTTGTTCTAATATGGTTGTATTGGCAACATGGGCTGCATTGGCCTGCTGATTATGGGATTCCAATAATTGCTGGAATAATCGAAACATATCGGCCATAGTTGGTTCTTGAGGGGGCGGAGTACTTGACTGACCGTGGTTGTCCATATCCGGAGATTAGGAAAAACGCAATTCTTAGGAAAGTATTTAACTCGTAATTTCCAACAAGAGTGTATCATGAAACTTCGTATATATGTATATATTCATTCATTAAAATGAGAGTAATTACAAAATGGTGCTCCTTACTCTCATTTTTCATTTACATACATTCTTGCTACCTAGTTACTCATGTCACCCATCATCCCAAAACGTGACATGGTAAACTATTCTACTTCATACAAGTACATATCTGCAGATGCCAAAATACAAGGAAAGGACTTCTTCTTCACTATGTACAGGGTTAAGACATCTTATGCTACGGCTTCAATAAGCTCCCTCCCTTCAGCAAGGATCTCTACTTCTGTATATATCCTCTCAAAGTCATCCATGGTGCCTTCGTAGCCGTGCAATCCGACATAGATGCGGTTCGGGTCTCGGACATAAAGACAGTAGGTGATGTACTCAAAGTACACTTCAGCGCCATCCTCCACGTCTCGTACCATAGGACGCCTGACTCCATAGAATATTTGGTAGACGTGAATGTCATACCAGTCGGGTGCGTTCCATAGTATCCTGGCATAACATTGGTATAGGTACAAGGTGTACTCGCTTCCATCCCATTCCAAACTGGGTATAAACAGGTCCATATCCTTGATATCCTATGTAAGAATTTCTTATAAGGAACATAAGGAGATTGAAAAAAGCATATTTTATTTATTTATAGAACAATATGCCCTTGGCTTACATACATACTTGGTCACATTCTACCAACATGCAGATATATCTTACATTTCATCCATCCTAGCTACATACACATACTTATCATCTATAGATACTAGGGATCTAAGTCCATATTTCCCTACTTACTTACATTCTTACTACATATATTACATTCTTACTTCATACATTCCACATACATACATGCTTGAGGATCTAAATCCACATCTTCCTGATGTTGTGCACTATTGCGTTTGGATGAGTTTGCAGCCATTCTTCCAAGGTACCATTGCGATCAGTCTTTGGGCCTTTGGTGGGTTCTGCCTTTATCAGGACATAATAATGTACCGAGTTGTAATACTCCTTCCTTTCATCATCTATGTCTGACACTATTGGATATTTCAATTCGTAGTGTACTCCATAGGCTTCGATCATTCCTTTACGCGCTACGTGCCACATCTTCTTTACAAATGCATAATACTCGTCTAGGCTGTGACTATCATTTCCTAGTCTTGCGAAGGGTGCAAACCGAGGCATGACCTAGATTGAAAAGAAAATAAAAAAAAAAGTATTTCTTCCTTAGGTTAGTAACTCTTTAGTAGGATTTAAGATCTAGACAGGAAAGAGGAATTTGTAAGGAAAAAGGCTACCAACTATTTATCTACCTTACTTAAGGATTTCTAAGATATGATTGGAAATCAAAGTTTTCTATCTGAGTATAAAACCTACGTCTAGACCTAAGGTCCGTTCTGGATTTTCCATTTTCGCCGACCTGCATGGGCCACCACTAAAAGACGTGTCACGTCCCACTTCCCAAATGGAATGGTGACGTCATACACATCCCCAGGCTATGCGCCGAAAATCCGCGATTGTCGCCCGTAAACATCAGCAAAAATGGAAAATGCCAGAGATTACAACTTATTATCATATGGAGATTGTTATACAGGACTTCATCAACAATACTTCTACAAGCTTATTACAAAAGAAATAACTAGCAAGTTGTCCAGACGATTATTCCTCGTTGTACTGCGGCGTTACTTCGGCGGAGACGTCCTCTTCTTCACCTAGTGAACAATACTAGGTCGTTTTAGAAAACGACAAGCAAGTCCTCGGTCAAGGACGGTAAAGTATACAAAGAAAGATGCAGTTTTTCTAAAAAGAAAGAAACATGCCAACTAGCACTATTATATGTGTTTGCTTCACAAAATCGAGGAAATGTAAATGACATCCTACTCCATAGATTGTAAGATGTTCTGAGCTTCCCTTGAGCTCTCAATTAGGATTTTGCTTCCCTTGAGCAATCAAGAAACTACCTACCTTTGATAGGTGGAGTTATTTTACTGGAGTAAGATGAAATTTAGTAGACTAAATGCAATGCAATTTTGAGAACAGTACTCTGAATTAATTCCCTAAATAATTCCCGTGAACAATCCCGTTAACCTGGGATCAGGCTGTGATTTCGGAGCCTCCCTTGGGCTAAAACCAATCTATTCGATGTTACTGTCGGAATAGAAGTAGCAGGACAGGAGCCTCTCTTGGGCTAGTACTTATATAGAAGTACTCATCAGGATATTCAGGAATCGCTGATCAGCTTTTTATGGTTATTATGTTACGGGATATCTAGGGATATTCAGTTGTCCTCCCCACCCAATGATTCTAAAATTTCCGAAAATCAGAAATTTGTCTATCTCCTAAATTTTTCAAAAATTTCGGCAGAGTCTCCTTTGTATTTAGGAGCTCCGACAATTTACAAAACATGATATAAAGAAATATATGGGCTCGCCGACCCCTTCGGTGGAGCAACTCTCAACACCGGAACCACGCATTTAATATCCGGGTACGCCGACCCCTTCGGTGGAGCAACTCTCAACACCGGAACCACGCAGTTGTATAATGTGTATACTTAATTAAAGGAACCTTTACCTTGGCAAGCAAGCAAGCAAGCAAACAATTTTACCTTAGCAGGCAACGCTTAGTAATTTAAAACGAGCAAGCAAGTTTCTGAGAATATTGCGGTCTGCTAAGTATATAACCAACAATCAAAATAGAGTCATTAGTGTTACAAAATGATATCTATTCTAGCCTCCAAGAGTCATGATTAGCAATAGGGTTAGACTTCTTGTAAGATTGACTTGATGTGTAAAAGAGTTGAACTTTCATAGATGCAAAGTTACCACGGTGTATAGGAACTTGTAATTACTTAACTAATCAACCATACCAAGGTATGTTATTCTGATATATTTAATAATTTGGACAAAATTGATGTCATATTCAATTGAATTCCAGTTTCAAAAAAAACTCTACTTGTTACATAAATCATTTTATTATATATAGATATATACATATAAATAGAGTCAAATGTCCATTCGTTGTGTCCTATATTTTGTGTTCAAAAATAGGGTGTTGTGTCCATGTCATGTACTATATCCCTACAAAATAAAAGTTTTGCCATGAGTTCTATAATCCCTAGAATATAACTAATGCCATATTTATTCCAGAAAATTTGCAACCATTGGCTTGGAGGAAAATTTTCAAAAAAAAGAGGGAAGAGAGAAGAGGACTTGCCTTGGGTTGAGAATAGCCTGGATTCCTCCGTAAATCCTAATTGAACCCAATAACCATTTATTGGTTAGAATTTTCTAATCCTAGGGTTCTAGGAGTAAGAATACACATAGAAATTTGGGGAAAGAGGGAGAAAATTGATATACCTAGGTTTAGCCTTCTCCTTGGATGGAAGATGATGATGAGGTTGAAGATGGAGTTGGGGAAGAGGGTGATGGTGGAGATGAAGTGGAGGAGGAGGAAGTGGAGAGGAGGTGGTGCTTGGTGGCGGCCGGAGGCTGGCCGGCGGCAGCAGGGGCGGCGGGCGGCGGCGCTGGCGGCGGCGGACGGCTGAACAGCAGCGGCAGCAGCAGCAAAGGGAGCGGCAGCGGCAGCAGGAAGTTTGGGGGGTCGGGTGGTGTGTGGGTTTGTTTTGTGTTTTGTTTTTTTTTTTTTTTCTTTGGTTATAAGTGTGTGTGTGTGTGTGTTGTATATATAGGAAAAGAAGTGGTGAGGTGTCCCCCCCCCATCCCTTTGTAGGGACACCTTGCACCCCTCCTAGGACTAGGGTTATGGTTAGGGGTAGGGTTATGGGCTAGGGTTATGGTTAGGGGTAGGGTTATGGGCTAGGGTTATGGTTAGGGGTAGGGTTATGGGCTAGGGTTATGGTTAGGGGTAGGGACACATGGCCATAAAACAAAATCCTAATCACAATATGATAATAATAAAAGTAATAATAAATATTTTGAGTATGACAATAACTATAAATGTATTTGTAGAAGCATGAAAAAGAAGGGATCTTTCTTTTAATCCCACATCGGAAAGGAGAAGGAGGGAGGTCTCACTTCACTCTATATATAGAGCCCTCTTGCCTCATTTGAAAAGGGCACCAAAAATAAATAAAGAAAAGGGAGCCCATTATCCAGGGAGCCCGTTCGAGCCACAAAAGTTGCAGTATTCTTCTGGGTTGGCTGCAATCTTCACTCGCTGTCATGGCGAGGATAATTTGGACTCTGAGTACTATGCGCCCCACGGGCTGGTACGAAGAAGTCCAAGGCGGCACGGGCCATGCGCCTCAAACCTGCATGCGCTCAAAATCATGCGCGCTGCTGATGGTAAGCTATACAAGATCGACTCGGGTGCTGCGGCGCCAGAAACGAGCCGACCTTCAAAGTCCTTGTCTCACTTGGGCGCATCTATTGCGTTCACAACCAAGTCGAGCAAGGCAAACCCAGTGGTCTTGGACTCCCGCGCCTCCTCTGGTTGTGCGTCTGAGGTCCGTTCAAGTCACTTCAAATGCTGTGGTTCTCCCACTACTGATCGGAATGCCTGTTTGGTATTAGATCAGGGGGCGCAGCACTCACTTGACCACCCCGGCACTTGGCTTTGCCATGCGCCTGAAGGGGGTACGAAGGTGGCACTCTCACTTGACCACCCCGGCGCTTGGCCTTGCTATGCGCCTGAAGGGGGTACGAAGGTGGCACTCTCCTCCAACGATCTGTGCAACGTGATCACTCACAAGCGCCGATCAGGAGAGCCGACCAACAAGCATAATGTACCCCTTACAGGGCACACTTGTGCTACGGTCGTCATCAACTGCTGCTACCGTAAGACAGTGGCTCCACCACCAAGGCAGTCTGTGTTCCAACAGTTGTAACATGCTGTACATGTCTCCCAGCGTATCTGTCACTTCCCGTTCCCAGAATACGTATTTATTTAATAGTTACCATGTATTATTCTGTATTTAAATTTTTGTAAATTTATGTTAGTTAATTAATCTGCTCTTTAAATTTTCATGTTAATTTATTTCCTGCAATTTTATTTCTGCACTTTATTTTCTGCTTTTATTCCTGCATTTATTTTCTGCTTTTACCTCTTTGCTTTGCTTGCGGGTTGGCCTTGGATGAACCCATTGGACCCGGCCCAATACCCCCACCTACCACCACCCCTTCATTTAAAGCCCCAAACCATTTCTCTCTCTTCATTACTTCTTCCCATTTCACTTCTTCTTCCCCATAACTCTCCCACCAACCTAGAAGAGATAGGCAAGTGCCAACTTGCTTCTTGATGGATCCCCATTTTTATTGTTCCATCATCTTCCTCATTTGATTCTAAGTCTCTTTAGTACTTAGCATTTTCAATTTCCATGGCTTATTTGTTGTAGATCTAAGTTTGATACATTTTCAGATTTCTTAGGTTTTGATCTAGTAAACCTTGTTATCTTCAAGTTTCGATGGTTCCATGTTGTAGAGAATTTCGTTCTACCCAATTTTGACCTATGGAAGTCCATATTTGGACTTGGAATGAAGGATTTATGGAGCTTGGAAGCAATGGCTTCCATTGCTTCCATGGTTCTGTTCTCAGAGAATTTGGAGAAGAAGAACAGTCCCAGCCGCATCAAATCTTCACTCCTCAAGCGCATGGAAATCTTTATTCCCACAGCGTATCAAATCAATCACTTCCCACAGCCAAGGCGCATGAATCTATTAAGGCGCATGATCTATTTATTTCCCAATCACTTCCCACAGCCAAGGCGCATGATCTATTTATTTCCCAATCACTTCCCACAGCCAAGGCGCATGATCTATTTATTTCCCAATCGCTTCCCACAGCCAAGGCGCATGAGTTATTTATTTCCCAATCGCTTCCCACAGTCAAGGCGCATGAATCTATTTATTTCCCAATCACTTCCCACAGCCAAGGCGCATGAGTTATTTATTTCTCAATCCTTTCCCTCAGGCGCATGAGTTTATTTATTTCTCAATCATTTCCCTCAGACGCATGATATTATTTATTTCCCAATCTTATTTCACAGCGCATGATATTTATTTCCTACAGCCGCATTCCTCAGGCGCATGAGATTATTTGTTTCCCAATCTCATTCCTCAGGCGCATGGATTATTTATTTCTCAATCTTATTCCACAGCGCATGATATTTATTTTCCACAGCCGCATTCCTCAGGCGCATGAGATTATTTGTTTCCCAATCTCATTCCTCAGGCGCATGGATTATTTATTTCTCAATCTTATTCCACAGCGCATGATATTTATTTCCCACAGCCGCATTCCTCAGGCGCATGGATTATTTATTTTCACAGCGCATGAGTTTAATTATTTCCCAATCATTTCCCTCAGGCGCATGATATTATTTATTTTCCAACCTTTCCCACAGCGCATGAGATTCTTTATTTCCCAAACATTCCCCACAGTGCATGAGATTTATTTATTTCCCAATCATTTCCCACAGTGCATGAGATTTATTTATTCCCCAATCATTTTCCACAGCGCATGAGATTCTTTATTTCCCAAACATTATTTATTTTCTAATGTTTATTTTCCGAATTTGGCATTAATTAACATTGATTGTTATCTTGATTAATTATTGTTCATGCGTTCCTAGATGGAACTAAGAGACTGGCTAGTCGTCTTATTGAAATGAATGAATGAGACACGTTCATATTAAGTATGAACTACTATAATCGATTGGCCGATCCCGAATATTGACATACAGGCACACATGCAGGCTTCAATTTATTTATTTATTTATTTTACTATAAAAGAAGCATGTGTGTTTTATGGTCAAGGCATGATTGTTCCGTGGTTAGTTTGGATTGTTGCATTACGCTATGTAAGACCTACAACCTAACCGCACGGACATCGTTGTAGAGTTGTACATATCGTACCCTGTACGAAAGTACTCATTCCGAATGACCATGATCCACGGCATGGGATTTCACTCAACGTAGAGACTATTAAGTTAAATAAAAATAATGATTGCATGGAGAGAATGGATTCCCGAGTTCTTACATGGTAGCCCTCTTTGGGACTATTAGTGCCCAACAGGCCGGCTGGTTCCCACAGATACTGCAAATCTGCCACACGGACAGGGAGCGGTATCTGCTTATAGTATTGTATATTGTATATTGATGACGGGCGTCCCGCTGGGACTCGTCTAATTCATGATTGGCGCAATTGATTGATTGGATAGACTAGCCTTGCTTGCCCATAGTAAGAACTGAGAAATCCTTTATTGCATAATTCCAGGATAACTTGGGACTCACAGTAGCAAGCCGTAGTAGTTGCATGGCCGGTTAAACTGATTTGTTTGTGTACTGTGCCTACTCTGTTAACTAACTAAGATAATCAGAATGTCAGGATATGACTGGCCAACTTCTGTCCTTGTTTGGTTGGGAGGTTGGTTCGAAGTGTCGTGACATTATGTGAATCCTAGTAGCAAGTAGAGATCTATATATCTTATTCTCTTATTACTGGTTTTAACTCTTCATATCGTGCTTCCTTGCGGTACTTGCTATTAGAGGTCTAACCTCTCTGGTTTTGCATGGCCAGATTTAGAGCCGGTTCTCGAGGACTCAACTTACTTCTACCTCCAAGATGGTCAACACTAGAGGGATGATCGCAGGAGGACTCGAGTGGGTTTCTTACTTCCCCGCTCGTTTTGTTATTTACCTTATACTTTGCCGTTTGGCACCGACATGTTAGTCGGATCGTCTTGTACTTACTTTTACATAATTGTAACTAAAGTCAGACTGCAGCTGATAACAATTGTGTATATTTTTGTTACATCAGATCTGGCTATGTTTTGTAAAGCCAGATATCAAGAACATTTTGACAGAGCGTTTGGGACGCCTTACTGCTTTATCTTACATGTTCTCTATTACTGTTTCTTGTTCGAATGATTGAGACAATAGATGTGAAGTGACCATAGTGAGACCTTTATGTAGTATGCACCCCCTCGTCTGGTTAGACTGCATTGATCGTATTATACGGTATTCATCTACCCGTAATACGTAGCTGGCTGAGTCATTCCCCCGCTCTCCAGTATTCTGGTTCTGGGGCGTGACAAGGTTTTAGTGGTGGCCCATGCAGGTCTGATTTCAGACTTGTGGGGTGTTTTAATTTATAGGATGTCTCAATCACACATGTTTTCCCTTGATCTCCTGATTCGTATTCTCGATTCTAGCTTGACATTCCGGTATCCTTTGACTTCATTGATCTTCCCTGTCCGACCGTTTGATTATTCTCTTGTCCCTTTTCTTAGGGGCACCTCGTCCGCATCTGTCAGGATTGGGCAACAACAACAAGGGCAACATGGGCAACCTGACCAGGTTGGTCAGCAACAAGAGCCAGTACAACCTCAAGAGGCTATTCAAGAAGAGGTGATAGTGGAACCAGCAGTTGGACCGCAGTATCCGGAGGTTCCAACACCACCAACAGTTCCACCCACCCCTGTGGAAGTGGACACACCAGCCCTTCTGGAGATCATGAGAGGGATGATGGCTACTCAGCAACATCAGATGTTAGCCCAGCAGCGCATGCACGCTCAGTTACAAGAGCAGAATGTACTACTTAACCAAGGATTGCAGACAGCTTTGGAAAGAGGGGCAAGGCCAGATTCAGGAGCATCAGCCAGGTTTTACAAGTACAACCCCCGCCGTTTCGAAGGCACGGAGGATGCCATCTCAGCAGATGCATGGCTTAAGGATATTGAGGCTATTCTGACAGCAGCTAAGGTGCCAGCAGAAGAACGTGTGGATCTAGTGAAGCTGTTACTTCAAGATCTCGCACGTGATTGGTGGGAATCAGAGGAGGTAGGCATCAGACGTCCTGTGGCTTGGGACGATTTTACAGCAAGATTCAAGACGAAGTACTATGGAGTTGTGGCGCAATTTGAGCTACAACAGAAGTTTATCAATCTTAGACAGGCTGGCAAGACTGTAGATGCTTATGCAGCAGAGTTCTGCAGATTGAGTAGGTTCGCCCCAGAGATGGTAGCAACAGAGAGCCAGAGGGCTATGAGGTTCCAGCAAGGGTTTCATCTTGAGCTCTTGCAATTGATAGAGGGGCACAATTACCAGACTTTTGATGAAGTATTGACGGCGACTCGAAGGCATGAGATAACCATTCAGAGGCTTGCGACAAGGACTGGAGGTCAGAAGAGATCCCACAGTCAGATTGAAGGAGGAGGGGGAGCAGCACCCCGAACAACAACACCATCCACTGGCATTCGTATCCACGATGTGGCGATACGAGGACCAGTACCACCAAGGCAGCAGCAACAACAGCAGAGGAAGAACCAGCAACCCCCAGCGGGCTGCACTTATTGTGGGAAGATAGGGCACACTAGAGATGTGTGTCAGACATTGAACGGGCTGTGTCTGATATGTGGAAATCCAGATCATCGGATTACCACATGTCCCATAAATTCGAGGTCAGGAGGACCAGTACAACAGTTTCCTGCTCTGCCAGCACCAAGGGCAGGACAGTATCGAGGACCAGCGGTAGCAGTGAGACCGTTGGCCTAGCGTCCGTTCATGACGCAGGCTCAGATGTTTCGGCAGCAGGGACCGCCGATGCAGCAACATCAGCATAGACCACCCCAGCATAACCAAGGCAGGGGCCAGCGGCAGCACCAGGCTAGGCCGCAGTATGGAAACCAGCAAGGAGGTCGAGGGCAGGCATTCACCCTGTCCTTGGAAGAGGCATTAGCATCGGGAGATGTTGTGGCAGGTAACATTCTCGTCGCCTCATATCCCGCAGTAGCATTGTTTGATTCGGGAGCATCCCATTCATTTATATCTGCACAATTTGCAACACGGCTAGGAATGGAGTTCGAGACATTGCCAGGGAGGTTAAATATACTCACTGGTAATGGGCTCGTAGGAGTTAGTAGAGTTATTCTAGCATGTAGCGTTGTAGTTTACGGGCATTCCTTACCCGCCCGGTTGATAGAATTTCCTGTTGGAAATTTCGACGTTATCTTAGGCATGGACTGGCTGAAAGACAGTCATGCGACAATAGATTGTCGTAGAGGGAGTGTATCCTTTGACATTCCAGGCACGAAACGGTTCACCTTAGTCAGATCAGTAGCAACTCAACAAGAGCAGGGAGTAGTGACGGCAATGGAAGAAGTTCAAGTCCCGAAGGTAGTTGAAGAGTTTTTAGACGTATTTCCTGAAGAGCTTCCAGGTCTACCACCGGTTAGAGATATTGAGTTCAGTATAGAATTGGCACCTGGAACTAAACCGATATCAGATCGGGTTTACAGAATGGCGGATTCAGAGCAGGCCAAGGTATATCGGCACATAGAGGAACTGAAGGAGAAGAAGTTCATCCAAGCTAGCGTGTCACCATGGGCAGCACCAGTGGTACTTGTAGGAAAGAAGGATGGATCATCCAGATTGTGCATTGATTACAGGAAGCTTAACGCAACAACAGTGAAGAACAAGTACCCACTACCCAGGATCGACGACTTATTTGATCAGTTGAGCAGAGCTAGAATTTTCTCCAAGATAGATCTTCGTTCAGGGTATCATCAAGTGAGGGTTCGGAAGGAGGACATTCCCAAGACAGCATTCAGGTCAAAGTATGGGCATTATGAATTCTTAGTAATGCCGTTTGGTTTGACCAATGCTCCAGCAATCTTTATGGATTTGATGAATCGCATCTTTATGCCGTACTTGGATCAATTTGTCGTTGTGTTTCTCGACGACATTCTTGTATATTCAACTAGTGAAGAGGAGCATGAAGACCACCTCCGAAAGGTGTTACAGGTTCTGAGAGAGAACCAGTTGTATGCCAAGCTCAGCAAATGTGAGTTTTGGTCGGATCACATTTCATTTTTGGGTCATATCATATCAGGAGCTGGAGTAGCAGTGGATCCCAAGAAGGTAGAAGCAGTAGAAAGTTGGCCAGTACCCAAGACCGTAGCAGATGTACGGAGTTTCTTAGGATTGGCAGGATATTACAGAAGGTTTGTATCAGACTTTGCAAGGCTTTCAGCACCCATGACTCGCTTGACACGGAAGGACGTGCCATTCGTCTGGTCGGCAGAATGCCAGGCATCATTTGAGAATCTGAAGCAGAAGTTGATATCAGCGCCTATTCTTACATTGCCAGTTGGACCCGGAGGTTTTACTGTTTATTGTGATGCGTCAGGTAAAGGACTTGGATGTGTCCTCATGCAGCATGGGAAGGTGATAGCGTATGCATCTAGGCAGCTTCGAGACCACGAGAAGAATTACCCAACTCATGATTTGGAGTTGGCGGCAGTAGTATTCGCTTTGAAGCTATGGAGGCATTACTTATATGGTGACCGAGTGGAGATGTACACGGACCACAAAAGTCTGAAGTACATCTTTACTCAGAAGGAACTGAACATGAGGCAGAGAAGATGGTTGGAGTTGATCAAGGATTACGACGTGGAGCTTCAGTATCACCCAAGCAAGGCTAATGTGGTAGCAGATGCTCTCAGCAGGAGAGGCGGCGCATTTATGTTAACAACACAGAGGCATATCTTAGAAGATCTTCAGGAGATGGGCATCGAGGTTATACTTCCTAGTGATGTAGGAGTTCTGGCGAGTCTACAAGTTCAATCCGACTTGGTAGACAGGATCAAGACAGCTCAGGCACAAGACCCAAGGATTCAGAAGCTTAGGAAAGAATGTGAGTCAGGACTCAGGAAGGAGATGCAAATCTATGAAGATGGTACGCTTAGGTTTGGGTCACGTCTATGTGTGCCTAGTGGAGATATCAGACAGGAGGTTATGGCAGAAGCTCACAGCTCTCAGTATTCTATTCACCCTGGAGGGACCAAGATGTACCAAGATATCAAGCAGCACTTCTGGTGGAACGGGATGAAGAGGGAGATAGCTAGATTCGTTTCCCGTTGCTTGGTATGTCAGCAAGTGAAGGCAGAGCAGCAGAGGCCAGCTGGATTATTGCAACCGCTTCCTATCCCGGAATGGAAGTGGGAGCATATTACAATAGACTTTGTGACCGGTTTACCGAGATCCCCAAGTGGTAAGGATGCTATTTGGGTAATCGTAGATCGGCTTACGAAGGTGGCACATTTTCTTTCTTTTAGAGTAGGTCAATCTACGGAGAAGTTGGCAGAATTATATATGCAGCAGATAGTCAGACAGCATGGGGTCCCAATCAGTATTGTGTCAGACAGAGATATCCGTTTTACATCATATTTTTGGAAGAGCTTACATCATAGCTTGGGTACCAAGTTAAGATTTAGCACGGCTTACCATCCACAGACGGATGGGCAATCAGAAAGAACAATTCTGACTTTAGAAGACATGTTGCGAGCTTGCACCCTAGATTTTGGAGGATCTTGGGAGAGCCACCTACACATGGTCGAGTTCTCATATAACAACAGTTATCAAGCCAGTATCCAGATGGCGCCATTTGAAGCACTATATGGTAAGAAGTGTAGGTCGCCACTAGCGTGGGACGATATTGGGGAGAGAAAGATGCTAGGCCCAGAATTGATTGTTCAGACGGTTGAAGTGGTTAAAGGAATTAGAGAGCGACTTCGAGTTACGCAGGATCGGCATCGTCATTGGGCAGACCAGCATCGTAGGCCGCTAGAATTTTCTGTTGGGGACCACGTATTCTTGCGGATCTCACCTACCCGTGGGGTCATTAGATTTGGCATTCGCGGGAAGTTGAGTCCCCGATACGTGGACCCGTTTGTTATTC
This sequence comes from Iris pallida, assembly GCA_029216955.1. Taxonomy (NCBI): domain Eukaryota; kingdom Viridiplantae; phylum Streptophyta; class Magnoliopsida; order Asparagales; family Iridaceae; genus Iris; species Iris pallida. The sequence continues at coordinate 1,997,351 of JANAVB010006394.1, forward strand.
TTGATCGGGTAGGCGATGTTGCTTATCGTTTATCCCTTCCACCTTCGTTACGAGAGGTGCATGATGTGTTTCATGTATCTCAATTGCGAAGGTATGTATCAGACCCAAGCCATGTCCTTGATCATTCTGAGCTGGTTGTTGGTACCAACCTGTCTTACGAGGAACAGCCTGTGTCTATTTTGGACCGAAGAGAGAAGGTACTCAAGAACCGAACAATTAACCTTGTCCGGGTTGCTTGGGGTCATCACACTTTGGGGGAGTCAACGTGGGAACGTGAGGATGATATCCGATCACGGTATCCGCACCTGTTTGACTCACAAGGTATATCTCTTTCTGTATACCTTGATTGTCTTAACCCCTCATGCTTGTCACGTTGTAAGTAGAATTGCTTGGTGTCGTAGAATGTTCAGCATGGATATGTTTCTACTGTTAATATTGTAGAATGATTGCTTACTCTAATTGATCGTACTTAGATTAGTTTAGCTTCGATGTTTCTATCATGTTTGGATCTGAAATTCCGAGGACGGAATTTTTCTAAGGAGGGTAGAGATGTCACTTCCCGTTCCCAGAATACGTATTTATTTAATAGTTACCATGTATTATTCTGTATTTAAATTTCTGTAAATTTATGTTAGTTAATTAATCTGCTCTTTAAATTTTCATGTTAATTTATTTCCTGCAATTTTATTTCTGCACTTTATTTTCTGCTTTTATTCCTGCATTTATTTTCTGCTTTTACCTCTTTGCTTTGCTTGCGGGTTGGCCTTGGATGAACCCATTGGACCCGGCCTAATACCCCCACCTACCACCATCCCTTCATTTAAAGCCCCAAACCATTTCTCTCTTTTCATTACTTCTTCCCATTTCACTTCTTCTTCCCCATAACTCTCCCACCAACCTAGAAGAGATAGGCAAGTGCCAACTTGCTTCTTGATGGATCCCCATTTTTATTGTTCCATCATCTTCCTCATTTGATTCTAAGTCTCTTTAGTACTTAGCATTTTCAATTTCCATGGCTTATTTGTTGTAGATCTAAGTTTGATACATTTTCGGATTTTTTAGGTTTTGATCTAGTAAACCTTGTTATCTTCAAGTTTCGATGGTTCCATGTTATAGAGAATTTCGTTCTACCCAATTTTGACCTATGGAAGTCCATATTTGGACTTGGAATGAAGGATTTATGGAGCTTGGAAGCAATGGCTTCCATTGCTTCCATGGTTCTGTTCTCAGAGAATTTGGAGAAGAAGAACAGTCCCAGCCGCATCAAATCTTCACTCCTCAAGCGCATGAAAATCTTTATTCCCACAGCGCATCAAATCAATCACTTCCCACAGCCAAGGCGCATGAATCTATTAAGGCGCATGATCTATTTATTTCCCAATCACTTCCCACAGCCAAGGCGCATGATCTATTTATTTCCCAATCACTTCCCACAGCCAAGGCGCATGATCTATTTATTTCCCAATCGCTTCCCACAGCCAAGGCGCATGAGTTATTTATTTCCCAATCGCTTCCCACAGTCAAGGCGCATGAATCTATTTATTTCCCAATCACTTCCCACAGCCAAGGCGCATGAGTTATTTATTTCTCAATCCTTTCCCTCGGGCGCATGAGTTTATTTATTTCTCAATCCTTTCCCTCAGACGCATGATATTATTTATTTTCCAATCTTATTTCACAGCGCATGATATTTATTTCCCACAGCCGCATTCCTCAAGCGCATGAGATTATTTGTTTCCCAATCTCATTCCTCAGGCGCATGGATTATTTATTTCTAAATCTTATTCCACAGCGCATGATATTTATTTTCCACAGCCGCATTCCTCAGGCGCATGAGATTATTTGTTTCCCAATCTCATTCCTCAGGCGCATGGATTATTTATTTCTCAATCTTATTCCACAGCGCATGATATTTATTTCCCACAGCCGCATTCCTCAGGCGCATTGATTATTTATTTTCACAGCGCATGAGTTTAATTATTTCCCAATCATTTCCCTCAGGCGCATGATATTATTTATTTCCCAACCTTTCCCACAGCGCATGAGATTTTTTATTTCCCAAACATTCCCCACAGTACATGAGATTTATTTATTCCCCAATCATTTCTCACAGTGCATGAGATTTATTTATTCCCCAATCATTTTCCACAGCGCATGAGATTCTTTATTTTCCAAACATTATTTATTTTCCAATGTTTATTTTCCGAATTTGGTATTAATTAACATTGATTGTTATCTTGATTAATTATTGATCATGCGTTCCTAGATGAAACTAAGAGACTGGCTAGTCGTCTTATTGAAATGAATGAATGAGACACGTTCATATTAAGTATGAACTACTATAATCGATTGGCCGATCCCGAATATTGACATACAGGCACACATGCAGGCTTTAATTTATTTATTTATTTATTTTACTATAAAAGAAGCATGTGTGTTTTATGGTCAAGGCATGATTGTTCCGTGGTTAGTTTGGATTGTTGCATTACGCTATGTAAGACCTACAACCTAACCGTACGGACATCGTTGTAGAGTTGTGCATATCGTACCCTGTACGAAAGTACTCATTCCGAATGACCATGATCCACGGCATGGGATTTCACTCAACGTAGAGACTATTAAGTTAAATAAAAATAATGATTGCATAGAGAGAATGGATTCCCGAGTTCTTACATGGCAGCCCTCTTTGGGACTATTAGTGCCCAACAGGCCGGCTGGTTCCCACAGATACTGCAAATCTGCCACACGGACAGGGAGCGGTATCTGCTTATATTATTGTATATTGTATATTGATGACGGGCGTCCCGCTGGGACTCGTCTAATTCATGATTGGCGCAATTGATTGATTGGATAGACTAGCCTTGCTTGCCCATAGTAAGAACTGAGAAATCCTTTATTGCATAATTCCAGGATAACTTGGGACTCACAGTAGCAAGTCGTAGTAGTTGCATGGCCGGTTAAACTGATTTGTTTGTGTACTGTGCCTACTCTGTTAACTAACTAAGATAATCAGAATGTCAGGATATGACGGGCCAACTTCTGTCCTTGTTTGGTTGGGAGGTTGGTTCGAAGTGTCGTGACATTATGTGAATCCTAGTAGCAAGCAGGGATCTATATATCTTATTCTCTTATTACTGGTTTTAACTCCTCATATCGTGCTTCCTTGCGGTACTTGCTATTAGAGGTCTAACCTCTCTGGTTTTGCATGGCCAGATTTAGAGCCGGTTCCCAAGGACTCAACTTACTTCTACCTCCAAGATGGTCAACACTAGAGGGATGATCGCAGGAGGACTCGAGTGGGTTTCTTACTTCCCCGCTCGTTTTGTTATTTACCTTATACTTTGCCGTTTGGCACCGACATGTTAGTCGGATCGTCTTGTACTTACTTTTACATAATTGTAACTAAAGTCAGACTGCAGCTGATAACAATTGTGTATATTTTTGCTACATCAGATCTGGCTATGTTTTGTAAAGCCGGATATCAAGAACATTTTGACAGAGCGTTTGGAACGCCTTACTGCTTTATCTTACATGTTCTCTATTACTGTTTCTTGTTCGAATGATTGAGACAATAGATGTGAAGTGACCATAGTGAGACCTTTATGTAGTATGCACCCCCTCGTCTGGTTAGACAGCATTGATCGTATTATACGGTATTCATCTACCCGTAATACGTAGCTGGCTGAGTCATTCCCCCGCTCTCCAGTATTCTGGTTCTGGGGCGTGACAGCATCACTCCGTCCCGTCAGAGTGAATCACTTCTTCGTCAACGTACAGGCGCATCTACCAGCCTGGGACTCTTATCTTCTGAAGGAGTTCACCATCAAAGCTTCTTCGAAAAAGGAGAACCATCATCCACAGTACAACGTCTTGCCAAGGAGGAAGTCAGTCGAATCCATCTTCGTCGAGAAGTCAAGGGAGAGACAACAAAACTCTCTCAAACTATTGCTATTCATAGGCCAGGACAAATCAAACCCATGCGCCAAATGGCAACCTTCCCGAAGTTAGTGCAATGAACTTGTATTCATGATGATGAATTCGCCCCTTCGAATTCAGCTAAGTCAGAGAGCCATCAATGCTCCGAAGAACTCAACAGACGGACCAATAAAGATGCGCCATGCACAGACGCGCCCTTCAACATCAAGCGCGTCACACAAATGCGCCCTTCGACTTCAGGCGCATCACACAGACGCGCCCTTCAGTACCAAGCGCATCACAGAGGATGCGCCCCCATGCGTCCCCATACCCAGTGGAACGCCAATCGACGTGCCCCCTCAGCTGTCCATCGAATGTCAGAAATATTAAATGCTGAACTGACAGAGTTGGCAGCACACCTCCCAAAGTCTGGACAGTTGACAGCTTTTTCAGAAAACGAAGCATCGGCAACGTCAGTATCATCGTGACTTTACTCCGACGGCTACTGCTACGTGGCCGCCCAATCATCTCGTATGCGCCTCCGCAGCCATGCACCTAAATCTGCATACGCCTCAAAAGCCATGCGCCTCAGACTTTTCACTGATCCCTAAAGACAGAAGAAAAGTCACCATTGAAGCTCTGCATGCACCTCGAAAGCCATGCTCCCCAGACTTCTCTCTGATCCCAAAAGACAGGAGTAAAGTCACTACTGAAGTCGCATGCGCCTCAAAAGCCATGCTCTCCGAATGGTTCGTGATTCCTAAAGGTTACGAGCTAAAGTCTCCTCATGCGCCCAATCCTAGGTGCATCCTACCAGATCATTCCCCATCAAATTCGAGATCTCCGAGCCATGGGTCGACGACACGTGTCCTTTGACTCAACTCACCCAAGATCTCAGCAACAGAAAGATCTTCTTCTGTGCCACGTGCCGGCTCACAACAGCAGTATGAAGAATTCAACCCCTCGATCAGGGCGCATCATCCATGCGCCTCCATCAGCAATCTTCACGTGGCATCCCCACGCACCGACACATCCTACATATGCGCGCATGAGCAGCCAACCTGCCCAGCTATAAATAGAGGGATTATTTCCTTCTCACCGACGGACAACACAGAGAACACCCAACGAAGGAACATATCACCAGAGAGGCAGATACAGACACTCAACGTCTTCCTCCTCTCAGCAAGCTCCAGCACCCAGAGCAATCCAAACCTTCAGAGAACCGATAACCGTCGTCAGCTCGTCAACAGAGTCAACGCATTACCACTCGCTCCATCGGCACAAGGGACCCAGATAAACAAAAGTGTACTCCTAGGACTACATCTAAGTCCTATATTGTAACACTGTTCTGTTTGTATTGAAATTTGTAATCAAACAATTTTAATGGCAAACCGTATTGTGTGATTGTGATAAATACTTTTCCTAGGGATTGGTTAGATTAAGCTTATAGGACAAGTATAAGTGACTGACTGTAGTAGACTTGGAAACCATTAAGAACGATTGTATTGATAGTATGACTTGATGATAGGGTATCTAAGATGGAGAAATGAGATATTATATTGTTATGACTATGGATTGAGGATTAGAATTTTGTGCTTAGCAGTTTGAAGATTTAGTAATTATAGAATTTTGGTTGGTTATCTATAGCTAATTACATGTGACTAGAGGGTAGATCGATATGTAGAATGGTATAGAATAAATTAGAATGAGTTATCGTATTGCGTACGACATCGGAAAGATATCAGTTAAAAAGACAAAAAACGAGACAAAGACATATGTACATTGGTAATTAATAAATCAGGAGTTTTGAAATCGAGGATTTATATTCGGAGGACTTGTCGAGTAAAAGGAAGAAGGCTCTACGCCAAGGATAGAAATTGAACGTATGATTTCAAGTAGAAACTGTAGGAAAGGATTGACGACAATTGATGCCAAGGAACTGTGGATTGATAAAATAAGGATACTTAGGATATGATAAGGAAATCCAGTATTTACGATTAAGATTGAAATATGGTTGATGATTAAGCATTGTTGGCTTATAAACATACCCAAAAAATGACCTATAGTTTAGGGTATACATAAAGGTTTCATGTTAGTATGGAAGATTTTAAAGGATATATGACGTAGTTTATGATAGAAGAACTTTGTTGAACCTGAACCAAAAAGATTGTAAGGGAAAACAGAAGAGATGATTTCAAGGATAGCAGTTTGAGTATCGTAGCCAAAGCAGCTACATGTTATAGTTTGACCTATGAGATGATTTTTAATTTCGAGGACGAAATTTTTGTAAGGTGGGTAGGATGTAAGCCCCCTGAATTTCAGGGCTATTTTAAAATTTTCTAAATAAATTATTTTCGATAAGTATTTTATTATTTAATTGTTTTTGACCATTAATGTACCTTTTCATGACTTTGACTTCTGGAGCGTCAGGGATGCCAGTCTCTGTAAACTCTCTTCATGGGTTTTGAAGTAGGCAAGATTATCTTTCTGTTGATATATCCTGTCCTACTTGATTCGTTCCCTTGTGCTCTTTTTGTATCGCGCAACTTTGGGTCAACTTAGACCAATTAATCGTTGAATAATTATTTCCACTTTTATCTTCGATCATCGTTTGCACGTCACCGTGACTTTTAAATTAGGAGCACGAGACCAGTCGTTTTTCCATAATCAACTTCTCATGAATGATCTACTCGAGATGCTCTTTACCCATGACCTTCGTGTCCCACTCAGACACTCTATTTTGTGCTTCATTTCCTCCGCACAACTTTCGGGTCAATTTAGGCCAATTTATTTTCTACCGTAAAACCTGATTTAATTTCCAATTTAATTTCGGGACCCGACATCGATCCAACCTAGTCGCCCCAAAGTATGGACGTGGCCCACATGAAGCCTACTACCCACATGACGCTTGTGTCCTATTTATTGGAGTCCCCGTACATTATTTATTTACCCATGATTATAAATCCCTATTTTAATTCAATTATTTCACCCGGTTCGATTTTGACCCGACCCGGCTCGACCGAACCCGAACCCAAGCCCCATGTTATACTCTCATGACTGCCCAAATACCCTACACAATATTTCTCTTTTTTCTATTTTGAAAATATCTCTTCCTCTCTCTACTTTATTAATATCTTAAATATCTTATATATATATATATATATATATATATATATATATATATATATATATATATATATATATATATAAACATGTATCCCTCTCTCTCTCTCTCTCTCTCTCTCTCTCTCTCCTATTACTAACACACACACACACCCCCCCCCCCTCCTTCCACTTTACAGCACACACACACACCTCCCCCCCAGGACCGACTTTCCCCCGTCTCTCTCTCACTAAAATATTAACTCTCTCTCTCTCACTCTCTTTTATACACACACACATACAAAAATATATACATGCATCTCTCTCTCCCTCTTTCTTTACACTACACTCCCACCACCACAGCACCCTTCCTCCCCATGGCCGACCCCCCCTCCCGAGCTCACCCTCACGTACACCACCATGAGCAACACCACCTCCTCCTCCCTTCTCCTCCTTATTTTCCATTCACCATCATCAAGACCACTCCCACCACCACCACATCCACGCCACCACCTCAACCATCACCACCGTCCGCCGCCTGGCCCCGCTCCGGCCATCGCCGCAATCGCCATGCCAGGCCGACGAGCACCCCCGTGCTGCCAAGCAGTGCTGCGCAGCAGCGTAGTTGCTGCGAGTAGCAGCAGTAACTGCCGCGCCACCCCCCGCGCGCGCGTAGGGGCATGGCACGCGACCCCGGCGGCCAGCCGCCGCCGCCGACGACCCCCCCAACCGGCACGTGCACCCCCGACGACCTCTCCCTATCCACCACCGGCCTCCCCGACGTGTTAAACACACGATTCGTGCGTTTGGCACGAGATCCAGTCGGCGCGCGCGAGTTTTGAACTCAGAAAGTGTGCTCCGTCGTAGCAAGTTCGTACGTATTTTTCGAGAGATCCGACCGTTGGATCGACGAACTCCTCACTCCGTCTCGATCTCGGTATATCCATCTTCACTTCCCTCAATTTTTGTTCGTTAATTATTTCGTTTGATACCTCAAAACTGGCCACCAAGTTGACGTTTTAAATTGAACTGTTTTTGGACAGTTTCGTGGAGCCGACTTCGTCAGCTCGTAACTTCGCCGTCGCAGCTCCGGTTGGCACGCTACCAGTTCCTGTGCGCAGCTGGTATAACCCTCTTCCTGTCTCCTTTAGGTTTTGTTTCATTTTAAGCACGTTCGGTTGGTCGAATTCGACGCCAAAGTTGGCCGTCCAAATTCTTTAATTTGCAATTGTAAAATTCTATTTTTGAACCCGGGACTCCGGATTCAATTTCTGACACCACCAGTAGACTCGTGGCATCGTTCTGGCATGTTTTCATGTAAAATTTACTTGATTTGGAGAACGTGGGCCCTGGCACGTATTTCGGTGCAAAGTGGGTCCCAATTTTCGAGTTAACGGGTCACTTTGAGATCGGCTCATCGGAATCCAATTCCGGATATACCGTTGAGTTCGTATCGTCATTCTGGACTCGTTGACATATAATTTGCTGAGTTTTGAAGACATTTGCTCCGGCACGCATTTCGGTGTAAACCGGATACCAAGTGTCCGCGTCAACGTATCATTTTGAGATCGGCACATCGGAATCCTATTTCGGACATACCGTTGGGTTCGTATTATCATTCTGGATTCGTGGACATATAATTTGCTAGGTTTTGTAGACTTCTATTCTGACACGTTTTTCGGTGCAAGGTGTGTCCAACGGCGGATATCATTTTGACCCGAAATTACTATTTTGCCCCTGTGTCCAAATTGGACTTATGGGTAGGCTATTCTAGCTAATTTGACCATTCTGGACACGTTGGTAATATTTATTTTATCATCCGACGATGTCTGTAGATTTTGCTTATGTATTATCCTTAATTGGTAATTAATTATTTTTCCAAAAATTGTTACTTTCTGTTTTAGAATTTTTATATATATTTTAATTTCTGTGAAAATCTGGAAAAAAATTTATTTAAATATTATATTAATTTAGCTAATTTATTATAATTTTTCTAGCATTTATTAAGTGCTTTTGGTATTTTATAAAAATAGGAAAACAGAACTCACTTTTAGTATATTTATGTTTGCTGATTTTTAATAAATATTTATGAAGGTTTATAAATCCCAAAAAAATTAGTATAAACTTCTATAATTAACAAGAATCATTTTGGTACTTTATTTTATATATATTTAAGCTTTTTGTCTATCTCAAAAATTGTTGGAACTTAGTGTACAGTTTGATTTATTTATTGGGTAATTACGACTTTCACTATTTTGTGTTGATTTGAGTTATTGTAGTATTGGACCTCACCCTACACTAGTGTATAGATCCAAGGAAGTTAGTTTGTGTATAGTGGCACTCCACATTAGACTTTTATGCTAGGTCCCCACTTGGCTAGTATCCAGTCAGGAGTCGTGTCACACCACTAGTGTAATATTGAACATAGCTTAGAACTGAGTTTGTATATCATTATTGACAGGACACCGGACATCTATATCTTCGTACTAGTATTCTTGCTTTGCTCGAGGCAAGTACATCTACAAACTCATTTACTGTCTTTTAATGCTAGAACATGTATTAACCGAGGTAGCAAGTTAAATCTTCACATGTTACATTAATTTAGTCCCTACCATGCTTAGGACAGTTATCATATCTTCACATGCTTCTTACTGGTTCCCCGTACATGTTTCACTATGCTTATATCTGCTCGAATATTCACATATTTTACTGCTCTCAGTACTTTCACTTGTTTTACTACTATTAGTACCTACCATGCTTTATACCGATCCCAGTATCTCTCACATGTTCTATATCGTTCTCGTATCTCTTACATGTTTTTACTGTTCTCGTATCTTTCACATGTTATATATATGGGTCATAGAGAAACTGAAAGTTGAGTACGTGATCATGCCCCCCTCATAGTAGCGAGTGAGGTCGCATTTTATATGCATACCTTACCGCAGGTTATTACTCAAAGCTGTATTTGTACGTATGTACATCTATCGCCTTTACACTTATATGGAAGTATATTTCATTATGTGCCCCTGCACATTGTACATCTATTGACCGATCACGTACCTGCTACAGTTTTAAACATTACATATACATCTGTCTCTATGACATATGTATCATTGCCATGATAGATTATGAGATATACCATGATTCCAGATATGCCATGTTCCCTGTATTACTATGATATTGTGATCCCAGTTGTACCATGAGGCCATGTTTTTAGTATTTCCTGTTTTATAGACTTATCACACCATGTTTCTTGTTGTACATCTCTTTCATTATATGTTCAGTACTTTAGTTGTAGAGGTTGTACTTGCTCCCGTCCTGACAGGATAACGTTGTAGGTTCACTTTTCGAGAAGAAAATACTATGTGATTCATATTATGGCACTGATTTTGAGGACCTGGCCTTAGCTCCAGAAGAGGCCCCAGCGGAGAACCTTGCTTAGTTATCTTTCTTGTGTTTTGAGACTTAGACTTTTTCTGTACTTATATTTGGATACTGGACTTTGTCTCCAGTTAGATATTTGGATGTGTATTATTAAGTCTGTGCTTATGTTACCTTCGCTTATAGATGCTGTGTTGTGATGAACTTTAAATATGATTTTAGAACTGTTAGTTAGCTTAGATCCTTTATTGTCTATTCTTAGAACAGCTTACTACGCTTTAACAAGCGTAGGCTGGACATGGCTCGGCCCGACCCAACAAATTGGATAACGGGTCGTGACATGCACCACTACGGGTCACTGTCGTATTTAGGGTACATGTGCCGGACAGTATAGTACAAGCATTCAATCAGGAGACTCAAGTTATGCTGAGGTTACAAGACACAAGTCATCAGTAAAGATCAAATAACAGTAGAGAAATAATAATAATAACAATAATTAAATAGCTGGACAAGGCACAGGAAGGAGCTCTGCGGCTCAGGGTCACTATCAAGTCATGCTAGTTCTTTGTCACACCATGTCATGTACAATTGTCATTTCAATCATGTCAATCAAATCGTGATTTATCAGAAAGAATCATTCAGACGTTAGAAGATATGCTACGGGCGTGTACCTTGGATTTTGGCATATCTTGGGAGGATCACCTTCATCTAGTGGAGTTCTCCTATAACAACAGCTATCAGGCTAGCATTCAGATGGCCCCGTTCGAAGCATTGTACGGAAGGAAGTGCAGGTCCCCTTTGGCATGGGACGACGTCGGAGAACGGAAGTTGTCGGGGCCAGAGATGATCACGCAGACTGTGGAGATAGTTAAGTTGGTCAGAGAGCGCCTTCGAGTTGCACAGGATAGACATCATCATTGGACAGATCAGCATCGTAGGCCTTTAGAGTTTCGAGTTGGCGACCAAGTGTTTCTGCGGATTTCGCCTACCCGGGGTATCATCAGATTTGGAACCCGAGGAAAGCTTAGTCCAAGATACGTTGGTCCTTTTAAGATTCTCGCTCGGGTAGACGATGTGGCTTATCGACTTGCCCTTCCGCCTTCGTTAACTGGCATACATGATGTGTTTCATGTGTCCTAATTATGTGGGTATGTCCCGGATCCGAGTCATGTCCTCGATCATTCTGAATTAGTCGTTGGTACCGACCTAACTTACGAGGAACAACCCGTGTCTATTTTGGACCGGCGAGAGAAGGTACTCAAGAATCGGACGATAAGCCTTGTCCGTGTTTCTTGGAACCATCACTCTTCGGGAGAGTCAACCTGGGAGCGCGAGGACGAGATCAGATCTCGGTATCCGTATTTGTTTGACTAATGAGGTATATTTTTACGCCTTATTGACACGATTCCATGCTTATCTGCACCTGCTTGTTTTGCACTTTGTGATGTATGATAATAACTGCTATGATAGTTAACTTGTATATGATTGTGCATTGCTTGCCCTGATTTCACTATCCTGTCTTGGTTGGAATTCCGAGGACGGAATTTTTCTAAGAAGGGTAGAGATGTCACTCCCCGATCCTGGAATACGTATTTTAATACGTAAACCGATAAATTGTATTTACCTTGTATTTATACGATATTTATTATGCTGTATTTCCCAAAAATATTCGACAAAATATTATTTCGTAATTTATTTTCTGCATTTGGGCCTACAGTTTTGGCTCATTTGGGTAACCTATTCTTGGTTCACCAATGGTTCATCATGAACCTTTTGGTTCATCATGAACCCATGGGTTCAAGATTCTATATAATAACTCATCTCATTCTCTCTCCTCTCATTTATTTCTTCTCATTTATTTCCTCCACCAACCAAGGCAAGTGCCAACTTGCTCAAGAGATGGATCCATAAATTTGTTCATGTTTTCTTACAAAATTATTTGTCAAAATATGTTCTTCTCCTCATTCTATACTAGTTTAGAACTTAAAATTTTCCATTTTGAAGCTTTAATTTTTGTAGATCTAAGTTTTAACCATTTTCGGATTTTCTTGGTTTTGATCTAGCAAACTTCATTATTTTCAAGTTTTGAGTGTTCCATGTTGTAGAGAATTTTGTTCTACCCCATTTTGACCTATAGAAGTCCCAATTTGGGCTTAGGATGAGGATTTTATGGTCCTTAGAAGTTCTAGGGCTCATGGTGTTCTTGCTCTCAGCCAAGAGGAAGAAGATGACCCTGTAGCAGTTGGCGCGCGCAGTCCTAGCCCAGCACTTTTTAGCGAAGGGCGCAGCTCTCTCGTGGCCCAGCGCCTTTTGGCGCTAGGCGCTTGACCCCTGCGCGCTCTGATCCCTGCGCGCTTGACCCCTGCGCGCTCTGATCCCTGCGCGCTTGACCCCTACGCGCTCTGATCCCTGCGCGCTTGACCCCTGCGCGCTCTGATCCCTGCGCGCTTGACCCCTGCGCGCTCTGATCCCTGCGCGCTTGACCCTTGCGCGCTCTGATCCCTGCGCGCTTGACCCCTGCGCGCACTTGACCCCAGCGCACTCTGACCTGGACTCCCCTATACTTTATATTTTTATATGTATATATTAGATTGCATATATATATGTAAATGTTTGTGTATGCTATATATCCTTACGCCTTTTGTCCTGAGCATGATATGAGCACTAATGTGACCCCGGTGAACAAAGTGTTCCTACCCGATACATGTACCTGAATGTCCCAGTTCTTGTTCATGCTCGACAAATGACTCGTAACTCCACGTGGCGTATTTGCAATGATGCATTACACTAAGGAGGGTAGAACATGTTGGCATACTGATTGACATGGATCCTCTCTTGGGGTACTCGTACTTGAGTACGACTTTTAGGAGGATAATCATGCAGGCCACAGCATGTGAGTCCAAGATTTCACCTAGGGTTAAACTAGGCAACTAAATATACTAGATGCATGGGGAGGGCAGAATCCCGAGATCGTGTTACACCAGCCGCCTTGAGATATCGTCTTGACGCGCCGGCTGGTCTCCACGGATACTGTGTCATCTGCAACGAGTGGATGACTGTATCCGATTAATTCCTGCTATATATTATATGTCTTGGCAAGGTGGCCTTACGAGGGACCTGTGCTCAATGATATCTGTCTACGCGAACCCTGGGTTGGCTAGCCTTGCTGGAAAGATACGATCTGAGGATTTCTAATAACATGACGCGAGGATAACCTCGTCCCACTAGAAACTCGTAGACTTGATTGGCCGTGGAAAATGACTTTCTTGTATCCTATTACCTTCTGCGAGTAACTGAGGAAAGCGGACTGTCATGGTACGTGATCCAACCCATGTTCTTGTTTGATTGTTGGGTTGGTTATCGTACTATGACAGGCTGTGGACCGAAGTTATGAACGGAAGACTTATTCTGGTTGTGAAGTATTACTTCTGTGAATGACTGAGGAACATGGTCCATCATGGTACATGATCCAACCCATGTTCTTGTTTGATTGTTGGGTTGGTTATTGTGCTACGATAGGCTATCGACCGAAGTCACGATCAGGGGATTTTATTGTTTCTACCTTCTAACTTATGTGAAAGTTATAGAGTACGACACGTCCCGACTCCATGCGGCACCTTTTGTCCTTGTTTGGTTGTAAGGGTGCCATATGGGTTCGAGGATGTTGCGCTACCCTATAATAGTAGCATAAGTATTACTATTATCAATCATTCTATTAACTGGGTTTTTAATCTTAACTCTTGTGCCCCTTGGCGGTACTTGCTATTCGGGGCTGACACCGCTGGTTTTGTTTGGCCAGATCTCGTAGCAGAGCCGGAGGACACGATCTTCCTCTCTGACATCCATGGTGCATACTAGGAGCATGGCAGTTCGGGGACTCGAGTGGGTTTCTTCTCCACCACTCCTGCTTATACTTTGTGCGGCGTTTAGCCACCGGCACCTGTTAGCCGGATTACTTGATATTTTGTGTCAGTACAGAATTGTAAATAAACAGACTGCAGCTGTGTATAATTTTGTACTCCTGACTCTCTGAGATAGCTAAATTATAAAGCTAGTCTCTCATGACCATTTTGATGAAGCGTCGGGGACGCCTTACTGTTTTATCTTTAATGTTTATTTAATTGCTGATGTGACTTGATTGATTGAGACATAGAACCCTGTGGGACCATAGGAGACTTGATTGTAGCATGTACCCCTAGTCTCTCGACAGCCACGATCGCCGTATGACGCTACGTACCTCATATGGAGTAGCTGGCCTAGTCCGTCTCCGTATTTCGGTGCAGGGGCGTGACAGTACTGGTTACTTTGGGATTGCGTAGCTGGCCTTGTTAGTCCCCACTTACTAGTATTCTGGTTCTGGGGCGTGACACCGGCCTAGACGGAATCATGGCTTACGGACGGCTAGTATGCGAGCTCGGCCACACAAGAGAGGTAAGGTCGGGTATTGCGTAGCCTATCATAGTGTACCAGCCATCACGCTTGATAGGTAACATCACTACGAATACCATAAGTAAAGTCCAAATGGCTTGTATTGCCAGCGATCGATGCATATAGATTAAGTGGGCTCGCTGGTGGCAATCCACGTACGAGTCCTTGTATTGAAACAAGTAATCTGAGTAAGCTAAACAACTGAATGAACATCAAAATGACAACTTGAATACTTCGTTCACCTGAAGCAGAAACATGCCCTTGACACTCTTGAATGCTTATGCAAATCTGTTAAGTCTTTACATATATAAATGTTGGCTAACTTGGTTTACCTTGGACAGGAAAGATCATATGGTAAGTTGCGCATGCTATTCCCTAGCGACAATTGATATCGGTAACACGAGATAGGCTTTATATTATATGCTATGAAACTGATCCTAAGACAAGATTAGAAAGACAACCAGTCGATAGAAGGTACCAAAATTAAATTGAACGTATTTGGTAATGATAGCGAGTGGGCGAGCTAGCCTCTCCACCAGTGCATAACAATGTACTGATAACCATATAGTTTGCTTATAGGGTGCGGAAGAACCTCGTCGAACGTGCTAAGGTACAGAGCTAACTCTGGAGCCTTTGAGCGTTGCAAAGGAACTGACGCACCATATACAGGACATAATGTATCAGAACATCATCATGTATCATTTCATCTTGTAAGCCGCTTGGCACGTCTTTTATGTTTCGAGAGAGAGAGCTTGAGCGAATTGTAACCTCGGCCTAGCGCTGCATGTAATACTTCTCGAATGTCAATAAAGAGCTTGAATTTGTTTCAACTTGTGTTCATTTACTTTCTGCTGTAAATGGGAACATTCTGTACGACTCTGTGGCTTAGCCTTAATTGACCGTTTCTGGACTTGGACTTGCACGAGCGCAACCTAGGCTCGTGCGGCATCACGCCTAAACGAGAACGATTGCTCCCCCGGGAGCGGGACGTGACAGTTTGGTATCAGGGCTTTACATCCTTGGACTTCATGTCGATTCTCCCAGTTTTGAAAGCTCGTTAATGGATAAAAGAAGTGTATGCTCTCTCTCGTTGTTCCTTGGGATGTTCCATACAACAAGTCTAATATTTTTAAAAGCTCGTACAAGTATTCGGTTGAACGGGATCGAGATGCGAAGGCTTTTGTGTCGAACTGTGTCTGACTCGAGTTGAAAGGAAACCATGCTAAAGTTAGCAAGTGGTATGTGTGCCTGAATAACCTTACGCTGACCCTAGCGAATGAGCATGCGAGACCAGAGTATACTTCGAACGGGATGGCTATGCATACATCCTTTTGGCTAAGTTGTGTCGAGTATCGCACACCTAGACTTTCTGGTGCGAATGAGTTTGTGAGCGAGATTGAATATCGCTCGGACAAGAATAAATTAAACTTATAGTCTGTATTGATCGATAGTGACGCTATCAGACCAACGCTAGAGCGAACACAAGGAATAGTTCTTAGATTTTAAGGAACAGACGAACATATATTCGAACGTGCCGATTGTGAATCGAATGATCATTTCGAGGATACGTAGAATGACTTGACCCCGAGTGGTGTATGCAATAGTCTCAAAGAAGAATAAGAGTGAGTTTTGATGATTGGTCGAGTGGCTCGAACCCTGAGTGGTGTATGGACCGTCTTGGAAACTGTTCGAGCAAAATTAAGGATTTACGGGTAGCAACTGTCACGTCCCGAGTCGACAAACCGTTCGTCTCCGGTGTTATTTTGCTGAATCGATCGTCCTCGCTAAGGCGTGATGCCGTAGGAGTCTGGAGTTGCACTCGTACAAGGCAAGAACGTTACGTTGGGTTTCATATTAATATGCCAAGTTGAAACTTCACAAATCACATCAGAATATAAGACGCAGCATAGGAAGATAAAAATTTGCTTTTCATTCATAGCTTGCAACGAAGTGCAAGTCGTAATTACATTGGATGCCGTTGCGGCTACATTGATTGAAAACAGAAAGAAATACACTCGACAAGCTGCCTGAACTAACGCTTGTCGTTCCATACATTTGCCCCTTTATACATAAGTCGTCGATTGAATTGGCTTCAAAATACTTCAGCATAGGAAGATCTTCAAAACGTCTCTCCGTACTTCAGCTTTAGTTTAGTTTGGAGCGCCCGCCGCACCTGGGAAAATTGGGGGAGGGGATTAGCACACTTGCTAAGTGGACGAAACGAACCCACTCGTCTAAATCGACTCTGATTGTTAAGATAGGCATGCTTTAGAGTTGTCTTTCTATTTAGAACTAAATGAATTCAGTTCATATCGATAGCCATCTTTGAGTAATAAAGCATACAGGAAAACATAGCAGTTTATCACATTTCTTACCACGGTCGTGCTCGTCCCTGCATGAAAACAGAGATAATATTTACACCTGCATAAGACAATAGGTGAGCATGCTACTATCTTATATACGCGGTCATTGATGTTACACATCACGTGGGACTATCTCAACGGCATTTCGGCCCGTTCAGTCTAGGTTGCGAGCCTGACTGACGGTCCCACAATGCATCAGTACCGAAGCACGATTATTCATTCCCCCTAGGTCGATTCGATTTTGATGCCCCGGATACCGATTCGAGGAAAATCAATTTGTGCACAAGCTGTCCATGACCATGCCAATACGTGAACAGTTTAATATATGCAACAGTTTTGTATAGCACGGACAGTATCGAACAGCATTATCATTTTCTCCCAACTCATGCAACGATTCATTTTCCCCAAAGCCGTACTCCCGATTTAGCGTCCCGTAGGCACCAAATTGTCTGAGGCATCATAACCCACGATCGACGTTTGATATTATTTTGCAGCACGTGAAATAGTCTATCTTTTTACTAAAACCTTAAACTTTCTGGTTTATGTGAGAAACTTGCATTTTTTAGAGTAGATTACTCTAAATCAATACGTTTTACCCGAGTTCTTGACCTTAGTGGATTGGCATGCAATTAACTTGGCATCGTTCGATTTGAATGAATTCGAGGCAAGAAATTTGTTTGCGGGACAGAATAGAAAAGAAGGGGCCGAATCACCCACCGATTACTTTGTCCGTGCCGATCGTCGAAGCGCTTCGCAACGTCAAGCTTTAGTTACGCGAGCTCCTGCAATGGCACCAACACTTTGTTAGAATTCCTCCTTTCCCCTCGCTTCGAAATTTGTAAATTGCATCCAGAAAAACGACGCGAAAGCACTTCATCAAAACCCAGCGACAAAAGCTCCAAGAAAACCATACAGCGGTCCGGTCCCGTCGAAGGGACTCTTATATAGAGCTCACTCGTCGAGACGCAGCCCGCTGCTGTAACTCCCTGAATCATATGGTAAAATTTTAAGATTTTTCTAAATTTTCTTTGATTTAATATTGTTTTCTTACGAAAAACTTTATAAGATTATTCCTAATTGATTTACCAATATTAAGAATGTTATTTTGATTTTCTTTTACTTAATGATTAGATATTAATTAATTACTTTGATAAAAGCTGTTATGGATTTTCCTTGAAAAGGAAGGTTGTTCTTTTAGTATTGAATTGCTAAGAGGAATGATTAATATTGGTTTATTAATTTAAATTTCTTAGTGTGTTTAAAAACTTAAATATTCAAAACCACTAAATAATATTAATTTGTGTATTTCAAATGAATTACAATATTGTTATTGTTATTAATATTAATTAAGTTGTATTTAATTATTAACTATTAATTATGTTAAAAGAATTGTTTATTTTTCTGTAAATAGGTATGTGATTTGATTCGAAGGAAATGCAGATACTAAATTGAAAGATTACTTATTTATTGGATTTTAATTAATTAATTTGTTATATTTTGGTTACAATTCTATTAATAGACTAGTATGATTATTAATTAAATTATGATTAAGCAGTTTGAATTCTTGTTTTGAAATCTGTTTCTATTTGAAAATCTGTTAACTATCTTTGAAAACTGTTGGAGGGAAAAATTGGATTTTTGTGATCTATTTGAAAAATTGAATTTCGAAAACTGTTAGAATTTTTATTGTTTTGGAAAGCTGTTACAACTATTTCTAATTCCTGCCCCCAGATCTATTTTATATTACCAAACTGCCATTATATATTACACCCCAGATCTGTCTCTAATTACAGTATTGCCACCCAATATTTTAATATAAATTCTGACACACACACTGTCCAATGCACAGTGTAGTCCACATCACTGACACATTTCCCAATCAGTCTCTCTCTCATCTCTCTCTCTCTCTATGTTTTCTCTCCCCTCACTGTTCCGGCGAGCACCACCGTCGTGCGCCACTGCCAGCTGACCGGAGCGCCACCACAGTTTCGCCACCACCTCCGGCTACCGAGCTTCACTCGTCGTCACCACCACTACCATTCATCATCAGAGTTCACGCTACAGTTCCCGTGCGGAGTCTCTACATCGCCGGAGATCGTCGTGTTCATCACGACGCCGTACGCCTCGTCGATTCGGAGGGGCCATTCCTCGTCGCCGGAACGTCTGCCACCGACGCTCCATTTGAAGCAGTGTCGAGCTCTCCTCGACTCCAGAGCTGTCACCTCGACTGCCGCACCCTCATCTCGTGGAGCACGTCGACGCCTCGATCCTCACGCCACCGCCATCAGTGCTGAGCGCCGAGCCCGAGGAGACTTCTACCGCCATCAGTGCTGAGCGTCGAACTCTAGGAGACCCTTCGAGAGTCTCGTCGCCGCATCGACGGTTCTGGAGGAAGTCACCGCAGAGCCGTCCACCGCCGCGTGGTAGAGCCAGGCCGCCACCAACCCCTGACCACCGTCGCGAGCCACAGTAACCTCCAGATCTTGCCGTCGCCGAACAACTCGAGAGGACCCTCTTCGTAGCTTGTGCCGACCAGCAGTGCTTCGCCATCGTGGATCGACGACCCCGCCGGCCGGTGTGCTTTTCTCCATCGATCCGTCTTGACCCCCTTTTCTTCTTGAATTTTTCTAGGGTTTTCTTGGCTGGGTTCTGTTTTATCTAGGGATAGGGCTAGTCGGCCGGAGTTGTAAACCTAGGGTTAGGGTTCAGTTAAGCTCGAGGAAGAACCTAGATCTAGGGTTTCCCGAGCTTGAAGAAGGAGTTTAGGGAGTTCTGGAGAAGGAAGACGAAGAAGAAGGAGTTGGGGATTAGGGTTCCGGAGACTCAAGAGGAAGAAGACGATGGGTGAGAAGAGAGCTTGTCGGCTGAGAGAAAAAAAATGTGAGAGAAGAGAGAAGAAGGAAGGGTTATATGGTTAGGTCAAATGGTTTGGGCCAGTTTGTTGGGCTGCGGAGATTGCTAATAATAGTTAGTTACGGTTGAACTGGTGAGAGTTTAATCAGAAATATTAGAATAAATAAGGGGAGTAACTTTGTGTAGTTGATACAGTTAGTGTATATGTTATTAGAATATTCTAGTTAGTATTTAGTTATACATTGTTCTGTGATATTAACTAGATTTAAATGTTTAGATTTGTTAATATAAATAGTATCTTTTAGCTAATATTTTGATTAGCAATTAATTGAACTTTTGTTAATATTCTAAATAATAAATGTTAAATTCTTGTTAAATCTTATTATTATTATTTTATCTTGTTAATAAATATTTAGTTAATTTTGTTTACTAAATATTTTGCTAGAAAATGTTCTATTGTTTCTAAAATAAACTCTTTATTAGATATAGCCAAAACATTATTTTGATTAAGCTACATTCTATATTTTGAAAATATTGTTAGCTGCAAATATTTTCTAAAAATATTCTTTTGCAAAACATGGTTAAAATATTTACTTTGATTTAAAACTAAAATATAGATTAGTAATTAGTAAATTTTATTTTGGATAAAGTTATAGTTCTATAATATTGCTAGCTTAAATTAATACATAATTTTAACTAGGATTATTGTGATAGCTAACAAGTTTTGGTTAGAAATGATTTAGTTGACCTTTGTCATTGTTTAGACCCTAATAAATTGTACAAAATATTACCAGGTGATCACTTACAACCATACAGTACTACTCACGTGCTTCCAAGGCGAGGCAAGTACACTGACTCAACTTGTACTCTGTATTTCTGTCTTACATTCATGTGCCATGTTCTCATATCGGACACGAGATACACACGATTGTCTTGTACCATTGTTCATTGCTTGTGAGTCATTGTTTATTGCTAGATTGGGGGAAATATTAGCTTTTGTGTGACCAGACCCAACATAGGTATTGTGGATAGCCTAATCGTACACTTCACGTGCGATGAAGCCGTACCTTATAGAATTGATTGACTCATTGCCTCATTGATTGATTGTGCTCCTAAGCCGGTCACACATTAGTTTAATATTTCAAATTGTCACACTTGCATATTGATTGTCGTGATTCATTGCCTTGTACATTGATAGCCGTGTTCATTGTCTAGCATATTGATTGTCGTCCATTGCCTGCAGTTTCATATTTTATTTCTGGTACCATAGTTTCATTTCAGCTTCTGGTATTCTGGTTTCACCTTGTATTCTGTACTACAGATTACATTGTATATTGCTCTTGTCAGGGTTGTACTTTGCTCTTTTCCTGACAGGATACGTTGCAGGTAAGTGGGAGGCCACATGGAGCATGTGATTGCATTGGATATTGCAGCTTTCTTTTATTTTATTTTCTGGAGATTATATTTTGGATATTCATTATTGTATCTTTATTTTATTTGACCGGATTTGTCTCCGGCTGATTTTGTATTAAAAAGACTTGATGGATATTGGTGATCATTCTGGGATCGTTATAAAAGCTATGTTGTTTACATTACATTGTGACTTGGAGTTTTCCTTAGTATTGTACAGCTTACTTCGTCGTGTCCATCGACGAAGGCTGGGCGTGTCCGACTCGTATCCGATTATTCGTGAGCGGGTCGTGACATATTTTTAGTGGTGGCCCATGCAGGTCTATCCTAATAACACTTAGGTAAATAAGTGTTATTGGGAGACCAGCGAAAGCTAAGGAAAACTCAACACAGCATAGGAACCGCGAGAAAATGGTTTATGGTTATTGATATTTAAATTTGAAATTTGATTTACTTATGATTTTAGGATAGTTTATGATTTTTCTAGGACATAGCAATCAACAGTTTATTTTTCTTTTACAGGACGGACGCCACGACGAACGCTGGGACCAGCGAGCAGCCTGCACCCAGTGCACAGGAGCAGATTCCACCGCCTCAGCCTCAGCCGCTTCCTCCGACGATGACGTTCGACGGCACGCAGATGATGGCCATGTTTCAGCAATTCATGGAGGCCCAGAATCAGCAGGCTACGCAGTTCAGAGAGGCTCAGAGTCAGCAGGCCGCACAGTTCAGAGCGACCGTCGTCGACGCACTCAGGACCAGAGAGCCAGCTCCACCAGCACCGCCGGCACCAGCAGCGCCGAGGCCAGGAACTGCCAAGGACTATCAGTACCTCCGCCCGATGGATTTTTGGGGCAATGAGGGGATAGTCTACGCAGACGAGTGGCTGGAGAATGCTGAGTGGTCATTGAAGATGGCGAGGATCCCGAATGATTTGAAGGTCGAAGTTGCGAGCATGCGACTTTTCGACATTGCTAAGGCTTGGTACCGGGAGGAGCCCCAGTTAGCAGAGCCCGAGATTTCCTGGAAGGATTTCAAACTGCTGTTCCAGGAGAAGTTCTTTCCGGATGTGGAGCGGGACGAGCTTCGGATGCAATTTGAGGCATTGCAGCATGGGAGTATGACTGTGGCAGAGTATACATCGGAGTTCACCCAACTCAGCAGGTTCGCTGTGAACCTAGTCAGCACGCCGAAGGAGAGGGCTTGGAAGTTCAAGAAGGGCCTCACCAGGGAGCTACGACATGCAGTAGCTATCAGTCAGGCCACGACCTATGCAAGCATCCTTAAAGTTGCTCAGGGAGTGGAGAAGGAGATGGATCCGAAGCTTAAGCGGGACCGAGATATTGGCGCCAGCAGTTCCCAGGGTCCACCGAAACGTACCGACACTCAGCAGAGGCCACTTCAGCATCAGCATCATGTTCGAGCGCCGACATCGCCGAGGCAGCAGAGGCAGATTCAGACCCCGATGTACTTCTCTTGCGCATATTGTAAGAGGCCGGGACATCGTGGCGAGGAATGTCGCAAGAAATTAGGGCAGTACTTGGTTTGTGGATCTGTCACTCACCAAGTGAGAGATTGTCCTGCAGCTTTCACTCGTCAGGAGCCAGCACCAGAGCAGCAGCAGGAGGACCCAGTCTTTGAGGATCAGTAGTAGTCGTAGGAGCGCAGTCAGATGATCCGTTATCTTCTTACTTGCTTGTAGTAGCTAGATTTCTTTTGTATTGCCTATTTTGAGGCTTGTCTCTGAGTTTTCTTGCATTTACTATTTTTCGTATTGTCTAGTGACTACTTGTTAGTCCTTGTAATTTTACTACATAAATAAATCATTTAGTATTTTTGTTGTCTTTAATAAATTTTGTTTGATTTTATACACTGCAAAATCCTTGAAATTTTGAGGACAAAATTTTTGTAAGGGGGGTAGATTTGTAACTCCCTGAATCATATTTGGTGAAATTTTGAGATTTTTCTAAATTTTCTTTGATTTAATATTGTTTTCTTACGAAAACCTTTATTAGATTATTCCTAATTGATTTACCAATATTGAGAATGTTATTTTGATTTTCTTTTACTTAATAATTAGATATTAATTAATTACTTTGATAAAAGCTGTTATGGATTTTCCTTGAAAAGGAAGGTTGTTCTTTTAGTATTGAATTGCAAAGAGGAATGATTAATATTAGTTTATTAATTTAAATTCCTTAGTGTGTTTAAAAACTTAAATATTCAAAACCACTAAATAATATTAATTTGTGTATTTCAAATGAATTACAATATTGTCATTGTTATTAATATTAATTAAGTTGTATTTAATTATTAACTATTAATTATGTTAAAAAAATTGTTTGTTTCTCTGTAAATTGGTATGTGATTTGATTCGAAGGAAATGCAGATACTAAATTGAAAGATTAGTTATTTATTGGATTTTAATTAATTAATTTGTTATATTTTGGTTACAATTCTATTAATAGACTAGTATGATTATTAATTAAATTATGATTAAGCAGTTTGAATTCTTGTTTTGAAATTTGTTTCTATTTGAAGATCTGTTAACTATCTTTTGAAAACTGTTGGAGGGAAAAAATTGGATTTTTGTGATCTATTTGAAAAATTGAATTTCGAAAACTGTTAGAATTTTTATTGTTTTGGAAAGCTGTTACAACTATTTCTAATTTCTGCCCCCAGATCTATTTTATATTACCAAACTACCATTATATATTACACCCCAGATCTGTCTCTAATTACAGCATTGCCATCCAATATTTTAATATAAATTCTGACACACACACTGTCCAATGCACAGTGTAGTCCACATCACTGACACATATCCCAATCAGTCTCTCTCTCTATGTTTTCTCTTCCCTCACTGTTCCGGCGAGCACCACCGCCGTACGCCACCGCCAGCTGACCGGAGCGCCACCACAGTTTCGCCACCACCTCCGGCCACCGAGCTTCACTCGT
The DNA here is from genome assembly GCA_029216955.1 of Iris pallida. NCBI lineage: Eukaryota > Viridiplantae > Streptophyta > Magnoliopsida > Asparagales > Iridaceae > Iris > Iris pallida. Next base: position 2,021,761 of record JANAVB010006394.1, read on the forward strand.
CGTCACCACCACTACCATTCATCATCAGAGTTCACGCTACAGTTCCCGTGCGGAGTCTCTATATCGCCGGAGATCATCGTGTCCATCACGACGCCGTACGCCTCGTCGATTCGGAGGGGCCATTCCTCGTAGTCGGAACGTCTACCACCGACGCTCCGCTCGAAGCAGTATTAAGCTCTCCTCGACTCCAGAGCTGTCACCTCGACTGCCGCACACTCATCTCGTGGAGCGCACCGACGCCTCGATCCTTATGCCACCGCCATCAGTGCTGAGCGCCGAGCCCGAGGAGACTTCCACCGCCATCAGTGCTGAGTGCCGAACTCTAGGAGACCCTTCGAGAGTCTCGCCGCCGCGTCGACGGTTCTGGAGGAAGTCACCGCAGAGCCATCCACCGCCGCGTTGGAGAGCCAGGCTGCCGCCGACCCCTGACCACCGTCGCGAGCCACAGCAACCTCCAGATCTCGCCGTCGCCGAACAACTCGAGAGGACCCTCTTCGTAGCTTGTGCCGACCAGCAGTGCTTCGTCGTCGTGGATCGACGACCCCGCCGGCCGGTGAGCTTTTCTCCATCGATCCATCTCGACCCTCTTTTCTTCTTGAATTTTTCTAGGGTTTTCTTGGATGGGTTCTGTTTTAGCTAGGGATGGGGCTAGTCGGCCGGAGTTGTAAACCTAGGGTTAGGGTTCAGTTAAGCTCGAGGAAGAACCTAGATCTAGGGTTTCCCGAGCTTGAAGAAGGAGTTTAGGGAGTTCTGGAGAAGGAAGACGAAGAAGAAGGAGTTGGGGATTAGGGTTCCGGAGACTCAAGAGGAAGAAGACGATGGGTGAGAAGAGAGCTTGTCGGCTGAGAGAAAAAAAATATGAGAGGAGAGAGAAGAAGAAAGGGTTATATGGTTAGGTCAAATGGTTTGGGCCAGTTTGTTGGGCTGCGGAGATTGCTAATAATAGTTAGTTAGGGTTGGACTGGTGAGAGTTTAATCAGAAATATTGGGAGAAATAAGGGGAGTAACTTTGTGTAGTTGATACAGTTAGTGTATATGTTATTAGAATATTCTAGTTAGTATTTAGTTATACATTGTTCTGTGATATTAACTAGATTTAAATGTTTAGATTTGTTAATATAAATAGTATCTTCTAGCTAATATTTTGATTAGCAATTAATTGAACTCTTGTTAATATTCTAAATAATAAATGTTAAATTCTTGTTAAATCATATTATTATTATTTTATCTTGTTAATAAATATTTAGTTAATTTTGTTTACTAAATATTTTGCTAGAAAATGTTCTATTGTTTCTAAAATAAACTCTTTATTAGATATAGCCAAAATATTATTTTGATTAAGCTACATTCTATATTTTCAAAATATTGTTAGCTGCAAATATTTTCTAAAAATATTCTTTTGCAAAACATGGTTAAAATATTTACTTTGATTTAAAACTAAAATATGGATTAGTAATTAGTAAATTTTATTTTGGATAAAGTTATAGTTCTATAATATTGCTAGCTTAAATTAATACATAATTTTAACTAGGATTATAGTGATAGCTAACAAGTTTTGGTTAGAAATGATTTAGTTGACCTTTGTCATTGTTTAGACCCTAATAAATTGTACAAAATATTACCAGGTGATCACTTACAACCATGCAGTACTACTCACGTGCTTCCAATGCGAGGCAAGTACACTGACTCGACTTGTACTCTGTATTTCTGTCTTACATTCATGTGCCATGTTCTCATATCGGACACGAGATACACACGATTGTCTTGTACCATTGTTCATTGCTTGTGAGTCATTGTTTATTACGGGATTGGGAGAAATATTAGCTTTTGTGTGACCACACCCAACATAGGTATTGTGGATAGCCTAATCGTACACTTCACGTGCGATGAAGCCGTACCTTGTAGAATTGATTGACTCATTGCTCATTGATTGATTGTGCTCCTAAGCCGGTCACACATTATTTTGATATTTCAAATTGTCACACTTGCATATTGATTATCCTGATTCATTGCCTTGTACATTGATAGCCGTGTTCATTGTCTAGCATATTGATTGTCGTCCATTGCCTGCAGTTTCATATTTCATTTCTGGTACCATAG